>CM033641.1:235656862-236298681 GCA_019512145.1 Engystomops pustulosus
TACATAGTGGAGGCTATGACAGCACCCTAGGGAGTCCTCACTGTAGGGCTGTTTATGCCGTATAATTGCACACCAAGGGACATAATGATGACTATCTCAGCAAATCTGATGATTCAACAGTTTTCATGTCTTGCCACTGATTTCAAGTGATAGAAATTCATTGTTTAATCAAAATAAATTTCTGACATTACAGGAATACAGGCGGCTTTTAGGGACTCCATAATGGCTGGTAGGAAACTGTTTAAAATTGTAATGTCCAGAGCTTAAAGGGACACTTTCCCCAGCTTTTACACTAAACTACCATCCCCCTCTGGTAGGGTATGACATATCCTTTCTAGTATTCCCTCTTTTATGTTAAATCTCACCCTTGTATCTATAAAAAAAATCTAAAAAAGCCACTTTTAGAGGCTGGAAGGAGATAATTACTTCAGACATCCCTATCTTTGGTTCTATTGTACCTGGAACAATCCTTGTGTTTCTGTAGACTACAGAACCGAAAACAGAGTTATATGTTTCCAGATAAAGATCCTACCGATTTCTTTGACTGTCAATATCTCCGGTTCTGTAGCTCAAAGAACCACTAGTAGTAGCCAAGGCTACTATGTTTAATATGACACAAAAATGCATTTGGTTGACATTACTCCCCCTCCATTTCAAGAAATTTTTGACTTTTCTCATTTTTAAATGAATTTGGGGAATATTTTTTTTATAGATAATATGAGGAGTTTTTACCTAAAAGAAGCAATGCCAGAAAGGACATTTCATATTCTACCTGAGGGGGCAAGCAGTTTAAAGGAAATCTACCATCAAAATCAAGCATGATAAACCAGGGCCACTTATTCATAGATCCAGGCACTGTAACTGGTTATATTCTTATATTTGTTATGCGTGGCCTTCTTCCAAAATAAACTTTTATAATTATGCTAACGAGCCTGTTCCCAGAACCCCTGTTTACTGCAGATTACTAGGGCTTTTAGAACTTCCCCCTCCCAATTTGTGCTGAAACTTCCAGTGATGCAGTGAGATTACATCAGGCAGAGGGATGGGGGGGGGGGGCTGAGGGGGGGGGGGGGGGGGGGGTGAAACAAACTAACAACCTGTGAGGCTACAGCACAGATGGGCTCTGGTAACACCCCACCCCAGGGCCCTCCAGGCTCATTCACATACTTTCAAAAGTTTATTTTAGAAGAAAGGAGGCCACATATGTAAGAAAGTTACCACAGTCCCAGTGCCCGGATCTATGAGTAAGTGTCTTATCCATTATAATGGTAGATTTTCTTTAATGGGGTAAAGTCTGATGACATAGTGTTCTTACAAGGGCTACATTTCTCTAATTGTTCTTACACTACTTTAATAATCTAAGACTATTTTGGTTAACCAGTATTACATCATCATTATCAGGAACCAAGACATATTTTTTCAATTTTTTTTATCCGACAGTAGGAAAAAAGTTCTTTTACTGCAAATTCACCTCAAAATAATTGTCACTGACAAGAGTTGTCTCTGTTTGCATCAGTGAAAATGTATACCCACATATGTACAACCTCTGGATTTGGCTTCGAAATACTACAAGGATTTTTTTTTAAAACCAAGGCTACCATTACTATTTTACAATACTCTACATTCTGTGTTGCAGAAATGTATGGCACTGAACATCACTCCATATATCTACCGAGGGTTCTGCAGCAAATACATAGTTTCTGTAAACGCCATTCATATAAATAGGACAGACACAGCCAGTTCTAAACCAAATCTGGGTGAACATGTGCTTAACGACAAAACTTCCAATATGTCCGAAAAAGGGTAACATGGTGCTTTACGTTTCGAGGATACTATTACATTTTACTATTAAATACTATTTACTATTTATACTATTAAAGTCTAAAAAAATTAATTTGTATTTAAGTCAGGTATATTTTCTTTTTTTTTTTTTAAAGTATTTATTTTTGCAGTTTTTTGAAAATTTTATACAATAGTAATAAACAAAACCGAAGAACAAGATTGTCTGTTACATATTTCCTTCCCGCCATTACAGGATTATTATACAACAGCCATGGTAACAGTCAGGTTCTTACTGCGTTTCAAAACTAACCGAGGGATATTACAGTAAATGACAGCAGGATACTACAGCCAGACATCTTGATACAACACAAATAACTATTGACACATAGACAATCAGTCACACACACACACACCAGCACGCTCAGTCTCCTTCATCATGGAGAGGAGTATATATCACATGTGATTATAAGGCTGTATGGGGAGTCACACACACACACACACATACCAGCACGCTCAGTCTCCTTCATCATGGAGAGGAGTATATACCACACGTGATTATAAGGCTGTATGGGGAGTCACACACACACACATACATACCAGTCAGGTATATTTTCTAAGTGGAACTCCAAACAAAAAATTCTTGCCGTAGTCACAATTGGATTTTCAAAATTTTTAGTTTTCTTGTGAACAAGGATTAACCGTAAAGCTTTCCTGCAGACATATTTGGTAATTCTTACAGTTGATCATTGCAGCCTTGAGCTAAAGTACAGTAAATTATTAGCATCCAGAAAGCTTTACCAAAGGTCACAGTGGGCAGAAGGGTCTGTATGTAACCAGGAGTCATCTATATGTCAGGTATTATGTCGGGACTGATTACAATCTGATTAAGGTTAGAACTGATTGGCTCATTGCAGTACTTATATTGCTATAATACGTTCTGCAAAGAAAACAAATCTAGAAATAATATCTATTGGTTTCAGAATGTGAATAGCTTGTCCAATTTCCTGATACATGGCTGTGTGCTATAGCACACCTATTCATAAGTAAACTAGAAGACAAATTTGCTATGGCACACTGCATGATGTACTGTATAGTGGAGACATTCTTAACTATAAAAGGTACAAATCAGAGGGCACATCATGTATCTCTAAGTTTGTAAAACAGATCTGTAAAACACATTTACCATTATGAAGGATTGTATTCATAAACTCTGATCTGGTGTTTCTTCGCAGTAAGGGTAGATTTTAATTTCCACAGCATACCATCAATACTATAATAACCGTCACATAAATGTCTCCAATAAATAGCTAATTTATGAATATACATTTACATGATGAAAAAAGATTCCTGAACACATTGTAAGTTTTATGTACTTCATCTTCAGTCTGTCTTGCTCAATGATCGCTCTTTAATCATATGTTATTATTTATTTAGTGCTGTGCAAGGCCCTTCAGAATGGCTCAACACCTCAGATGTGGAGGGGTTAGGGATGTAGTATCCATGGCCTTCAAGGTAAAATACCCACCCATCATATTGTTATCCCCCATCATGTGGATAATGCATCACAATTGAACGTGGGTAAACCCCCTTAAATGAGTTGTCTGGACACTAAAACTGTCATAGTGAAAACAAGGCCACATGTAATTAATGGCTGAACACAATACTGCAAGTGTCAGATCTGGAAATACGGCCACTTGGCTGCCGAGGAAAATCTCTGAATGGACACAACGGAGGAGCATTAATATGATTGTTTTTTAGCTATAGAATTTGTTTTCAGAAAAACAAATAGTGGCTGGACTACCCTTTTACAAAGGGAGATGTAGCAAAAACTAGAAATATTCTAAAGAAGAGCCCAAAGACAACCAAGTACAAAAACAAACAAGAAAGCATCAGCCAGACATAGATCAAGATGTTCTATTGTAAAAATGTAAATTATCACATCAATCCGGTACAAGTAATTTCATATTATATCTTAAGCTTGAGAAACGGTCATAATCAGTTTTTTGGTATTAAACCTTTTGCGCCACCTTAAACGCCACCTTCAATTTAGGAAATGTCCTGGTCATGATCATCTCTTTGAGGACGCATTTGATAAACAAGGCTCCAGCATGGCTGTTCCCAAAAGGTATTGCACTTGTTTGGCACTTGGCAGTTTTCATGGTAGTAACAGACATATGGCCAATTAAATTAAATACACTACCAAACCTATATCAGTCAGTAATTCAGTGCACCTTCAATATAATGCATTTTGCAGTATAAAATAAAGTCACTCTGTACATAAAAAGAGCAGCAAATGTGTGTAAAGCATTTAGGCTCCACATTCACACTTCACAGAATGATGGCCCCATATAACAGTGTACATGTTCTCTCGGTTTGTATACGATCCACAACAGATGATCTCAGATTCTGTAACTAGAGTAATTTTCCTCCCATATAAATTGAGACATATAAAGACTCAAGTGGACCAATAAACAGAAGTGGTTAGTTCCTAAAAATGGAACCAAATATTGTTTTAGTTACTATTTTAAAACTCAGCAGCGTTTCTGAAGGTATTCTTCCTGTGAACACAAAAAAAAAAATGAAATTAATAGTGTAATGGAGTTTCCAAACCAGTCTGTAGCAGTACTTGTAACAATATACGTGACCAGTTTAACATCCATAACGGCACAAAAGAACACAAAATCCCTTGAGCTATAAATAAATAAAATACAATGAACTCTTTGACTCTAGTGTATGAATGGGATGAGGACACACCTTATCTCCCAAGACAGCGGGAGCCATGCTGCAGTGTATGCACTATAAGAATTCTTACTAAACTTGGGCATCATGCATATGACTGTGTTCACAATACATGTTGAAAACAGGGGAAAGTGTTCCCCCATTTGCATCCCGCTTTTGCCAGAAAGACATGAGCAACACTCACCCCACTCATGTCCATAGGAAATGAGCCTTACCGCACGGAGGCTGTTCACAATAGCCCCCTAAACACGTGAGGCTTAACTGCCAGATATGGTGGTGCATTGCTAAGTAAGACAATAACATTTTAAAGTCATTGTACTAGCTATTTGTTTATACCTTGTGGTGCTACAACATGGTGGTAGACAGTACAGTGACTTTAAAGGGAGCCGGTCAGCAGGCTTAGACCAGTGCAATGTCTTGATGCTGTTTCCCTAACCCCTGAACTCCACATTGCAGTTATGTTTTATAAATGTAGATTAAAGAGGATTTCCATGCCAGCTGACTAATAATCCAGTTTACATAGTCATGGAGGATTTCCATGCCAGCTGACTAATAATCCAGTTTACATAGTCATGAATATGTGGATACAAGGCGTGGGTTATAACAATCAGTTGTGCAGTCAAGGTGAGGCTGAGGTTTGGGTGGAGTTGAGGTTACGGCCAAATGTACTGTCTTAAACCGTTAAAATACAATTAACAGAGGCTTTACTTAAACAACTTTAAAAAAAAACAAAAATATAAATGCTTACACGTAATAAAGTCTTTAATAATTCACTTACATAGCATTTGGCGGAAAATATAGGCAATTTAATTATTGTTAACTATTTAAACATTTAGTGCGATTTAGTCTAATCTCAATTGGAATTCGACCTGGAAAATTTTCATCTAAACCAATTTCCACCCTGATTACAACTTTAAATATATGGGAGCCGTTGGCTGCTAAGCTAAATTCTGTATTTCCTAAACACCTACCCATCTTGTACTGCAATAGGGTATGAGTCCACCTACCCCTATGGTCCAGGGTCCCATAACCATCAAATTGGGCGTATGAACAGATGTTGTCTATATGATCCTCCAATAGTCCCTGCAGGACGGTGTTTATTTGATAAGGTCCATGCCATTCCCATATAACCATGTCACCTAAATCACTGTCCTCATCGATATATGGCATGAGATAACTAAGGCTACTAACTGGCTGTCTCACAAGGTAACAGCAAATAATCATGAATCCATAACACGTCAATCTGAATCTATCATCAAAGCCACCTCACTGGCAATCGATCACCAGGAAACATGCAATAAAGTCTAACCTGACATGGTATCACAGTCTTGAATATTTTGGTTTTGGATGGCTGTTATTTGGACTACCAACGGTCCCGCTAAAGTCTTTTTACGCTTCTTTTGTCGGTGGGTGTAGAGCATACGGTACCTTAAACAACATTCGCAGTTGGAACAGAACCTCGTTCAAGACTCCAACCCAAAACAGCTCAACTCAACATCACCACTCAAAGATTGCCTGAGGCTCGTCATTTTCACCGGTGCCTTTGTAACTTTGGAACCCCAGCTCCCGCATCAGTTTTAATACCTCTTTCCTGAGGTTTGTAATATAGATCGGATTCATGGCAAAAATGATAACATAGCCTACACCTCACGACACGCGTGCAATTGACTTTGCTATATCATCTGGTTCGTCAACTCACCAATTCGACCAAGGTGAGTTCTGGGGAGAGTCACTGGGGGCGCTTTCAGACATGTCTGTCATCTGAAAAGAAGAAACAAAAAACGGCACGTGGAATATAGAAAAATGGTTAATGCATAGGTGGAAGGTCGCGATAAAAACCACGCCACTTAAAACTCTGGGTAAACTAAGCTGTTAATATGTAGGGGTAATTACACGGAGGTTTGGAAAGAATTGGTTAGGTTAGGTTTATGTGCAAAATTTAACAAAAGGATTCTAAAAATATAGGATGTCAGTAATTATTATGGCATCTTTACGACACTTTGATCAAAATTGTGTTTTGGGCGAAAATTTATCCATTAATAGAGAAGTAGATAGAAAGATTATGTTTTGTATTAAAGGTGGAGAGGTAGGAAAATATGGACATGTAACAAAGGTCATGATCTTTTAGTGTCAAGGTAAAAAAATTAGTATAATAAGTTTACAAAAAAAATAATGTACACAAGCGAAAAAAATTATTGGGAGTTACAATAGGGGACTATTAAAAAAAACCCTCCATACTCACCTTTCCTAAGCCCCTCCCGCAGGTCTTCTTCCGTCTTCTGAAGCTCCGGTTCCGTCTTCGGATCCCTGCTGTGTCACACACACCATGACGTCAGCGCGTGGGGAAACCCTGAAGAAACAGAGATACAAATAGGACACCTTCCCCCCCCCCTGGGGGTCTCGGAAAGGCGAGTACAAATTAGGGGTTTTTTTTTTTTTTCAATAGGCTTGGCACATAGGGGCTTCTGGCTATATACAAGGGGGAAAACTGGCACCTTGTCTATATACTAAGGGGCTTGCCTGGCTGTCTATAACACTAGGGGGGCTGCTGGCTATATAACTTAAACGTGACAATGGGCTCTGGCTATATATGAAAAGAGCATGAGGCTGCTTATATACAGGGAGGCTGCTGGCTATATACTCGGGGGGCATGTGCTGGCTGGCTATATACGGGGTTAATGTTCTGGCTTGCTATTACTGGGTGAAAATGTTTTTTCTGTCTGGCCTGATAAATACTGGGTGATGTTTCTGGCTGGCTATATACTGGGGTGAAATGTTCTGGCTGGCTATATATATACGGAGACGGCGACTAGCTAGCTATATACTGGTTTATGCCTGTGACAAATGCAATTCCCACCCTACGCTTTATACCCCCCCCCCCCCCCCCCCCCCCCCCCACCCCCCCCCCCCCCCCCCCCCCCCACCCCCCCCAATCAAATAGGTTGTTTCTCTTTTTGCGTTACCAATTGGGTCAACAAGCTTACCCTCTATTAATACGTACTTATATCGTGTTTAATAACGAGTCGTTGCACCTGTGTGACCATGGTCAATTTCTGTCCGCTTGAAATAAACAATGGAAACAGCATTTTAGAAAACCAATGAAGGGCAAAGTGACAGAATGTATCCTTTCAAGATAGTATAACTTCAAATATCAACAACATTATTTTGCGATATGGGAATACCCCCTTTAGTCATAATGGCTTAATTTTTAAGGGTAATAGACACGTTAAAGTGATTAAAGAAAAACCTACCACGTAGTATGTTCGGTGTAAAGCAGTAAAATACCGAGCACCCCTCTCCTGTGGGAAGCTGGGCCGGTACTTAACGTGTCGGCGTGTTATAAACCGCGTACCGCGGTTTTAAACACTTTTTAAACTTCTAGAAGTATGAAGAGGCTTCCGGCCGCTCCGCGCGCTTCAAACTCTCCGTCATTTTCCTATGTGAATTCGGCGCCGCAGCGCCAAGCTGTTTCTGCTCTAGAGTTTTACAAAGTGTTTCAACCGCGATACCGCGTTTTTAAATAACACTCAACGAAAGTAAGTAACGTCAACCCAGCCACCCTGCGCTGGTGCTTCGGTAACTTTGGGCTTACACCGACCATTGAAACTGGTATGTTTTCCTTTAAACAAAAAATGTAAAGAGAGGCAGGTCCCATTTTGTTAACATTTACATAATGGATTACCTATACATAGCATTATTGAGTCCCTAGAATAAACCTACCTTTGACGTATACTCTCATGTACTGTTGTAAAGCGCCAATATTTATCACGCATTTCACTCCCGTGAATGTCTATTCCTCTTGCTGTGGCATCTGTGCTTTAAGCCTTATACTGGGAAGAAATATTAAACGCTGTTGTCACTATAATTTTCTACCATCAAAATTGAATTTCAAAGAAGGTCCCTATGGAACCATTAAATTCCACATGCATAATTTAGGGAAAATCTGCCTTGAAGGGAACTCCTAGCAAATATATATAATCTATTCCTAGAACTGCCTCTTATGTTGAAATCTCACCCGTTTCTCTACTTAAAAAATCTAGTTTAGTGAATACAGAAAATGGATAGACAATGCATTGAACATAACAATTTGATAGATCTTTATCTGCAGCTCACCTTTTTTCAACTAATTGGGGCATGTAATCAATCTGCCTACATCAAATACACCAGGAAAAAACTGCACCTAAAATGCTGGCGCCCATATTTTATTTGCAAGGTTAGGGCAGTTTTTCTGAAAAGGGGGCAAATTGCCAAATGCAATAAAATGTCCATATCATGGCGCAGCCCAATCTAGCACAAGACATAGGAGGTGCAAAGTTATGACCAAGCATCCTTACACTACAACCAGCTAAATTTTGGCATCTGCGAGATGCCTAGTACTACTTTGCAACGCTCTTTAAGACCCGACCTTTTGGTTAAATACATCTTCCCCTTATTCTTTACGTCATCAAAGCTCACAAAAACCATAGGCTTATCTGAAGAAATAAAAATTTATCTTTTACTAAGCGACATAAAAAGAATGCGTCTAGGCACTAAAGAAACCAAAGATAGGGGTGTCTGAAGATATGCCAACAGTGACTCATCTTCAGGCGCATAAATGAACTTTTTGCCTTGCAATTTTCATTAAAGCAAACTTGTGATATTTAAACAACTTGTTTGTAACTTCCAAACCTTTGTCCTGTTTATGTCTATTTCACCACTGCGTTGCCCGACCGTACCGTACCGTGCAACGTCAGTGCACGGGGAATAGAGGCTGCGGAGGTGACGTAGCTCAACCCCGCCCCCGCTCCAAGAAGCAATTGTGCAACGTGTGCTGCAACCTACACGCCGTGGGGCGCCGGCGCCCAATTGCTGTCTATGTGGAAGGAACGACAATGGTCGGCCACGTAAATACTACGTCCCCCCCCCCTCCTACAGTGAGTGTGATGTAGCCTTAGTTTGTACTTGTTTCCACCAACATGCCGATGTGTAAAACAAGCTTCCCCTTTACACAGACATTTGTCTGGCGTGGTCTTTAGTCTTAAATGTAGTTACGGCCAGTGCTAGGCTTCAGTGAAAAAGAGGGAAGAACCTCAAAACTTAAAAGCTCTAACTACAGCCTTTATCTTCCTTGCTCAAATTCCCTTCACGTCTTCTTCCTCTTCCCCAGGAAACAAGACGGTAAAAGAGAAACTCTGGCTCCATCAATTCCCCCAAAAGTTTTAAATTAGCAGGAACAAGCTGGAAATACAAATTAAGACAATGGAATTTAAAAGGCATGGAATTATTTTGTTTTGAAAAATCCACTTCTACAACTCCAACCCTGCTTTATCTCGGATCCGTACTAATGTGCAAGTACAACTGTTTGGAATGTAAAATTGTATTTTGTATCGGCTTCTTTAATCAAACCAAGTCCTTGAAATTTGATAACCAAGCACCCGTTATGACTGCGAATATTTGTTATTTTTGTAATCTTTATGCTATGTTATCTTCAAAAATATAAGACACATAATTGTGGAGCAAACCGATCAAAATGCTGGCAGGGCGGGGTGGTCGAAGTGAGTACCGTGTTGTTTTTATTAAACTTTTCTAATAGACGTAGATTACGGTTTTTCAGACAAATTTTAATGTGGAAAACTTGGCTTATACATCTTGTATCTACGGTAAATAATATCGGTTTTTATAATAACCATTTTTGTGGAGAAGTCCTTTATTCTATTCTCTAGAACTGATTTGGAAGTCACCATGGTCAAAGAACTTTTTAATTAAATGATTTACTCAACGTTACATATTGGGGGGCAGGGTACTCCAGATATAAAGTATTTCATGTAATTTTATAAGTTTCTTAGACATATCACTTGTTGGCCCTATAAATCGTAATTTTTTTCTACTTTTACATTGTTTACTATACATTTGGTCCCTTTTGGTAAGGTTCTTAAACCTCATAGTGTTTGTTTTTTTTTTTTTTTTTACGAGGCTTTTGTAACTAAACAATGGAAAACAATCATATATAAGAAAAGACTTAATAAGATATAAAAACCTGGTTTATTTTTACAACGCAATATATTGTGTGATAAGTCAAAACAAGAATGATCACTTAATTTTCGGAGTTTTAGTCACTTACGTGTGCAGACCTCTCGGATTAGTGAACAGAAGTACCGGGAAGCTTAAGAGTGACGTTAAAAAAATGCAAGGAAGGCATGAGTGGCTTTGGAGTTGTAAGGACACCTGGAAGATCAGTAATGCTGGTAACAAAAAACGTCGACACACCGGAATGGAGAGACATACAGGAGGGACCGAAAGACGCGGGAAGGTTACAAGCTTGCCACGACGAATTGTGGATGCGGGTCGGAAGTGGTGATAGGTGGATGGAGGGGGGGGGTGAGGAGGTGTGGGCGAGAAAGGAGTTGGGGTACAGTGATTGGAAGTGTACTGGGGATAAGAAAGCGGAGAGGGTAAAGGTGAAAGGGGGTAGGTGAGAAGAGGGGAGCCAGAAGTGGAAGGTAAGTGTTAAAGCGGAGAAACGTATGTGTGAGAAATAAATTTAGTTATCAGCGATGGTGTACTGTGCAAAAAAGTGGGAAGGTGGCGCAGGTCTAAGGGGGTGAGGGAGGGTCGGTGGATTCCTCCCAACATAACACGGGTGAGAAGGGGGGGGAAGCAAGGAGTGACTGGAAAGGCGAATTGCGTGGAGGGGGCGGGGGAGAGAGTGGGTATGCAGGTGGGACAGCGTAAGGAAAACAGCTGCGGGGGGCGAATGTCAAGTGACACAGCGAAAGGGGATGAGAGAGGAAGTGAGACTGTTGTAAAAGATACAAAGGCGCCGGCGCGCAAGAAAAGGATGGAAAAGGCATGCGGGTGAGTGAGTGGGATAGGCCAACCTGTGGGGGAAGAGTAAGATAAGTAAGGTTGCGAGAGGGGGTGTGCAAGGTAAAAAATAAAATGGATAGAGTTGAAGGAGGGAATCAGATTTAGGCTTGATTTGTAGAAGTGGATCCCGAGGGCGAACGGCCGTAGTGGTTTGCGCGTTGAATTGTCAGGAATTGGGTGTGGAAAATTTTATAAGTGGTGGGTATAAGTTTTTTTAATAGTGTAGGGTGTGTTAGGATATGGGGAAAGGTAATTAGTGATCGTGTGATTGTAATTATAAGTCCTCGACATAGAGTCGGGAAAGAAGAGGATAGAAACTGGCAAAGAGGAGGGCTGCGGAAGGGGAAGGCTGCTCCAAAAGGTAGAAGATGGCGGCGGAGTAACCATGGCGTGAGGAGGAAGCCCGGCGCCCGCGCAGTGTGTAGGGTCGTCATAGGTGATTAAAGATTTGGGTTGACGACCTAATAACAATCCAACCCATAAATAATTTACACAGTAAATTATAAAATATAAGATATTCTATCTGGTAAAAAAAAAAAAAAAAATAAAAAAAACAATCTTTCCATTCTCTCAAGCCGTTAGCCCCTTGGAAGGGAGAAATTTCGAAATTGCTGGCTCAGACTGACTATCATTGGCGTTTTGATCGTGGTTTGCTTGTATATAGATTGAGAAGCCGTGGTTTGGTAAAAAGTCCAGCTTCTGAGTTTTCTCTGGATTGTGGGTGGTCAAAGTAAGCAGGAGAAAAGCCAATTTCTGCATGGCATCTGCAAGCTGAACAAATAACTTGTAAGAAGGGAAAAGAGGGAAACAGATATTCAATCACGGTCACAAGCAGTGGCACAAATAAGATCCAATATGCAATAAAGGTGATTGTAGAGTTACTTGCTGCTGTTTCGTATATGTGGGCAACTTGGCGGTCAAAAAGCATCCATTCTCCCTTGTTTTACGCAGCATGAAATACCTGAGTAAAGCCATTCTTGAACTCATAGTGTCAATCCATACGACTCGGCCTTCATCATAACCTGCCAAATGAGTAAACCATACAACCTTCATAACTAAATACGACTCAATTCCCACATAATGGGCCTAACCACTAGTAATCTTACCCAGAATCGCAGTGCCTCAAGGTGAAGCCTTCGGTTTTCTGAATGTGATCAACAAATCTACCTGGAGTGCAATCCAAGAATATCAGCCAAGCTGCAGAATCCAAGATCCCCAAGGTGCAAATGGAATAAGTCAATTATTAACCGAACTAATATCAATACACAAACAGTTCTCTAAAAAGTTTTCTGGTAATGTGGGAAAGTATTACATCAAGTTTGTAAGCAATTAAATATACACTGGCCTATGGTAAAGTGGGCCTTTCACCCTTTCATGTTTCGTGTTATAAATTGCAAAAAGGATAGTTTTTCTCCTCCTGCTAATTTTCTATGGCTGAACATGCTTCCCATGTTGGAGAGAAATCAATTTTTACCACACACACTTTACTTTTTTTTGTCCAAAGATTCCCTGCTCCTATGGCAAAGGGTTATAATGTCCATCTATTAGGCCCCACCGGGAAAATTCCCCCCGTACCATCTGCAAACACATTTAACTACCTTGCACCTGAATGAGCAGTGTCCCCATAAAATAAACAGCAATGTGGAAAGAACCGAACAGTCAAAAAGTAATTATAAAATCTATTACCTGTTGTGCCAGCTCCCTTTGTGGGAAGCAAGCACAAGAGCTCCGAACTTCCAACATACAACAAGATTTCAATAGAAAACCTGAGGAACAAACTGCAAATAACCTAATTATAGACTCTGTTTAATGGTGTATAATCAATAAGAAACAACCTTTTATCTTTTGAGTAATTAAAGGGAGTTTTCCCCACAAACAAGTTAGGCCCCTATCCCCAAGGATGACTAACTAATTCGTTATATAAATATACGCACAACAGATTAAGTTGCTGATCGGTTGGGTCTCCATGATGGGCCACCCCACATATCACGAGAAAACGGCAATGTACCCCAGTTGTACCCTTTAGTCACTCTCGAGCTCCTAGCGAGCGCCATGCTTTAGAGTTACCTCTGTAACTCCATAGAGATGAATGGGGCGGTCCCCCAACAATGCACAAACCAGCTGCCTCTGCTCCTCTTGTGGAGAAGACGATAAAGCAACGGCTGTTGTAAACTCGGACCCCTGTATTTCCCCTGTTTTTTGCGATCAGTAATGGATCCCCACATCACTGAAACCCCCACCAATAAGCAAGTTACCCCCATCTTGTATATGAATAGGGCCCTAATGCTGCCCCTGTCACCAGTAATACATGGGATTTACCCAAGACCTATCATCATGGGTTTAACTTAATGTACACCATGGTTTATTTATTTTAACTTATTTTAAGTTAAGGTACAATTTAAACATTATATGCAAGACAAACTGTTCCCATACTGACCTGTAATTATTGGAAAGCAACAATGCCAAATGTCTTTCCAACTTCCCAGTAGGTGCATAAAACACAATAAATCATTTGGGAGGTAATCCACCGCTGCCCAAACAGAATCCGTGAACCAGCTGTCCAATATCTGGAAAACTTCAAGCTTGAATAAACATACAGCCAAAAAGTGGACAATTAAACCATTGGCAATTACCTCCACATGGCAATTCTCCATGCACAATTGTAACTTGTTCGTGTTTCGCATCATTACCTGAAAGAAAGAAAATTTCTAAACTGTTGATCTCTACACCATCTCCTTTTCTACAACATGTTAGTTGGGTGGTCTATACCTGGGAACATCAAGAATAGGAAGCACAAAGTTTCTGCTTAATACATCCTTCTGAACCAAACTAGGTTGTTGCTACCATAGTTGGCATAAAACGGAAGCACCTACACATAGACATGTGCGGTCACTTTTACAAATTTTATCATCCTGATACACTCTTTAAAGGAATCTTACCACATAATTTAACCCCATACAAGTTACCATCAAGCTAACTGGCTGACAATCAAAAATCAGTAGTGTAAGATACCGAATGGAGGCTGTGGCCAAGGTTAAGGAACAAGGCTAAAATTTTTTAAAATACAAGAATTGAAGACTTTTTCATTAAGCTGAAATTCAGCAAACTGTTAATCTTTGACCAATAAAGACATAAATACATATTGCAACGCAAAAACAGTATCACGGTACTAAGGCCCTTTAAACCTCCTAATCAGTCCCCTTGTGAACCCACTCCAAAGACATAATACAAAGAAAAAAGGAAAAGTATCACATAGGTCAAAATATTTATTAAAAACATGATGCAAAAGTAATGAAAAACATCCAAACTAAGTACCGGCAAAATACATACAATGTGGGCACGATAAATAACAACAACTATAGGTCAATAAATCCAATAACTAAGTATATGGAATTCAAAAAAAACAAAAAATCTTTGATGCAAAACGCTTTGGGTTTAAAGATTTTGTTAGGGAGCACATGCAATTAAATAATGTCATAATTGGAATAATAATGCGGTTATATTTTGTTTTTTTTTATTTTTTTTTTTTTTAGTTTAAAGGTTTTTTTTTTTTTTTTATGATCGCAGCATTAAGTTGTATTGTGGTTAAATGGCAAGTGACCTTGCTACAAGACAGCGTTGTTGGATCCTTCCTTATTTCATACAGTGCCTACATGGGTTTTTGTTATGTAATTAAAAACTACAATGCCTTAGTGTAATTTTTAAATTTGACCCATAGTGTTTTATTGTCTGCCATTCTTTGGACTTTGGTATAGTTTGCTGGTTTTCATAATTTCTAATAGTATGTGAATGTGTTTTTTTGTTAAATCGGATAGTACGTATAAATTGTGTTTTATATATACAAATGAACCATTGTATACCCCTTTCATTTTTGCTTTGGTAATTTCTTTTTATAATAAGCAAATCCACGTGTCTGCTATTTAACCGCTGAATGGTCTTACCTTCTGAAACTGGTTTGGCCTCAAAGCCACCAAGTAATAGAAAGATTTGGAATTTGACATAAAGCATTTTTTTTTCCCTTTTCCGTTTTGTTCCATCTAGCATCCTCAATCTCCATTTTTGTCATCAAATTATCGGTGTGTGTCTCCGTGCTGGATCGTCACCTGCATCTACTAATTCCCTGGTTCGAGGACGGTTCTCAAACAATACAATAATTGTTTTTTGGTGCCTCCCTGGATCCTCACTTGAATCTACAAATTATGGTCAGAGTTGTCATCATTGTTGTTTGCCTCTACTGGATCTTCACCGGGAATCTCCTGATCCTTTGTCAGAATTTTTCCTCTACTTGTTTGTGCGTATGTTTTCTTGTGTTTCTTCTTGTGATCAAAGCCCTTTGCATGTTCCTCTGGGTTGAATTCAAGCTGGTCACACAACTTTCCAGTCTTTTGTTTTCTTGACTTTCTTCTATGTGCCCCCTTTTTTTAAATGTGGAATCTTGCTAGAAACTATGCTCTCATCTTCTGTTTGTCCTTCTGATATTTTTTTCTTGTGTGGCTTTTTTTGCCTTACTCTTTCTTCCTCTGGTTCGCATCAGTCATGACTCGCCCTCAAGCTCAGATAGGGGTTTCATCAAGTGTCTTCGTCCTTTTCTTCTAGAAATTTTTTCCTCTTTTCAAAACCCTTCATTGTAATCTGATCAGTTTCCATTTTTTCCGTTACCTCCTACTTCAAACATAGGCTCAGAAACTTACCTTCACATTATCTCTCATTTGTGTTTTAAGTTGTGATTGTCTTTTCCTTGGCGTCTGAACGTACTTTTCTCTAGCAAAGCTTTCGCACGTCTTCATGGACTCTCCTCTACCAAGTACCTACAAAAACTATATTGTTACAGTACATGTTAAGCAACCAATTTAGTTCATCTTATATTTTTTATAACCACTTAGGCAAACTTATATGTTCGGAAATATGTAAATTTATGCAGCAAGAACTGGAGGGCCACAGGATTGCAGAAAATTTGTCATAAGTTCAGCAATTTTACATAGACTTTTATTCATTTTCCATAACCAAATAACCTGATGAATGTTGTCCCTATGGTTTCTATATAATGGAATCCTAAAGACCGCCAAACCCACAAATAGGTAACCAGTTGCTGTCCGTTTTTTTTTCTTGGTCCATAGACTGAATAGGAGTTTCTTTCAGTGCAACTGCGAGGTTGCCCTCAAAAGTGTGGCGACTACTAATGTGTCGGTGTCCTAATTTGAGTATCCTGACCCAGCAAACAGAAGTGACAGTACTTGGAGTGAAAAAATAGTTTGAGGGTGCGATACACTATTTGGATTGCTTTGTAATGCCAACACTACGCCTGGGGGCAAGGCCTCGGCCGAGAGGGACGCTCACATAATGCATTTTTTCAAAGTGAATCGATTACTATTGGTAACCAGCACTCGTGGTGTATTGGGTTTACAATCCAAGAACACCAGGTACTGGTTACCGTTCGCATGCGTTTCACTGGATTTTGCTGGGGGCCGTACGCTCTAGTGGCAAAGTTAACATGGAAAACAAATCCTGGCCTTATTGTTTGACCTCCCATGAAAATGCAAAAAAACCGCATGGCTAAACCAGGGTTCATTGAAGGACATCTACCACCCAAATCATGTATTGTCACCAACACACTGAAAACATTTGAGTGTGTTAACCCCTCCAGCAGGGTTCTGGCTATTGCCCCCCCGCGCCCTTTAATTCCTATGCCCTTGTTTTTAAGGGGAAAAACAACAGCTTAAATATATGCAATTAACCAGAGGGGTCGCCAATCTCCCTTACCCCATAGTGCATAAGAACATACCCTTACACATCTTACGCTGCGCATGGGGGCAGTACAAATGAAGAGGCTCCAACTGGCCTGAAGCCCTCTTCATACTCACCGGGCCTTTGCCTTCAATAATGAGCACCCGTCCTAAACACCCGCGTCGGTGCTTGCACCGATCGCGGGTGTTTTAACCCTTTGATCGCTGCTGTTGGCAAATTAAGCATCCGGCGCGCGTGGGGCGCGCCATCTTGGCTCCGATCGTCCCTCCCCGTGACGTCACCGGGGAATCGGCGATCCGTTGTCCAAGACTGACATTGTACAACTAAAGTTAACGTTATAAACGCATAAACACTGTAAAATGAAGAACTTTTTTTTTTTTCTGTACATGAGTTGTAATTTTTGTACATGTTAGGCAAAAATTATAAAACCTTAATACAACATTTGGTATCCTGTGGAATCGTGATTGACCCCAATGAGAAATGAATTACCAGACCTTCTTTGGGAAGCCACAGTGAAAGCTGTAAAAACCAGCCCACAAGAAATGGCTCAAATTTGTTTTTTTCATCATTTTTTCAGCTGCATTTAAGAATTTTGTCCCGCTTCCAAGGTAACACGGCATGAAGATTTAAATACCAGTCACGTACGAATTTGCAAATTTGGTACGCAGAAATAAGACACCACACGCTCTGTAAATGGAAAAATAATAAAAGTTTATAGAATTTTTGAAGGTTGGGAGTGAAAAAAATAAAAAACGCAAAAATGAAAAAGGGTTGTCCTTAAGGAGTTCACACTATGGAACCTATAAATCCCCTAAAGGCTCATTTTTTCATCCTTTAAAAGCCTTTTTTGTAAAAAGAAGCTAAAAGAAAATGGAATCCTGCCAGAGGGGGCACAACAGTGTGCTAAGATTCTAGAGAATACACGTTCCTGGTGGTAGATGTCCTTTTTAAGGTCAGTGGCTGAAATCCAGTGAGTTGTGGTTCTGGAAACTGCCCCTGCCCCTCAGAAGACAAGCTGTCACCAGAAATGCTAGATTTTCAGACAAGATGCCATAAACACCTACAGTACCTAGAATACAAATGCTTTTTATCATACCTTTGTGGTCCATGTATTTTGTGGAAATAATCGATGAGCAAAGTGGTCAACCTGGCTCCCTGCCAGCCATCTTCTCAAGTCCCAAGGATGCAGCATTTCAAAAAGCAATGTTTTGTCCTCTAAGTACTATAAAGGCCTGACCTTGTTTTTCCCTGGCTTTACAATATTTAAGACTCCCCCCCTCCCACATCACTCCCGCTTCCAACCTACCGTTTTAACAATGACGTTGGCCGACCGCACAGCAATACCTGCTCCTGCGTGGTGAAAGTCTTACAGCCGTCCTGCGCAAGTGAGCGGCGAGAAACTGGTCCCCCTTATTCATGCCATCCTGTTAAACTATGAGCATACTAACTTGACAGAGCACTGTACGCACACTCAACGTGATGTAAGTTTGTGTACCCCACTCCTACCTAATAAGTATGCGTGGACAAAACGAGCGCGACTTTAGCAAACTAAGACCCCAAAAGTTTAGATAAAACATGTATGCACTTCAGAGTGTCTATTGGAGACCATACCCCCCCCCCTACAAAATAGCATTCTGGCTGGCTATATACTGGGGTGAATGTTCTGGCTGGCTATATACTGACGGAGAAGGCAACTAGCTAGCTATATATTGGGTTTAGGCTGTGACAAAAGCATTTCCCACCCTAAGCTTATACTCAAGTCAATAGGTTTTCTCAGTTTTTTTCCTTAAAATTGGGTAACTTGAGTTGGCTTATACTCTAGTATATACGGTAATTAGAGCTGTGGGTTTATAATGAGTCGTGCACCTGTGTGACCATGGTCAGATTTCTGTCCGCTGGAAAGAGTCGTGCACCTGTGTGACCATGGTCAGATTTCTGTCCGCTGGAAATAAACAATGACAGCATTTAGAAAACCATGAGGAATTGTTACAGAATGTATATTTCAAAATAGTATAACTTCAAATTCAAACAATAACATTTATTTGCTCGAATGGGAATACCCCTTTAAGTATAATGGGTTAATTTTAAGGTATAGACACGTTAAAAGTGATTAAACAATAATGTAAAGAGATGGCAGGTCATTTTGTACATTACATATGGATTACCTATATATATCATGTACTTGAGTCCCCTAGATTAACATACCTGTGAACGTATACTCTCATGTACTGTGGAGCGTCATAGTTTATCACGCATTTCACTCCCGTGATGTCTATTCCTCTCGCTGTGGCATCTGTGCTTATAAGCCTACATAACATGGGAAGAGAATATTAAACGCTGTTTTCAACTAATAATTTCTACTATAAAGTTGAATTCAGATGGTCTTAGGCCAACCATAAATTCCACATGAAGGGACACTACTAACATATAATATATCCTAGAACTGCCTCTTATGTGAAATCTCACCCATTTATCTAATGAAAAAAATCTAGTTTAGTGAGATACAGAATTGGATATACAGACATTTGATAGATGTTTATCTGCAGCTCACATTTCCAACTATTGGGGCGATGTATCAATCTACCTACGTCAGAATACTAGAGGAAACTGCACCATATTTATTGAAGGTTTAGATCAGTTTTCTGAAAAGGGTGCATGGCCATGCAAGAAAATTGTCAGTATTATGGCGCAGCCATCTAGACCAGTGATGGCTAACCTATGACACGCGTGTCAGTGCTGACACACGTAGCCATTTTCACTGACACGCGGCTGCCTGAGAGTTAAGTTTCATCCTACATGATCAGGTGCAGTAGCCGGGAGGCTGAGAGATTGCACTGAGCTTCCAGCATTCCCCCCTCCTCCTCCTTCCCCGGGGCGGCCACTCCCCATGTGTGAGCTGTGCCTAGTGTCTCCAGTCAGCACAGGTATCAGCACAGGGCACAGCAGGAGAGGTGACCCGGCCATACACCCAGGAGGCTCCTCTGCAGCTCCCGATAGTTGTGGTGGGGGTAGTATGGCAACACAGTCAGAGGCCACATTGCTGCTGCCTTGTGTGATGTCCCAGCAGATGCCACCTCTACACTGACCAACTCCAGAGCAGGGATGAGGGAGGACAACAACTCCCATCACACAGTGAGTAAGGTCAGTGCACTGTATGATAGAAGACAGTCATCAGGGCTTGTGTGTCAGTTTTGTGACGTACAAGCCCTGAAATAATCGCAACGCCTTGCAAATCGCCAGACATTGCGATTATTTTGCTCCGCACACCTTCTCCATGCCAAGAGGGCATGAAGGAAATGCGGACAGCGGTGCCTGCACCCTCGCTATAACCTGTGAACTTTCATGACTGAAAGTTTGCAGGTTACTAAGCAATTTCACACCTGTCTGATTGTATGGCAGTACATGGTAGGATCAATCAGACAATCCAAGGTTAAAGTACCCTAGAAGTTAAATAATTATACATATTTGTTATTTAAAATATAAATATCACAAAAATATGTTTTTTTGTCAAGGTGACACACCACCCGAGTTATGCTCGGTTTTTTGCCGAATTTTGACACACTAAGCTCAAAAGGTTGCCCATCACTGATCTAGACCAAGACATAGGAGGTGAAAAGTACGACTCAGCAGTCTTACACTACACCAGCTAAATTGTGCATCTGCAGAGAAATGCCTAGTACTACTTTGCAGCGATCTTAAGACCGACACATAAATGCATCTTCCCCTATATCTTTAACGGCATGCAGCTCACAGAACCATAAGCTGATGCTGAAAGATAAAAAAATTATATCTTTACTAGGACATGAAAAGAATGCTTCTAGGCACTAAAGAACCAAAGATAGGGGTGTCTGAAGATATGCTCCACAGCTAGCCTCTAACAGTGACTCATCTCAGGCGATAAATGACTCTTTGAATCGCACTTTCATAAAAGCAAACTTGTGAGATTTACAGAACTTGTTGGACCGTTCAACTTTTTGTCCTGTTAGTTTGTACTTGTTTCCACACATGCCGATGTGTACAGGATTCCCTTACACAGACATTTGGACGGGCTGGCTTTAGTCTGAATGTAGTATGGCCAGTGCAGGCTTCAGTGATATAGGGAAGACTCAAAAATGGAAACATTTTTTTAATGAAGTGCTTATTTATTCTAATCCAGTAGAATAAAAATTCTTCTTATGACCGGAGCTCAAAACCCAAATGACGATCCATGCACGATTCCTCCTTATTAATGTGCCAAACACAAGGGATCACTTTCAGGGATAAGTCACCGTTCAGACCAGAAATCGCAAATGTTTTCACTCCTGTCCTAGTCTTCTCCACTCACTGTATATGAGAGACATATCCAGACATAGTGAAACTGTCTACACTATGTCTGGATATGTCTCTCATATACAGTGAGTGGAGGAGACTAGGACAGGAGTGAAAACATTTGCGGTTTCTGGTCTGAACGGTGACTTATCCCTGAAAGTGATCCCTTGTGTTTGGCACATTAATAAGGAGGAATCGTGCATGGATCGTCATTTGGGTTTTGAGCTCCGGTCATAAGAAGAATTTTTATTCTACTGGATTACCTAATAGTGGGTGTTTGCTGGATCCATCTAGGACCGTTGTCGATAGCTCATAGGAGAGAAGGTGCAGCACCACGCAATACTACTTATTTATTCTAACTTACAGCTTTATCTTCCCTTGCTCAAATTCCTTCAGCGTCTTCTTCCTCTCCCCAGGACTAAGACGGGAAGAGAACTCTGCTACATCAATTCCCCCAAAAAGTTTTATGAGCAGGAACAAGCTGGGAAATACAAATGATAAAAACGGTAAATTTAAAGACATGAAAATTATTTTATATTTGAAAAAGACACTATTACTACAATCCACCCTGCTTATATCTGGAATCCGTCTATGTGCAGTACAAATGTATTGAATTGTATTGTATTTTATATCGGCTTCTTATCAACCAAGTCCTTGAAAATTTGATAAGACAAAGCACAGTTAATGACTGCGGATATTGTTTTGTTGTATCATTTATGCTATGTGTATCTTCAAAATATAAGAAAACAATAATATGTGGAGCAAAACTATCAAAATGCTGCAGGGCGGGGTGTCGAAAGGTGAGTACAGTGTTTTCTATAGACTGAGTTAGGGTTTTTCAGCACAAATTTTGTGTTGAAAAACTCGGCTTATACTCGTGTATATACGTTAATAATGATCGGTTTTATATGACATTTTTGAGAAGAAGTCTTTATTCTATTCTCTAGACTGATTTGGAAGCACCATGTGAAGAACTTACTCTACTAAATTTATATATAAAAGGATTACTCACACTTACATATTGGGTGGCAGGGTATACTCCAGATAGAAAGTATTTCATGTATTTATAAAGTTCTGTATACATGATCACATGTGCACTATAGATCTTATTTTTTTCTAATTTAACATTGTTACTATACATTGGGTCTTTGGGTAGGGTTCTTAAAACTAAGTAGGTGTTGTTGTTTTTTTTTTTTTTTACAAAGGCTTTGGTAACATAAACAAATGGGAAAAAAATCATATATAAAAAGACTTAATAAGATAATAAAAACCCATGTTATATTTAACACAGACAATAATATTGTGTGAAGTAGTCAACAGATGACAATTATTTTCGAGTTTTAGTCACTTACCGGTGTGAAGACTCTCTGGAGTTAGTGAAACAGAGTACACGGGAAAAGCGTAGAGTGAGTAAGAAATGCAGGAGGATGAGTGGCTTGGAGTTAAGGACACATGGAATATAGTAATGCTGTAAGACATAAATAACAATCACACATAAATATTTACACAGTAATTAGAAATATAAGAGTATTCTATCTGGTACAATCTTCCATATCTGCTCACCGTTAGCCCCTTAGGAAGGGAGAAGTTTTCAGAAGTTGCTGGCTCAGACTGACTATCATTGGCGTTTGATCGTGGTTGCTTGTATATAGATGTGAAGAGCCGTGGTTGGTACAAGTCCAGCTTCTGAAGTTTCTCGGGATTGTGTGTCAAAGTAGCAGAGAAAAGCAATTTCTGCAATGGCATCTGAAGCTGACCATAACTGTAGAGGGAAAAGAGGGACAGATATTCAATAACTGTCACAAGCAGTGGCACAGATGAGATCCAATATGCAATAAAGGTGATTGTATAGTTACTTTGCTGCTGTTCGTATTGTGGGTAACTTGCGGTCAAAAAGCAGTCCATTCTCACTTGGTTTATACGCAGCATTGATAACCTGAGGAAGCCAGTCTTGACTCATAGTGTCAATCATACGATCTGCTTCATCAATAACCTGCCAAATGATAACAATACACCTAAATAACTAAATACGTCAATTCCCACATATGGGGCTACAAACTAGTAAAGCTTACCAGAAATCGCAGATGCCTCAAGGTGAAGCCTTCTGTTTTCTGAATGTGATCAACAAGTCTACCTGGAGTGCATACAAGAATATCAGCCAAGCTGCAGAATCCAAAGATCCTATGGTGCAAAATGGAATAATGTCAAGTATTACAGAACTAAATATCAGATACAAAAACAGTTCTCTAAAAGGTTTTCTGTGTAATGTGGAGTAATTATCATCAAGTGGTAATCAATTTAAATATACACTGGCTTATAGGTAAAGGGGCCTCTTTCACCCTTTCCATGTTTAGTGTATATTGCAGGATAGTCTGCTAATTTGCTATGCTGAAAATGCTTCCCATGTGGAAAGAAAATCAATTTACAAACACACACTTACTTTTTTTGTACCAAAGATTCCTGCTCCTTGGCAAAGGGTTTATGTCCAGCTATTAGGCACACCTTGAGTCCCGTACCATCTGCATACACATTAAATACCTTGCATACCTGATAAGAGAAGTGAACCCAATAAAATAACAGCAATGTGAGAAAGAACAGAACAGTAAAAGTATTATAAAAGATCTAATTACTTGTTGTGCCAGCTCCTTTGTGGGAAGCAAGACAAGAGCTCGAACTTCACATACAACACGAGTCATCAGAACCTGAGGACAAACGGCAATATAATAATTATTATCTTGTTTTAATGGTGTAGTCTCAAGAAGAACACACCCTTTTAATCTTGAGTGATTAAAGGGGTTTTCCCACAAAACAAGTTAGGCCCTATCCACAGGATAATACTAATTCGTTATTTATATAGCGCACACAGATTAAGTTGCTGATCGGTGGGGTCTCAGTGATGGGGGCCCCACATATCACGAGAACGGCAGTCCAATGTACCACAGTTGTACCCCTTGTCACTCCCCGAGCTCTAGCGAGCGCCATGCTTGGTTATCTCTGTAAGCTCCATAGAGATGAATGGGGCGGTCCAACAATGCACAACCAGCTGCTCTGCTCATCTTGTGGAGAGACGTAAAGTACGGCTGGTGTACATCGGACCCCTGTTTTCCCTGTTTTTGCGATCAGTAGGGGTCCCATCACTGAGACCCCCACCAATTAGCAAGTTAGACCCCATCTTGTGGATAGGGGCCTAATGCTGCCCTGTCAACGTAATAAATGGGCACTTAACCCAAGCCATATAATCATGGTATACTTTATGTACACCCTGTGATTTATATTTATTCATTTTAGTTAAGGTACAATTTAACATTATATGACAGACCAAACTGTTTCCATACTGACCTGTATTATTGGAAGAACAAATGCCAATGTCTTTCCACTTCCAGTAGGTGCAGAAACACAAATATCATTTGGGAGGTATCCACCTCTGCCCACAAGAAATCCGTGAACGCAGCTGTCCAAGATAGCTGGGATGACTTCAGCTTGAACTAAACATAAGCCAAAAAGTGGACATTAAAATTGGCATTACTTCCAATGGCATTACGCCTATGGACAATTGGAACTGTTGTTTGCTATAATTACCTGGAAAGAAAGATTTCACATTGTTGGCTTCTAATCTCTTTTTAATGTTTGGGTCTATACATGGAACATCATGAATGGAGACAAGGTTCTGCTTAATATCCTTCTGAACCAAACTAGGTTTTGCTAGCCACAGTGGCAAAAATGGAAGCACCTACAAAATAGAAGTGTGGTCACTTTACAAGGTTAGCACTCTTTAAAGGAAATCTACCACATAATTTAACCCCTACAAAGTACTATCAGTGCTTTGTAGAGGTTAAATAGCAGCATTACGGCATACTATTATCAAACATAATAGTTGGCTAAATGCTGCTTAAAAAAAGTATTTACTCTTCATTTAATATAGCCTGAAGTATCCCAGGGGTCTCTAGCAGTGCAGGCCGTGGCTACCCCCCCCCCCCCCCCCCCGTAGCCCTTGTAACCGTCCCGCTCCCTCCTCCAGCCCTCCCCTGCTGCCATCTGCTAAGCCGGCTGACATCATCAGAAGGCTAATTTAAATAAAGATTGAAGACTTTTTTTAAGCTGAATTCAGCAAGCTGTTATATTTGACAATAAAGATAATACATATTGCAAGCAAAAAACAGTAACAGGGACTAGGCCTTAAACCTCCTAAATCAGTCCCTTGTGAAACCACTCCAAAGCATATACCAAAGAAAAAAGGAGTATACAATGATTCATTTTATATAAAACATGATGAAAAATTATGAAAACAGCCAACTAAGTCCGGCATCAGAGAATGTGCAGATAAATAACACACTATGGGTCAATAAAATCCAATAACATAGTATATGGATTACAAAAAAAATCATAGCATTAAAGTATTTTCCAATGTCTTTGATGCAAAGACACTTTGGGTTGTAAAGATTTTGTTAGGGAGCACATTGCATTAAATAATGTCATATGTGGAATAATAATGCCGTTTTACAATCGCAGCATTAGTTGTATTGTGGTATGGCAAGTGACCTTGCTACAGACAGCGTTGTTGGGTCTTGCTTATTCATACAGTGACTATGGGTTTTGTTATGTAATTAAAATAATATTGCCTTATTGTATTTTATTGACCCATAGTGTGTTATTTGTCTGCACATTCTTTGGACTTTGGCATAGTTGGCTGGTTTCATAATTTCTAATATGTAATGTGAATGTGTTTTTTATGGATAGTACAGTAATAAAAGTGTGTTTTATATATACAAAATGAACCAGTGTATACTCCTTTCATTTTTGCTTATGGTATTTCTTTTATAATAGCATGCCAGCGTGCTGCTATTTAACCTGCTGAATGGTCTTACCTTCTGAACTGGTTTGGCCTCAAAGCCACCAAGTAATAGAGATTTGGGATTTGATAAAGCATTTTTTTTTCCTTTTCCGTTTTGTTCCATCTTAGCGTCCTCAATCTCCTTTTTGTCATCATTATCGGTGTGTGTCTCTGCTGGATCTTCACCAGCATCTACTAACTCCTGGTCAGAGTTCTCTTCAATATTGTTTTGTGCCTCTACTGGATCTTCACTTGAATCTACAAATTCATGGTCAGAGTTGTCATCATTGTTGTTTGCCTCTACTGGATCTTCACCTGAATCTCCTGATCCTTTGTCAGAGTTCTCCTCTCTTTGTCTGTGCTTATGTTTCTTGTGTTTCTTCTTGCGATCAGCCTTTGCATCTTCACTCTGGGTTGATTCAAAGCTGGCACACACTTCTGTCTTTTGTTTCTTGACTTTCTTCTTGTGCCCCTTTTTTACATCGTGATCTTCCAGAACTATGCTCTCATCTTCTTGTTTGTCCTTCTTGATTTTTTTCTTGTGTGTTTTTTTTGCCTTTAACTCGTTTTCTTCCTCTGGTTCAGCATCCAGTTCATGACTCTCCAGGTCAGTAGGGGTTTCATCAAGCGTCTTCTTCCGTTTCTTAGATTTTTTCCTCTTTTCAGAACCTTCATTGTAATCTGTGGTTTCAATTGTTTCCGTTACCTCCTCTTCAACATAGGACTCAGAAACCTCCTTCACATTTCTCTCATTGTGTTTAAGTTGTGATTGTCTTTCCTTGGCTTGCTGACGTAATTTCTCTAGCAAAGCTTTTGCACGATCTTCAGTTGACTCTACCTCATCACCAAGGTACCTACAGAAAATATATTGGTTACATTACATGTATAGCAAACCAATTTTAGTCATATTATATTTTTATACCATTAGGCAACTATATATGTTAGGAAATATGTAAATTTAAAAGCCAGACTGATAGCACAGGAATTGCAGAAATTGTCAGAAGTTCAGCAAATTTCATTAGACTTTTATTCATTTTCCATGAACACAAATAAACCTGATGAATGTTGTCTATGGTTTCTATAGTAATGGATCACTAGAACACGCGCAACACACAAATGGTAAGCCAGTGCAGTCAGTTTTTTTCATTGGCCATAAATTGAATAGGGTGTTTCTTCAGGTGCAACTGCGAGGTTCCCTCAAAAGTGTGAGCGACTACTATGTGTCGGTGTCTAATGTGAGTTCTGACCAGCACAGAAGTGGACAGGACTTGGAGTGGAAAAAATAGTTGAGGGTGCGGTAATATGTGGTGCTTTGTAAATGCAACAATAGCGCCTGGGGGCAGGCCTCGGCCCGATCACATATGCATTTTCAGTGAATCGGATACTATTGGTAACCAGTACTCAGTGTCTTGTATCGTTTAAATCCAAGACACCGGGTACTGGTTACCGTTTGCATGCGTTTCACTGGATTATGTTGGGAAGCCGTACAGCGTCTGTGGTAAGGTTAATACAGGACGGATCAATGGCCTTATTGTTGACCTCCACATGAATGGCACATCACTGGATAACCAGTGGCTTCATTTAAAGGACATCTACTACCAGGATCATGTAAACCAAGCACACTGACATACTGGTGTGTACCCCTCCAGCAGGTTCTGCTATTCTTTAAGATTCCTATGCCCTTGTTTTTAAGGGGAAAAAAAAAGCTTTAAATATTATGCAAATTAACCAGAGGGGCTCCAAGCTCCATTAACCCCATAGTGCAATAAGACATACCCTTACATCGTGTTGCGCATGGGGGAGTATGAAGAGGGCTCACGGGCTGAGCCCTCTTCATACTCACCGGGCATTTGCTTCATAATGAAGCAAACACCCGTCGCTAACACCCGCGATCGGTGCTTGCACCGATCGCGGGTGTTAACCCTTTGATCGCTGCTGTCGGCATTAAAGAGCCGGCGGCGCGTGGGCGCGCCATCTTGGCTCCGATCGTCACTCCCCGTGACGTCACCGGGGAGCGGCGATCCGTTGTCATGACATGACATGTACACTAAAGTATGAAAACGTTATTAGCGCAAGAACACTGTAAAATGAAGAATTTTTTTTCTGTACAGGAGGTTTTAATTTTTGTAAATGTATGCAAAAAATTATAAAACCTATACAAATTTGGTATCCCTGTGATCGTATTGACCCAATGAATGAAGTAGACCTGTCATTTGGGGAGCACAGTGAAAGCTGTAAAAACCAAGCCCACAAGAAATGGCGCAAATGTGTTTTTTCATCATTTTCACTGCATTTAGAATTTTTTTCCCGCTTCCCAGTACACGGCATGGAATATTTAATACCATCACTACGAAGTGCAATTTGTTACGCAGAAAATAAGACACCACACAGCTCTGTACATGGAAAAATAAAAAAGTTATAGATTTTTGAAGGTTGGGAGTGAAAAATAAAAACGCAAAAATGAAAAAGGGTCTGGTCCTTAAGGAGTTAACACCTATGGAACCTAGAGCCCCTAAGGCTCATTTGCATCCCTTTAAAAGCCTTTTTTGTAAAAAGAAGCTAAAAGAAGAATGGATCCTGCCAGAGGGGGCACACAGTGTGCTAGATTTATAATACACGTTCCTGGTGGTAGATGTCCTTTTAAGGTCATGGCTGAATCCAGTGAGTTGGTCTGGTAGTGACCTGCCCTCAGACAGACAGCTGTCACCAGAAGGCTATATTTCAGACAGATTTCCATAAACACTCTAAAGTACATAGAATACATGCTTTTATCATACCTTTGTGGTCATTAGTTTGTGAAATAATCGATGACAAAGTGTACCTGGCTCCCTGCCAGCCAGTCCTTCTCAAGTCCCAAGGGATGCAGCATTTCAAAAAGCAATGTTTGTCCTCTAATTACTATAAAGGCTGCCCTTTTTCCCTGGCTTACCAATATTTAAGACTCCCCCCCTCCCACATCCTCCCTCTGTCCAACCTACCGTTTATGACGTTGGCTGACCGCACAGCAGACCTGGCTCCTGCGTGGTGAGTCTTACAGCCCGTCATGCGCAGTGAGCGGCGAGACTGTCACTATGCATGCATCCTGTTACTATGCAGACTAACTTGACAGAGCAGATGTACGCAAACTCACTATGTAGTTTGTGTACCTCCACTCTACCTAGTAAGTATGCGTAGGGACAAAAGAAGGAAGACTTTAGCAAACTAAAGACCACAAAGTTATGATAAAAACATGTATGCACTTTCAGAGTGTCTATTGGAATCCCCCCCCCCCTACAAATATAGCATTCTGGTGATAGGTTCCCTTTAGGTAGCTATAGGTAGGTATACTAACATGTAAAAAAATTAAATAAAACTACATAAGTTCATCTTTCCACGCATTATCTTTGAAAGCATTACAAAAAGCTAATCAGAAATTCTCATACTGTCACACTATATGTTATGGGTAAAACAGACCCTGTCATCACAGAGTTAAATGGATCCTCCCACAAGCTAACAAGGGGATGTGTAAAGACATTACAACTTTAGATACAGTAAAAATCGGTTTTATCAAAAAGTGAACGGTAACATGCAAACTGCATGTTGTCTCTTGTATTGGGTCATATGAGTAGAGGGTTACTGGAGACCAGGGAGACATGGCGGCAGGTACTTGCTCTACCAGCGCCTTCCTCCCTGTACACACGGCGACCCACTGCGTATAATACACAACATGGGAAATCACCTGTTAATAACGAACAGCGACATCGCAATGGCAGCTCTGCGGAGACCTCAGCATAACACAGGACACATCACGTGGGGACACGGCATGGCACGTCGCATGCAAGTGACATCACGAGGAGGCAACCGATACTACGCCATGTACAGACAGGCTGAGGCTTAACGAGCGCCCTCTAGTGTATACTGTGAGAGCGCATCATCCTCCGCCGCTCACACATTGAGGAGCATAGTGCAGGAATATTACACAAGAGAGAATCATACACTGCTTTATTCTATATCAATCATGACTGAAGTTGACTGTAATCACTTAAGATAAAACATTATATTATGATTCAGATGGTTGTGTTATACATATAATTTATGCAATTAATTCCTTATTTCCCTCTGATCCTACGTATTCACCAATATACCAGTAATTTATTCCTCCAAATGAGCAATGCAGCACGATATCCATCCATACTGACCACATAGAACTGGGGCTGGGGTCACACATTCTGCTAGCAGTCCGTTCATAATGCAATGCTAGCGCACAGGGGGCCGACCTCACAGGGCCTGTTGTAGACAAAGTGGGTAAGTAAGATGCTCCCTTTAGTATAGTAAAACGAACTGTAATATGGGATAATTTTATAGGAAATACATGCTAGGGAGATTGATGGGAAGTAAGGTTGCTCAGTGGTTAGCACTACAGCCTTGCAGCGCTGATCAACATCTGCACAGAGTTTGTATGTTCTCTCGGTGTTTGTGTGGGTTTCCTCCCACACTCCAAAAAACATACTGGTAGGTTGATTAGATTGTGAGCCCCATTGGGGACAGGGACTGATTAGGCAAGCTCTGTGCAGTGCTATATAAATAAACAAATTATTAATTATAATTATTATGATAGAAGATAAATATGAAAGATGATAGAGATTTCTAGATGCAGAACTATAAAGTAGATTACATATACAGTAGATAGATATGAGAGGAGGGATAAATACAGTAGAAGAGAAAGAGAAGATTGATTAATAAATATATAGAGAAAAAGCGAGATGGTCAGATTATATGAGATAGATAACTATAGACAGGAGGTAGAAGATAAGCATCTTCGCCCGGGATTTCATTTCATATTAATTTCTGGATATTTTGTCGCGTTATTGACCAGAGCAATTTTTACCATTTTGATGTTTAAAAAATAAAATCGAAATTACAGCAAAAAAAAATTAAAGTCAACCCAACAAACCTGGGGAGACACTTGCCCCATTTTCAAAATTGCATTGGAACATTTTATAAAAAATACTTAAAATTTTACTTTGATGGCAAAAAATGTGCTCCAAACAGAAAATATTTACCTTCACATCTCCTAAATGTAATAAATGGACAAGTGTAGAGTTCAAAATTTGTCCCATATTGATATGTTCACATAAATAAATCCACATAATATCACTAAAACTGATAATAACTAGATATCTGCTTTTCAGCTACAAATTTTAAGACAGTCACAACCTGCAAAATATAGCAATAAACAGCATAGTAAGTAAAGGTGCCATAAACCCTATATAATTTTTAAAACAGACAACCAGGCGATGCATTTGGCAATTATCATTCAAAATTTCCTCTAAAATATGTACAAATCCAGATACTTATATAAAGAAAATATACTTTCCTAAAACAGTAAGATGTAAGGAGATCATACAGCACCAAAATATGCAGTAAAAGGAACGTTAAATCCACAGGGGACACCAAAAGTTTTTGCAGAAAATTGCACTGAGCTTCACCCAGATCTATCACTGTATGACCCTTACACAATGGTAACCCAAATAAATAACTATATATCCATAAACCAAACTAATGAGATAATAAAAGTCACTTTTAGATGTGCGCCAATGTATTAGCCGCATAATAACAGAACCCTTCATGCTTCATATGAATTACGTGAGTGTAAATAATGGAGGATGGTGTGAAATAAAAACTTTATCCCCGAACATGTGTGTGTTTTTGGTGTTACATATAACTTCATGGACATGTTCTGGGTCACGGTGTTAATATGCAGCCACACTAGGCAAAGAGGATTGAATTGTATCAGTCAATTTTCGCAAAAAAAAACCTATCACGAAATAAAAAGCAATAAGAAAGAGTGTTCTTAGATAGTTATGAATAGGAGAGGGTTAAAAACAGGAATATTAGTTGATATTATCCTTTCTCAAAATGTAGTAACATATAAAGTGGGGCTAAGAATCTGGAGTGGGGTACACTTCAGAGAGCTGTATCTCTGGCTCTGTGAAACATAGAACCTCACTTCTTTTTTCCTATGAAAGAAGAGAGTCTCATTTTTTATATGAATCTAAATTTGTCTGCCTTCGAGAGTGATTTTTATATATAAAAATGCACTGATATTCTCACTTTAAGGCTGCATTCACACTACAGTATGGGGGACGTGTATACGGCCGATATACGTCCCCCATACACTTCTATGGGCTCGTGGCGCCCTACGGGAGCGGTACGGTGCAGCACACGTGTGGCACCGTACCGCTCCGTAGCCCGGGAAAAGATAGGACATGTTCTATCTTTTCCCGTATTATGGCGCCGTGGCCATACATCGCTATGGAGAGGGGCGGGGATGAGCTGCGCTCACCTCCTCCTCTCCCCGCGCTGCTGTGTGCCTGCAGTGCTACGGTGCGGCGGGCTCACGGCAGTGTGAATGTAGCCTTAACCTGAATATCTCTGGATCCATGGCACCTAGAAACACAATTCTAAAATTCTATTTATTAAATTCTACTGTCAAATTTAAAGGGGTATTCCCATCTGGGCAATACATTTAATTGAATTCATTCGCTATATGTAAACATTTCTTTAATTGGATTTTATTTTAAAAATGTTCCTGTGTGAAGATAATTTCTCATAAATGTAGCCTTGTTGTCCCTTAGAAACAAGATAGCTTCCTCGGATACGATCACCTCACATTTTGGCAGCAGTGGCCAGAAATGTGCTATTGAGTCCTGCCTGACCACATGGGTTCAGCATTCATTACCACAGAAAGGCTGTAGGATATGCAGTAACTCCCGGACATTTCATATACAAGAACCTTTTGTTTCTTTGAGCAATCCCTCCAGCAGAGGTGGTCGTATCCAATACAACGTTTTCCAACAGTTTTCCAATACACTTTCTGTATCAATATATCACGTTTTTCTAGATTTCTGCTTACTGTTAATTTATAGAAAGCTTATATGTTTACTTCCAGAGGATAGAAATCTGAACATGGTTGAGTGATATCACACAGGTGCACGGCTCGGTTAGTATCACAGGGAGTAATGAGAGCTGTGTGTTATAGCGAGCCTTGCACCTGTGTCATCACATGACCATAGACAGATGAAAGTAAACAATGAAGCATTCTATAGAATGACAACAAGTATAGATCTAAAATACAAGAATTTATACAGAAAGTAAATTGGAAAATAATATAACTTTTCATTAAACATAGTAATCTACTTCTACTACTATGTTACTGTTTCATGTCGCTCCAGTTTATGCAGAGAACCCAGAACTGTCTTTTTATTTCCAGAAATTCAGTTGCTTGATGCCATTGGTATACAGTACTATATGGGTTTCAGTGGCAGGAAACTTAAAGCTTAAAAGTAGTAGACTGTAGAAGAAAGCATGTAGTTATAATATATATAAAACACAACTAGAATTCTATTGTTTATCATTTTATTGAATAAAGAAACTAGAGTAGAATCAGCAGAAGTAGGATAACATTGAGATCACAAATGGGATCCAAGGTGTCAAAATACAACTCCAGCAAAGGTAGTGCAATTCCAGCCCACGTTAGCTCCATTTATATCTATGAAGTTGATGTAAACCCTGAAAAAGAAAATAAAAAAGAAATTAAAAATTGCTTCCAAAAATGCTTTAAATCTAACACTACATGACTGGATAGAGTAATGGTGCATGCACACATTATTGAGGATTACACACAAGAAAGTATTTCACAGTAGCATTAATGATATTTAATAAGCAATTTGCACCAAAAAATTGTCTGATGGAAAATCCTGTTCATATGCTTTGCATTATGGAAATGAAATGTGTATCCATGCATTCTGTCAATACCGAATCTTAATCTGTGTACTTTGGCAAACTACTCTCCAAATCTGTGGTGATATTATTGCCACTTATTCTGGTTTACAGCTTATTTTGAGTATTATAGTGGAGAATAACTTCTAGGTGGCATTATTATTGAGATACTTTGTGGCCTTCATGTGGAAACATGTACTCCTAGTTAGGACAGTCAAGAGGTCCCCCTCCCCATGAAAATATTGCAAATTTTTTTTTTTTTGCAGGACACAGTAGTCCATTTGGGAACACTGACTCCTAGTAACTCCTTTAATATGATTCCTCTTGAAGTATAGTCCCTTACGTGCAGTTTAGCTCCTACGGTAGTAGTATGTTGCTTCATTGCTATAGTGCCAACTTGTTCCTTGTTGTAGTGCCATCACCCCATGTATATGTAGTGTGGTAGAGCTGTGCACAAGTGCTTTTCAGGTAAACCCCGACCTACACGGGTTCACAGGGTTCATTTTCCCTGTGATCTACTGTACTTTTTTTCTGATTTACTACCATATGTGAGCGATGTCTGCCTTTTTCTCTGTTATTGTTGCCCTTCTTACATCATAGTGGCCCATGTCTAAGTGCCTCCTTGTATAAACCTTTCCCCAATCCCTCATGTGGCACAATGCTTTTAGCCATCTTGTGCAAGAGGAGCAACAAAGTTATGTCATCATGTAGTCTTTGTTAGGACACTGAAGTTTATGGGTCCCTGCTCTGCCATAGACTATACATACAACTATATTGGTGTCGTGAGGACATCAATATGGTTGAATATGGGAGGAGCCAGGCACTCCTGACCCATGGACCCCATATGTACCACATGGTCTGCCTCAGTTGGAGATAAGCCACTGATTAATGGGCATTTTTAGCTTCCAGCTTATATTTTGAAGAATGTTTTGCACTTTCTTTAAAAAAATGTTCCAACATTAAACAATAATCAAGGCCTTTTAACCATGTTTGATGTATAGGCTTGGCAATAAACTTGTGATCACAGTAAACTTGTACACATAGTGAGTGGAACATAGTGTTATTTGTATTCTAGGTGTAATATTCTGGTAAATACTAGTCCAGCTATTGCTACTCATTCTTTGCCAGACCGATAACTGAACGGGCTTGTCTCCAAGCACTTCAGCTGTGGAATTGTAAGAAATGCCCCACCCGGGCATAATTTAACATAGAGTTAAGCTACCCCTGACGAAGCAAGGTGAAACACGTGTCGGGTGGTGTCCACCATTGGTTTGTATATACCTGTGTAAGTGTCCTTTGTCCTCTGTTATTCCTCTGGATAATGTGCAATACTTGTTTGTCAGCAAACTTGTCTTGACTTGTTCTAAAGACTATGCCTTCCATACCTCTATACAGGTTACTATGTTACTGTGATCTATTTATTATGTATATTTAGCTATTTTGACCATTGGTGGACCTTTTCTGTGTATGTTGTCTTTTTAAATGGATTTGTTTTAATTGATCTAATAAAGAGTTATTTTATGCATTCTACATTTTGGTTTTTGTTGCCTCTTTTTTGTAGCGTTATAGAGTTAAAGGGAACCTGTCACCAGGAGACCCTGGTGTGACTAGGCAGTTGCCAATTGGGAGGGGCTGGAAAGGAGCAGTCCCCCCACCCTTGGGAAACATGTGATCTTTTCAAATATATGAATAACTCCCCACACTCGGGATTGGCTGTAGAGGAGCAGGGGGCGTCGCTAAGCCCATTGATGGGTGTTTTCATATATTTGAAAAGGTCACATGGAGGAGCTGTTTCCCAAGGGTGGGAGGGGGACTGCTCCTTTCCAGCCCCTCCCAATAGGCAACTGCCTAGTTACAGAGCAGATGCTAATGAAGGGTACAATATAACATATCTTTTTTCTGTAAAACCAATTTTTAATACAAAAACACTTTGGCAGTGTATGTACTATGCTCTGCGGGGACTAGGGGAGTGCTAAAAATGGGTCTCCTGGTGACAGGTTCCCTTTAAGCTAGTTTATTATGCCACAAGTAGAAACAATAACACAAAATAGAAATATTCAATGGGTCAGAGAAAAACGACATAGCAAGGACACATAATAATAATAATAATAATAATAATAAATAGAAGGTGGTAAGATTGGTACCCAGCCACTTGGAGAGGGAAACAAGACTCAGCAAAACACATGCAAAATCTTATGCAAAATCTAAACAGAAAACTGCTGCCACCAGGCGCAATTCAGAAAAAAAAAGTTTGTGATTTGTTTTATACTGGTAATTTACACTTGTAATAAAGTATTCCTTAGTGTGATAACCACATATTAAAAATATGGACATCATGAAAAACAAGCTTGTCAACCAATATAAATCTGTGATCTGGAGAGGAAATAACTATAACTTTATTGCATTATTAGCAAGTAGGTATAAAGTGCATAGACAACTGAAAAATGATCCCACCCTTCTGCTCAGAGCTGTAGCAGGCTCCTGGTTGAATTGTACAGCAGCCCAGAGTAGAGGGGATAAACTGTGCAGCAGTTCAATGCACAGTGAACAGAGTTAAGAAAAGATAATTGTGTGAACAGATCCTTAGAGAAGTTACAGTCCTGGAATAAAAGCTAAACTTTCAACAATATTTTATAAATGAATAGTGCACGTGATAAGAAAACTCATTAAAGGGAACCTGTCATCTCATCCTCCCCCCACTGCAAAAACCTCATGCATGTCATGCAGCTTGGAAGTTTTCAGAAGGTGTTTTTCTAGTTTTTTTTTAATGTTGCAGCATATCTATAAAAACATATTTTATTCGTGTCTAAGATGCATCCAAGGAGGTGGGACCAAGCTGTCAAGATACCACGCCTCCCACGATTTGCACTGCCCAGTCCACCTCCTGCCAGCCTCTATGCTCCCATGATGCTGATGCTCTGCTATGATTCTTCCACGATGCTAAAAAAGCGTAACATGCGCTATACGTCTGTGAAGCTTGCAGAGGTATTCCCGAAACAATATCACAATAGCCAGGGAATGACGTCGACCATAGGAGGCAGGAGGGCAGTGCAGGAGACCGTCGGCAGGCGTGGTAGCTTGACTACTTGGTCAAGCTCTCCCACTTCCATGACTGCAACTTAGATACAAATAAAATACGTTTTTAGAGTTTGAACAGCTATAAAAAAAAACACCTTCAAAATGCTTTCAAACCGCAGGTCAAGGTGTTTGGTGTTATTTTTGGGGGTAGATGAGGTGACATGTTCCCTTTAATGCTGCAATTATTTTAATTTCCTAGTGCAGGCATGGGATAGTATTTTCTTATTCTGCTAAGAACCATTTTTCTTTCAATATAAATAGAAACGGAATTCAGTGTAAGTAAAATATGAGCTAGACTTACTTACCTGTCAGGGCGGATTTGCAACTGTTTGTTCAGAAACTCGCACAGTATTTTGGAATAGTTTTCATTCCTCGGACCACCAGTCTTTCCAATACTTTGAAGGCTACACAGGCCACAGGGTTCGTTTGTTCCAGCAAACATCATTTGTTGACCAGCGTGAATGATAATTGCAAAACTCTATAGAAGACACATGTTAGAATAGATTTATGCACTATATCTACTGCTCTATGCTATCTCCTGATTGTTTATTCTTATACTTATGTGCTCAGTCTTGTAAACAAGGGGGTCCCTATTTACAGTGAATTAAAATGATGTGGCAGTAGTCTTTCTTTCCAGAGAACCAGGTCATTATATCATGTGACCTGGGGCTGGATTGAAGATAATGTACTGAGGAGTTCCAGCCCTTAAGTGTTGCAGAGCTAACAAAGGGCACATGAGTATCACTGTATACGCATGTGACCCAGAGTAGGTGCATCATGGTAATTCATGGGAAATCAGCTCCATTATTTTCAAGACAGAGCACCTAGGCAGGGTGAAAATTATGTAATGGTGTACAGCATTGAACATTCTAATGATTTTTATATTTCCATTGAGAACCCCTTTAAAGCCCAGACAAAAGCTTTTTCACAAACTTATTAAAGGAAATCTACCATTTGATTTCATGCATTATGAACCAAACATAGCTACACTGGTGCAGAAACATATCTTGTTTAATCCCTGAACCGAGTGGTTTTTGCAGAAAAAACAATTATAAAATTATGATAATGAGGCTGCCTCCTGTGGCTGCCCCTGTGCTCTACTCTTACCCTTATTATGTACTGCTCCAGCCTTGTCCCACTGAAAACACTGTATTCACAGTGTTGTCCCTGACAGGCAGAGGTAATCAATCGCTGCACCATTCCCCAGCTGCTGTGTATGAGTCTTCCAGCTCAGGTTGATTAGTCCTGTCTCAACAGTTCAGGCATCTCTTTTATGTACGGCAGCCAGCCTTAACACAGCTTTGCCAAGGTCCTGAATTTTATAGTTGTTTTTTGAGCAAAACCACTAAATTCAGGGATTAAAAAAAGATATGTTTCGCTACAGAATTCTTAAGGTATATTTGGTTCAAAATGCATAAAAACAAATGGTAGATTTCTTTTAAGGATTTAACATAGGCCACACATGTTATAACATTAGTTTCTAGTGTTGGGCACAGTGGGATGAAGGATTCATCATGTTCTCAATGCGATGTAGTAGCACTCATAGCTACCTCTTTAGCAGAGGCTGGATCCTAATTAGTGTTTAGTGTCTGCTTACGAGAGGTGGTGATCACCATGTAGAATGCATCATTAATAAAATCTAATATTCATTTTCATAATATTATTATAAATCATTCTATAAGAAAAAGTGATTGCCCCTTCAATTCAAAATCTTTTATATTGTTTTTGGGTCTTGGCTCATCTAAGTATTCTCTGTTACACTGGTGGGCCAATCAAACCTGACCCTAATTTATAATACATTTATAAACCACACTATTGTGGTTTTTTAATGAGGTTGTTTAGGACGAAAAAAAATGTACATAAAAGACAAATAACGTAATAAAATAAGTGAATTAACACATGTAAAATCACTGCTGCTTCAGCACTGGTACACCCAGTTGGTCTTAATTTACTTGGGTGTGCTGATGCTATTTCCATCTACAAATATGACATTTGCAACCAATTGTTGGACATAGCAAGCTTACCGCTAGGCCCATTTATTTGATGCAGCCATCTTGTGTATAAACATGGTTATCGCCAAGTAACCAAGAAGAAGCAGCAATGGAATGGATGATAATTTACAGGTTACCCAAGTTACAAGGATATGCCCACCTTTTCAGTTTCAGTTAAACATTTTCCAAAATGTTTTTATGGAAATACTATTCTAACTTAAAGAAAACAAGAAAGTTAGTATAAATGACTATTATTTATGGAAGTTTTTCAATTTGCTCCATTTATTTTCAATCTCCTGAACATGATATTGTAAATGATTTAAATCCTCCACCTGGATGTGCCGATGCATCTTACTATACTGCCTGTTGCATTGTTCCAGTCAAAACACACTCTTACATTCTTAGATATCTAGTTGAAACAACCCATTCAGTATGTGGCTCCTTATACATTTTCTACGCTCTTGATTCCATTTTTTACCTTAGCTGGTACATCCATAGCTTGTTCAAGTAGCTGGCACAGGTCAGTCATAAGAGTCTTGGGTAATGCGCTCTGGCATACATTGGTGTGCAGGGTAAAAATAGGCATGATGGTATACAGGGAATAATAAGATATTCTGGATGATGAAGAGCAGAAGTCAAGGAGGTTCCTCTCTTTAGCCTTCAAAACAGACAATGATGCAGTCTCTCAGACTCAGCCCTTATGTACCGTACATCCTATCTCCGCACCGACTATTACTCATTAACTCACATGATTTTACGCAAACCTCTTTTTATTGTGTCAAATTCACTTAGTAGCACATTAGAAAACTCAGAGATGAGAAAAATAAAGAAAAAAGATATCATGGCTATATGAAGAAGGGATGCAGAGGCTTCTGTGACCCCTGAGGCTCATGGCATGAGACGTAACAATATCCACTCTGTCTCATAAGGGAGAGATGGTGTTTATTGTGTAGTACGCAGTGACATAACTGTGTGCATTATAATTGTATTTTGTTAAGTTGTAGGCCTCCAACAAAAACCCTCCTTTAGGGTACAGTCACACATGATTCATGACCAGATCATGACCGCCATAGATTTCAATGGCTCCCGGTCAGGGCACGGTGAGCATAGGTCAAAAGATCCGGTGCCCGGGCAAAATTCCTCACTCTCATCACTATTTACGCCCTAAGGACCTTGATAGCGATGAGCACTATAGTGGTGACATTACAGGAGGCTGTGGAAAGCATTACAGGAGGCTGCGGGAAGCATTACAAGAGGCTGCGGGGAACATTATAGGGGCTGCGAGGAACATTACAGGGGGCTGCGGGGGACATTACAGGGTGCTGAATAGGACATTACAGGAGGCTGCAGGGGACATTACATGGTGCTGAAGAGGACATTACAGAGGACTATTAGGACATGGAGGCTGCGGGGGACATTGGGGAGGGGGCTGCGGGGGACCTTACAAGGGCTGCGGGGAACCTTACAGCGGACTGTGGGGGACATTTAGGGGACTGCGAGGTACATTTCAGGTGGCTGAAGGGGACCTTGCAGGGGGCTGTGGGTGACCTCACTTGTGGCTGGGGGGAACTTTTTAGTTGGGTCTGTGGCGGACATTACAGGAGGCTGTGTGGGGTGGGATTATGCATATTTATGGTCATTTATGTTTAGTTGTGGGTGTGGATTGTCTTTGTTTATTGGCTTGGTTTAGGATGTGATAATCGGTTGGGTGGGGGTTGAGGTAATTAGTGTTTATTCATTTCGGTGTATTTTAAGTTATTGTTTTTGCTAGGTGTGAATGGGGCTGGACCAGCAGGTAAGTTATTGTATATATTTTGTATATATTGTATATTATGTTTGGTTTGTGTTATGTATTGTTATGTTTTTTACTTTTATATAAAATAAAAGATCTACAGGTGGACATTAATGGTGGCATACGGCTGCCATAAGAGTGTCCGGTATGGTTGGCACACTTTTGTGTCACCGTGCCGCCATTGGAAAAGAAATCTTTCCAGTAAGAAAGGCCTGGCTACACGGCTTCTTATGGAGAGGGAAGAAGTGAGGAGCACTTACCCCTTCTCCATCAGCCCGGCCCAAGTAAAGCATACATGTGTGTGTGAAAGGGGCCTTATAGTAAAGGAGAGAAAGTGTTAGGGGTAACAGCAGGGTAACACTGTTGGGGGTCCAAGATGTAGGGACAATAAAGAACATAAGATGTCTCTGTGGTGAACATGTGGATGAAGAGGAGACGCGGTGATGCGCGGTCTATTGGAGAAGATAGAGAGGAACTTCATGTCACAGGTCACGTTACTTTGTGGTAGATGAAAAAGGTAGGGCTTTCTCCTGTGTTTTCTGTAGCTTTATATGTTAGGTACAGTTGTTATTGACACAACCACATGTGAAGGCGGTTATGTACAGGAGTAGATGCTACTGAAAATTTGTTTCATATGCATTGGGGCCTGTGGCCCGGATCTTCTGCGACCCTAGCAATGCCCCTGCTGCACCGTGATTGTGTTGGGTCGCTCTTCTGCTTACGGAGGGACGAGGGGGTGACAAACGCTCACCCCTCCCCCTCCAGGCGAGCACACGGCCGTGTGAATGAGGCATTATGCTGTAAATAGTCTGCTGAGACAAGTTGGTCACATGCTACGTGTGGACAGATTAGATTCAGTGGTATCCTGAGCACAAGCATAATGCCATCAGGACACGTCAGTAAGAATTGATAACATCATGGACTATGCTTCAACAGGTGTTATAAAGGATATGTACCATCACCAGTTCTTTAGTTTATTTATAGTTTATAACATTTTTCAGTTCTATGAATTATGTTTATCATTCATTTAATGTGAAATTAGTAGATTTATTACCTAGACATGTCCTATCTTTTTACCATGTACGGAGCGTTACGGTGCCGTACCGCATCGCTCTGTGTGGCCATTGCCGTCTATGGGGGACATATGTACGGCCGCAAGCTTGTGGCCGTACACACATCCTCCGTACAGTTGTCTGAAGACAGCCTATGTTTGCAAGTTGCAATGACAGCACATAGGAGATAAGGTATTTAAAAGTTATTGATGCACAATTTTCTCTGAAAATCAGTTGGCTATTGTTATGATGGTTAATAGCCATGTTGTTTTATGGGTAAAAGCGCAATATCATGGAGAAAATTATGTGATTTCATCTGTGGAAACCTTCTTATATTTGTTTTCCATGGCTGCCTTCTGTCCAAAATCAACTTTTAAAATGCTCATAAATCAGAAGTGCTCAGTTTTTTTTTTGCTCTATGGCAATTTACATATAAACTTGTGACTCAAAACCATAAAGAACCCATTGACGCATTGCAATCAAGCTGTTAAGAATTGTTTAGACATGCAGCTTCCACATCAGTAGATTGCTTTCATTCGGTTTTTCTGCCTATGTCATTACAGAATTTGAGTTAACAGTATTATTGTCTAGATTCACATAAGATGACCATGCAGAACAATTGAAGATTTTTTTTTTGTCTATTTGAAGGTAAAGAAAGACAATGAAAGTTGTAAAAATCAAGATTTGTATAAGTCTGGCAAGCTTTTTTTCATGAAATCTCAAGAAATATACAATATAAGGGTACATTCACAGGGCGGTATGGCCGCCGTGCGGGCATACCGCCATGTGCTGGAGAGGAGGCGGAGGTGTCCTCTCCTCCCTCCATAGAGAATAGCGGTACACGGCCGCACACACGCCGAAAGATAGAACATGCTCTATCTTTTAGCGGTGTGCGGCCCGGATGTATCTGCGCCATGTCGCTATTGCCGCCTATGGGGACGTACATGCGGCAGCAAATTTGCGGCCGCATGTACGTCCCCGCAGACAGCCATGTGAATGTGCCCTAAGCAACATGTGAAAAAACAGATTGACTAGGATATGCTCTACTATATAACAGAATGGTCACTGTTTCATTAACATTAAAAGCATTTAGTGCAGGCACGTGCATCTGTGCTTATTAGTAATACAATTTATATTCTAGTTATGATATTGCATCAACGTCATGAATATATACAGCATGGCTGTATATCTGGGATATTCATCTACTTAGGGGGGTAGTGATTTTACAAAACCAACTCACATGTATTTGGCAGACCATCAAAAGACTACTTTATAGTGCCCTCCAAGAGTGCGGCATAAATTGGCCTACAAGTTACCCTATACACCTTGACAGACAAATCAAGCCAGAAACACATACACAAATGAAAAACAAGTTAAGCAATAATTTAACCAGGTTTATAGCTGGAAGGGTAGGTGAAGAGTCACATGGTTATTATCTGCCCTTACACACTACTGAGAAGCCCGGTATATCGCAAAGAAACTGGTGCCCACTGGTGTCACTTTTAGTCTGTACTGAGAATTTTCAAGTTTAGGGCACATTCACATGAGGTGAACAAAGCCCGGGCGAACATACAGCCGCACGCTGGAGAGGAGGGCAGCGCTCAACCCTCCCCTCTCCATAGAGAAGCGAGTGGCCGGCGCTGTAACACGGCGAAATATAGGACATTTCCTATATTTCTTCATGCATGGTCACGGTGCAGTGAGATAAAATGTGCTCATGGTAAAGTGACCGCGTGTCATAGATGTCAATGGTGACTGATACGTGGCCACAAATGGTGCGGCCGCATATCGGTCCCCATTACGTTTGTGGAAATGAGCCCTTACAATGTCCGCACTGCTCTTTTGCCAGGTAGTAGAGATTCTTTGCATTATATAAATGATATAGGCTGACTACCTAACTTCCCAACCGGACCCTGAAGCAGGGTAAGCTTTCAGTGTACCCTGGTGTTTCTTACCTTCTCCTGTCAATAAAACTTTGTTGGTTGGCACTGCCTCTTCATGCATCCTTCTATATTAATTTTAGATTAGAACAACCTGCATTGTAATGTTTGCTACTTTCATTATTACTATAGCCCCAACCAGGTCAGGTTGTTTTGATTGTGATATGACCTAACCCTGTTCTTTTTATTGTTCTTTTCTTAATTCTTTGTACTTTGTAAAAACTTTCTAAAACTGACTAAAGAATGGGAATTATAGACCTTAAAAAACACAAACTATAAATCCATTTCACATAGGACACTACCTAATAAACAACACAAAAGAGCCATTTGTAATTGATCATGTTTATTTAATATGGAATGTGTCACACAGGCAAAGCTTTTAATATACTCAGTTGTCATCTGTTGTCCATGGAGAACTGAGACATTCCTACGCGAAGGTAGTTTTATTCCAGCCCACGTTACTTGGATTCAAATCCACAAAATTGAAGTAAACCCTGTAAATGTAAAAGAACTATAGGATAGCAAAAAGAATAAGCAACTTGGACATACTTAACTATTAGTTGAAATATACAACAATTGTTTGCCTTGTTTTTTAAACAAGCACAGGGGGATTTCGTGGAATAAAGTAGTGCTTTGGACGGAGTAATCCTTGGTCGAGTAAATATGTTGTTTCTACCTATGCAGATGTGCACTTTTTGGGTGGTGTGTGTGTGTTGTGTGTGTTATATATATTATTTATTGTATAGTGTGAATTAAACAGTAAACATCTTTACATTTACAGGGTTTACTTCAATTTTGTGGATTTGAAATCCACGAGTAACGGGGCTGGAAGAAACTACCTTCGGTAGATGTCTCGTTCTCCATGGACAACAGATGCACAACACTGAGTCTAGATTAAAAGCTTGTGCCTGTGACACAGTCCATATTAAATAAACATGAGTCAATTACAATGGCCTTTGTGTGTGTTATAGTTAGGTAAGTGTCCCTTTTTGTGAACTGATTTATAGTTTGTGTTTTTTTAAGGTCATATGTCCCATTCTTTAGTCAGTTTTAAAAGTTTTTTACAAAGTACCAAAAATTAAGAAAAGAAAAACAAAGACAGGGTTAGGTCGATTCACAATCAACACACCTGACCTGGTTGGGGCTGGCTATAGTATAATTGAAAGGTAGCAAACCTTAACATGCAGGTTGTTTCTAATGTAAATTGGGATCATGGAGAAGAGCATGAGATAAGAGGCTGGGGCATAGTGCCAACAACAAAAGTTTTATTGACAGGAGAAGGTAAGAAACACCAGGGTACAACTGGAAGCTTACCCTGACTCCAGGTCCGGTTGGGAGTTAGTAAGTCAGCCTTAGCATCCGGAATAAAAGCATCAGTCAAACCATGGTCCCCAAACTTTGCGATAGGTTACCTACGTGCGTGCAAATCTGAGACTGCCTTAGATGAATATTTCCTAAATTGCTCAGCATAGAAGCCTGGGGTTGGCACGAGAGAATACAGCCGTCTTCTGGCAGGCGTGGGTAGTGGAAGTGGGGTGGAGAGTGGTTACTTTGGAGTGTGCATTTTTTGATGTCAGGACCAGGTATGGAGTCAAAAAAAAGATTAGCTTCTATACATGATATATTTCGTACTTATTATCAAGCCGTGCCTGTTTTTTTGGATTCAAAATTGAACATGAGGAACGCAAACCTAGCCGGGTTTTAAGGTCCATTTGTTGCTAGAGTGGGAAAGGGGTGTGAGCCACTGCATACTCCTCCCCTTTCCAATAGGAAGACGGTGCTGTGCTGCAAAAATGGCCAAAGGAATGTACCTGCTCTATATTTTGCGACAGCTGCACCGATTGAGTCGCTGTGAGTTGGCGCACAATCTGCTAGAATTTAAGTTGGATTGTTTAATTGTGACGCTCAAGGGGTTAATGAATTGGCGCAATGACGAAAAGCTTGTAGAACTGGCTCCACCGCTCAGAAATAGAATTCAGTAGACCAGCTTTTGCCTAGCTCTAAGATTCAGGTATTAAATTTGTGCCAAACACAAAGAAAGCGTGAGGGCGACACAAATACCTTGGTGGCAGACCAAAACCAATCATTAAACGGAGTGACAGGCAAAGGAAAAAGATCTGTTTCGAAAAACTGCCAATGTCGTCAAATATCCACGGTAACAACTGTAACCGAAATCAGTGACTCTGGAACAGCCAGTACAAAATTTACACAGCCTTCATGATTTATATGATCGTTAAAAATTACAACCAGCGCGGCGAGGGTCGACCGATTGTTTTTGTGGCCCAAAAGAAGCACAGGAGGAACGGAGAAAACTACAGCGCATGGTCGATTTCCAGCCTTATATAAAACAATGTGCTGTGTGACATGCTAGTCCTGTAGTGAGTGCAACATCTGGTTTGCAGGGACCTGAGGATCTATGGCTCAGGAAGACGTACCCCAAGTCCCCATAAGGGTAACACTTAGAACAGTGGGGGAGCCATGTGATTACCTGCTATTCGCTGTCTTTTTCTTTTTTGGGTGTAGAAGAACACATTTTCGTGGTAGCTATTCGCCAGCATAGACAGAGCATCGCTTAGTACCCGAATTATCTTATCGCGCCAAGCCTTATTGAGGAATTAAAAGAATGTCGACACCAAAAACAAAAACGTTGCAAAAGGAGATAATGGAGCAAGCAGTGCTTCACTCTGTATCACAAAGGAGAAATCTTATAGGACAATGTCACTTATTAGTACTACACCGTGTGCTAATACGCGGCATGTTCTAGGGGGGGCAACAGGGACTTGTACCTTATGGGCCCTCGAACTCAGGTGACGGTGCTATGTTGCCCGGCTGTAAGTTCTACAATACAAGTTTGTCAATTAAACTTTGAACAAGGCTACAGGTAAACAAGTAAGGTTACTGGATCCGTCCCAGGCTGGTGCTAACCATGGTAATGCGTTTGCGTTTCATCGACTCAGATCACGCTATTTTGGATATCTTACTACAGATATTAGAATGAAAATCTCACTCGCTGCAAAGAGACAGGAGATTGGCTATTGATATCCACTTAATGGAGCATCTCACCATTATCAATACAGCCGTTGACCCCTGTTCACTTACCCGCCCTAGCTATTTCGGACGTCATCTCCTATCGTATGCGAATCCATCTATCGTCGTGTTAATAATACATCGTATATCTGTCAGATTTCAAGTGTTTCACTGCCGCTGTCTTCCGTACCGCTTCCATTAAGGAGTATGATGTGGCTGCCTTCTTTTTCTAGCGTCGGCCTGTTGATTCGCCAGAGCTTGCTCACGCCCTGATGTTGACTGTCGCCCTGGAGCAAACTAAAATTCGCGTACTCGATAAGGTGACAAAACATTGAGTGGCCTTTCTCGTAAAATCCCCGCCTCTCAGTAGATGATTAGAATACACTGTGAATTCATCACCGACCCCCTAACACCAGGGTAATTGCTATGTTTTCATGTTCTGAATGATTGGCATAGCAAGCTATATACATACACTTCTTGGCGCATAAGTTCCTTTGAGCTCAATATGAGGTTTGAAATCACTACCTAGAGATGTAGTTACACTGCTGATATATTCAACGTTGATGCCTCAACTAATAAGTTTACCAATACACAGATGTGCCTGTATCCTTAAGTGAATGAAACAGAGGACCATTCTGTTCATATGTCGAGCATGGCGTCCTAGTCAATCTGTTTTTTCACCATGGTTTGCTTAGGCACTTCCACATGGCGCGCTGGGGACGTACATGCGCCAAATTTGCTTGCCGCTGTACGCCCACTAGAACGGCAATAGCGACAGGGCGCAGATACCGTGACAGGTGCTCGATCCGTGCCGCCACCAAACCGCTAAAAGATTAGCATTGTTCTACTTTTCAGTGGTGTGTCGGCCTGGGTCGCGCTATCTCTCTATGTAGGGAAAGAGGACACTACCCCTCTCCAGCACATGGGCGGTTATGGCTCCCACGGCGCCATAACGCCTGTGAGTGACCTTATATTGTGATATTTTTGCTGAGATATTCATGTAAAAAAAGCTTGCCAGAGTTATACAAATTGATTTTTTACAACTTCATTGTTTCTTTCTTACTTCCAATAGGACAAAAAAAATCTTCTAATTGTTTTGCATGTAAATCTTATTTAAGCTAGCACAATAATACGTGTTAACTCAGATTTCGTAATGACATAGGCAGAAAAAAAACGACATGAAGCAATCTACTGATAGGTGAAGCTGCAATGTTCTAAACAATCTTACGCCTTGATTGCAATCGTCAATGGGTTCTTTTGTTGTGAGTCACAAGTTAGTATGTACATTATTGCCTAGAGCAAAAAAAAAAAAAAAACTGAGCACTTCTGAGTTATGAGCATCATTTTAAATAGTTGATTTTAGGGACAGAAGGCAGCATGAAACAAATATAAGAAGGTTTTCCACAGATGAATCCACATATTTTCTTCATAATATGCGCTTTTTACCCCATAAACAACATGGCTATTAACCATCAACATAGCAAACTGGTTTTCAAGAAAAATTGTGCTCAAATAACTTTTAATAAACCTATCTCACTATGTGCTGTATTGCAACTTGACAACATAGCTGTATTCAGACAACTGTACGGGGATGTGTGTACGGCCCAAGCTTGCGGGCCGACAATTGTCCCCCTAACGGCAATGGCCACGACAGATCGTGCGGTTACGGCACCGTAACGCTCCGACATGTTAAAAGGATAGGACAGTTAGGTAACTAAAATCTCAACTAATTTCACATTAAATGACTGATTAAAATATTCAGAGACTTAAAATGGTTAAAACTAAAATAATAACTAAGACCTGGTGACGTGGTACATATCTTTATAGACACTCTGTTGAATTGAGCATAGGTCCATGATGTTATCAATTCTTACTGACGTAGTGGCCTGATGGCATATATGCTGTGCTCAGGATACCATGAATCTAATCTGTCCACAGCGTAGCATGTGACCAACTTGTCTCGAAGCCTATTACGGCATAATGCCTCATTCACACGGCGTGTTCTCAGTGGAGGGCGGTAGGGCGGTGAGGCGTTTTGTCAGCCTCACCTACGTCCCTCGTAGCGAAGAGTCGGAACCCAACACATCCCACGGTGCAGGCGGGGCACGTTGCAGGGTCGCAGAAGATCCGGGCCACATGCCCAATGCCTAGAAAAATCGTTTCAGTAGAGTGAAGCAGAACATAAAACCTCTACTGTCTTGTACAACCCGCTCCAATGTTTTAACACTGTAACTAACATATAAGCACAGAAAACAGAGAAAGCTCGCTACCTTTAACGATCTACCCAAATAGAGTAAGGCTGTGAGCTGAAGTTCCTCTCTATCTTCTCCAAAGAACGCGCATCACTCACCGCGTTCCTCCTCTTCATCCACATGTTCACCACAGAGACATCTTATGTTCTCTTATCTGTCCTCAATCTTGGGCCCCAACAGTGTTACGGCTGCTGTACCCGCTAACACTTTCTCTCTTTATAAGGCCCCTTTCACACACACATGTATGACTTTGAACTTGGGCCAGGGCGGATGGAGACGGGAGTAAGTGCTCCTCATCTTTCTCTCTCCATAAGAAGCCGTGTTAGCCAGGCCACATTTCTTACTGGAAAGATTTATCTTTCCAGGATGGCGGCACCGGGGAACAACAGTGTGCCAAACCTACCGGACACTTTATGCAGCCGTTGCCCATTAATGTCCACTCTGTCAGATCCTTTATTTGATATAAATAGTAAAAACTATAACAATAACATACACAAACAAACCAAACATATATAACTAATACTACAAAATAATATACAAAGACTTGACCTGCGTGGTCCAGCCCATTCACACCTAGCAAAAAACAATAAACTAAAATACACACCGAAAGGAATAACAACATAATACCCTCACACCCCCCACACCGATTATCACATCCTAAACCAAGACCCAAGCCATAACAAGACAAATCCACAACCTCACAACATAAAACATTAAATATGCATAAAACCTATCCCCACACAAGCCCTACCTGTAGTCGCCACAGACACACTAAAATAGTTTCCCCCCGCCACAATGAGGTGCACCATAAGCCCAAAAAAAAAGACTCAAGGTCCCCCTCAGCCACCTAAAATGTAACCTCTCGCAGTCCTCTAAATTCCCCCACAGTCCGCTGATAAGGTTCCCCGGCACCCTTGTTAAGATGGTCCCCCGCAGCCCCCTCCCCAATTGTCCCCCGCAGCCTTCAATGTCCTAATAGTCCTCTGTAATGTACCTCTTCAGCACCATGTCACATGTCCCCTGCAGCCCCTCCTGTAATGTCCTATAATCAGCACCACTGTAATGGTCCCCCACGCGCCCCTGTAATGTTCTCGCAGCCCCATAATGTCCCCGCAAGCCTCTTGGTAATGCTTCCCCAAGCCTCCTGTTGCTTTCCCACACCTCCTGTAGTCACACTATAGTGGCTTGCTATCAAGGTCCTTAGGGCGTAAATAGTGATGAAGAGTGAGGAATGTTGGATTAGTCCCGAGCCTGGGCCACCGGGTCTTTTGTACCTATGACTCACCGTGCCGACCAGGAGCCATGAAAATCTGATGCGTCATGATCTGTCCTCGTAATCAGTCGTTGGACGTACGCTAAGAGTGGGTTTTGTTGGGGCCGACAACTTAACAAAATACAATTATACTGCCACAGTAATGTCACAGCATACTACACATAAAAATGTTCACCTATCACTTCCTAGTGAGTACAGAGTGAATATTGTAAAGTCCCATGCCTGAATCCCATCCGGGGGCACAGAAGCCTCCTCATCCTTCTCATATAGCCTATATCTTTTTTCTTTTTTTTTTTTCACTCTTCTGAGTTTTCAATGTGCTACTAAGTGAATTCACAATAAGAAAAAGGTTTGCGTAAAATCATGTGAGTTAATGAGTAAATAGTCGGTGCGGCAGATACGGATTACGGTACATAAGGGATTCTGAGTCTGAGAGACAGCATCATTGTCTGTTTTTGAAGCTAAAGAGAGGAACCTCCTTGACTTCGTGATCTTCATCATCCAGAACTACTATTATTCCGCTGTATACCAGCTGCCCTATTTTTACCCTGACACACAAGTTATGCCAGAGCGCATACCCAAACTCTTATGACGGCACCTGATGGCAGCTACTTGAACAACTATGGGTGACCAGCTAAGGTAAGACAATGGATCCAAGACCGTAGAAATGAAAAGTGACAATGAGTGAATGGGTGTGTTTCTCAACTAGAGATCTTCCGAATGTAAGAGTGTGTTTTGACCTGAACAATTGCAACGGACCAGTATAGTAAGATGCATCGCGCACCATCCAGGTGGAGTGATTTTAAATCATTTACAATATCGTTCAGGAGATTGAAATAAAGTGGAGCAAATTGAAAAACTTCCATATAATAATAGTCAGTTTAACTAATTTGTTTCTGTTCTCTTTAAGTTAGACTATAGTTTCCAATAAAAACATTTTGGAATATGTAATAACTGGATAACTAGAAAGGTGGGCTTATTCATGTGTACACTTGGGTAACCTTAAAATTATCACCATCTTCCAATTGCTGCTTCTCCTTGGTTACTTGGCGATACACCATGTTATTACCAAGATGGCTGGTAATCAAATAAGTGGGCTAGAGCGTAAGCTGCTATGTCACAACAATTGGTTGCAAATGTCATCTTTGTAAGATGGAAATAGCATCAAGCACACCCAAGTAATAGAGACCAATGGGTGTGACAAGTAGCTGAAGCAGCATGATTTACAGGTGTTAATTCACTTATTTTATTATTATCTTGTCCTCTTTTATGTACTTTTTTTTCGTCTAAACATACCTCATTAAAACACCACAAGTGTGGGTTTATAAATGGTATTATAAATTAGGAGTCAGGTGTTGATTGGCCCACCAGTGTAACAGAGAATACTTAGATGAGCCAAGACCCAACAACAATGCATAAAAGATCTAAAGAAGAAGTATTTGAATTGAAGGGGCAATCACTTTTGCTTTTAGAATGATTGATAATAATATTATTGAAATGAATATTAGATTTTATGAATGAGCATCTACATGGTGATCACACTCTGGTAAGCAGACGAATAACATAATTTAGGATCCAGCCCTGCTAAGAGGTAGCTATGAGTGCTACTACATGCGCATTGAGACATGGAGAATCCCCTTCATCCCAATGTGCCCAACACCAGAAACAATGTTATAAAACATGTGGGGCCTTGTTAATCCTAAAAGAAATCTACCATTTGTTTTTATTGCATTTGAACAAAATATACTTAAGAATTTCCCTGTTAGCGGAAACATATCTTTGTTAATCCTGAATTAGTGTTTTGCTCAAAAACAACTATAAAATTCCGTACCTTGGCAAAGCTTGTGTTAAGGCTGGCTGCCGTACATAAAAGAGAGGCATGAACTGTTGAGACAGGGACTAATCAAACCTGAGCTGGAAGACTTTCATACAAAGAAGATGGGGGAATGGGTGCACGTGCAGCCGATTAATACCTCTGCCTTGTAAGGACAACAAGTGAATACAGTGTTTCAGGGGACCAAGGCTGGAGCTAGTACGTGATAAGGGAAGAGTAGAGACCAGGGGCAGCACAGGAGGCAGCCTCATTATCATAATTTATAATTTGTTTTTTCTGCAAAAAACCAAATAGTTTAAGGATTAAAAAAGATATGTTTCTGCACCAGTTGTGTAGCTATGTTTGTTCATAATGCAGGAATTCAAATGGGTCAGATTTCCTTAATAAGTTGGTGAATAAGCTTTTGTCTTGGCTTTAAAGGGGTTCTCAAGGAAATATTAAAAATATAGAAGTCAATGCTGTACAACAAATTAAATAATTTTCCACCCTGCCTAGTGCGCTGTCTTGAAAATAAGGGAGCTTGATTGCCCATGAATTACTATGATGCACCTACTCTGGGTCACATGCGTATACAGTGTGATACTCATGTGCCCTTTGTTAGCTCTGCAACACTTAAGGGGCTGGAACGCCTCAGTACATTATCTTCAATTCCAGCCCAGGTCACATGTATAATGACACTGGTTCTCTGGAAAAGAAAGGAATACTGCCACATTCATTTAAATTCAATGTAAATAGGGACCCCCTTGTTTACACGACTGAAGCACATAAGTAAAGAATAAACAATCAGGAGATAGAATAAAGCAGTAGCTGTTTCCCTCACTAACCCCTTGAATGTTAGGTACATAAAGCTATTCTAACTTGTGTCTTCTATAGAGTTGGCACTTATTATTCACGCTGAATCAACAAATGGATGTGTGCTGGGTTGGAAATGGAACAACGAACCCTGTGGCCTGTGTAGCCTTCAAAGAATTGGAATACGTGGTGGTCCAATGAATGAAATTATTCCAACAGGAATATGTGAGTGTTTCTGAACACAACAGTGCAAATCCGCCCTGACAGGTAAGTCTAGCTTCATATTTACTGATACGAATTCCGTTCCTTTTCTATTAATATTGAAGAAAAAATGGTTTTGCAGAATAAGAAAATACATCCAATGCCTGCACTAAGTAATTAAACATAATTGCAGCATTAAACAGGAAAATGGTCATCTCACTACCACCAAAAATAACAACAAAACCTTGACCTGCGGTTTGAAAGATTTTGAAGTTTGTGGTTTTATAGCTGTTCCAAACTCTAAAAACGTATTTTATTTTGTGTATACGTTGCAAGTCATGGAAGTGGGAGAGCTTTTGACAATAGTAAAGCTACCACGCCGCCGACGGTGTTCTCTGCACTGCCCTCCTGCCTCTAATGGTCGAACGTCATTCCCTGGCTATTGTGCTATGTTTCGGGAATACCTCTGCAAGCTTCACAGACGTTGATCTTATTTTATAGCGCATATTTCGCTTTATAGCATCGTGGAATGTGAATCACAGCAGAGCATCAGAATCATGGAGCATGAGGCTGGCAGGAGGTTGACGAGGGCAGTGCAATGGCGGGTGAGGAGGCGTGGTATCTTGACAGCTTGGTCCCACCTCCGTGAGCTGCATCTTTAGACACGAGTAAAATTAAAATACGTTTTTATCGGTATTGCTGCAACATTTAAAAAAAAGAATAGAAAAACACCTTCTGAAAACTTCCAAGCTGCATGACAGGCATGAGGTTTTTGCAGTGGGGGTGGGGGGGGGGGGGATGAGATGACAGGTTCATTTAATGAGTTTTTTTATCACGGGCACTATTCATTTATAAAATGGTGTTGAAAGTTTTAGCTTTTATTCCAGGACTGGTAACTTCTCTAAGGATCTGTTTCCCAACAATTATCTTTTCTTATCCCCTCTACTCTTTGGCTGCTGTAGATTCAACCAGTTCGCTGCTACAGATATGAGGCAAAAGGGGGGGAGGAGGGCTGGAAAGGGGGAGTCCTATCGGGGCGGTAACGGGTGGGGGAGGTTACCGACGGGCGGAAGCTACAAGTGGAACGGAAATGATCAGAGCGGGATCTAGTAGTGGAAGAAAATAGAGATATATAGAGCGAAGGGGACGTCTTGCAGCCCTCACCTAGCGGGACGGAGGGGACATCAAGAGGGGGGGCAAGGAGGAAACCCGACCGGTGGAGAGAGGGGCGGGAGAACACGAAGGCTAGGAGAGGGAGGAAAAGGGGAAAGGAAAAGGAGGAGAAAAACAATCGCAAAAACGGGGGGGGGGGGCGCATTTTCTAACCAAATGGACCGACAAACTTGTATGTATTCCCCATAAAATCCTGCGAGAAAAGTAACAAGCCGATGGGAGATAAAAGCCTCACCCCATACGATCCTATTCCCCAACTACCTCCATCCCTCCGGCTTCACGCGCCCCACATACCCCCCTAATCGTCCTGACGTTTTCACCCTCTACTCCTCCAACTCCTGCTTTATCTCGTCTTTCAAGTCCACTATATGCTCATGGGCTCTGAGACGGAAGATATGGGGGTGAGGGGGAGTAGCGGGGCAAGAAGAAGCTGGGGAGGGGGGGGGCCGGAAGAGGGGGGGAACAGGGGCAAAGACTATTCTCCCTTTCACCCTCTACATCTCCCACCCCCCCCCACCCTACCCTCCTTACCTCATTCCTATTAGGGATCCATCCCTAACTCACCCCCAAGAATTGCTTTCCCCGTTCCAAACTCGATGTCTCTATTTCCCACCCCACCCCGGGAAAACCCGAGTAGAAAAAACAGGCCTAAGCTTAGACAGTAGAAAAGCTAGGATAGCGCCTCTCCAGGGCCTAACGAGGGGCCGCGGTGCCGCTGTCGGGTTAGTACCGCAAGCAGAACGCAAAACATTTGCGGACCCCTGAGACTGCGAGTCAGGGGGACACTGGGCAAGACCGGTCAGCAACCCGCTCATTCCTCTCATACCGTACCCAATTCTGGGGCAGGGAAAAGGCAGTCAGTGGCGAAACACTTAGAGATAAGAGGGAAAAATAAAAACTCCAGCTGACGCGCGGCGGAGGGACGAAGGAGTAAGCAACCAAAACAAAAAGGGGAGAAGGCAGGAAAAGACGAGGCGAGGAGAGCAAGGGAAACAAAGCCAGGGGGGGGAAGGAAAAGCAACATATACAGAAAAAGGTCCACCAATGTCAAAATAGATTAAAACGATAAATAAGAACGAGATGATACAAGGAAACTGTATATAGAGAGGTGATGGAAGGACGTAGGTGCATTTAGAACAAGTAACAAGAGATGGTAACTGTAGACAGGTGAAAAATACAAAAGCCAGTGCGTCCCGGAAAAGAGAAAGCAGGGTACAGCGAGGAACATAAAATCAGGACGGTAAAAAGGGAAAACCAAGAAAAAAACGGGCTATTAGTAAAAAAAAAAGCCTAGTGGAAAACTGATAAGAAAAGTCTGGTTTAAAATTTGATTATTTGGAGACGGCGCTCTAACATTTCAACACCCCTAGCTCCCAAAGAAGACACATCCCTTCTGATAATAAGGAGAGGTCTGGCTTGGAGAACGGTTTATATGGATGTCCCTGCAACCGGTCCTCTCTCCCCCCTCCACATCCTTTCTCTTCTCCCTCTCTCCCTTTGGCCCCTCCTTAGCAACCCACCCCCCCCGTTGCTCCTAATTCCCTTGTTCACTTCTGGAGCTTCTCCTTCTCCCTTCTATTACGATCTTTCATTGTGGCATTTCTTACCAATTCCACAGCGTGAAGTGCTTGGGAGACAAGCCTGTCAGGTATCGGTCTGGCATAAGAACGAGTAGCAAGATGGACTAGTATTTACCACGGATATACACCTAGATTACAAATAACACTATGTCCACATATTCAACTATGTGTACAAGTTTACTGTGATCACAAGCTTTAGCCAAGCCTCATACGATCAAACATGCGCAAAGAGCCTCGATATTGTTTAATGAGGGAAACATTTTTTAAAGCAAAAATTCTTCAAAAATAAGCTGAGAAGCTAAAAATGCCCCATTAATCAGTGGGCTGACTCCTAAATGAGGCAGGACCAGTGGTACATAGGGGCCCATGGGCAGGAGTGCCTTGGCTCCTCCCAGTATTCAACCAAATTGATGTCCTCAGCACAACAATATAGTGTATTATAGTTATGGCAGAGCGGGACCCATAAACTTCCAGTGTCCTAACACAGACTACATGTGGACATAACTTGTTGACTCCTCTTCTGCACAGATGGCGTTAAAAGCATTGTTGCCACATGAGGGATGGGCGAAAAGGCTAATAGTTTAGATTTTTTAAATGCGGGACTAGTCTCTTAGGAAGGAAACTGAATTCAGGGGGGCACTTCTTATCAAGGTCAAAAAAATCATTCAAAAGGTCTTTATCCAAAGGAGGGCATAGACAGGGCCCACTAAGATGAAGAAGAGCAACCAAAACAGAGAGAAAAAGGCAGCCACCGTCACATATGGTAGTAAATCGGGAAAAAGTAAAGTAGAAAGCAGGCGAAATGTTACCTGTGAAACATGTAGGTCAGGGTTACCTGGTAAGCACTTGGCACAGCTTGACCAACACTACATATACACTGGGTGATGGCACACTGGGCAAACAAGGGCTGACACTATAGCAATGACGGCAGACATGCTACTACGGTAGGAGTTAAATGCACGTAAGGGACTATACTTCAAGAGGAACCATATTAAAGGAAGTTATATGGAGTCGTGTCTCAATGGACTATGGTATCCTGCAAATAAAATTATAAATTTGCAATATTTCATGGGGAGGCGGGGATCCTCTTGACTGTCCTAACTACTAGAGTACATGTTTCCACAGAAGGCATAAAGTATCAAACAATAATTGCCCCTAGAAGTTATTCTCAACTATTAATACTCAAAGTAAGCTGTAAACCAGAAAAGTGGGCAAATAAATCACCACAGATTGGAGGTAGTTGCAAAGTACACAGATTAAGATTTGGTATTGGACAGAATGAATGGCATTAACATTACATTTAGATATGTTACAATTCATTTCCATTAATGCAAAGACATATGGAACAGGATTTCCATCAGACAAATTTTGGGTGCAAATTGCTTAGTAAAATAATTTAATGGCTACGGTGACAACTTCAGTGTGTTAATCCAATAAATGTGTGCATGCACCATTACTCTATCCAGTCATGATGTGTTAGATTTAAGATTTTGAAGAAGCCATTTAGTTTTAATCTATTTTTATTTTCTTTTTCAGGGTTTACATCACTTCATAGATATAAAATGGAAGCTAACGTGGGGCTGGAATTGCACTACTCTTTGCGGAGTTGTATTTGACACCTTGGATCCCATTTGTGATTACAATGTTTCCTATTCTGCATGATTCTACTCTAGTTTTCTTTATCATAAAAGATAAAACAATAGATATTCTAGTGTGTGTTTTATATATATTCTAACTACATGGTTTCTTCATACAGTTCTACTACTTTTTAAGCTGCTAAGTTTCCTGGCAACTGAACCCATTGAGTACTGTATACACAATGCATAAGGCAACTGAATTTTGGAAATAAAAGACGTTTGGGTTCTCTGCATAAACGGGAGCGACATGAAACATAACATCAGCTAGGTAGAAAGCAAGTACTATGTTTAATGAAAAGTATATTATTTTCCAATTGACTTTCTGTATAAATCTTGGTAATTTTAGATCTTACTTGATTGTCATTCTATAGAACTTCATTGTTTACTTTATCGTCTATGGTATGTGATGACAGGTGCAAGGCTCGCCTATAACACACAGTCTCATACTCCCTGTGATACTAACCGAGCCTGCACCTGTGTGATATCACTCAACCATGTTCAGATTCTATCCTCTGGAAAGAAACAGTATAAGCTTTCTATAAATAACCAGAACAGAGAAACTAGAAAAACGTGATATATTGATACGAAAGTGTTATTGGAAAATTGTGAAAATGTGTATTGGATACGCACACCCTCTGCTGGAGGATGCTCATAAGAAACAAAAGTTTGTATATGAAAGTGTCTGGAGGTACTGCATTATCCTACAGCCTTTCTGTGGTAATGAATGCGAACCCATGTGGTCGGCAGACTCAATACCATTCTGGCCACTGCTGCCAAAATGTGAGTGTCGTATCCGAGGAAGCTATCTTGTTTCTACAGGGACAAAAAGGCTACATTTATGAGAAATTATTTCACACAGGAACATTTTTCAAAAAAAATCGCCAATAAGAATGTTTACAGTATAGCGAATGAATTCAATTAAAGGTATTGCCCAGATGGGAATACCCCTTTAAATTTGACAGTAGGAATTTAATAAAAGAATTTGAAATTGGTTTTAGGTGCCATGGATCCAGAGAACGAGGTTAAGGCTACATTCCACACTGCCGTGAGCCCGCCGCACCTAGATCGCAGGCAACAGCAGCGCGGGGAGAGGAGGAGTGAGCGCAGCTCACCCCGCCCCTCTCCATAGCGATGTATGGCCACGCGACGCCATAATCGGGAAAAGATAGAACATGCCATTCTTTCCCGGGCTACGGAGCGGTACGGTGCCACACGTGTGCTGCACGTACGCTCCCGTAGGGCAGCACGAGCCCATAGGAAGTTGATGGGGACGTATACGACGTATACACGTTCCCACCATCACTGTAGTTATGTGAATGCAGCTTAAAGTGAGAATATATGCGTTTTTATATTAAAAAATCACTCTCGAAGGCAGACAAATTTAGATTCATATTAAAAACTGAGGACGCTCTTCTTTCATAGGAAAAAAAGAGTGAGGTTCTATGTTTCACAGAGCCAGAGATACAGCTCTCTAGGGTACCCCACCCAGATCTACTTAGCCCCACATTATATGTACATACATTTGAGAACAGGATAACTATCAATAATATTCCTGTTTTTAACCCTCTCTATCATATAAATATCTAAGAAAACTCATGTTTTATGCTTTTATTTTCGTGATAGGTTTTCTTTTGCGAAAATGACTGATACAATTCAAATCCTCTTTGCCTAGTTGGCTCATATTAAACACAGTGACCCAGAAACATGTCCCAGAGATATGTAACACCAAAAACAAACACACATGTCGGGGGAATAAAGTTTTATTTCACACTCATCCTCCATTTTTCACTCACGTAATGTCATTATGGAAGCAGAAGGGTCGTGTATTATGCGGCTAATACTTGGCGCACATATAAAAAGTGGATTTTTTATCTCATTATTTGGTTATGGATATATAGTTTTATTTTGGGGGTTCACCATGTGTAAGGGGTATACAGTGATACGAGGGTGAAGTCAGTGCAATTTTCTGCAAAAAACTTTTGGTTGTCCCAACTGGTGGATTTTAACGTCCTTTTACTGATATTTTGGGCTGTATGATCTCCTCACATTTACTGTTTTAAGGAAGTACTATTTTCTTTATATAAGTATCTGGATGGTACATATTTAGAGGAAATTTGAATGATAATTGCCAAATGCATCGCCTGGTTGTCTGTTTTAAAATATTATATAGGGTTTATGGCACCTTTGACTTACTATGCTGTTATTGCTATTGTTTGAGGTTGGACGTCTAAATTGTAGTGAAAAAGCAGATATCTAGTTATTATCATGTTTAGTGATATTATGGGAATTATTTATGGGAAACATATCAAATGGGACAAATTTTGAACTCTACATGTCCCATTTATTACATTTAGGAGGTGAAGGTAAATATTCTGTTTGGAGCACAATTTTTTGCCATCAAAGTGTAAAATTTTAAGTAGTATTTTTTTAAAATGTTCCAATGCATTTGAAAATGGGCAAGTTTGTCTCCCCAGGTGTGTTGGTGGTTGACTTTATTTTTTTGCTGTAATTTCGATTGTATTTTTAAACTCAAAATGGTAAAAAAAAATTGCTCTGGTCAAAGACGCGACCATAAATATCCAGAAATTAATATGAAATGAAATCCAGGGCGAGATGTCTATTCTTTACCTCTGGTCTATAGTTATCTATCCATATAATCTGGACCATCTCGCTTTTTCTATTATATTTATTAATCAATCTTGCTCTTTCTCTTTACTGTATTTATCCTACTCTACATATCTATCTACTGTAGAATCTACTTTATAGTTCTGCATTCAGAAATCTCTATCATCTTCAATTATCTTCTCTCATAATAAGATAATAATAATTGTTGTTATTAATAGCACTGCACGAGCTTTGCCAATCAGTCCCTGTCCACAATGGGGCTACAATCTAAATAAACCTAACAAGTAGTGTTTTTTGGAGTGTGGGAGGGGAAACCCAAACAAACACCGAAGAGGAACATACAAAACTCTGTGCAGATGTTGACAGCGCTTGCAAGGCCTGATGCTAAACCAACTGGCAACCTTACTCCCATCAATCTCCCTAGCTGTATTCTATAAAATTATCCCCTATTAAGTCGTTTACATACAGTAAAGGGAGCATCTACTTAACCCACTGGCTACAACAGGCCCTGGTGTAGGTCGGACCCCTGTGCGCCTAGCATTGCATTATGAAACGGACTGCTGCAGAATGTGTGACCCAGCCCCAGTTCTATGTGGTCAGTATGATGGATCATCGTAGGCTGCATTGCCATGTGGGGAATAAAATTACTGGATATTGGTGAATACGTAGGATCAGAGGAAATAAGGAATTAATGCAAAATTATAGTATAACACACATCTTGAATCATAAATAATGTTTTTATCTTAAGTGATTACAGTCCACTTCAGTCATGATGATTAGAATAATAAAGCAGTGTATGATCTCTCTGTGGTAAATATTCCTTGCACTATGCTCTCAATGTGGAGCGGCGGGAGGTGATGCGCTCTCACACCGTATACAAGAGGGGCTGTTAAAGCCTAGCCCTGTCTGTACATGGCGTAGTATCGGTTGCCTCATTCGGATGTTCATTGCATGCGTGCTCACGTGCCTTGCCGTGTACCCCAGTGATTGTGCTGGTTATGCTGAGGTTCCAGAGCTGCCATTGCGCCATGGTCGCTGTTCGGTATTTGAACAGGGATTTCCAGATTGTGTAGTATACGCAGTGTGGTCGCTCAGTGTGTACAGTGGAGGAAGGCGCTGGTAGAAGCAAGTTACCTGCCGCATGACCTCCTGGTCTACCAGTAACCCTCTACTCATATGACCAAACATAGCAGAGACAACTGCATATGGCATGTTGCACAGTTCATCTTTTAATAAAACCGATTTTTAACTGTATCTAACGGTTGTAAGTCTTACGACACAGTCCCGTTGACTTAGTGGGGAGGATCCATTTAACTCTTGTGATGACAGGGTCTGTTTACCCATAACAATAGTGTGACAGTATGGGAATTCTGATGAGCCTTTTTGTATGCTTTCAAAGATAATACGGAATGGAAAGATGAACTATGGTTATTATTTAATTTTTACATGTAGTTAGCCTACCTGTAGCCTAAAGGGAACCTAATCACCAGAAGCTATATTTGTAGGAGGGGGGGGATTCCATAGACACTCTGTAAAGTGCATACATGTTTATCATAATTTGTGGTCTTTAGTTTGCTAAGTCGTTTCCTTTTCTGTTGTCCAAAGCATAACTTATAGGTAGCGCAGGAGTCACACAAACATAGTGGGGGGAGGGGGGTTTGCGTACTCTGCTCTTGTCAGCGTAGTCTCATAGAAAGGTGCATGATAGTGACCGAGTCTCGCCGCTCCTGAGCATGACGCGGGCTAAGATCACACGCAGGAGCCCAGGTCGGCTGTGAGGCAGCCAAACGTCTAAACGGCTAGGTTGGAAGAGCAGAGGGAGGGGATTGTGATACCTGGTGCGGGGAGGAGGTGGGGAGTCTTAAAAATTGCGTAAGCAGGGAAAAAAAGGGCCAGCCTTATAGTAATTAGAGGACAAAATTGCTTTTGTGAAATGCTGATCCTTTGAGGACTTGGAGAGGATGGTGGCAGGGAGCGGTACACTTGTCATCGATTATTTCACAAAATAATGACCACAAGGTTAGAAAAACAGATGTTTCTATGTACTTATAGTGTTTAGGAAATCTGTTGAAATATAGCCTTCTGGTGACACTGGTCGCTGGGGCAGGCTCACTACCAGACCAACTCACGGGATTCAGCCAGTGACCTTAAAAAGGACCATTCTACCACCAGGAACGTTGTATATAATCTAGCACATGTGTGCCCCCTCTGAGCAGGATCCATTCTTCTTTAGCTTCTTGACAAAAAAAAGGCTTTTAAAGGGATGCAAGGCCTTAGGGCTCTAGGTGTCCATGGTGTAACATCCTTAAGGACAGGAGCCCCTTTTCATTTGCGTTTTATTTTTCATACCAACACTTCAAAAAATCTATAACTTTGTTGATTTTCCATGTACAGAGCTGTTGTGCGATGGCTTTATTTTCTGACGTAAAAAATTGCACTTCGTAGGTCTCGATTTTAGTGATGGTATTTAAATATTCCTGCTCGTTTGACTGGGAACGCGCGGAAAAAAATTCTAAAATGCAGTGAATGAAAAGGATGAATGAAAAACAACATTTCGCCATTCTGTGGGCTTGGTTTTTACAGCTTCAATGTGCTCCCCAAATAGACAGGTCTACTTCATCATCTGGGGTCAATAGATCACAGGGATACCAAATTTGATCTAGGTTTTAGAATTTTTGCTATAATTACAAAAATTATAAAACCTCCTGTACAAGAAAAAAAAAATTTCTTACATTCTTCGCGTAATGTTCTACGTAGTGTAATGTCAGTCTGAAACGCTAATGCCGCTCCGGCGGTACTCACGGGAGTGACGATCGGAGACAAGATGGCAGAGCCAAACAGCAGGCAGGCTCATGTCATAGGCGACAGCAGCGATAAAGGGGTTTAACACAAAGCGATCGGTGCAGCAACGATCGCGGTCAGGTGTTAGCGGACGGGTGTTTGACTGCATTATGAAGCAAATGCCCGTGAGTGAGTATGAAGAGGGCCTTCAGCCGTGATCCTCTTCCTACTCCCCCATGCGCAGCAGAAGAGTTAAGGGTATGTCTTATGCATATGGGGTTAATGGAGGCTTGGAGCCCCTCTGGTTAATTGCATAATAATTGAAAGGCTTTTTTTTTCCTTAAAAAAAGGGGCATAGGAATCTAAAGAATAGCAGAACCTGCGGAGCGGGTAAACAACCTAATATGTAGTCGTGCTTGGTTTACAATACTGACTTGGTGTAGATGGTTCCTTTAAGAAGAGCCCGGTTAGCCAGGGATGTGCCATTCATGTGGAGGTCAACCAATAGGCCAATGATCTGTCCAGTGTTAACTTTGCACAGACGCGTACGGCTTCCCAGCACAATCCAGTGAAACGCATGGTTTCTTCGAACGGTAACAGTACATGCGTGTCTTGGATTTAACAATTCACACGAGCATGCTGTTACCAGAGATCGATTCACTGAAAAATGCATATGTGATCGGGCCGAGGCCTGACCCCCAGGCGATGTTTGCCATTTACAAACGACCACAGTAACCGCACCCTCAAAACTATTTTTCCACACTCACAATCTCTGTCACTTTGTGCTGGTCAGAAACCACATTAGAACACCGAACATAGTAGTGCGCTCACACTTTGAGGGAACTCGCAGATTGCACCTGTTCCCTCCAAGAACCATCCCTATCAGTCTATGGCCAATGAAAAAAAAAAAATGGACCGCACTGGCTTAGCACACATTTCGGTTTGTTGTTGCGCGTTTTCTAGTGAGTCTATTACATTAGAACACCATAGAACAAAATTCATCAGTTATTCGTGTGTTCATGGAAAACGGAAATAAAAGTTCAATAAATTGCTGAACTTAGACCAATTTCTGCATCCTGTGCCCATCAGTCTGGCTTTCTAAATTTACAATTTCCAACATATATAGTTGCTAATGGTATTAAAAATATATATGACGTAAAATTGGTCTGCTATACATGGAATGTAACCACTATATTTTCGTAGTTACCTTGGTGTGGATTGAGGTAAGTCAATGAAGATCGTGCGAAAGCTTTGCTAGGTAGAGAAATTACGTCAGGCAGCCAAGAGGAAAGGGACATCACAATATAAAAAAGATGAGAGAAATGTGAACGGAGGTTTCTGAGTATATGTTGGAAGAGGGAGGTACGCGGAAACAATTGAACCACCAGATTACAATGCAACTGAAAAGAGAAAAGAAATCAGGAAAAGCCGAAGAAGACACTTGATGAACCCCTTACTGAGCTGGAGCGTCATGAATGGATGCTGAAACCAGAGGAAGAAAACGAGTTAAAGGGCAAAAAAGCCACAAAAGAGAAAAATCAAGAAGGACCAATCAAGAAGAGGGAGCATAGTCTGGAAGATCACATTGTAAAAAAGGGGCACAAGAAGAAAGTCAAGAAGAAACAAAAACCGACCTTTTAGAAGTGTGTGCCAGCTACTGAATCAACCCAGAGTTGAAGAGCAAGGCGAGCACAAGAAGAAACACCCAAGAAACAAAGCACAACAAGTAGAGGAAAACTCTGACAAAGGAATCAGGAGATTCCAGGTGAAGATTCAGTAGAGGCAAACAACAATGATGACAAAACTCTGACCATGAATTTTAGATTCAAGTGAAGATCCAGTGGAGGCACAAAACAATATTGATGAGAAACTCGACCAGGAATTTAGTGGATGTAGATTGCAGGTGAAGATCCAGCCAGAGACACCACACCGATAATGATGACAAAAAGGAGATATGAGGATGGATGCTAGAGGATGAACAAAACGGAAAAAGGAAAAAAAAAAAAAAAATGCATTTATCAAATCCAAATCTTCATTACTGGTGGCTTGAGGCCCAAACCAGTTCAGAAGGAAAGACCAGCAGCAGGGGTGAAATTAGCTTCGCACGCTGGTGAATGCGATTATACAAATGAAATGCTTACTTTTTTTATAAGCAAAACTTTTTGAATTTTTTAAGCCGAGGATACATGCGTGCATGGGTGTATGTTAGAAAACACACACTGTTTTGTTTAAGGCGACTTATCATAACTCAAAAACTACATTCACATTAAATATGGAGATTTATGAAACCAGCACAACATCCCTGCCCAACCAGTCCCCACAAGTATTACTTTCCTTGTGCAGCCACCAAATTTATAAACACTATGGGTCAATAATAATACCAATAGCCAATATTATTTTAATTACATAACAAAACCCCATCGTCCACGGTTTATGATATAAGCAAGATCCCAACAAATCCGCTTTTCCCCCCATCGTCGTAGACCCAAGGGTAATTGCCATTACCACAATACAAACTAATGCTGCCGATCATTAAACATAGACTCATTATGTATTCCTACAATGCACATTGTTTAATTTACATGCAACGTCGCTTCCCTAACAAAAATCTGTTTACAAACCCCCCGCCCCAAAGTGTTCTTTGACCTAAAGGTATGTTTTTTCTTTGTTGGATATTTTTTCCCATTATACTATCCCGCCTTATTGGATTAGCAGTGACTTTTCCATAGTGTGTTATTTATTCTGACCCACTTTTATTCTATTGTTTATGACGGACCTCTAGCTGGCGTTTCTTAATACATTTTTCATGATTGTTTTTTATACTTAAAATGACCTATTCTGTAGACTCCTTTTTTTTTATTTGGGTAGAGCGCTGTGGATCGTGTGTGGATTTCCCACAAATCCCTGGGACCTGAGCTCCTTTAGGATTCTGGGGTTTAAGGCATAGTGATTCCCCTTTTTTTTGGTTACGTTTTTGGCGGCCCAATACTGTATTTATCTTGTATTGTCAAACCCTTTTCCTTACCTTGTTAACAGTTTATGAATTGCGCAGCTTAAAAAAAAAGTCGGTCAATCTTTATTAAGTTGCACATTCCTACACTCGTTCCCACCCCGCTGTTTCTCACTCCTCCTTCGGTCTCTTATCCTACTCGATGTGGTCAGCCAGCTTAGAATGATTCTCCCCGTGGTTACTTCTGGCTACTGCGGGTGGTATAAATTATTGTGGCTGCTAGATTTCCTTTAAAGAGTTCCGTGTATAAGGTGCCCTAACCTTGTTAAAGTGGACCGTCGACTGTCTATTTTGTTAGGTTTCGGCTACGTTTTTGCCTAAATATGGCTAGCTAACAACCTCCTAGTTGGGTCATTGATAGGATCCACCTTAAGCACCAACCTGGTTCGCCCTTCATGATTGTCTCTCGTTCCCAGGTTCCACCCTAGCCCACAAACATTAAATTAACCGACGAGTAGATACCTGCAACCAATGCTGATAACTCTTTCGTTTCCATGGGGACATTATTGCAAACAACAGTTCCTAATTGTCCATAGGCGTAATGCCACTCGGCAAGTAATGCCAATTTAATGTCACTTTTTGGCTTTATGTTCTTACGCTTCAAGCTGAAGTCATCCTCAGCTATCCTGCGGTACAGCGAGTTCTACGGATTTCTTGGGGGGGCAGAGGTGCGATACTTCTTCCAAATGACATTTTGTGTTTCTGCATTTTCACTTACTTCGAAGGGGAAAGACCCCCCTTGGCATCGTTTGTTCTTCTTCTTCATATAATAAGGCGCTATGGAAAAGTTTGGTCGTCATTATATATGTTAAATTTGATACCTTAAACTAAATAGAATTAAACTATAAATAACATGGCTGGCACCACTTAAATTGTACAATTACAGGCTCCATTAATGGTGGCCCTTTGTTAAATGCCCAACCGGGATTACAGAGGTGAAAGCTTGGCATGCATAGGCCCCTATCCACAATCTTTGATGGGTGGGTCTAAACTTGCGAAGTGGTGGGGGGGGTTCCCCTTTTCCGGTTCGCCCCGTTTCAGGATGGGACACACGAATGACTCGCAAAAAAAAACAGGCGTTGAAAAACAGGGGCTACGCATTTTTTCTGTACACTCAGACAGTCCGCATTTTAAGTCTCCCTATCCACAATGATGATGCAGATGCCGAAGCTGGTGTGCTAGTGCCGGCCTGCCGAACCGCAACATTCATTTATTATGGAGCTTACAGAGATAACCAAGCACTGGCTTTTGCTAGATTAGAGTCCTACTTTGAGAGTGATACATATTAGGGTTAAACAATTGGCGGTACATTGCCCGTTATAGGGATTATGTCGTCGCGGGGATCCCCATCACTTTGAGACCACTATACCGTTACACGCAATCGTAACTTTGTTCTTTCCCTTGTTTTGATTCTTGCGATATATTTTGTTTTTTTTTCTAATTAAACGTATTTATTTTTTTGTTCTACCAACTTTTTGGAATATATTTTTTTTTATTACAATTGCAATAAACAAACCAAAGAACAAGATGTCTTTCCGTTGAACATTCCACTTCCCCTCTTTCCTTCCACAATTTACAGTATTACAACACTTTTTGAAGACCGACATCATGTTGCGGTTATTTATGAATCTAAGGATCTTATTTTGACTCCCCCCGTTTCAATATAGCTAAGGGAATTAAACCCGCGATATTATAGCTGAAAGCACGATCACTGGTATACCAGGATCATCTTGTTGTGATTACAACACCAAATAACTATTGACACATGACGATCAGCACCACACACACCCCCACAACACCAGACCTCCTTTTTCTACGCCTCAGTCTCCGTTATTTCATGGAGCAGGAAGTTTTTATATCCTCACAGTGATCATGGGCAGGTATGGGGAGTCTCGACATCCCATCTGGACCAGATGAGGTCACAATTATGGGGACCACTTCCTGTTGACTCAGAACAGTGACTCTTGGTTAGTTTTTCTTTTTGTGGGAATGACGGCTGTAATAAAGTAATATTTCCATCTTGTTTAATGCGAGGCGGCTACTGCGTTCCCAAGGTCATCACAACACTTTCTGGGCTCGCTCTCATTGTACCCTAGGCTTCTTTAAAAACCTACAAGAAAATTTTGTTCAATAGTGGCCATTGATTGACTTCATTTATGATGCTTGATGTGGAGACACACAGAGGGAGAAAGTAGAAATCGTGGGAAATCAATGTTACATTTATGGAACTCACAGCACACACTCGGTTACCAAGAAGAACAACGAACCCTGCGGAGGATCCAGACACACTGCAGGAAGGTATACGAACTCTTCAGCTGAAAGCTGAAAAGGCAAAGATCTTGGGCATGCTACCAGGCGGAAGAGCTAGCCAGGGGGCGAATCTGAAGTTGGCTAAGCGCATTTGGAGGAATTTTAGATTGGATCAGGAAGTCCAGCGACACTCACTACAGATCTTTTGTGAAGTCGGACAGTTCGACTCCTCAGTCTCATCGACAGGTAAGGCGAGATATGTTCCCAGAGTACAAAGGATCTTATCAAACGGTCTTGGACTTTTGCTCTTGTAGGACGAGCATTAGCATGCACGGAGGGCTTATGGGAAGGTCAGGGGTACTCATCTAGAGTCGCCAGTTGGAGAATTTCAAGTCAGGCAGAAGGAGCACGAAATGGGGTGAATGGCTGTCGAATGCGTGTTAATGGAAGGTTGGCCTTGTTTTTCTCGTAGCGGCGGAAGTAGTCGATCTCTCATAACTCGTGAGAAAGCTGAGTATGTAGTATACTATGCTTCCGGAGAGATAATATTGCATGGCCATACAAATGAACCCCGCAGCCCCCAAATGCCAGCCGGGAGGGATTGAGAGGAAGGCGATGAGAGCCACGGATGCGCCACAATGATCCTAGGATGAGATGAGGGGTGGGGGTGTAGAGTAGGTAGTTCCACATTTATAAGGTCTGCTAGAGCAGGATAGACATGATCTAAATTATACGTTTAGCTATGCCATTGTCAATGGAGAGACATTCATCAGAAGGCTAGCAAACCTGTGACCAGGAATGTCATTTTTAGCTGGTGACAGGTTCGAAAAGCCTCAGCTATTCTTATTTTAAAAATGTCTTTGTCATTCTTAATCATTGCAGTAGTACATAATACCGTAGTTTTATGTACATTACCTGGCTTTCTGCCAGCAGCGTGTGGCGCATCCAGGGGAAGTGGTGGTTGTAACACTGCAACCTGTGTGTGCCTGTATCTCCTCCACACCATCCACCTCCCTCCCCTGCCTGCTCAATGCACATGAAAGGAAGTGGAGAAATGAGAGGGAACTGTATGAAACTACAGAAATGATTCAGAATGCTGAAAAGGCATTTTTAAAAATCATCAGAGGCTACTGGAACCGGTCACCAGCTAAAAATCACATTCCTTGTAAAGGGAACCTGTTACCAGAAGGCACAATTTCACTGGTGACAGGCTGCAATAGACACTGCCTAGTACATTAGATAACTGCTTTATTCTTTTTGCTATCCTATAGTTCTGTAGAGTAGTGAGTTTCATATTTATAAGGTCCGCCAGAGCAGGATAGACTTGATCTAAATTATACAGTTCGAAAAGCGTCAGCTATTCTTATTTTAAAAATGTCTTGGTCATTCTTAATCATTGCAGTAGTACATAATAGTTTTATGTACATTATGTGCTTTCTGCCAGCAGCATGTGGCGCATCCAGGGGAAGGGGGGGTGTTTTGTAACACTGCAACCTGTGTGTGCCTGTATCTCCTTCATACCATCCCCCTCCCTCCCCCTTCCTGCTCAATGCACATGAAAGGAAGTGGAGAAATGAGAGGGAGCTGTATGAAACTACAGAAATTATTCAGAATGCTGAAAAGGCATTTTTAAAATACAGCAGAAGCTACTGGAACCTGTCACCAGCTAAAAATCACATTCCTTTTAAAGGGAACCTGTTACCGGAAGGCAAAATTTCACTGGTGACAGGCTGCAATAGGCACTGCCTAGTACATTACATAACTGTTAGATTCAGACCTCTGCTCCCCTCCGTTCCTTAAATATTCCCCAATAAAGTTTACCTGGCTCCCTGCCAACAAGTCCTGGCCAAGTCCCGGGTTTTCAAATCTGACGTTTGCTAGTTGATTAGCATAATGCTAGGCACTGCCCCCGCTCGTTAATATTTTATTCCTAACCCTCCCTCTCTGACATCGGCTCACTGCGCAGCAAATCTTGTGCGCGGTGAGCCCTATACCCTTGCTACACCCTTGCGCCTGTGCAGTTAACTGCTTGTCAGCGTGATTCACATGGCAGCTGACTGAGCACTCTCTCCGCACCTTCTGACTTGGCAGAACTCAGATACGCAAACTCGCTACTCTGAAATCCTACACTGACCATCGCTGAGTGATGGGAGCTAAAACATTAATAAAACTGAGTAAAACTAACGTAAAGGGTTAAAAATGATCTTTATTGTGTTAATAAAGGGGATAGAAATTTGAGAATTTTCTTTCTTGGGCAAACCCCTTAAACGACTTAAAGGAGTAAATGGGAGGTCACATTTGGAGCGCACAGTGAAAACAAAGCTCACAAGAGTATGGTGCAATATATGCTTTTTTTCGTCAACTTAACCATATTTTTTTTCCCTAGATTGCCTGTACATGGCAACGAATATAAAAAAACTATCACCAAAGCCCTCATACAGCCCTGTACATGGAAAAAAAAAGGGGAGGAATGAAGTGACTTTTTAAAGGGGTTATCCCACAAAGGAAAGTTAGACCCTATCCACAGGATAGGGCCCAACTTGCTGAGACCCCAGCAGATTGCATAAACGAGGGGTCCTTCGCACACCTCGTCATGATAAGTGACCCGCAGTGAATATTGACAGAATTTTCCATACGAGTTCCCATACAGAGATTTAAATTAATACAAATACAAAGTCTGTAGTGTTCAACTTCAGAGGTTCCAGTTTCATTAGCTGGATAAACCATAGGGAGTTGACCAACAAGCAATATTTAATGCAGTTTTATGACTGCAGAATAAGACAGAATACAATCTGCTGTACACACTACTGCTCCTGCAGAACCCTAGGAGGGCATTTATAGGTGTTACATATGTATGCAGATGGCTCCTCCCAGTGGTAGCTTTAGAAGATAGCATTTTGTTAGCTCTATGTCTGTGTAAGGAAAAAGGAGTATAAAGCTCTGAATAGGACCAATGAAAGGGATATGACTTTGAGCACAGAACTTTATGATAGCAATGCCTTAAGCAACCACCAAAGATGATAATACTAGTACATTTTTGTGAGGCAATTGGGTATGGGCTTGACTACAAGGTCCACCCAAAGCCCCAAATAAATGTTAACAGACATAGAGCTAACAAAAATGCATCTTCAAAGCTACCACTGGGGGAGCCAATCTGCATACCTATGTAACACCATAAATGTCCTCTAAGGTTCGCAGGAAGCGTTTAGTAGGGTGGTACACAGATTGTTGTCTGTCTTATTCTGCGTTCTGAAACTGCATAAAAAGTGCTGTTGGGTCAGTTCCCCTACAGTTTATCCAGCCGAATGAAACTGGAACCTCTGAAGCTTAAGGCAACATTCACACTAATGTATGGAGTGACGTATATACGTCGCATCATGTGTTTTGTGAGTTTTTTGGAAAAAGAAAAGATGCCTGGGACATTAACAGCTGTCTCAACATAAGTGTACTACCAAAAGGACTTCTGTCATTATTGCAAGGCCAAGGTTTAGTGTATTGCGGCTTTTAAAGACACGGCGTGTCCCTCCCTCCATTCAGCTCCATGAGATATAGAAGCAGAACGGGTCATGCGCGGCCAGCTCTGCTCATTATTCTGACGGAAAGAGAGGTGTCGCGAAAGGACCCCCGTTTTTGCAATTCGAGGGGGTCTCAGCAGAGAAGGGATTAGGGCCTAACTTCCTCATGGAAAAACCCCTTAAAAAGTCATTCAGTCCATCCCCTTAGTTTTCCATTGACAGAGCTGTATGATGGCTTTTTTCTGACAAAATATGATACTTCTAGCTGATTAGTGTTATTTCGTTGCCAATTACTGGGAATCAAGGGAAAGAAAAAATATTATCGCATCCATCTTTGTGAGCTTTGTGTTTCACTGTGCGCCCAAATGCGGACCTCCCATTTACTCCTTTGCGTTAAGGGGTTTGCCTAGGAAAGAAAATTCTCAAATTTCTGTCCCTTGTATAACACATAAAGATACATGTTTGAACCCGGAGTTACAAAGGTTTACTCAGTCTTTTAGGGTTAGCTCACGATCACTCAGCGAGGTCAGTGTAGGGATTCAAACTAGCAAGTTGGCGTATGCTGAGCTCTGCCAAGTCAGAAGGGTGGACAGGTTGTGTAGCACACACAGTCCACTGCCGTGCCATGACGCGAACGGCAGTAATGCGACGGCAGGTTATAGGGTTCACTACGCACAAGGTGTTGCCCAGTGAGCCGAGTCAGAGAGGGAGGGTGTGGGAGCGTAAGATGGGGATGGTAGGGAAGAATAAATATAACGAGAGGGGGGCAGTGCATAGCGGTTAGTGTAATAACAGCCAAACATTTGAAAACCGGGAACTTGGCCCGGAGGTGGCAGGGAGCCAGTGTAGCTTTATAGAGGAATTTAAGAACGGAGTGGGCGAGGTCTAGATTAACCGTATTAATGCTAGGCAGTGCTATTGCGCTGTCAGTGATTGTGCATTCTGGTAACAGGTTCCCTTTACCAAGCGTGGATGTTTTAGCTGGTGAGTGCGTTGAGCTCTGCTGATTAAAATGCCGTTTTACAGAATTCTGAATTCATTTCTGATGTTCATACCGCCCCTCCATTTACTTCTTCAGTGCTGAGAAGGCCGGGGAGGGGGTGGATGGTGTGTGAGAAACAGGACACACGGTGGCCAGTTTACAACCACACTTCACTGGTGCGCACCCGCTGTGGCGAGAAAGCCAGGGTAATGACATAAAACTATGATGACTACTGCAATTGATAAGAATGACCAAGACATTTTTTAAAAAGAATAGTGAGGCTTTTCGAACCTGTTCACCAGCTAAAAATGACATTCCTGGTCACAGGTTTGCTTTATACAGTTGTATGTAAAGATGGCTAGCCGTGATGATGTATCTCCATGACAATGGCATAGCTAAACGTATAATTAGATCATGTCTATCCTGCTCTAGCAGACCTTATAAATGTGAAAACTACATACTCTAAGAACTATAGGATAGCAAAAAAGAATTAAAGCAACTTGGACATACTTAAACTATTATTGAAATATACAAAATTGTTGCCTTGTTTTTTTTAAACAAGCACAGGGGGGGATTTCGGTGGTAAATAAAGTAGAGTGCTTTGACGGAGAATCCTTGGTCTAGTAAATATGTTGTTTCATACTATGCAGTGTGCACTTTTTCGGGGTGAGTGTTGTGTGTGTGTTGTGTGTTATATATATTATATTGTATAGGTGAATTAAACAGTAAACGATCTTTACTTTTAACAGGGTTACTTCAATTTTGTGGATTTGAAATCCACGTAGTAACGGGGCTGGAAGAGACTACCTTCGCGTTAGGCATGTCTCAGGTTCTTCCATGGACAACAGATGCCCAACCTGTAGTCTATTAAAAGCTTGGCATGCTGTGACACAGTCCATATTAAATAAACATGAGCAATTACAAATGGCCTTTGGTGTTGTTATATAGGTAGTGTCCCTTTTATGTGAAAATGGATTTATAGTTTGTGTTTTTAAGGTCATATAAGTCCCATTCTTTAGTCAGTTTTAAAAAAGTTTTTACAAAGTACCAAGAATTAAAAAAAAAAACAGCAGGGTTAGGTCAGATTCACAATCAACAACCTGACCTGGTTGGGGCTTCGGCTATAGTATAATTGAAAGGTAGCAAACCTTAACAATGTAGGTTGTTATACTAAAATGAATATTAGAAGGATTGCATGGAAAGACAGAAGAAAGAGGCTGGGGCATTAGGCCAAACAACAAAGTTTTATTGACAGGAGAAGGTAAGGAAACACCAGGGTACACTGGAAAGCCATACCCTGATTCAGGTCCGGTTGGGGAGTTAGGTAAGTCAGCCTTAGATCCGGAGAAGAAAGCATCAGTCAACCATGGTCCCCAAACTTTGCAAATAGGTTACCTACGTGCAGTGCAAATCTTGAATGTTTGACATGCCCTTTAGATGAATATTTCCTAAATTGATCAGCATAGAAGCCTGGGGTTTTTGCACGAGGAAGAATTACAGGTCTTTTGCAGGGCTGGTAGGGTAGTAGGAAGTGGGAGTGGAGAGGGTTTATTTGGAGTGTGCAGTTTTTGAGTCAGGACCAGGTATGGAGTCAAAAAAAAAGATTAGCTTCTATGCATGATATATTCTATTATATCAAGGCCTCCTGTTTTTGGATTCAAAAATTGAAACATGGGAGGAACGCAAAGCCTTAGGCCGGGTTTTTTTATTTAAGGTCATTTTTGACTAGATGGAGAACAGTGGGGTGAGCCCACTGCATACTCCTCCCCTTTCCATAGGAAGTGAGGTGCTGGTGCTGCAAAAAATGGAAAGGAATGTACCTTCTCTATTATTTTGCCGGCAGCTGCACGGATTAGTCTCTGTGAGTTGGCGACACAAATCTTGCTAGAATTAAGTTGGATGTTGTTTTAGATTGTGACGCAAGGGGTTAATGAATTGGCGCAATGACTGAAAAGCTTGTAGAACTGCCTCCACCCAGAAATAGAATTCAGTAGACCAGCTTTTGCCAGCTCTAAGGTCAGGTTTTAAAGTTGTGCCAAAAAAAAAGAAAGCGTTGAGGGGCGACACAAATACCATTGTGGCGCCAAAACCACATCATTAACACGGGTGGAACAGGCACAAGGGAAAAAAGATTGTTTCGAAAAATCTGCCAGAAAATGTCAGTCAATAATAAATTGCCCACCTGTGTGTTCAACACACTGTAACCGAAATCATGACTTGGAACAAGCCAGTGACAAAATTTACACAGCCTTCATATTATATGGATCTTAAAAAATTACACACGGGGGGGGGATGTGTTTGTGCCCAAAAGGGAGAGTCACAGGAGGAGGAGAAAATATAGGCACTGGATCGGTTTCCAGCCTGTATATAAAACAAGTGCTGGTGACTGTAGCCTGTAGTGAGTCAACATCTGGGTTTGCAGGGACCTGGAGGATCTATGGCTCAGGGAAGAGCGTAACCCAATCCCATAGAGGGAACACTAGGACAGGGAGGGACCATGTATTACTGCTATTGTGTTCTTTTTCTTTTTTGGGGGAGGAAGGAAACATTTTCTGTAGCATTTCGCCACAAGACAGAGCATGGCTTAGACCCAGAATTACTTTCGGCCAAGCACTTTAATTTGATGGATAAAAAAGGTCGCACACCGAAAAAAAACAAAAAGTTGCAAAAGTGAGATAATGGGCCAACTCTTACACTTGTATCACAAAGGAAAACTTAGTAGGGAAATGTCATATATTTCTACCCGTGTTACAAGCGCCGGGCCACTCGCTTCTCTAGGAGAGGGGAGGGTTGAGCGCTTTGGCCCTCATCTCCAGCGTGACGGCTGTATGTTCGCCCGGGCTGTGTTCACCTAAACAAGTTTGTGCATAAAACTTGAACTAATTCTTCAGTACAGACTAAAAGTGACCCAGTGGGAACCATTTCTTTGCGATTTATACCGGGGCTTCTAAGTTAGTGTGTAAGGCAGAGAATTAACCATGTTGACTATTCACCCTTACCCTTCCAGCTATAAACCTTGTTAAATTATTGTTAACTTGTTTTCATTTGTGTATGTGTTCCGACTTGAGTTTGTTGTCATGGTGTATAAGCTAACTTGTAAGCCCAATTTATGTCGCACTCTTGGAGGGCACTATAAAGGGTCTTTCGATGGTGCCAAATAATGTGAGTGGTTTTGTAAAATCCTACCCCCATCTAGTAGATGGCTATCCCAGATATACATCCCTGCGTAATTTCATACATCATAACATCATAACTAGAATTATATAACTTGTATTACTAATAAGCACAGATGGCACTTGCCTGCCACTAAATGCTTTTTAATGTTAATGAAACAGGACCATTCTGTTACATAGTCGAGCATGTCCTAGTCAATCTGTTTTTTCACATGTTGCTTAGGGCACCTTCCACATGGCGTCGCTGGGGACGTACATGCGCCAAATTGCTTGGGGCCGCTGTACGTCCCATAGAACGGCAATAGCGAAGCGGCGCAGATTACGGTGCCACACATGTGTGGCCTCGATCCGGTGGCCGCCACCACCGCAAAAAGATAGAGCATTGTTCTAGCTTTCAGTGTGTGTGTCCGGCCGTGGGCGCGCTATTCTCTATGGAGGGAAAGAGGACAACTACTCTCCAGCACATGGGCGGTTATGGCGTCCGCACGGCGGCCATAACGCCTGTGAAGTACCCTTATATTGTATATTTTTCTGAGATTTCATGAAAAAAAGCTTGCCAGACTAATACAAATTGATTTTTACAACTTCATTGGTTTCTTTACTTCAACTAGAGGAAAAAAAAAATCTTCCTAATTGTTCTGCATGCTAAATCTTATGTAAATCTTAGACAATAATACGGTTAACTCAGGTTTGTAAGAATAGGCAGAAAAAAAACCGAATGAAGCAATCTACTGATGTGGAAGCTGCATGTTTAAACAATCTTAACGCTTGATTGCAATGCGTCAATGGGTTCTTTTATGTTTGAGTCACAGTAGATGTAAATGCCTAGAGCAAAAAAAAAAAAAAAACTGAGCACTCTGATTTATGAGCATCATTTAAAAGTTGATTTTAGACAGAAGGCAGCATGGAAAACAAATATAAGAAGGTTTTCCACAGATGAATCCACATATTTCTTCATAATATGCGCTTTTACCCCATAAAACAACATGGCTATAGACCATCATAACATAGCAAACTGAGTTTTCAGAGAAAAATTGTGCATCAAATAACTTTTAAAGACCTATCTCATATGTGCTTTGTATTGCAACTGAAAACATAAGGCTGTATTCAGACAACTGTACGGGGATGTGTGTACGGCCACAAGCTTGCGGGCCGGACAATGTCCCCCATAGACGGCAATGGCCACGGAGCGATTGCGGTTACGGCACCGTAACGCTCCGGACCATGGTTAAAAGGATAGGACATGTTAGGTAATATAAATCTACTAATTCACATAAAATGAAATGATTAAAATTATTCATAGAACTTAAAAGGTTTAAACTATTAAATAAACTAAGAACTGGTGATGGTACATATTCTTTATAACACCGGTTGAAATTGAAGCATAGTCCATTGATGTTATCAATTCTTACTGACGTGTCCTGATGGCATTATGCTTGTGCTAGGATACCATGAATCTAAATCTGTCCACACGCGTAGCAGTGACCAACTGTCTCAGAAGCCTATTTACAAGGCATACATAATGCCTCATTCAAACGGGCCGTGTGTCACATGGAGGGCAGGTGGGCGTGAGCGTTTTGTCACCCACCTCGTCCCTACGTAGGCAGAAAGAGCGGGCCCAACACATCACGGTGCAGGCAGGGGCGGATCGGCTAGGGTCGAGAAGATCCGGGCCACATGCCCAAATGCTTAGAACCAAATTGGGCAGAGAAGGTGAAGCAGGGAACATAAAAGACCTTCACATGTGTTCTGTGTCAATAAAACACTGTACTAACACTAAAGCTACAGAAAAAACAGGAGAAAGCCCTCCTACCTTTTTCATTACCACAAAGTAAGTTAGTAAGTGACCTGTGACATGAAGTTCCTCTCTATCTTCTCCAATAGACGCGAATCACTGCGTTCTCCTCTTCATCCACATGTTCACCACAGAGACATCTTATGTTCTTTATCTGTCCCTAATCTTGGGCCCCAAACAGTGTTACCCTGCTGTTACCCCTAACACTTTCTTCTATAAGGCCCCGTTTCACACACACATGTATGATTTGCTTGGGCCAGGCTGATGGAGAGAGGGGAGTAAGTGGTTCCTCATTCTTTCTCTCTCCATAAGAAGCCGTGTTAGCCAGGCCACATTCTTACTGGAAAGATTTATTTTCCAGGGGCGCACCGGGGAACAAAAGTGTGCCAAACCATACCGGACACTTTATGGCAGCCGTATGCCCATTAATGGTCCACCTGTAGATCTTTTATTTTGATATAAATAGTAAAAAACATAAACAATACATAACACAAAACCAAACCAAACGATAATATACACTAATACAAAAATATATACAAAAACTTCCTGCTGGTCCAGGCCCATTCACACCTAGCAAAAAACAATAAACTAAAATACACCGAAAGGAATAAAACATAATTACCCTCACAACCCCCCACCCACCGATTATCACATCCTTAAACCAAGCCAAGAAACAGACAATCCACACCCACAACTAAACATAGAAATAGCATAAAACCACCCCACACAAGCCCTCCTGTAAGTCTGCCACCAGAACACTAAAAAGTTTCCCCCCTAGCCACAAGTGAGGTGCACCCAAAGCCCCATGCAAGGTCCCGTAGCCACCTGAAATGTAACTCGCAGTCCCAAAATGTCCCCCACAGTCCGGCTGAAAGGTTTCCCCGCAGCCCTTGTTAATGTCCCCCGCAAGCCCCCTCCCCAAATTGTCCCCGCAGCCTCAATTCCTAATAGTCCTCTGTAATGTCACCTCTTCAGCACCATGTAATGTCCCCGCAGCCCTCCTGTAATGTCCTATTCAGCCACCCTGTAATGTCCCCAGCAGCCCCCTGTAATGTTCTCGCACAGCCCCTATAATGTCCCCGCAAGCCTCTTGGTAATGCTTCCCGCAAGCCCCTGTAATGCTTTCCACAGCCTCCTGTAATGTCACACATAGTGCTATCGCTAATCAAGGTCCTTAGGGGTGAAATAGTGAGAAAGATGTGGAGGAATGTTGGGATCTAAGTTCATTACCGAGCTCTGGGCCACCGGGATCTTTTGACCTATGATCACCGTTGCCTGACCAGGAAGCCATGAAAATCTGATGGCTGTCATGATTGGTCGTAAATCATGTGTTGACGTACGAAGGAGGGGTTTTGTTGGAGGCCGACAACTTAACAAAATAAATTATAATGCCACACAGTAATGTCACAGCATACTACACAATAAACACCATCACTCCCTTAGTGAGGCAGAGTGAATATTGGTAAGTCCATGCCATTGAATCCCATGGGGTCACAGAAGCCTCCTCATCCCTTCTCATATAGCATGATATCTTTTTTTTTCTTGATTTTTATCATCTTCTGAGTTTTTCTAATGTGCTACTAAGTGAAGTACACAATAAAAGAGGTTTGCGACAAATCATGTGAGTTAATGAGTAAATAGTCGGTGCGGCGATAGGATGTACGGAACATAAGGGATGAGTCTGAGAGACTACATCATTGTCTGTTTTGAAGGCTAAAGAGAGGAACACTCCTTGACTTCTGGGTGTGTGATCTTCATATCCCAGAATACTATTATTCCAGGATACCATCCTGCCTATTTTTACCCTGAACCACAAGGTATGCCAGGGCAGTACCCAAGAATCTATGACTGGCACCTGATGCCAGGCTACTTGAACCAACTATGGAGTACCAGCTAAGGTAAGAAATGGAATCAAGAGCCGTAGACAATAGAAAATGTAGAAAAGTATAAGGAGTGAATGGGTCGGTTTCAACTAGGAGATCTTAAGAAGTTAAGAGTGTGTTTGACCTGGAAACAATTGCAACAGGACCGTATATGTAAGATGCATCGGCACATCCAGGTGGGAGGATTTAAATCATTTACAAATATCGGTTCAGGAGATTGAAAATAAAGGGAGCAAAGTGAAAAACTTCCATATAAATAATAGTCAGTGAGACTAACTTTGCGTGTTGTCTTTAAGTTAGACTATTATTTCCATAAAAACATTTTGGAATATTGAATAACTGCGAAACTAAAAGGTGGGGCTTATTCTGGTAACTTGGGTAACCTGTAAAAGTATCATCCATTTCCAATTGCTGCTTCTCTTGGTTTACTTGGCGATAACCATGTTTATTACACAAGATGGCTGAATCAGATTCAATGGGCCTAGGGTAAAGCTTGCTATGTCAAACAATGGTTGACAAAATGTCATATTTGTAGATGGAAATAGCATCAAGCACACCCAAGTAAACTAAGACCAATGGGTGTGGACCAGTGCTGAAGCAGCTTAGTGATTTACATGTGTTAATTCACTTATTTTATCACGTTATCTTGTCCTTCTTTTATGTACCTTTTTTTTCGTCCTAAACATACCTCATTAAAAAACCACAAAGTGTGGTTTATAAATGGTTATTATAAATTAGGCCAGTCAGGTGTGATTGGCCCACCAGTGTAACAGAGAATACTTAGATGAGCCAAGACCCAAAAACAATGTATAAAAGATCTAACAGAAGAAAAGTCAATTTGAATTGAAGGCGGGCAATCACTTTCTTTTATTAGAATGATTGATAATAATATTATTGAAATGAATATTAGATTTTATGAATGAGCATCTACATGGTGATCACACTCTGGTAAGCAGACGAATAACATAATTTAGGATCCAGCCCTGCTAAGAGGTAGCTATGAGTGCTACTACATGCGCATTGAGACATGGAGAATCCCCTTCATCCCAATGTGCCCAACACCAGAAACAATGTTATAAAACATGTGGGGCCTTGTTAATCCTAAAAGAAATCTACCATTTGTTTTTATTGCATTTGAACAAAATATACTTAAGAATTTCCCTGTTAGCGGAAACATATCTTTGTTAATCCTGAATTAGTGTTTTGCTCAAAAACAACTATAAAATTCCGTACCTTGGCAAAGCTTGTGTTAAGGCTGGCTGCCGTACATAAAAGAGAGGCATGAACTGTTGAGACAGGGACTAATCAAACCTGAGCTGGAAGACTTTCATACAAAGAAGATGGGGGAATGGGTGCACGTGCAGCCGATTAATACCTCTGCCTTGTAAGGACAACAAGTGAATACAGTGTTTCAGGGGACCAAGGCTGGAGCTAGTACGTGATAAGGGAAGAGTAGAGACCAGGGGCAGCACAGGAGGCAGCCTCATTATCATAATTTATAATTTGTTTTTTCTGCAAAAAACCAAATAGTTTAAGGATTAAAAAAGATATGTTTCTGCACCAGTTGTGTAGCTATGTTTGTTCATAATGCAGGAATTCAAATGGGTCAGATTTCCTTAATAAGTTGGTGAATAAGCTTTTGTCTTGGCTTTAAAGGGGTTCTCAAGGAAATATTAAAAATATAGAAGTCAATGCTGTACAACAAATTAAATAATTTTCCACCCTGCCTAGTGCGCTGTCTTGAAAATAAGGGAGCTTGATTGCCCATGAATTACTATGATGCACCTACTCTGGGTCACATGCGTATACAGTGTGATACTCATGTGCCCTTTGTTAGCTCTGCAACACTTAAGGGGCTGGAACGCCTCAGTACATTATCTTCAATTCCAGCCCAGGTCACATGTATAATGACACTGGTTCTCTGGAAAAGAAAGGAATACTGCCACATTCATTTAAATTCAATGTAAATAGGGACCCCCTTGTTTACACGACTGAAGCACATAAGTAAAGAATAAACAATCAGGAGATAGAATAAAGCAGTAGCTGTTTCCCTCACTAACCCCTTGAATGTTAGGTACATAAAGCTATTCTAACTTGTGTCTTCTATAGAGTTGGCACTTATTATTCACGCTGAATCAACAAATGGATGTGTGCTGGGTTGGAAATGGAACAACGAACCCTGTGGCCTGTGTAGCCTTCAAAGAATTGGAATACGTGGTGGTCCAATGAATGAAATTATTCCAACAGGAATATGTGAGTGTTTCTGAACACAACAGTGCAAATCCGCCCTGACAGGTAAGTCTAGCTTCATATTTACTGATACGAATTCCGTTCCTTTTCTATTAATATTGAAGAAAAAATGGTTTTGCAGAATAAGAAAATACATCCAATGCCTGCACTAAGTAATTAAACATAATTGCAGCATTAAACAGGAAAATGGTCATCTCACTACCACCAAAAATAACAACAAAACCTTGACCTGCGGTTTGAAAGATTTTGAAGTTTGTGGTTTTATAGCTGTTCCAAACTCTAAAAACGTATTTTATTTTGTGTATACGTTGCAAGTCATGGAAGTGGGAGAGCTTTTGACAATAGTAAAGCTACCACGCCGCCGACGGTGTTCTCTGCACTGCCCTCCTGCCTCTAATGGTCGAACGTCATTCCCTGGCTATTGTGCTATGTTTCGGGAATACCTCTGCAAGCTTCACAGACGTTGATCTTATTTTATAGCGCATATTTCGCTTTATAGCATCGTGGAATGTGAATCACAGCAGAGCATCAGAATCATGGAGCATGAGGCTGGCAGGAGGTTGACGAGGGCAGTGCAATGGCGGGTGAGGAGGCGTGGTATCTTGACAGCTTGGTCCCACCTCCGTGAGCTGCATCTTTAGACACGAGTAAAATTAAAATACGTTTTTATCGGTATTGCTGCAACATTTAAAAAAAAGAATAGAAAAACACCTTCTGAAAACTTCCAAGCTGCATGACAGGCATGAGGTTTTTGCAGTGGGGGTGGGGGGGGGGGGGATGAGATGACAGGTTCATTTAATGAGTTTTTTTATCACGGGCACTATTCATTTATAAAATGGTGTTGAAAGTTTTAGCTTTTATTCCAGGACTGGTAACTTCTCTAAGGATCTGTTTCCCAACAATTATCTTTTCTTATCCCCTCTACTCTTTGGCTGCTGTAGATTCAACCAGTTCGCTGCTACAGATATGAGGCAAAAGGGGGGGAGGAGGGCTGGAAAGGGGGAGTCCTATCGGGGCGGTAACGGGTGGGGGAGGTTACCGACGGGCGGAAGCTACAAGTGGAACGGAAATGATCAGAGCGGGATCTAGTAGTGGAAGAAAATAGAGATATATAGAGCGAAGGGGACGTCTTGCAGCCCTCACCTAGCGGGACGGAGGGGACATCAAGAGGGGGGGCAAGGAGGAAACCCGACCGGTGGAGAGAGGGGCGGGAGAACACGAAGGCTAGGAGAGGGAGGAAAAGGGGAAAGGAAAAGGAGGAGAAAAACAATCGCAAAAACGGGGGGGGGGGGCGCATTTTCTAACCAAATGGACCGACAAACTTGTATGTATTCCCCATAAAATCCTGCGAGAAAAGTAACAAGCCGATGGGAGATAAAAGCCTCACCCCATACGATCCTATTCCCCAACTACCTCCATCCCTCCGGCTTCACGCGCCCCACATACCCCCCTAATCGTCCTGACGTTTTCACCCTCTACTCCTCCAACTCCTGCTTTATCTCGTCTTTCAAGTCCACTATATGCTCATGGGCTCTGAGACGGAAGATATGGGGGTGAGGGGGAGTAGCGGGGCAAGAAGAAGCTGGGGAGGGGGGGGGCCGGAAGAGGGGGGGAACAGGGGCAAAGACTATTCTCCCTTTCACCCTCTACATCTCCCACCCCCCCCCACCCTACCCTCCTTACCTCATTCCTATTAGGGATCCATCCCTAACTCACCCCCAAGAATTGCTTTCCCCGTTCCAAACTCGATGTCTCTATTTCCCACCCCACCCCGGGAAAACCCGAGTAGAAAAAACAGGCCTAAGCTTAGACAGTAGAAAAGCTAGGATAGCGCCTCTCCAGGGCCTAACGAGGGGCCGCGGTGCCGCTGTCGGGTTAGTACCGCAAGCAGAACGCAAAACATTTGCGGACCCCTGAGACTGCGAGTCAGGGGGACACTGGGCAAGACCGGTCAGCAACCCGCTCATTCCTCTCATACCGTACCCAATTCTGGGGCAGGGAAAAGGCAGTCAGTGGCGAAACACTTAGAGATAAGAGGGAAAAATAAAAACTCCAGCTGACGCGCGGCGGAGGGACGAAGGAGTAAGCAACCAAAACAAAAAGGGGAGAAGGCAGGAAAAGACGAGGCGAGGAGAGCAAGGGAAACAAAGCCAGGGGGGGGAAGGAAAAGCAACATATACAGAAAAAGGTCCACCAATGTCAAAATAGATTAAAACGATAAATAAGAACGAGATGATACAAGGAAACTGTATATAGAGAGGTGATGGAAGGACGTAGGTGCATTTAGAACAAGTAACAAGAGATGGTAACTGTAGACAGGTGAAAAATACAAAAGCCAGTGCGTCCCGGAAAAGAGAAAGCAGGGTACAGCGAGGAACATAAAATCAGGACGGTAAAAAGGGAAAACCAAGAAAAAAACGGGCTATTAGTAAAAAAAAAAGCCTAGTGGAAAACTGATAAGAAAAGTCTGGTTTAAAATTTGATTATTTGGAGACGGCGCTCTAACATTTCAACACCCCTAGCTCCCAAAGAAGACACATCCCTTCTGATAATAAGGAGAGGTCTGGCTTGGAGAACGGTTTATATGGATGTCCCTGCAACCGGTCCTCTCTCCCCCCTCCACATCCTTTCTCTTCTCCCTCTCTCCCTTTGGCCCCTCCTTAGCAACCCACCCCCCCCGTTGCTCCTAATTCCCTTGTTCACTTCTGGAGCTTCTCCTTCTCCCTTCTATTACGATCTTTCATTGTGGCATTTCTTACAATTCCACAGCGGAAGTGCTTGGCGAGAAAGCCTGTCAGTCGTATCGGTCTGCGCATAAGAATGAGTAGCAAAGAGCGGCTAGTATTTACCACGGACATACTACACCTAGATTACAAATAACATATGGTTCCACATATCATATGTGTACAAGTCTATGTGATCACAGCTTGCCAAGCCTAGTACGCTCAAACATGCGCAAAGAGCCTCGATTATTGTTTAATGAGGAAACATTTTTTAAAGCAAAACATTCTTCAAAAATAAGCTGAGAAGCTAAAAATGCCCCATAAATCAGTGGCTATCCAAATAGGCAGTGGACCAGTGGTACATATGGGGCACATGGGGCAGGAGTGCCTTGGCTCCTCCATATTCAACCAATTGATGTCCTCAGCGACAACAATATAGTTGTATGTATAGTTCTTATGGCAGAGCGGGACCCATAAACTTCAGTGTCCTAACACAGACTACATGATGGACATAACTTGTTGACTCCTCTTGCACAGATGGCGTTAAAAGCATTGTGCATACATGAGGGAATTGGGAAGGAAAAGGCTAGTAGTTTAGATTTTTTAAATGGGACAAGTCATCTTAGGAAGGAAACTGCAATTCAGGGGGGCATCTTATGCAAGGTCAAAAAATCATTCAAAAGGTTTTATCAAAGGAGGGCATAGACAGGGCCCAACTAAGTGAAGAAGAGCAACACAAACAGAAGAAAAAAGGCAGAACCGTCACATATGGTAGTAAATCGGGAAAAAGTAAAGTAGAAAGAAGGGAAATGTTACCTGTGAACCATGGTAGGTCAGGGTTACCTGGTAAAGCACTTGGTGCACAGCTACCACACTACAATACACTGGGTGATGGACCACGCAACAAGGCTGACACTATAGCAATGACGGCACATGCTACTACGGTAGGAGTTAAACTGCACGTAAGGGACATACTTCAAGAGGAACCATATTAAGGAGTTATCAGGCAGTCGTGTCTCAATGGACTATGTATTACCTGCAAAAAATATATAAATTTGCAATATTTCATGGGGAGGGGACCCTCTTGGACTGTCCTAACTACTAGAGTACATGTTTCCACATGAAGGCCTAAAGTATCTAAACAATAAATTGCACCCTAGAAGTTATTCTCAACTATTAATCTCAAAGTTAAGCTGTAAACCAGAAAAGTGGCAATAATATCACCACAGATTGGAGGGAGTTGCCAAAGTACACAGATTAAGATTTGGATTGACAGAATGATGCTAACATTACATTAGATATGCTCTACCAATGTTATTTCCATTAATGCAAAGCATATGCGAACAGGATTTTCCATCAGGACAAATTTTTGGGTGCAAATTGCTTATAAAAATAATCTTAATGCTACGGTGACATACTTCGTGTGTTAATCGCAATAATGTGTGCATTGCACCTACTCTATCCAGTCATGTAGGGTTAGATTTAAGATTTTGGAGAAGCCAGGTTAGTTTTAATTTTTTTATTTTCTTTTCAGGTTTACATCAACTTCATAGATATAAAATGGAGCTAACGGGGCTGGAATTGCACTACCTTTGCTGGAGTTGGTATTTGACACCTTGGATCCCATTTGTGATTACAATGTTTCCTATTCTGCATGATTCTACTCTAGTTTTCTTTATCAATTAAAATGATAAAAACAATAGATATTCTAGTTGGTTTTATATATGATTCTAACTACATGCTCTTCTTCATACAGTCTATACTTTTTAAGCTGCTTAAGTTTCCTGCACTGAACCCATTAGAGTACGTATACCAATGGCATCAACGGCACTGAATTTCTGGAAATAAAAAGGACGTTTGGTTCTCTGCATAAACGGGAGCGACATGAAACATAACATGCTAGTAGAAGAGAGTACTATGTTTAATGAAAAAGTATATTATTTCCAATGACTTTCTGGTATAAATTCGTAATTTTAGATTATACTGATTGTCATTCTATAGAAGTCTTCATTGTTTACTTTATCTGTCTATGGTATGTGGATGACAGGTGCAAGGTCTCCCTAGAACCACACCAGCTCTCATAACTCCCTGTGTGATACTAACCGAGCCGTGCACCTGTGTGGATATCACTACCATGTTCAGATTCTACTCTGGAAGAAACATAAAGCTTTCTTATAAATAAACAGTAGAGAGAAATCTAGAAAAACGTGATATATTGATACGAAAGTGTATTGGAAAATTGTGGAAAACGTTGTATTGGATACGCACACCCTCTGCTGGATGGGATTGCTCTAAGAACACAAAAGGTTTGTATATGAAAGGTCTGGAGGACTGCATTATCCTACAGCCTTTTGGGGTAATGAATCGAACCCATGTGGTCGGCGAGACTCAATAGCCATTTGGCCACTGCTGCCAAAATGTGAGTGGTCGTATCCGAGGAAGGCTATCTGTTTTACGGGACAAACAAGGCTACATTTAGGAGAAATTTATTTCACAAGGAACATTTTTCAAATGAAAAATCGCCAATAAAGAAATGTTTAAGTATAGCGAATGAATTCATTAAGGTATTGCCCAGAGGGAATACCCCTTTAAATTTGACAGAGAATTTAATAAAAGAATTTTCGAATTGTGTTTCTAGTGCCAGGATCCAGAGATACAGGTTAAGGCGTACATTCCACACTGCCTGGGAGCCCGCCGCACTAGAAATCGGCAGGGCAACAGCAGCGGGGGAGAGGAGGAGTGAGCGCGTCACCCCGCCCCTCTCCATAGCGAGTATGGCCACGCGCGCATAATCGGGAAAGATAGAACATGCCTATCTTTCCCGGGCACGGAGCGGTACGGTGCCACAACGTGTGCTGCACGTACCGCTCCCGTATGGGGCCACGAGCCCATAGAAGTGTATGGGGACGTATCGCGACGTATACACGTTCCCCCATCACTGTAGTTTGTGAATGCAGCCTTAAAGTGAGAATATCAGTGCATTTTTTATATTAAAAATCACTATCGAAAGGCAGACAAAATTTAGATTCATATTAAAAAATGAGGACTCTTTCTTTCATAGGGAAAAAAAGAGTTGAGGTTCTATGTTTCACAGAGCCAGGATACAGCTCTCTAGGCGTACCCCACTCCAGATTCTTAGCCCCACTTTATATGTTACATGACATTGAGAAGGATACTATCAAATAATATTCCTGGTTTTTAACCCTTCTCCTATCATTAAAATATTAAGAAACATCTGTTATTATGCTTTTATTTCGTGATAGGTTTCTTTTGCGAAATGACTGATACAATTCAATCCTCTTTGCCTAGTTGGCTCATATTAAACACAGTGACCCAGAAACATGTCCCACATGCAGTTATATGTAAACACCAAAAACAACACACATGTGTCGGGGGAATAAAGTTTTTTTTCACACTCAGTCCTCATATTTCTACACTCACGTAAGTCATTATGGAAGCAGAAGGGTTCTTATTATGCGGGCTAATACATTGGCGCACATATAAAAGTGGACTTTTCTTATCTCATTATTTGGTTTATGGATAATATAGTTTATTTATGGGGGTTCCCATGTGTAAGGGGTTATACAGTGATGATTGGGTGAAGTCAGTGCAATTTTCTGCAAAAAACTTTTGGTGTCCACGGGGATTTTTAACGTTCCTTTTACTGAATATTTTGGTGCTGTAGATCTCCTCACATCTTACGTTTTGAGGCAAGTACTATTTTCTTTATATAAGTATCTGGATTGGTACATATTTAGAGGAATTCTGAATGATAAATTGCCAAATGCAGCGCCTGGTTGTCTGTTTTAAATATATTATATAGGGTTTTATGGCCCTTTGACTTTACTATGCTGTTATTGCTATTATTTGAGGGTTTGGACTGTCTAAATTCGTAGTGAAAAGCAAGATATCTAGTGTATTATCATGTTTAGTGATATTATGGGATTTATTTATGGAAACATATCAATATGGGACAAATTTTGACTCTACACTGGTCACATTTATTACATTTAGGAGAGCCTGTGAAGGTACTATCTTTCTGTTTGGAGCACAATTTTTTGCCATTCAAAGTTAAAATTTAAGTTATTTTTTTAAAATGTTCCAATGCAATTTGAAAATGGGGCAAAGTTTGTCTCCCCAGGTGTGTTGGGGTTGACTTTCATTTTTTTGCTGTAATTTCGATTTTATTTTGTAAACGTCAAAATGGTAAAAAAAAAATTGCTCTGGTCATAACGCGACATAAATATCCAAGAAATTAAATATGAAATGAAATCGGGCGAACGATGTTAATTCTTTACCTCCTGTCTAGAGTTATCTATCTCATATATTCTGAACCATCTCGCTTTTTTCTATATATTTATTAATCAATCTCTCTTTCTCTTTACTGTATTTATCCTACTCTAATATCTATCTACTGTAGAATCTACTTTTAGTTCTGCATTAGAAATCTCTATCATCATTGTCATATTATCTTCTCGATCATAATAATGGATAATTAATAAATGTTGTTGATGTAGATAGCACTGCACAGAGCTTGCCAATCAGTTCCCTGTCCAAGGGGCTACAATCTAAATCAAACCTAACAAGTAGTGTTTTTTGGAGTGTGGGAGGAGGAAACCCAAACAACACCAGAGGAACATACACAAACTCTGTGAGATGTTGACAGCGCTTGCAAGGCCTGTATGCTAAACCAATGGCAACCTTACTCCCTCAATCTCCCTAGCGTATTCTATAAAATTATCCCACTATACAGTCGTTTACATACAGTAAAGGGAGCATCTACTCTACCCACTTGTCTACAACAGGCCCTGTGAGGTCGGACACCTGTGCGCCTAGCATTGCATTATGAACGGACTGCTAGGCAGAAGTGTGACCCAGCCCCCAGTCTATGTGGTCAGTATGGATGGATTAGTAGGCTGCATTGCTCATGTTGGGGAATTATAATTACTGGTAATTGGTGAATGACGTATGGATCAGAGGGAAATAAGGAATTAATGCAATAAATTAAGTTATACACACCATCTTGAATCATTAAATAATGTTTTATCTTAAGTGGATTTACAGTCACTTCAGTATGATTGATATAGAATAATAAAGCAGTGTATGATTCTCTGTGTGTAAATATTCTGCACTATGCTCCTCAATGTGTGAGCGGCGGAGGATTGGATGCGCTCTCTACACGTATACACAGAGGGCGCTAGTTAAAGCCTAGCCCTGTCTTGTACATGGCGTAGATCGGTTGCCTCCATTCGGGATGTTCATTGCATGCGCGATTCAGTGCCATTGCCGTGTACCCCAGTGAGTGTGCTGTGTTTGCTTGAGGTATCGCAGAGGCTGCCATTGCGCATGGTCGCTGTTCGTTATAACAGGGATTTCCAGTTGGTAGTATCGCAGTGGGTCCCAGTGTGTACAGGGAGGAAGGGCGCTAGTAGAAGCAAGTTACCTGCCGCACATGTACCTCCCTGGTCTCAGTAACCCTCTACTCATATGACCAACTACAGAGACAACTGTCAAGTATGGCATGTGCAAGTTCCTTTTAATAAACCGATTTTACGTGTATCTAAGTTGTAAGTGTTTAACACACCCGTTGTTAGGTGGGAGGATCCAGTTAACTCTTGTGATGACAGGGTCTGTTTTACCCATAACATATAGTGGACAGTATGCGGAATTTCTGATAGCTTTTTGTATGTTTCAAAGGATAATACGTGGATGGAAAGATAAACTATGGTTTTATTTAATTTTTACAAGTTACGATCCTACTGTCTCTAAAGGGAACCTATCACCAGAAGGCTATATTTGTAGGAGGGGGGGGGAATTCAATAGACACTCTGAAAGTGCATACATGTTTATCATAAAACTTTGTGGTCTTTAGTTTGCTAAAGTCGTTTCCTTTCTGTTTGTCCACAGCATAACTTATAGGTAGGGGAGTACACAAATACATAGTGGGGGGGAGGGGGGGGGTTTGCGTACATCTGCTCTTGTCAAGTAGTCTCATAGAACAGGGTGAGAATAGTGACCGTCTCGCCGCTCACTGCGCATGACGCGGTGTAAGATCACACGCAGGAGCCCAGGTCGGCGTGGGTCAGCCAAACGTCCATTAAACGGCTAAGGTTGAACTGACCCGCAAGGAGGGATTTGTGTACCCTGGGGGTGCGGGAGGGGTTGGGGAGTCTTAATAAATATGCGTAAGCAGGAGAACAAAAGGGCAGCCTTATGTAATAGAGGACAAAAATGCTTGTGGAAATGCTGCATCCTGCTGGGGACTTGAGAAGGAATGGTGGCAGGGAGCCGGTACACTTGTCATCGATTATTTCACAAAATAATGACCACAAGGTTAGTAAAAAAGCTGTTTCTATGTACTTATAGTGTTTAGGAAATCTGTTGAAATATAGCCTTTGGTGACACTGGCGTCTGCGGGCAGGCTACTACCGACCAACTCACTGGATTCAGCCTGACCTTTAAAAGGACATCTACCACAGGAACGTTGTATTATAATCTAGCACATGTGTGCCCCCTCTGGCAGGATCCATTCTTCTTTTAGCTTCTTTACAAAAAAAGGCTTTAAAGGGATGCAAGAGCCTTAGGGGCTCTAGGTTCCATGTGTGTTAAATCCTTAAGGACAGGAGCCCTTTTCATTTTGCGTTTTTATTTTTCTATCCAACCTTCAAAAAATCTATAACTTTTGATTTTTCCATGTACAGAGCTGTGTGGTGTGCTTTATTTTCTGCGTAACACAAATTGACTTCGATAGGCTGCGAAGTGATGGTTTAAATATTCCTGTCGTGTTGACTGGGACGCGCGGAAAAAAATTCTAAAATGCAGTGAAATGAAAAGATGAATGAAAAACACACATTTGCGCCATTCTTGTGGGCTTGGTTTTTACAGCTATCAATGTGCTCCCCAAAAGACAGGTCTACTTATCTCTGGGGTGCAATACAGATCACAGGGATACCAAATTTGCTAGGTTTTAAATTTTTGGATAATTACAAAAATTATAAAACCTCCTGTACAAGAACAAAAAAATCTCTTACAGTCTGTATACGTACTAGTGTCTGTCAGTCTGCACGGTAATGCCGTCCGTGCGTCAGGGAGTGACCGATCGGAGAAAAGATGGGGAGCCAAACAAGCAGCGCAGGTCATGTAAGGCCAGCAAGCGATGAAAAGGGTTTAACACAAGCGAATCGGTGCAAGCAACGATTCGCGTGCAGGTGTTAGCGACGGGTGTTTGCCATTATGAAGCAAATGCCCGTGGTGAGTATGAAGAGGGCTTCAGACCGTGACCTCTTCATACTCCCCCATGCGCAGCAAAGAGATGTAAGGGTTAGTCTTAGTGCATATGGGGTTAATGGAGCTGTTGGAGCCCCTCTGGTTTAATTGCATAAATTATTAAAGGCTTTTTTTTCCCCTTAAAAAGAAGGGCATAGGAATCTGTAAAGAATAGCAGAACCTGCGGAGGGGGTAACACCAATATGGGTAGGGTTGTGCTTGGTTTACAACTACTGACTTGGGGTAGATGTTCCTTTAAGAAAAGCCCCGGTTAGCAAGGTGATTGTGCCATTCATGTGGAGGTCAACCAAATAAGGCAATGATCTGTCCAGTGTTAACTTTGCACAAGACGGTACGGTTCCCAGCACATCAGTGAAACGCATTGTTCGAACGGTAACCAGTGACTCGTGTCTTGGATTTAACATTACACGAGTACTATTGTTACACAGAGATCGATTCACTGAAAAATGCATATGTGATCGGGCCGAGGCCTGACCCCCAGGCGGATGATGTGCATTACAAAAACCACAGTATACCGCACCCTCAAACTATGTTTTCTCCACTCAATCGTCCACTTCTGTGCTGGTCAGAAACTCACATTAGACACCGAACATAGTAGCGCTCACAACTTTGAGGGAATCGCAGATGCACCTGTCCCCCTCCCAAGAAACACCCTATTCAGTCTATGGCCAATGAAAAAAAAAAAATGACACGCACATGGCTTAACCATTGTTTGTCTGTTGCGCGTTTTTAGTGACTCTATTACATTAGAACACCATAGACAAAAATTCATCATTATTGTGTTCATGGAAAAGAAAATAAAAGTTCAATGAAATTGCTGAACTTATGACCAATTTCGCATCCTGTGCCTCAGTCTGGCTTTCTAAATTTACAATTTCCAAACATATATAGTTGCCTAATGGTATAAAAATAATAATATGACTAAATTGGTTTGTATACATGAATGTAACCATATATTTTCGGTAGTTACCTGGTGATGATTGGAGGTAGAGTCAACTGAAGATCGTGCGAAAGCTTTGCTGGAATAGAGAAATTACGTCAGGCAGCAAGGAAAGGACAATCACAACTTATAGACACAAGAGAGAGAGAAATGTGAGGAGGTTTCTGAGTACCTATGTTGATGAAAGGGAGGTGGTACGCGGAAACAATTGAAACCACAGATTCAATGCAAGGAAAAAAAAAAAACTAGAAAGCCAGAAGAAGACACTTGATGAAACCCCCTTATGAGCTGGAGGTCCATGAAACTGGATGCTGAACCAGAGGAAGAAAACGACGTTAAAGGCAAAAAAGCCCACACAAGAAAAATCAAGAAGGAACACATACAAGAAGATGAGGAGCATACGTCTAGGAAGATCACAATTGTAAACAAAGGGGCACAAGAAGAAAGTCAGAAGAAACAAAAGAGACTCTTTTAAGAAGTGTGTGCCAGCTCTGAATCAAACCCAGAGTGAAAGATGCAATAGGCGAGCACAAGAAGAAACACAAGAAACAAAGCAGCAAACAAGTAGAGGAAATCTGACAAAAGGATCAGGAGATTCCAGGTGAAGATCCAGTAGAGGCAAACAACAATGATGACAACTATGACATGAATTTGTAGATCAAGTGAAGATCCAGTGGAGGCACAAAACAATATTGATGAGAACTCTGACCAGGAATAGTGGATATAGATTGCAGGTGAAGTCCAGCCAGAGACACCACACCGATTAATGGATGACAAAAGGAGTTGAGGATGGATGCTAAGGATATGAACAAAACGGAAAAGGAAAAAAAAAAAAAAAATGCATTTATCAAATCCAAATCTATCATTACTGGGGCTTGAGGCCCAAACCAGTTCAGAAGGAAGACCATGGCAGCAGGGGTGAAATTAGCTTCGCACGCTGGTGAATGCGATTATACAAATGAAATGCTTACTTTTTTTATAAGCAAAACTTTTTGAATTTTTTAAGCCGAGGATACATGCGTGCATGGGTGTATGTTAGAAAACACACACTGTTTTGTTTAAGGCGACTTATCATAACTCAAAAACTACATTCACATTAAATATGGAGATTTATGAAACCAGCACAACATCCCTGCCCAACCAGTCCCCACAAGTATTACTTTCCTTGTGCAGCCACCAAATTTATAAACACTATGGGTCAATAATAATACCAATAGCCAATATTATTTTAATTACATAACAAAACCCCATCGTCCACGGTTTATGATATAAGCAAGATCCCAACAAATCCGCTTTTCCCCCCATCGTCGTAGACCCAAGGGTAATTGCCATTACCACAATACAAACTAATGCTGCCGATCATTAAACATAGACTCATTATGTATTCCTACAATGCACATTGTTTAATTTACATGCAACGTCGCTTCCCTAACAAAAATCTGTTTACAAACCCCCCGCCCCAAAGTGTTCTTTGACCTAAAGGTATGTTTTTTCTTTGTTGGATATTTTTTCCCATTATACTATCCCGCCTTATTGGATTAGCAGTGACTTTTCCATAGTGTGTTATTTATTCTGACCCACTTTTATTCTATTGTTTATGACGGACCTCTAGCTGGCGTTTCTTAATACATTTTTCATGATTGTTTTTTATACTTAAAATGACCTATTCTGTAGACTCCTTTTTTTTTATTTGGGTAGAGCGCTGTGGATCGTGTGTGGATTTCCCACAAATCCCTGGGACCTGAGCTCCTTTAGGATTCTGGGGTTTAAGGCATAGTGATTCCCCTTTTTTTTGGTTACGTTTTTGGCGGCCCAATACTGTATTTATCTTGTATTGTCAAACCCTTTTCCTTACCTTGTTAACAGTTTATGAATTGCGCAGCTTAAAAAAAAAGTCGGTCAATCTTTATTAAGTTGCACATTCCTACACTCGTTCCCACCCCGCTGTTTCTCACTCCTCCTTCGGTCTCTTATCCTACTCGATGTGGTCAGCCAGCTTAGAATGATTCTCCCCGTGGTTACTTCTGGCTACTGCGGGTGGTATAAATTATTGTGGCTGCTAGATTTCCTTTAAAGAGTTCCGTGTATAAGGTGCCCTAACCTTGTTAAAGTGGACCGTCGACTGTCTATTTTGTTAGGTTTCGGCTACGTTTTTGCCTAAATATGGCTAGCTAACAACCTCCTAGTTGGGTCATTGATAGGATCCACCTTAAGCACCAACCTGGTTCGCCCTTCATGATTGTCTCTCGTTCCCAGGTTCCACCCTAGCCCACAAACATTAAATTAACCGACGAGTAGATACCTGCAACCAATGCTGATAACTCTTTCGTTTCCATGGGGACATTATTGCAAACAACAGTTCCTAATTGTCCATAGGCGTAATGCCACTCGGCAAGTAATGCCAATTTAATGTCACTTTTTGGCTTTATGTTCTTACGCTTCAAGCTGAAGTCATCCTCAGCTATCCTGCGGTACAGCGAGTTCTACGGATTTCTTGGGGGGGCAGAGGTGCGATACTTCTTCCAAATGACATTTTGTGTTTCTGCATTTTCACTTACTTCGAAGGGGAAAGACCCCCCTTGGCATCGTTTGTTCTTCTTCTTCATATAATAAGGCGCTATGGAAAAGTTTGGTCGTCATTATATATGTTAAATTTGATACCTTAAACTAAATAGAATTAAACTATAAATAACATGGCTGGCACCACTTAAATTGTACAATTACAGGCTCCATTAATGGTGGCCCTTTGTTAAATGCCCAACCGGGATTACAGAGGTGAAAGCTTGGCATGCATAGGCCCCTATCCACAATCTTTGATGGGTGGGTCTAAACTTGCGAAGTGGTGGGGGGGGTTCCCCTTTTCCGGTTCGCCCCGTTTCAGGATGGGACACACGAATGACTCGCAAAAAAAAACAGGCGTTGAAAAACAGGGGCTACGCATTTTTTCTGTACACTCAGACAGTCCGCATTTTAAGTCTCCCTATCCACAATGATGATGCAGATGCCGAAGCTGGTGTGCTAGTGCCGGCCTGCCGAACCGCAACATTCATTTATTATGGAGCTTACAGAGATAACCAAGCACTGGCTTTTGCTAGATTAGAGTCCTACTTTGAGAGTGATACATATTAGGGTTAAACAATTGGCGGTACATTGCCCGTTATAGGGATTATGTCGTCGCGGGGATCCCCATCACTTTGAGACCACTATACCGTTACACGCAATCGTAACTTTGTTCTTTCCCTTGTTTTGATTCTTGCGATATATTTTGTTTTTTTTTCTAATTAAACGTATTTATTTTTTTGTTCTACCAACTTTTTGGAATATATTTTTTTTTATTACAATTGCAATAAACAAACCAAAGAACAAGATGTCTTTCCGTTGAACATTCCACTTCCCCTCTTTCCTTCCACAATTTACAGTATTACAACACTTTTTGAAGACCGACATCATGTTGCGGTTATTTATGAATCTAAGGATCTTATTTTGACTCCCCCCGTTTCAATATAGCTAAGGGAATTAAACCCGCGATATTATAGCTGAAAGCACGATCACTGGTATACCAGGATCATCTTGTTGTGATTACAACACCAAATAACTATTGACACATGACGATCAGCACCACACACACCCCCACAACACCAGACCTCCTTTTTCTACGCCTCAGTCTCCGTTATTTCATGGAGCAGGAAGTTTTTATATCCTCACAGTGATCATGGGCAGGTATGGGGAGTCTCGACATCCCATCTGGACCAGATGAGGTCACAATTATGGGGACCACTTCCTGTTGACTCAGAACAGTGACTCTTGGTTAGTTTTTCTTTTTGTGGGAATGACGGCTGTAATAAAGTAATATTTCCATCTTGTTTAATGCGAGGCGGCTACTGCGTTCCCAAGGTCATCACAACACTTTCTGGGCTCGCTCTCATTGTACCCTAGGCTTCTTTAAAAACCTACAAGAAAATTTTGTTCAATAGTGGCCATTGATTGACTTCATTTATGATGCTTGATGTGGAGACACACAGAGGGAGAAAGTAGAAATCGTGGGAAATCAATGTTACATTTATGGAACTCACAGCACACACTCGGTTACCAAGAAGAACAACGAACCCTGCGGAGGATCCAGACACACTGCAGGAAGGTATACGAACTCTTCAGCTGAAAGCTGAAAAGGCAAAGATCTTGGGCATGCTACCAGGCGGAAGAGCTAGCCAGGGGGCGAATCTGAAGTTGGCTAAGCGCATTTGGAGGAATTTTAGATTGGATCAGGAAGTCCAGCGACACTCACTACAGATCTTTTGTGAAGTCGGACAGTTCGACTCCTCAGTCTCATCGACAGGTAAGGCGAGATATGTTCCCAGAGTACAAAGGATCTTATCAAACGGTCTTGGACTTTTGCTCTTGTAGGACGAGCATTAGCATGCACGGAGGGCTTATGGGAAGGTCAGGGGTACTCATCTAGAGTCGCCAGTTGGAGAATTTCAAGTCAGGCAGAAGGAGCACGAAATGGGGTGAATGGCTGTCGAATGCGTGTTAATGGAAGGTTGGCCTTGTTTTTCTCGTAGCGGCGGAAGTAGTCGATCTCTCATAACTCGTGAGAAAGCTGAGTATGTAGTATACTATGCTTCCGGAGAGATAATATTGCATGGCCATACAAATGAACCCCGCAGCCCCCAAATGCCAGCCGGGAGGGATTGAGAGGAAGGCGATGAGAGCCACGGATGCGCCACAATGATCCTAGGATGAGATGAGGGGTGGGGGCTTTAGAAGATAGCATTTTGTTAGCTCTATGTCTGTGTAAGGGAAAAAGGAGTATAATGCTCTGAATAGGAACAATGAAAAGGATATAACTTTGAGCACAGAACTTTATGATAGCAAAGCCTTAAGCAACCACCAATACTACTTAATACTACTGCATTTTTGTGAGGCAATTGGGTAAGGGCGTGACTACAAGGTCCACCCAAAGCATGAGGTCCCAAACCCACCAAATAAATGGAGTGAGAAGCAAAGTATGTGTCCTGTGTATTCGCCGACAGTCAAGACTTTAATACAAACATCTCAGTAAGTACCATAGACGGTGAATAGAGCAGTAAAGCGCATCCTTTACCTGTCCCTTTTTAGAAGGAAAAGAACGCACATTTTTGTAATCAGTAGATTAAACATGTTATCCCATAACTATAGGATAGGGAGCGTTACCAGATTTTTAGGCAGTACTCAATTTAGCTCCTTTCTATTGAGAATAAGCAATACATAATTATTTAAAAAAAAATTATTGTGAATAAGAGATACAATATTAGGACAGAGGCTCTCCTACAAGATACAATAACTCCACATTTACCTGTTAGGAGCAATATCCAATTCCTTGGTCAAAATATCACTCAGTAACTTAGTGTAATTTTTGTTCTGGGGACCTCCAATCTTTCCAATACTCTTCAGGCTGCAGAGGGCACAGGGTTCTGTTGTACCGCCAAAGCTCATCATCTGATCGGGCATAATGTGCACAGCAATGTACTGTCAAAACCAAAAGGTGATCAAATTAGTGGAAAGAAAGAAAAACAGTCATAAAAATTCATATGTGGATATATGGACTGTTATTAATAATGAAATGTGTAAAAGGAACCTGCGTTAGGCAGGTGTGAACTTAAAGGACATCTACCAACACGATGAAAGACTGTATGCAAATGAGCCTGCACCTACAGAGCCTATGGATCGGGCACGCTTTAGTGATTTTAGCCATAGAAATAGTATCCTAGTGTCTGGGGGTCACTTAGTGAAGCAGAGGTGTCTTGTAAGATGGATACAATTGTATAGAGTTCAATTGTATAGAGTGTATAGAGGGTGTATTTACACAATGCATATAAAACCGCATCAAGCCTGGACCCTGGTTCTGATTTACAGGTGAAATGACACATGCATAATCCTTTAGAATCCTATGGGCAGTACTCAATTTAGCTCCTTTCTATTGAGAATAAGCAATACATAATTATTTAAAAAAAAATTATTGTGAATAAGAGATACAATATTAGGACAGAGGCTCTCCTACAAGATACAATAACTCCACATTTACCTGTTGGGAGCAATATCCAATTCCTTGGTCAAAATATCACTCAGTAACTTAGTGTAATTTTTGTTCTGGGGACCTCCAATCTTTCCAATACTCTTCAGGCTGCAGAGGGCACAGGGTTCTGTTGTACCGCCAAAGCTCATCATCTGATCGGGCATAATGTGCACAGCAATGTACTGTCAAAATCAAAAGATGATCAAATTAGGGGAAAGAAAGAAAAACAGTCAACTACAAAACAAAATTCATATGTGGATATATGGACTGAAAATATTTTGTTCTGTTATAAATAATGAAATGTGTAAAAGGAACCTGCGTTAGGCAGGTGTGAACTTAAAAGACATCTACCAGCAGGATGAAAGACTGTATGCCTGCACCTATGGAGCCCCTCATGCTCATTTGCATACAGTCATTCTTCTTGGTGTTAGATACCCTTTAACCTAATAGTTAGGTTGCAGTGATCACGTGGGTTATTGATTTATGGATCGGGCATGCTTTTGTGATTTCAGCCATAGAAATAGTATCCTAGGTTTGATTAACTTGCATCCATCCGGGACATACTATTACTTCATGTAATGTTAAATGTTTATGCTGGCACGGCAGATTATCTTGTCTCTGTGTTTCTAGGTCAGATGCCTATTAGCCCCAGGCCACACAATCTGATCCGCATCCCAGAGTTTCATCCCGCTCTGATGAGCACATTTCCATTCGATATGGAAGTAATCCTAGAACTATTACATGGGGGTAGATCACTGTAGTGGCCTCTATTTTATACAGGGGGCTTTAGATGGGCAGATAAGTAGCTTTCCATTATGCAGTGACATATAGGGAAAACTGCACTTGCTGTGCCAAGATGTTTACTGAATTTCCTACTAACCAGTTTTTTATAACGTGCATAGTGGGTGTGTTAGTAGATGTCCAAGTCACATCCATCTGCAATAAAAGATCTCTGAAAGTTTTGCCACACTGTACCAGTCTGGGGGTCACTTAGTGAAGCAGAGGAGTCTTGTAAGATGGATACAATTGTATAGAGTTCAAAATGTGAGCATAATTGTAAGGGTGTATATACACAGTGCAGATAAAACCGCATCAAGTCTGGACCCTGGTTCTGATTTACAGATGAAATGACACATGCATAATCCTTTAGAATCCTATGCCTGTACCGTCTGAATACTGCCATATATGCGGCTTTTAAGGTCAATTATGATCCTGTCAGGAACAGCTACTTCCATTATATACTATTACTACGAGTCTTACAGGTGGCAGAGGCTGTTCCTGGACAGGATCATAATGACCTCAAAAAGCCCGCATATAAGGGAGTATTCAGACGGTGGCAAAGAATAGGATTCTAAAGGATTAGCGATTGTGTCATTTCACCTGTAAATCAGAACCAGGGTTCCAGGGATTGCTTGATGCGGTTTTTATATGAAATTGTGTAAATTAACCCTCTATACACTTCTAACAATGAAACGCTATACAATGTATCCATCTTACAAGCACCTCTGCTTCCTAAGTGACCCCCAGACAATAGGATACCATTTCTATGGCTAAAATCACAAAGCGTGCCCGATTCCATAGGCTTCTGTAGGATGCAGGCTCATTTGCATACAGTCTTCATCGTGTTGTAGCTGTCCTTTAAGTTCACACCTGCCTAACGCAGGTTCCGTGTACACATTTTTCAGATTAATAACAGTCCATAAAATCACATATGAATTGGTATGACTGTTTTTCTTCTTTCCACTAATTTGATTCACCTTTGGTTTTGACAGTACATTGCTGTGACACATTATGCCGACATGATGATGAGCTTGCGGTACAACAGAACCTGTGCCCTCTGCAGCAGAAGAGTATTGAAAAGATTGGAGGTCCCAGAACAAAATTACACGAAGTTACTGAGTGATATTTTGACAAGGAATTGGATATGTGCTCCCTACAGGTAAAGTGGAGTATTGGATCTTGTAGGAGAGCCTCTGTTTCCTAATATTGTATCTCTTATTCACAAACATTTTTTTTTTTATAAAATAATTATGTATGCTTATTCTCATAGGGAGGAGCTAAAGTGAGTTAATGCTTACAAATTGATTAACGCTCCTATATGTAGTGTGGGATAACATGTTTAACTACTGATACAAAAAAAAGGGGTTCTTTTCCTTCTAAAAAGGGACAGGTTCAAGGATGCGCTTTACTGCTCTATTACCGTCTATGTCTTACTGAGATGTTTGTATTAAAGTCTGCTGTCGGCGAATACACGGACACATACTTTGCTTCTCCTCCATTATTGGTGGGTTGGTCCTCATGCTTTGGGTGTGGACCTTTGTAGTCACGCCCCCTACCCAATTGCCTACCAAAAATGGCAGTGATCATTAGTATTAAGTAGTATTGGTGGTGCTTAAGGCTTTGTTATCAGTAAAGTTCGTGCTCAAAGTTATATCCTTCATTGTTCTATTCAGAGCATTATACTCCTTTTTCCTTAACAGACATAGAGCTAACAAAAATGCATCTTCTAAAGCTACCACTGGGGGAGCCATCTGCATACCTATGTAAACACCTATAAATGTCCTCTAAGGTTCTGAGGGAGCAGTTTTTAGTAGGGTGTACCAGATTGTTATCTGTCTTATTCTGCGTTCTGAAACCTGCCCATAAAAATTGCTGTTGGGTCAGTTCCCTACAGTTTATCCAGCGAATGAAACTGGAACCTCTGAAGCTTAAGGCTACATTCACACTACTGTATGGAGGACGTATATACGTCGCATCATGGTTTTTGTGAGTTTTTGGAAACAGAAAAGATGCCTGGGACATGTAACAGCTGTCTAACATAATTGTACTACCCAAAAGACTTTCTGTCATCTATTGCAAGGCCAGGTTTATGTTATTGCGGCTTAAAGCACGGCGCTCGTCGCCAATCCCTCCATTCAGCTCCATAGAGATAATAGAGCAGAACGGGTCTATGCGCGGCAGTCGTGCTCATTATCTGCGGGAAAGACGAGGTGTCGCGAAAGAGGACCCCCGTTTTTTGCAATCTGCGGGGGCGTCTCAGCAAGAAGGGATTAGGGCCTAACTTTCCTTCATGGAAAAACCCCTTTAAAAAGTCACTTCAGTCCTCCCCTTATTTTTCCATGTACAGAGCTGTATGATGGCTTTTTTCTGACAAAATATACTTCCTAGTGATAGTTTTTTATTTTCGTTGCCATGTACTGGGAATAAGGGGAAAGAAAAAAATTATTATCGCACCATACTTTTGTGAGCTGTGGTTTCACTGTGCGCCTCAAATGCGGACCCTCCCATTTACTCCTTTTGGTCGTTAAAGGGGTTTGCCTATGAAGAAAATTCTCAAATTTCTGTCCCTTGTATAACACATAAAGATGACATTGTTTTGAACCCGTACTTTACAAAGGTTTACTCAGTTTATTAGTGGTTTTAGCCACGATCACTCAGCGATGGTCCAGTGTAGGGATTTCAAACTAGCAAGTTGCGGATCTGAGCTCTGCCAAGTCAGAAGGTGTGTACAGGGTACGCACACACAGTCCACTGCCGTGCTCATGACGCCGACGAGCAGTTAACTGCACAAGCGCAAGGGTATAGGGTTCACTACGCACAAGGTTTGTTGCCCAGTGAGCCGATGTCAGAGAGGGAGGGTGTAGGAGCTGATAAGATTGGGGATGGTTAGGAATAAAATATTAACGAGGATGGGGGGCAGTGCCTAGCGTGTTATATGCTAATCAACCAGCAAACATTTGAAAACCCGGGACTTGGCCAGGACTTGTTGGCAGGGAGCCAGGTAAGCTTTATCAGAGGATATTTAAGAAACGGAGTGGAGCAGAGGTTCTGATCAACAGTTATCTAATGTTACTAGGCAGTGCCTATTGGCAGCCTGTCACCAGTGAAATGTGCATTCTGGTAACAGGTTCCCTTTACCAAGGAATGGATTTTTAGCTGGTGACCGGTGCCAGTTAGCCTCTGCTTGATTTTTAAAAATGCCTTTCAGCATTCTGAATTCATTCTGTGTTTCATACCGCCCCTCTCCATTTCTCCACTTCCTTTCAGTGCATTGAGAAGGCCGGGGAGGGAGGGTGGATGCTTGATGGAGGAGATAAAGGCACACACGGTGTGCAGTTTACAACCACCACTTCACCTGGTGCGCCACCACGCTGATGGCAGAAAGCCAGGTAATGTACATAAAACTATTATGTACTACTGCAATTGATAAGAATGACCAAGACATTTTTTAAAAAGAATAGTGAGGCTTTTCGAACCTGTTCACCAGCTAAAAATGACATTCCTGGTCACAGGTTTGCTTTATACAGTTGTATGTAAAGATGGCTAGCCGTGATGATGTATCTCCATGACAATGGCATAGCTAAACGTATAATTAGATCATGTCTATCCTGCTCTAGCAGACCTTATAAATGTGAAAACTACATACTCTAAGAACTATAGGATAGCAAAAAAGAATTAAAGCAACTTGGACATACTTAAACTATTATTGAAATATACAAAATTGTTGCCTTGTTTTTTTTAAACAAGCACAGGGGGGGATTTCGGTGGTAAATAAAGTAGAGTGCTTTGACGGAGAATCCTTGGTCTAGTAAATATGTTGTTTCATACTATGCAGTGTGCACTTTTTCGGGGTGAGTGTTGTGTGTGTGTTGTGTGTTATATATATTATATTGTATAGGTGAATTAAACAGTAAACGATCTTTACTTTTAACAGGGTTACTTCAATTTTGTGGATTTGAAATCCACGTAGTAACGGGGCTGGAAGAGACTACCTTCGCGTTAGGCATGTCTCAGGTTCTTCCATGGACAACAGATGCCCAACCTGTAGTCTATTAAAAGCTTGGCATGCTGTGACACAGTCCATATTAAATAAACATGAGCAATTACAAATGGCCTTTGGTGTTGTTATATAGGTAGTGTCCCTTTTATGTGAAAATGGATTTATAGTTTGTGTTTTTAAGGTCATATAAGTCCCATTCTTTAGTCAGTTTTAAAAAAGTTTTTACAAAGTACCAAGAATTAAAAAAAAAAACAGCAGGGTTAGGTCAGATTCACAATCAACAACCTGACCTGGTTGGGGCTTCGGCTATAGTATAATTGAAAGGTAGCAAACCTTAACAATGTAGGTTGTTATACTAAAATGAATATTAGAAGGATTGCATGGAAAGACAGAAGAAAGAGGCTGGGGCATTAGGCCAAACAACAAAGTTTTATTGACAGGAGAAGGTAAGGAAACACCAGGGTACACTGGAAAGCCATACCCTGATTCAGGTCCGGTTGGGGAGTTAGGTAAGTCAGCCTTAGATCCGGAGAAGAAAGCATCAGTCAACCATGGTCCCCAAACTTTGCAAATAGGTTACCTACGTGCAGTGCAAATCTTGAATGTTTGACATGCCCTTTAGATGAATATTTCCTAAATTGATCAGCATAGAAGCCTGGGGTTTTTGCACGAGGAAGAATTACAGGTCTTTTGCAGGGCTGGTAGGGTAGTAGGAAGTGGGAGTGGAGAGGGTTTATTTGGAGTGTGCAGTTTTTGAGTCAGGACCAGGTATGGAGTCAAAAAAAAAGATTAGCTTCTATGCATGATATATTCTATTATATCAAGGCCTCCTGTTTTTGGATTCAAAAATTGAAACATGGGAGGAACGCAAAGCCTTAGGCCGGGTTTTTTTATTTAAGGTCATTTTTGACTAGATGGAGAACAGTGGGGTGAGCCCACTGCATACTCCTCCCCTTTCCATAGGAAGTGAGGTGCTGGTGCTGCAAAAAATGGAAAGGAATGTACCTTCTCTATTATTTTGCCGGCAGCTGCACGGATTAGTCTCTGTGAGTTGGCGACACAAATCTTGCTAGAATTAAGTTGGATGTTGTTTTAGATTGTGACGCAAGGGGTTAATGAATTGGCGCAATGACTGAAAAGCTTGTAGAACTGCCTCCACCCAGAAATAGAATTCAGTAGACCAGCTTTTGCCAGCTCTAAGGTCAGGTTTTAAAGTTGTGCCAAAAAAAAAGAAAGCGTTGAGGGGCGACACAAATACCATTGTGGCGCCAAAACCACATCATTAACACGGGTGGAACAGGCACAAGGGAAAAAAGATTGTTTCGAAAAATCTGCCAGAAAATGTCAGTCAATAATAAATTGCCCACCTGTGTGTTCAACACACTGTAACCGAAATCATGACTTGGAACAAGCCAGTGACAAAATTTACACAGCCTTCATATTATATGGATCTTAAAAAATTACACACGGGGGGGGGATGTGTTTGTGCCCAAAAGGGAGAGTCACAGGAGGAGGAGAAAATATAGGCACTGGATCGGTTTCCAGCCTGTATATAAAACAAGTGCTGGTGACTGTAGCCTGTAGTGAGTCAACATCTGGGTTTGCAGGGACCTGGAGGATCTATGGCTCAGGGAAGAGCGTAACCCAATCCCATAGAGGGAACACTAGGACAGGGAGGGACCATGTATTACTGCTATTGTGTTCTTTTTCTTTTTTGGGGGAGGAAGGAAACATTTTCTGTAGCATTTCGCCACAAGACAGAGCATGGCTTAGACCCAGAATTACTTTCGGCCAAGCACTTTAATTTGATGGATAAAAAAGGTCGCACACCGAAAAAAAACAAAAAGTTGCAAAAGTGAGATAATGGGCCAACTCTTACACTTGTATCACAAAGGAAAACTTAGTAGGGAAATGTCATATATTTCTACCCGTGTTACAAGCGCCGGGCCACTCGCTTCTCTAGGAGAGGGGAGGGTTGAGCGCTTTGGCCCTCATCTCCAGCGTGACGGCTGTATGTTCGCCCGGGCTGTGTTCACCTAAACAAGTTTGTGCATAAAACTTGAACTAATTCTTCAGTACAGACTAAAAGTGACCCAGTGGGAACCATTTCTTTGCGATTTATACCGGGGCTTCTAAGTTAGTGTGTAAGGCAGAGAATTAACCATGTTGACTATTCACCCTTACCCTTCCAGCTATAAACCTTGTTAAATTATTGTTAACTTGTTTTCATTTGTGTATGTGTTCCGACTTGAGTTTGTTGTCATGGTGTATAAGCTAACTTGTAAGCCCAATTTATGTCGCACTCTTGGAGGGCACTATAAAGGGTCTTTCGATGGTGCCAAATAATGTGAGTGGTTTTGTAAAATCCTACCCCCATCTAGTAGATGGCTATCCCAGATATACATCCCTGCGTAATTTCATACATCATAACATCATAACTAGAATTATATAACTTGTATTACTAATAAGCACAGATGGCACTTGCCTGCCACTAAATGCTTTTTAATGTTAATGAAACAGGACCATTCTGTTACATAGTCGAGCATGTCCTAGTCAATCTGTTTTTTCACATGTTGCTTAGGGCACCTTCCACATGGCGTCGCTGGGGACGTACATGCGCCAAATTGCTTGGGGCCGCTGTACGTCCCATAGAACGGCAATAGCGAAGCGGCGCAGATTACGGTGCCACACATGTGTGGCCTCGATCCGGTGGCCGCCACCACCGCAAAAAGATAGAGCATTGTTCTAGCTTTCAGTGTGTGTGTCCGGCCGTGGGCGCGCTATTCTCTATGGAGGGAAAGAGGACAACTACTCTCCAGCACATGGGCGGTTATGGCGTCCGCACGGCGGCCATAACGCCTGTGAAGTACCCTTATATTGTATATTTTTCTGAGATTTCATGAAAAAAAGCTTGCCAGACTAATACAAATTGATTTTTACAACTTCATTGGTTTCTTTACTTCAACTAGAGGAAAAAAAAAATCTTCCTAATTGTTCTGCATGCTAAATCTTATGTAAATCTTAGACAATAATACGGTTAACTCAGGTTTGTAAGAATAGGCAGAAAAAAAACCGAATGAAGCAATCTACTGATGTGGAAGCTGCATGTTTAAACAATCTTAACGCTTGATTGCAATGCGTCAATGGGTTCTTTTATGTTTGAGTCACAGTAGATGTAAATGCCTAGAGCAAAAAAAAAAAAAAAACTGAGCACTCTGATTTATGAGCATCATTTAAAAGTTGATTTTAGACAGAAGGCAGCATGGAAAACAAATATAAGAAGGTTTTCCACAGATGAATCCACATATTTCTTCATAATATGCGCTTTTACCCCATAAAACAACATGGCTATAGACCATCATAACATAGCAAACTGAGTTTTCAGAGAAAAATTGTGCATCAAATAACTTTTAAAGACCTATCTCATATGTGCTTTGTATTGCAACTGAAAACATAAGGCTGTATTCAGACAACTGTACGGGGATGTGTGTACGGCCACAAGCTTGCGGGCCGGACAATGTCCCCCATAGACGGCAATGGCCACGGAGCGATTGCGGTTACGGCACCGTAACGCTCCGGACCATGGTTAAAAGGATAGGACATGTTAGGTAATATAAATCTACTAATTCACATAAAATGAAATGATTAAAATTATTCATAGAACTTAAAAGGTTTAAACTATTAAATAAACTAAGAACTGGTGATGGTACATATTCTTTATAACACCGGTTGAAATTGAAGCATAGTCCATTGATGTTATCAATTCTTACTGACGTGTCCTGATGGCATTATGCTTGTGCTAGGATACCATGAATCTAAATCTGTCCACACGCGTAGCAGTGACCAACTGTCTCAGAAGCCTATTTACAAGGCATACATAATGCCTCATTCAAACGGGCCGTGTGTCACATGGAGGGCAGGTGGGCGTGAGCGTTTTGTCACCCACCTCGTCCCTACGTAGGCAGAAAGAGCGGGCCCAACACATCACGGTGCAGGCAGGGGCGGATCGGCTAGGGTCGAGAAGATCCGGGCCACATGCCCAAATGCTTAGAACCAAATTGGGCAGAGAAGGTGAAGCAGGGAACATAAAAGACCTTCACATGTGTTCTGTGTCAATAAAACACTGTACTAACACTAAAGCTACAGAAAAAACAGGAGAAAGCCCTCCTACCTTTTTCATTACCACAAAGTAAGTTAGTAAGTGACCTGTGACATGAAGTTCCTCTCTATCTTCTCCAATAGACGCGAATCACTGCGTTCTCCTCTTCATCCACATGTTCACCACAGAGACATCTTATGTTCTTTATCTGTCCCTAATCTTGGGCCCCAAACAGTGTTACCCTGCTGTTACCCCTAACACTTTCTTCTATAAGGCCCCGTTTCACACACACATGTATGATTTGCTTGGGCCAGGCTGATGGAGAGAGGGGAGTAAGTGGTTCCTCATTCTTTCTCTCTCCATAAGAAGCCGTGTTAGCCAGGCCACATTCTTACTGGAAAGATTTATTTTCCAGGGGCGCACCGGGGAACAAAAGTGTGCCAAACCATACCGGACACTTTATGGCAGCCGTATGCCCATTAATGGTCCACCTGTAGATCTTTTATTTTGATATAAATAGTAAAAAACATAAACAATACATAACACAAAACCAAACCAAACGATAATATACACTAATACAAAAATATATACAAAAACTTCCTGCTGGTCCAGGCCCATTCACACCTAGCAAAAAACAATAAACTAAAATACACCGAAAGGAATAAAACATAATTACCCTCACAACCCCCCACCCACCGATTATCACATCCTTAAACCAAGCCAAGAAACAGACAATCCACACCCACAACTAAACATAGAAATAGCATAAAACCACCCCACACAAGCCCTCCTGTAAGTCTGCCACCAGAACACTAAAAAGTTTCCCCCCTAGCCACAAGTGAGGTGCACCCAAAGCCCCATGCAAGGTCCCGTAGCCACCTGAAATGTAACTCGCAGTCCCAAAATGTCCCCCACAGTCCGGCTGAAAGGTTTCCCCGCAGCCCTTGTTAATGTCCCCCGCAAGCCCCCTCCCCAAATTGTCCCCGCAGCCTCAATTCCTAATAGTCCTCTGTAATGTCACCTCTTCAGCACCATGTAATGTCCCCGCAGCCCTCCTGTAATGTCCTATTCAGCCACCCTGTAATGTCCCCAGCAGCCCCCTGTAATGTTCTCGCACAGCCCCTATAATGTCCCCGCAAGCCTCTTGGTAATGCTTCCCGCAAGCCCCTGTAATGCTTTCCACAGCCTCCTGTAATGTCACACATAGTGCTATCGCTAATCAAGGTCCTTAGGGGTGAAATAGTGAGAAAGATGTGGAGGAATGTTGGGATCTAAGTTCATTACCGAGCTCTGGGCCACCGGGATCTTTTGACCTATGATCACCGTTGCCTGACCAGGAAGCCATGAAAATCTGATGGCTGTCATGATTGGTCGTAAATCATGTGTTGACGTACGAAGGAGGGGTTTTGTTGGAGGCCGACAACTTAACAAAATAAATTATAATGCCACACAGTAATGTCACAGCATACTACACAATAAACACCATCACTCCCTTAGTGAGGCAGAGTGAATATTGGTAAGTCCATGCCATTGAATCCCATGGGGTCACAGAAGCCTCCTCATCCCTTCTCATATAGCATGATATCTTTTTTTTTCTTGATTTTTATCATCTTCTGAGTTTTTCTAATGTGCTACTAAGTGAAGTACACAATAAAAGAGGTTTGCGACAAATCATGTGAGTTAATGAGTAAATAGTCGGTGCGGCGATAGGATGTACGGAACATAAGGGATGAGTCTGAGAGACTACATCATTGTCTGTTTTGAAGGCTAAAGAGAGGAACACTCCTTGACTTCTGGGTGTGTGATCTTCATATCCCAGAATACTATTATTCCAGGATACCATCCTGCCTATTTTTACCCTGAACCACAAGGTATGCCAGGGCAGTACCCAAGAATCTATGACTGGCACCTGATGCCAGGCTACTTGAACCAACTATGGAGTACCAGCTAAGGTAAGAAATGGAATCAAGAGCCGTAGACAATAGAAAATGTAGAAAAGTATAAGGAGTGAATGGGTCGGTTTCAACTAGGAGATCTTAAGAAGTTAAGAGTGTGTTTGACCTGGAAACAATTGCAACAGGACCGTATATGTAAGATGCATCGGCACATCCAGGTGGGAGGATTTAAATCATTTACAAATATCGGTTCAGGAGATTGAAAATAAAGGGAGCAAAGTGAAAAACTTCCATATAAATAATAGTCAGTGAGACTAACTTTGCGTGTTGTCTTTAAGTTAGACTATTATTTCCATAAAAACATTTTGGAATATTGAATAACTGCGAAACTAAAAGGTGGGGCTTATTCTGGTAACTTGGGTAACCTGTAAAAGTATCATCCATTTCCAATTGCTGCTTCTCTTGGTTTACTTGGCGATAACCATGTTTATTACACAAGATGGCTGAATCAGATTCAATGGGCCTAGGGTAAAGCTTGCTATGTCAAACAATGGTTGACAAAATGTCATATTTGTAGATGGAAATAGCATCAAGCACACCCAAGTAAACTAAGACCAATGGGTGTGGACCAGTGCTGAAGCAGCTTAGTGATTTACATGTGTTAATTCACTTATTTTATCACGTTATCTTGTCCTTCTTTTATGTACCTTTTTTTTCGTCCTAAACATACCTCATTAAAAAACCACAAAGTGTGGTTTATAAATGGTTATTATAAATTAGGCCAGTCAGGTGTGATTGGCCCACCAGTGTAACAGAGAATACTTAGATGAGCCAAGACCCAAAAACAATGTATAAAAGATCTAACAGAAGAAAAGTCAATTTGAATTGAAGGCGGGCAATCACTTTCTTTTATTAGAATGATTGATAATAATATTATTGAAATGAATATTAGATTTTATGAATGAGCATCTACATGGTGATCACACTCTGGTAAGCAGACGAATAACATAATTTAGGATCCAGCCCTGCTAAGAGGTAGCTATGAGTGCTACTACATGCGCATTGAGACATGGAGAATCCCCTTCATCCCAATGTGCCCAACACCAGAAACAATGTTATAAAACATGTGGGGCCTTGTTAATCCTAAAAGAAATCTACCATTTGTTTTTATTGCATTTGAACAAAATATACTTAAGAATTTCCCTGTTAGCGGAAACATATCTTTGTTAATCCTGAATTAGTGTTTTGCTCAAAAACAACTATAAAATTCCGTACCTTGGCAAAGCTTGTGTTAAGGCTGGCTGCCGTACATAAAAGAGAGGCATGAACTGTTGAGACAGGGACTAATCAAACCTGAGCTGGAAGACTTTCATACAAAGAAGATGGGGGAATGGGTGCACGTGCAGCCGATTAATACCTCTGCCTTGTAAGGACAACAAGTGAATACAGTGTTTCAGGGGACCAAGGCTGGAGCTAGTACGTGATAAGGGAAGAGTAGAGACCAGGGGCAGCACAGGAGGCAGCCTCATTATCATAATTTATAATTTGTTTTTTCTGCAAAAAACCAAATAGTTTAAGGATTAAAAAAGATATGTTTCTGCACCAGTTGTGTAGCTATGTTTGTTCATAATGCAGGAATTCAAATGGGTCAGATTTCCTTAATAAGTTGGTGAATAAGCTTTTGTCTTGGCTTTAAAGGGGTTCTCAAGGAAATATTAAAAATATAGAAGTCAATGCTGTACAACAAATTAAATAATTTTCCACCCTGCCTAGTGCGCTGTCTTGAAAATAAGGGAGCTTGATTGCCCATGAATTACTATGATGCACCTACTCTGGGTCACATGCGTATACAGTGTGATACTCATGTGCCCTTTGTTAGCTCTGCAACACTTAAGGGGCTGGAACGCCTCAGTACATTATCTTCAATTCCAGCCCAGGTCACATGTATAATGACACTGGTTCTCTGGAAAAGAAAGGAATACTGCCACATTCATTTAAATTCAATGTAAATAGGGACCCCCTTGTTTACACGACTGAAGCACATAAGTAAAGAATAAACAATCAGGAGATAGAATAAAGCAGTAGCTGTTTCCCTCACTAACCCCTTGAATGTTAGGTACATAAAGCTATTCTAACTTGTGTCTTCTATAGAGTTGGCACTTATTATTCACGCTGAATCAACAAATGGATGTGTGCTGGGTTGGAAATGGAACAACGAACCCTGTGGCCTGTGTAGCCTTCAAAGAATTGGAATACGTGGTGGTCCAATGAATGAAATTATTCCAACAGGAATATGTGAGTGTTTCTGAACACAACAGTGCAAATCCGCCCTGACAGGTAAGTCTAGCTTCATATTTACTGATACGAATTCCGTTCCTTTTCTATTAATATTGAAGAAAAAATGGTTTTGCAGAATAAGAAAATACATCCAATGCCTGCACTAAGTAATTAAACATAATTGCAGCATTAAACAGGAAAATGGTCATCTCACTACCACCAAAAATAACAACAAAACCTTGACCTGCGGTTTGAAAGATTTTGAAGTTTGTGGTTTTATAGCTGTTCCAAACTCTAAAAACGTATTTTATTTTGTGTATACGTTGCAAGTCATGGAAGTGGGAGAGCTTTTGACAATAGTAAAGCTACCACGCCGCCGACGGTGTTCTCTGCACTGCCCTCCTGCCTCTAATGGTCGAACGTCATTCCCTGGCTATTGTGCTATGTTTCGGGAATACCTCTGCAAGCTTCACAGACGTTGATCTTATTTTATAGCGCATATTTCGCTTTATAGCATCGTGGAATGTGAATCACAGCAGAGCATCAGAATCATGGAGCATGAGGCTGGCAGGAGGTTGACGAGGGCAGTGCAATGGCGGGTGAGGAGGCGTGGTATCTTGACAGCTTGGTCCCACCTCCGTGAGCTGCATCTTTAGACACGAGTAAAATTAAAATACGTTTTTATCGGTATTGCTGCAACATTTAAAAAAAAGAATAGAAAAACACCTTCTGAAAACTTCCAAGCTGCATGACAGGCATGAGGTTTTTGCAGTGGGGGTGGGGGGGGGGGGGATGAGATGACAGGTTCATTTAATGAGTTTTTTTATCACGGGCACTATTCATTTATAAAATGGTGTTGAAAGTTTTAGCTTTTATTCCAGGACTGGTAACTTCTCTAAGGATCTGTTTCCCAACAATTATCTTTTCTTATCCCCTCTACTCTTTGGCTGCTGTAGATTCAACCAGTTCGCTGCTACAGATATGAGGCAAAAGGGGGGGAGGAGGGCTGGAAAGGGGGAGTCCTATCGGGGCGGTAACGGGTGGGGGAGGTTACCGACGGGCGGAAGCTACAAGTGGAACGGAAATGATCAGAGCGGGATCTAGTAGTGGAAGAAAATAGAGATATATAGAGCGAAGGGGACGTCTTGCAGCCCTCACCTAGCGGGACGGAGGGGACATCAAGAGGGGGGGCAAGGAGGAAACCCGACCGGTGGAGAGAGGGGCGGGAGAACACGAAGGCTAGGAGAGGGAGGAAAAGGGGAAAGGAAAAGGAGGAGAAAAACAATCGCAAAAACGGGGGGGGGGGGCGCATTTTCTAACCAAATGGACCGACAAACTTGTATGTATTCCCCATAAAATCCTGCGAGAAAAGTAACAAGCCGATGGGAGATAAAAGCCTCACCCCATACGATCCTATTCCCCAACTACCTCCATCCCTCCGGCTTCACGCGCCCCACATACCCCCCTAATCGTCCTGACGTTTTCACCCTCTACTCCTCCAACTCCTGCTTTATCTCGTCTTTCAAGTCCACTATATGCTCATGGGCTCTGAGACGGAAGATATGGGGGTGAGGGGGAGTAGCGGGGCAAGAAGAAGCTGGGGAGGGGGGGGGCCGGAAGAGGGGGGGAACAGGGGCAAAGACTATTCTCCCTTTCACCCTCTACATCTCCCACCCCCCCCCACCCTACCCTCCTTACCTCATTCCTATTAGGGATCCATCCCTAACTCACCCCCAAGAATTGCTTTCCCCGTTCCAAACTCGATGTCTCTATTTCCCACCCCACCCCGGGAAAACCCGAGTAGAAAAAACAGGCCTAAGCTTAGACAGTAGAAAAGCTAGGATAGCGCCTCTCCAGGGCCTAACGAGGGGCCGCGGTGCCGCTGTCGGGTTAGTACCGCAAGCAGAACGCAAAACATTTGCGGACCCCTGAGACTGCGAGTCAGGGGGACACTGGGCAAGACCGGTCAGCAACCCGCTCATTCCTCTCATACCGTACCCAATTCTGGGGCAGGGAAAAGGCAGTCAGTGGCGAAACACTTAGAGATAAGAGGGAAAAATAAAAACTCCAGCTGACGCGCGGCGGAGGGACGAAGGAGTAAGCAACCAAAACAAAAAGGGGAGAAGGCAGGAAAAGACGAGGCGAGGAGAGCAAGGGAAACAAAGCCAGGGGGGGGAAGGAAAAGCAACATATACAGAAAAAGGTCCACCAATGTCAAAATAGATTAAAACGATAAATAAGAACGAGATGATACAAGGAAACTGTATATAGAGAGGTGATGGAAGGACGTAGGTGCATTTAGAACAAGTAACAAGAGATGGTAACTGTAGACAGGTGAAAAATACAAAAGCCAGTGCGTCCCGGAAAAGAGAAAGCAGGGTACAGCGAGGAACATAAAATCAGGACGGTAAAAAGGGAAAACCAAGAAAAAAACGGGCTATTAGTAAAAAAAAAAGCCTAGTGGAAAACTGATAAGAAAAGTCTGGTTTAAAATTTGATTATTTGGAGACGGCGCTCTAACATTTCAACACCCCTAGCTCCCAAAGAAGACACATCCCTTCTGATAATAAGGAGAGGTCTGGCTTGGAGAACGGTTTATATGGATGTCCCTGCAACCGGTCCTCTCTCCCCCCTCCACATCCTTTCTCTTCTCCCTCTCTCCCTTTGGCCCCTCCTTAGCAACCCACCCCCCCCGTTGCTCCTAATTCCCTTGTTCACTTCTGGAGCTTCTCCTTCTCCCTTCTATTACGATCTTTCATTGTGGCATTTCTTACAATTCCACAGCGTGAAGTGCTTGGGAGAAAGCCTGTCAGTTACGGTCTGGACAAAGAACTGAGTAGCAAGACTGGCTAGTATTTACCCGCATACTTACACCTAGATTACACAATAACACTATGTTCCACATATCAACTATGTGTACAAGTGATGTGATCACAGCTTGTGCCAAGCCTAGTACGTCAAACATGCGCAAAGAGCCTCGATTATTGTTTAATGATGGAAACATTTTTAAAGAAAAAATTCTTCAAAAATAAGCTGGAAGCTAAAAATGCCCATTAAAATCAGTGGCTACTCCAAATAGGCATGGACCAGTGGTACATAGGGGCCATGGAGCAGGAGTGCCTGGCTCCTCCATATTCAACCAAATTGATGTCCTCACGACACAATATAGTTGATTATAGTACTTATGGCAGAGCGGGACCCATAAAACTTCCAGGTCCTAACACAGACTACATGTGGACATACTTGTTGTCCTCTTGCAAGATGGCGTAAAAGCATTGTGCACTACATGAGGGATGGAGGAAATAGGCTAGAGTTTAGATTTTTTAACATCGGGACTAGATCAGATCTTAGGAAGGAACTGAATTCAGGGGGGCATTCTTATGCAAGGGTCAAAAAAATCATTCAAAAGGTATTTATCCAAGGAGGGCATAGACAGGGCCCACTAAGATGAAGAAGAGCAACCAATAACAGAGGAAAAAGGCAAACACCGACTCACATATGGTAGTAAATCGGGAAAAAGTAAAGTAGAACAGCAAGGCGAAATGTTACCTGTGAAACCATGTAGGTCAGGGTTACTGGAAGCACTTGTGCACAGCTACCACACTACTATACACTGGGTGATGGACACGGGCAAAAGGGTGACACTATAGCATGAGGCGGCAGCATGCTACTACGGTAGGAGTTAAATGCACGTAAGGGACTATACTTCAAGAGGAACCATTTAAAGGAAGTTACATGGAGCGTGTTCTCAATGGACTATGGTATTACCTGCCAATAAAATAATAAATTTGCAATATTTCATGGGGAGGGGGGACTCCTCTTGACTGTCCTAGACTACTAGGAGTACATGTTTCCACATGAAGGCCTAAAGTATCAAACAATAAGGCCACCTTAGAAGTTATTCTCAACTATTAATACTCAAAGTAAGCTGTAAACCAGAAAAGTGGCAATAAATCACCACAGATTTGGAGACGAGTTGCAAAGTACACAGATTAAGATTTGGTATTGACAGAATGACATGGATAACATTACATTAGATAGCATCTACACAGTTATTCCATTAATGCAAAGCATATGAACAGGATTTCCATCAGACAAATTTTGGGCTGCAAATTGCTTATGTAAATATCTTAATGGCTACGGTGACATACTTGCAGTGTGTTAATCGACAATAAATGTGTGCATTGCACCATTACTCTATTCCAGTCATGTATGTGTTAGATTTAAAGATTTTTGGAAGAAGCCAGTATTTTAATTTTTTTATTTTCTTTTCAGGGTTTACATCAACTTCATAGATATAAATGGAAGCTAACTGGGGCTGGAATTGCACACTACCTTGCTGGAGTTGGTATTTGACACCTTGGATCCCATTTGTGATCTACAATGTTATCCTACTTCTGCATGATTCTACTCAGTTTCTTTATCATAAAATGATAAAAACAATAGATATTCTAGTGTGTTTTATATATGATTCATAACTACATGGTCTTCTTTACAGTCTATACTTTTTAAGCTGCTTAAGTTTCCGCAACTGAACCCATATAAGTACGTATACCAATGGCATCAACGGCAACTGAATTTCTGGAAATAAAAGGACAGTTATGGGTTCTCGCATAAACGGAGCGAATGAAACATAACACAGCTAGGTAGAGGCAGAGACTATGTTTAATGAAAAAGGTATATTATTTCCAATACTTTCTGGTATAAATTCGTATTTTAGATTTACTGATTGTCATTCTATAGAAGCTTCATTGTTTTTACTTTATCGTCTATGGTATGTGATGACAAGGTGCAAGGCTCGCCTAACACACCAGCTCTCATACTCCCTTGTGATACTAACCGAGCCGTTGCACCTGTGTGATATCACTAACCATGTTCAGATTCTATCCTCTGGAAGTAAACGTATATAGCTTTCTATAAATAAACAGTACAGAGGAAATCTAGAAAAACGTGATATACTTGATACAGAAAGTGTTATTGGAAAATATGTGGAAAATGTGTATTGGATACGCACACCTCTGCTGGATGGATGCTCATAAGAAACAAAAGGTTTTGTATATGAAAGTCCGGAGGACTGCATTATCCTACAGCCTTTTGGGTAATGAATCTGAACCCATGTGGTCAGGCGGACTCATGACACATTTGGCCACGCTGCCAAAATGTGAGGTGATCGTTCCGAGGAAGGCTATCTGTTTTACAGGGACAAAAAGGCTAACATTTAGAGAAATTACTTCACACAGGAACATTTTTCAAAGAAAAATCCAATAAGAAAATGTTTACATATAGCGAATGAAATCAATTAAAGTATTCCCAGATGGGAATACCCCTTTAAATTTGACAGAGAATTTAATAAAAGAATTGTTCGAAATTGGTTTCTAGTTGCCATGGATCCGAGAATCAAGGTAAGGCGTACATTCACACTGCCTGGGAGCCCGCCGCACCGTAGAATCGCAGGGCAACAGCAGCGGGGGAGGAGGAGAGTGAGCGCAGTCACCCCGCCCCTCTCCATAGCGAGTATGGCCACGGACGCCATAATACGGGAAAGATCAAGAACATGCCATTCTTTCCCGGGCACGGAGCGGTACGGTGCCACACGTGTGCTGCACCGTACGCTCCCGTAGGGAGCACGAGCCCATAGAAGTGTATGGGGGACGTATACGGACGTATACACGTCCCCATCACTGTATATGTGAATGCAGCCTTAAAGTGAGAATATCAGTGCAGTTTTTTATATATAAAAAATCACTTCAAAGGCAGACAAAATTTAGATTCATATTAAAAACTGAGGACGCTCTTCTTTCATAGGAAAAAAAGAAGTGAGGTTCTATGTTCACAGAGCCAGAGATACAGCTCTCTAAGGCGTAACCCCACCCAGATTACTTAGCCCCAATTATATGTACTGACATTTGAGAAAGGATATATCAAATAATATTCTGTTTTTAACCTCTCTATCATATAAATATTAAGAAAACCTTTCATTATTGCTTTTTATTTTCGTGAGTAGGTTTTCTTTTGCGAAAATGACTGATACAATTCAATCCTCTTTGCCTAGTTGCGCTGCATATAAACACAGTGACCAGAAACATGTCCCCAGAAGTTATCGTAACACCAAAAACAACACACATGTGTCGGGGGATATAAAGTTTTTTTCACACTAGTCCTCCATATTTACACTCACGTAATTCATATTGGAAGCAGAAGGGTCTTTTATGCGGCTAATACATTGGCGCACATTAAAAAGTGATTTTACTTATCTCATTATTTGGTTATGGATAATATAGTTTTATTTATGGTGGGGTTCCATGTGTAAGGGTATACAGTGATCGACTGGGTGAAGTCAGTGCAATTTCTGCAAAAAATTTTGGTTGTCCCAACTGGTGGATTTTTAACGTCCTTTTACTGCAATATTTTGGGCTGTATGATCTCCTCACATTCTACTGTTTAGGGAAGTACTATTTTTCTTTATATAAGTATCTGGATGTACATATTTTAGAGGAATTCTGAATGATAAATTGCCAAATGCACGCCTGGTTTGTCTGTTTTAAAATATTATATAGGGTTTATGGCGCCTTTACTTTACTATGCTGTTATGCTATATATTTGAGGTTGGACTGTCTAAAATTCGTAGTGAAAAGCAGATATCTTAGGTATTATCAGTTTGTGGATATTATGGGATTATTTATGTGAAACATATCAAATGGGACAAATTTTGACACTCTTACACTGGTCACATTTATTACATTTAGGGATGTGAAGGTAAATATTTCTGTTTGGAGCACATTTTTTGCCATCAAAGTAAAATTTTAAGTAGTTTTTTTATAAAATGTTCCAATGCAATTTTGAAAATGGGCAAGTGTCTCCCCAGTTGTTGGGGTTGACTTTCATGTTTTTTTGCTGTAATTTCGATTGTATTTTTTAAACGTCAAAATGGTAAAAAAAAATGCTCATGCGTCATAGACCGCGACCATAAATATCCAGAAATTAATATGAAATGAAATCCAAGGGCGAGATGCTAATCTTTACCTCTGTCTATAGTTATTCTATCCATATCATCTGAGACCATCTGCTTTTTCTATATATTTATTAATGCAATCTTCTCTTTCTCTTTACTGTATTTATCCTCTCTCATATCTATCTGACTGTAGAATCTACTTTTAGTTCTGCATAGAAAATCTCTATCATCTGTCAATTATCTTCTGTCATATAATTATAATTAATAAATTGTTTTATTGTAAGTAGCACTCACAGAGCTTGCCTAATCAGTTCCCTGTCCCAAGGGGCTCACAATCTAAATCAAACCTAACAGTAGTGTTTTTTGGAGTGTGGGAGGAGGAAACCCAAACAACACCAGAAGGAACATACAAACTCTGTGCAGATGTTGACAGCGCTTGCAAGGCTGATGCTAACCAACTGGCAACCTTACTCCCTCAATCTCCCTAGCAGTATTCTCTATAAAAATTATCCCCTATTACAGTCGTTTTACATAATAAAGGGAGCATCTTACTTAAACCCACTTGGCTACAAACAGGCCCTGGTGTAGGTCGGACACCCTGTGCGCTAGCATTGCATTATGAAACGGACTGCAGGCAGAAGTGTGACCCAGCCCCAGTCTATGTGGTCAGTAGATGGATCTCGTGGCTGCATTGCCATTGGAGGAATAAAATTACTGGATATTGGTGAATAGCGTATGGATAGAGGAAATAAGGAATTAATTGCAGTAAATTAAAGTATAACACAACATCTGAATCATAAATAATGTTTTTATCTTAAGTGGATTACAGTCACACTTCAGTCATGATTGATCTAGGAATAATAAAGCAGTTGTATGATCTCTCTGTGGTAAATATTCCTGCACTATGCTCCTCAATGTGTGAGCGGCGGGGAGGATTGGATGCGCTCTCTACACCGTATACACTAGAGGGGCTACGTTAAAGCCTAGCCCTGTCTTGTACATGGCGTAGTATCGGTTGCCTCCATTCGGATGTTCAATTGATGCGGCTCAGTGCCTTGCCGTGTACCCCAGTGATGTGTGCTGGTTATGCTGAGGTCTCCAGAGGCTGCCATTGCGATGGTCGTGTTCGGTATTATGAACAGGTGATTTCCAGATTGGTATGTATCGCAGTGTGGTCCGTCAGTGTGTACAGGAGGAAGGCGCTGGTAGAAGCAAGTACCTGCCGCACATGCCTCCCTGGTCTACAGTAACCCTCTACTCATATGACCAAACTACAGAGACAACTAGCAATATGGCATAGTTCACAGCGTTCACTTTTAATAAAACGACTTTTAACGTGTATCTATACGTTGTAATGATTTAACACAGCCCATGTTGTTGATGGGGAGGATCCATTAACTCTTGTGATGACAGGGTCTGTTTACCCAAACATATAGTGTGACAGTATGGAATTCTGATAGCTTTTTGTTTGTTTCAAAGGATAATCGGGATGGAAGATAACATGGATTATTTAATTTTTTACATGTAGTATACGATCCTATGTAGCCTAAAGGGAACCTAATCACAGAAGGCTATATTTGTAGGAGGGGGGGGGGAATTCAATAGACACTCTGAAGTGCATACATGTTTTTATCATAAACTTTGTGGTCTTTAGTTTTGCTAACAGTCTTTCCTTTTCTGTTTGTCCAACGCTAATTATAGGTAGGCGGGAGTACCACAATACATAGTGGGAGGGGGGGGGTTTGCGTACTCTGCTCTGTCAACGTTAGTCTGCATAGAAAGGTGATGCATAGTGACCGGTCTCGCCGCTCCTGAGCATGACGCGGTGTAAGATCACACGCAGGAGCCAGGTCGCAGTGGGTCAGCCAAAGTCCTAAACGGCTGAGGTGACTGACCGCGAGGAGGGATTGTGATTTACCCTGGGGAGGTCGGGAGGGAGGTGGGGAGTCTTATAAATATGGTAAGCAGGGAAAACAAAAGGGCCAGCCTTATAGTAATTAGAGGATCAAAATGCTTTGTGGAAATGCGGATCCTCTGTGGACTTGGAGAAAGGATGGCTGGCAGGGAGCCGGTACACTTGTCATCGATTATTTCACAATAATGACCACAAGGTATGTAAAAAAGTGTTTCTATGTACTGTACAGGTTTAGGAAATCTGTTGAAATATAGCCTTCTGGTGACAGCTGTCTGCTGAGGGCAGGTACTACCAGAACAAACTCACGGTGGATTCAGCCGACCTTAAAAAGGACCATTCTACCACACAGGAACGTTGTAGTATAATCTAGCACACTGTGTGCCCCCTCTGGCAGGATCCATTCTTCTTTTAGCTTCTTGGTTACAAAAAAAGGCTTTGTAAAGGGATGCAAGAGCCTTAGGGCTCTAGGTCCATAGTGTGTAATCCTTAAGGACCAGGACCCTTTTTCATTTTGCGTTTTTATTTTTCTAATCACCAACCTTCAAAAATCTATAACTTGTTATTTTTCCATGTACAGAGCTGTTGTGGGATGCTTTATTTCTGACGTAAACAAATTGACTTCGTAGTGTTAGTGATGGTTATAAATATTCCATGCGTGTTGACTGGGAACGCGGGAAAAAAAATTCTAAAATGCAGTGAAATGAAAAGGATGAATGAAAAACAACATTTGCGCCATTCTGTGGGCTTGGTTTTTTACAGCTTTCAACTGTGCTCCCCAAAGACAGGTCTACTTCATCTATGGGGTCAATAAGATCACAGGGATACCAAATTTGCTAGGTTTTAGAATTTTTGCGATATATTACAAAAATTAAAAAACCTTCCTGTACAGAGACAAAAAAATTTCTTACAGTTCTTGCGCTATACGTTTCTACGTAGTGTATTCTTTGCAACGAAATGCGTCCGCGTGGTCACGGGAGTGACGATCGGAGACCAAGATGGCAGGAGCCAAACAAGCAGGCCAGGCTCATTATAGAAGCCAGCAAGCGAATCAAAGGGGTTTAACAAAGCGACGGTGCAGCAACGATTCGCGGTGCGGTGTTAGCGACGGGTGTTTGACCATTATGAAGCAAATGCCCTGGTGAGTATGAGAGGGCTCAGACCGTGATCCTTCTACTCCCCCATGCGCAGCAAGACAGAGTTTTTAAGGGTATGTCTTATGCATATGGGTTAATGGACTTGTTGGAGCCCCTCTGGTTAATTGCATAGATAATTAAAGGCTTTTTTTTCCCTTAAAAAAAGGGTCATAGGAATCGTAAAGAATAGCAGAACCTGCGGGAGGGGTAAACAACCAATAGGGTAGTGTGCTTGGTTACACATACATGACTTGGGGTAGATGGTCCTTTAATGAAGAGCCCCGGTTAGCAGGATTGTGCCATTCATGTGGAGGTCAACAATAAGGCCAGTGATCTGTCCAGTGTTAACTTTTGCACAGACGGTACGGTTCCCAGCACATCAGTGAACGCATGTTTCGAACGGTAACCAGTGACATCGTGTCTTGGAATTTAACAATACACACTACCGATTCTGTTACAGAGATCCGATTCACTGAAAAATGCATATGTGATCGGGCCGAGGCTGACCCCCAGGCGGATTTGTGCCATTACAAAAACCACGTATACCGCACCCTCAAACATTTTTCCACTCAAGTCCGTCCTACTTTGTGCTGGTCAGAAACTCACATTAGACACCGACATAGTAGGCGCTCACACTTTGAGGGAACTCGCAGTTGCACCTGTTCCTCTCCAAGAACCACCCTATCAAGTCTATGGCCCAATGAAAAAAAAAAAACTGACACGCACTGGCTGACCATTGTTTGTCTTGTTGCGCGTTTTTTAGTGACTCATTACTATAGAAACCATAGAACAAAATCATCAGTTATTCGTGTGTTCATGGACAAATGAAAATAAAAGTTCATAAATTTGCTGAACTTAGTGACAATTTCATGCAAGTCCTGTGCCATCAGTCTGGTTTATCTAAATTTACAATTTCGAAAACATATATAGTGCCTAATGGTATAAAAATAATAATATGAGAAAATTGGTTTGATATACATGAATGTAACCATATATTTTCGTAGTTACCTTGGTGTGATGTAGGTAAGTCAACTGAAGATCGTGCGAAAGCTTTGCTAGATAGAGAAATTCGTCAGGCAAGCAAGGAAAGGGACAGATCACAACTATAGAAAAGACGATGAGAGAAATGTGAACGGAGGTTTCTGAGTCCTATGTTGAGAAAGGGAGTGGTACGGAAACAATTGAACCACAGATTCATGAAGGGCGAAAAAGAATTAAAAACAGGAAAGCCGAAGAAGACACTTGATGAACCCCTATGAGCTGGGAGAGTCCATGAAACTGGATGCTGAACCAGAGGAAAGAAAACGAGTTAAAGGCAAAAAAGCCCAACAAGAGAAAAATCAAGAAGGACCATACAAGAAGAGAGGAGCATACGTCTAGGAAAGATCACAATTGTAACAAAGGGGCACAAGAGAAAGTCGAAGAAACAAAAGAGACTCTTTTATAAGTGTGTGCCAGCTATGAATCAACCAGAGTTGAAGATGCAAGAGGCGAGTCACAAGAAGAAACACAAGAAACATAAGCAGCAAACAAGTAGAGGAAAGAATCTGACAAAGGAATCAGGAGATTCGGTGAAGATCACAGTAGAGGCAAACAACAATGATGACAAAACTTGGACATGAATTTTAGATCAAGTGAAGATCCAGTGGAGGCACAAAAACAATATGATGAGAAACTCTGACCAGGAAATAGGGTTAGTAGATGCAGGTGAAGATCCAGCCAGAGACACACACCGATAATGATGACAAAAAGGAGATTGAGGTGGATGCTAAGGATTGAACAAAACGGAAAAAGGAAAAAAAAAAAATGCTTTATCAAATCCAAATCTATCATTACTGGGGCTTGGAGGCCCAAACCAGTTCAGAAGGAAGACCATGCAGCAGGGGTGAAATTAGCTTCGCACGCTGGTGAATGCGATTATACAAATGAAATGCTTACTTTTTTTATAAGCAAAACTTTTTGAATTTTTTAAGCCGAGGATACATGCGTGCATGGGTGTATGTTAGAAAACACACACTGTTTTGTTTAAGGCGACTTATCATAACTCAAAAACTACATTCACATTAAATATGGAGATTTATGAAACCAGCACAACATCCCTGCCCAACCAGTCCCCACAAGTATTACTTTCCTTGTGCAGCCACCAAATTTATAAACACTATGGGTCAATAATAATACCAATAGCCAATATTATTTTAATTACATAACAAAACCCCATCGTCCACGGTTTATGATATAAGCAAGATCCCAACAAATCCGCTTTTCCCCCCATCGTCGTAGACCCAAGGGTAATTGCCATTACCACAATACAAACTAATGCTGCCGATCATTAAACATAGACTCATTATGTATTCCTACAATGCACATTGTTTAATTTACATGCAACGTCGCTTCCCTAACAAAAATCTGTTTACAAACCCCCCGCCCCAAAGTGTTCTTTGACCTAAAGGTATGTTTTTTCTTTGTTGGATATTTTTTCCCATTATACTATCCCGCCTTATTGGATTAGCAGTGACTTTTCCATAGTGTGTTATTTATTCTGACCCACTTTTATTCTATTGTTTATGACGGACCTCTAGCTGGCGTTTCTTAATACATTTTTCATGATTGTTTTTTATACTTAAAATGACCTATTCTGTAGACTCCTTTTTTTTTATTTGGGTAGAGCGCTGTGGATCGTGTGTGGATTTCCCACAAATCCCTGGGACCTGAGCTCCTTTAGGATTCTGGGGTTTAAGGCATAGTGATTCCCCTTTTTTTTGGTTACGTTTTTGGCGGCCCAATACTGTATTTATCTTGTATTGTCAAACCCTTTTCCTTACCTTGTTAACAGTTTATGAATTGCGCAGCTTAAAAAAAAAGTCGGTCAATCTTTATTAAGTTGCACATTCCTACACTCGTTCCCACCCCGCTGTTTCTCACTCCTCCTTCGGTCTCTTATCCTACTCGATGTGGTCAGCCAGCTTAGAATGATTCTCCCCGTGGTTACTTCTGGCTACTGCGGGTGGTATAAATTATTGTGGCTGCTAGATTTCCTTTAAAGAGTTCCGTGTATAAGGTGCCCTAACCTTGTTAAAGTGGACCGTCGACTGTCTATTTTGTTAGGTTTCGGCTACGTTTTTGCCTAAATATGGCTAGCTAACAACCTCCTAGTTGGGTCATTGATAGGATCCACCTTAAGCACCAACCTGGTTCGCCCTTCATGATTGTCTCTCGTTCCCAGGTTCCACCCTAGCCCACAAACATTAAATTAACCGACGAGTAGATACCTGCAACCAATGCTGATAACTCTTTCGTTTCCATGGGGACATTATTGCAAACAACAGTTCCTAATTGTCCATAGGCGTAATGCCACTCGGCAAGTAATGCCAATTTAATGTCACTTTTTGGCTTTATGTTCTTACGCTTCAAGCTGAAGTCATCCTCAGCTATCCTGCGGTACAGCGAGTTCTACGGATTTCTTGGGGGGGCAGAGGTGCGATACTTCTTCCAAATGACATTTTGTGTTTCTGCATTTTCACTTACTTCGAAGGGGAAAGACCCCCCTTGGCATCGTTTGTTCTTCTTCTTCATATAATAAGGCGCTATGGAAAAGTTTGGTCGTCATTATATATGTTAAATTTGATACCTTAAACTAAATAGAATTAAACTATAAATAACATGGCTGGCACCACTTAAATTGTACAATTACAGGCTCCATTAATGGTGGCCCTTTGTTAAATGCCCAACCGGGATTACAGAGGTGAAAGCTTGGCATGCATAGGCCCCTATCCACAATCTTTGATGGGTGGGTCTAAACTTGCGAAGTGGTGGGGGGGGTTCCCCTTTTCCGGTTCGCCCCGTTTCAGGATGGGACACACGAATGACTCGCAAAAAAAAACAGGCGTTGAAAAACAGGGGCTACGCATTTTTTCTGTACACTCAGACAGTCCGCATTTTAAGTCTCCCTATCCACAATGATGATGCAGATGCCGAAGCTGGTGTGCTAGTGCCGGCCTGCCGAACCGCAACATTCATTTATTATGGAGCTTACAGAGATAACCAAGCACTGGCTTTTGCTAGATTAGAGTCCTACTTTGAGAGTGATACATATTAGGGTTAAACAATTGGCGGTACATTGCCCGTTATAGGGATTATGTCGTCGCGGGGATCCCCATCACTTTGAGACCACTATACCGTTACACGCAATCGTAACTTTGTTCTTTCCCTTGTTTTGATTCTTGCGATATATTTTGTTTTTTTTTCTAATTAAACGTATTTATTTTTTTGTTCTACCAACTTTTTGGAATATATTTTTTTTTATTACAATTGCAATAAACAAACCAAAGAACAAGATGTCTTTCCGTTGAACATTCCACTTCCCCTCTTTCCTTCCACAATTTACAGTATTACAACACTTTTTGAAGACCGACATCATGTTGCGGTTATTTATGAATCTAAGGATCTTATTTTGACTCCCCCCGTTTCAATATAGCTAAGGGAATTAAACCCGCGATATTATAGCTGAAAGCACGATCACTGGTATACCAGGATCATCTTGTTGTGATTACAACACCAAATAACTATTGACACATGACGATCAGCACCACACACACCCCCACAACACCAGACCTCCTTTTTCTACGCCTCAGTCTCCGTTATTTCATGGAGCAGGAAGTTTTTATATCCTCACAGTGATCATGGGCAGGTATGGGGAGTCTCGACATCCCATCTGGACCAGATGAGGTCACAATTATGGGGACCACTTCCTGTTGACTCAGAACAGTGACTCTTGGTTAGTTTTTCTTTTTGTGGGAATGACGGCTGTAATAAAGTAATATTTCCATCTTGTTTAATGCGAGGCGGCTACTGCGTTCCCAAGGTCATCACAACACTTTCTGGGCTCGCTCTCATTGTACCCTAGGCTTCTTTAAAAACCTACAAGAAAATTTTGTTCAATAGTGGCCATTGATTGACTTCATTTATGATGCTTGATGTGGAGACACACAGAGGGAGAAAGTAGAAATCGTGGGAAATCAATGTTACATTTATGGAACTCACAGCACACACTCGGTTACCAAGAAGAACAACGAACCCTGCGGAGGATCCAGACACACTGCAGGAAGGTATACGAACTCTTCAGCTGAAAGCTGAAAAGGCAAAGATCTTGGGCATGCTACCAGGCGGAAGAGCTAGCCAGGGGGCGAATCTGAAGTTGGCTAAGCGCATTTGGAGGAATTTTAGATTGGATCAGGAAGTCCAGCGACACTCACTACAGATCTTTTGTGAAGTCGGACAGTTCGACTCCTCAGTCTCATCGACAGGTAAGGCGAGATATGTTCCCAGAGTACAAAGGATCTTATCAAACGGTCTTGGACTTTTGCTCTTGTAGGACGAGCATTAGCATGCACGGAGGGCTTATGGGAAGGTCAGGGGTACTCATCTAGAGTCGCCAGTTGGAGAATTTCAAGTCAGGCAGAAGGAGCACGAAATGGGGTGAATGGCTGTCGAATGCGTGTTAATGGAAGGTTGGCCTTGTTTTTCTCGTAGCGGCGGAAGTAGTCGATCTCTCATAACTCGTGAGAAAGCTGAGTATGTAGTATACTATGCTTCCGGAGAGATAATATTGCATGGCCATACAAATGAACCCCGCAGCCCCCAAATGCCAGCCGGGAGGGATTGAGAGGAAGGCGATGAGAGCCACGGATGCGCCACAATGATCCTAGGATGAGATGAGGGGTGGGGGCAGCTACTTCCATTATATACTATTACTACGAGTCTTACAGGTGGCAGGAATGTGGCATTGCCCTGCGCTGCAGGAGCGGCCTGGTCCTTGTGCCAGGCACCAGCCTTTCCTGCCCTTTGTGCCGGGCACCTGCACGGGTAGCGGCAGCAGCTCCCCTCATCCCCTCCCGCCATGTGCCGCGCACCTCAGCCGGCTTGCCGGTCGCCTTGGCCAGTTGCTCAGTCAGGCTACACAGGAGGTTTTCAGGAATGGCATCCCGGGCCACGTTGGTGAAGAGCTCGAAGGTGGGCATGATGTCTCCGTGCAGCGTACTAGCTATGCCAGGCCCACAGACAACACGTGTGTCTGCAAACTCTGCCCTACAATGGGCTCAGCCAATCCGGGGCGCTTCCTCCCCCTGCTGGGCGGACATGAGAATGTCAGCTCTGGGTGCTCTGTAGTTGCTGCTGCAGGCCTATCAGGATGTAAATAACTGGGTGAATTACCGCCGTAATGTGTGTATACATGGCATGCGTTACCGTCCGAGAATCCGTGCCCACACAGCCCCTCCTTCATGCTGCCTCCTATCACCTCAGGAGAAAGCAAACACAAGGGAAAGTTAACCCTAGATGGTCAGATCGTTCCTACCATATACTGCAATACTACAGTATTGCAATATATGGCATTTTTGCAGCTCATTGTAACGAATCTGCAGAAGCCATTAAGCCTCGGGTCAAACGAAGACCCGCGGCTACCATGGCAACCGATCGCCGCCCCCCCCCCGATGATGTTCGGGGACGCGGCGATCGTAATAAAGATGGCGGCGCCCGCAATGAAAGGGTTAAGTACCGTCCGCGGTTATTAGCGGTGGGGGTTTGCTGCAATATGCAACAACCCCCTACCTCTGTATGAAGAGGACTCAGCCCGTGAGCCCTCTTCAGTAGTACTTATATTTTGAACAATGATCAAGTAACCAGAATATAAAGTTTCCACAATTCTAATATTAAACATCAGTATCTGATATTAGTTATTAGCACATAATACATTGTTCACAGTAAAATATCACCATAAATACAGAATATATTATATAATATTGTAAAAATATAGTATAATGACCATTTATAAATTGACTTCATGTAATCTTGTGGGCACTCAGAAATAAGAGGATTCCAAGTTTTCTGTACATTAGATATGTGGCTGACCCTAAGGAAGGCCCAGAAGTTAAATTGTGATGAGTCTCTGTGGTCAGAATTTGGTAGATATGACATAGGCACTTGGCTGGTCTTCTATACAGTCTTGGCTCCTGAAATTGTACTTATTAAAATCTTCTCTGATTTGCAACCAATATTTTCCTTTTGTTTCAGGTAGGTAAAAGTAGAGAAATGCTCCACATATAGCAGTAATGATGAGAAAAACGAGGAAACAAAACTGCTCCATGGTGGCCTGGAAAGAAAAGAATAGAAAAGTATATCTTAATGAGGTAAACTGGCTGGAAAGAAAAAGGAAACTAAAAATAATATGTGAAAATATTTGTTAGAATGTACTATATGTGCTTTACGTACATGATCAGCGTCTTGTTATTAAGTCTACATCACCCGGATTTATACATCAATGCACATTTTTATATTTATGTTTTGAGCTCTTGTTTTTTTACACATATAAAACTTTTTTTCTTACCACTACAAAGGGGAAGATAAAACCAATGATAGTCAACCCCATCCAATTTATTACTCCTACAATCACCATAGCGGCAGCCCGAGCTTCTTGGGGAAAGATTTCTAAAATGATTGTCATGGTGGTACCACCTGAGAACAGAAAGCATCCAGTGAGTCCTATATGGAACAGTATAGTTTCTGAGGAGGCTAACAATAGAAAAAAGAGAGGGACTGTGCAAATTCAGGACAGCTTAGTATGAAAAATATAGGCGACCACAAAAAAACAAAGATGGATGCGTATACAGGATTAGACAATAATAACAATATTTATTAATTAATCAAAGAAAACAATACACACAGGACAACCAAGATTAAAAACACTTAAAAATACATCCAACAGATGTATATGGCAACCAAGGGCAAGTGGTGCCCTGAGCTCCCTATCCCAAACTACTAGTTCAAATGTCTGCATACAGGTAACCTATAAATACAATAGAAATCCACATGTAGACAATACAGAGTAAGTAAAGTAGACAAAGTGACCTGTGTAAAAAAATAGGTTGGTTATAACATCCCTGAGCCTGATTATACAATACCAAAATGATAGAAAAGTATTGCGGGTGAAGGGGAGATGCGAGCAGGCAGGCAGGGCCAGGTGGGAGTGAGGCAGCCCCACGCGTATCGTCACCGGACCGGTGACTTCCTCAGGGGTAAGGGTCTATTGTATTTATAGGTTACCTATAGGTTAGACATTTGAACTAGTAGTTTGGGATAGGGAGCTCAGGGCACCACTTGCCCTTTGTAGCCATATACATCCGTTGGATGTATTTTTAAGTGTTTTTAATCTTGGTTGTCCTGTGTGTATTGTTTTTCTTTGATTAATTAATAAATAAATATTGTTATTAGTGTCTAATCCTGTATACACATCCATCTTAGTTTTTTTGTGGTTGCATATAGTCTATTGGGATGCGTGGATGTTATCACACAAAAATTATTCTTGTAGTGCCTGCTCGTTTCTTGTTTTGTGTATGAAAAATATAGATAGCATAAATCTATATACATTAGTGCCCAGTGGTTAGCCTGGTCACACACAGCCTTACTGTAGCCACTACATATAACTCACACTAAAGTGCATTAATAATAGTTCTAATAAGGTTTTTTTTTTGATGACCTTGTAATAGGCTTTTTTCTCTCTGTATAAGGTCAGTTGCTGACAAAGAGCATAAAATTGTATGATTCTATTCAGAGAAAAACATGATTTGGATCCAATTTTACTTTAGTTTCAGTCTTATTCTATATATAATCCGTTTCTGTAGCCCCAGTGTCATCTGAGTTGTGTCAGATTTTCACATCCTGTTTTGACAGCTCTGAGCTACTACCTTGCAACACCTGCATAAAAAACTGACCACACTTAGGGTGAAGACACACGTGGCGTTTTTGGGCCGTTTTTAGTTTTTAGTGCGTTTTCAGATCGTAAAAAACGCATACTTTTCAAAAAACGCATGCGTTTTTCAAAAACACTTCCGTTTTTTACTGGCTATTGCCGAGCTGTATACATTATACTCGCAGTCGTCCAGTACACTGGCTATTGCCGAGCTGTATACATTAACTTACATCCCTGCACAGCGGCAGAACTGCAGCACCGAGGGAGCCAGAGAACATGCTCTCCCCCACCCTTCTGAAAGTCCCAGCTTAAGCTGCGAGAGGCGTGCAGAATTATATATGGGCGCATATGCAATAGGGAGCTCTCCAGCTGTTCCTGCCTCCCTCGGGTGCCCGGGCTGACATTTACTAGATCTGAAAACCCTTTTCTCGCAGTCGCACATCCCAGACTTCAGCTTACGGATTCTTCTTACAAACCCCCCACCCCCCCCTAGAAATACTCTGCCCCCACTCCTCTTGATTTCGATCCTGCTCTGCCTTTCGCTAAGCCGGGGATGATCTAAAAAAGAAACATTAGAATTAACAGCACAGGCCCAGGGGCTAGATGTCTGGCGCTTGCGGCCTGCTAATTATGCATGCTGCCGCACTTCCTCTTCCCATGCTGGGCAGAGGTAGGTGACATAACGCAAGGGCATTTACATTAGCAGCTGGAACCTCGGACATCTTGTCCCCTGCGCTCTGTGCTGCTAATTATAAGTTTTCTTCCGGTGATCCCTGTGTGTTAAAGGAAACCTACCACTTGAAGTGGTCGGTGTAAGAAGAAGGAAATGGTGCGCCGAGCGTTGGTACCTCTGTGTGCCGAAGCAGCTTCGGCTATAAAGTTTAAAAAGTGTTTTAAACCGCGATACAGCGGTTTTAAAACACTAACAAAAATAAGCTCCGGCACCAGCTCACCCTGAGCTGGTGCTCGGATTGCTTCTTTAAGTTTGGCAAAGACAGCACCAGGATTAACATCAAGAGGAGTATTTCTGTTTTCTTTTCTTCCTTTAAACTGGTTGCTATTAAGAAATCGCGCTTTTAGATTCAATTTATGGTTTATGAAGCTTTTTGGAGTGTTAAAAGAACAGTAAAAGAACGACAAAAAGGATGCCTGGTTAGTATTGGAGTGTTCTGTGTCATGCACACGGTATCTATCGGATATGCATTGATGACATTTCCTTCTCAGTGACTTTGAGGACTTCTCGTCAGTGGCTTAAAGCCTCCACCCTTGAGTGATTTTCCCTGTGCTCGTAACCTTAGCTGGGCAGAGAATTGCAAATGCAGCCCCATTCATTTCAGTGGCTGAAAAAGAACTTCAATGCTGCGTTTTCCGGGTTGTTAAGGACATCCCAGGGCTCACGCCGTATCTAAGAGATGTCATCATTGTTCTGAGATGAAGTTACCCCTGAACTTCCCTAGAGATTGATTAAGAAAGCCTCAAAGAAAGCTGCCAGTACTCTTGTTACATTCCTGGTTGTTTTAAGGAGCATTTAACTACATTGATTTAAATGCAACTGCTTATACTCTATTTTCTTTCTTTGTAGTCGCCCCCTGTGTGGCTCTTATAGGGCTTCGGCCGCTGTAATCTTATACGTCGCAGTCGTCAGTTATCTGGCTATTGCCGAGCCTTTATACTTACACATGCAGTCGTCAGTATACTGGCTATTGCCGAGCTGTATACATTATACTCGCAGTCGTCAGTATACTGGCTATTGCCGAGCTGTATACATTACACATGCAGTCGTCAGTATACTGGCTATTGCCGAGCTGTATACATTACACATGCAGTCGTCAGTATACTGGCTATTGCCGAGCTGTATACATTATACTCGCAGTGTCAGTATATGGCTATTTGCCGGCTGTATACATACACATGCAGTCGTCAGTATACTGGCTATTGCCGAGCTGTATACATTACACATGCAGTGGTCAGTATACTGGCTATTGCCGAGCTGTATACATTACACATGCAGTGGTCAGTATACTGGCTATTGCCGAGCTGTATACATTACACATGCAGTCGTCGGTATACTGGCTATTGCCGAGCTGTATACATTATACTCGCAGTCGTCCAGTACACTGGCTATTGCCGAGCTGTATACATTACACATGCAGTCGTCGGTATACTGGCTATTGCCGAGCTGTATACAATTACTCGCAGTCGTCCATCATGCGTGCATTGCCGAGCTGTATACATTATACTCGCAGTCGTCCAGTACACTGGCTATTGCCGAGCTGTATACATTAACTCGCGTCGTCCAGTGCACTGGCTATTGCCGAGCTGTTCCTTTACTCGCAGTCGTCCAGTGCACTGGCTATTGCCGAGCTGTATACATTATACTCGCAGTCGTCCAGTGCACTGGCTATTGCCGAGCTGTATACATTATACTCGCAGTCGTCCAGTATACTGGCTATTGTCGAGCTGTATACATTATACTCGCAGTCGTCCAGTATACTGGCTATTGCCGATCTGTATACATTACACATGCAGTCGTCCAGTATACTGGCTATTGCCGAGCTGTATACATTATACTCGCAGTCGTCCAGTACACTGGCTATTGCCGAGCTGTATACATTATACTCGCAGTCGTCCAGTACACTGGCTATTGCCGAGCTGTATACATTATACTCGCAGTCGTCCGTACACTGGCTATGCGAGCTGTATACATTATACTCGCAGTCGTCCAGTATACTGGCTATTGTCGAGCTGTATACATTATACTCGCAGTCGTCCAGTATACTGGCTATTGCCGATCTGTATACATACACATGCAGTCGTCCAGTATACTGGCTATTGCCGTCTAACAATCCCTAATGTTTATGCCTTGGCATAAATTCATCAATGTAGCCACTGTTAACTCCTGTGAAATATGGAATATTTCCAAGTAGCAGTATGGTGGGCCCCCAGGATAAATTTCTCTGGTGGGCCCCAGGCACCCCAGTCCGACCCTGCATGTACAGATGGTTAGAAAGTCCCCACCCACACTCTGGAATTTTACACTGATCATCAATGAATGATAGGAGCAAAAACAGCAGTAAAAATGTAAAGTAAAAATGTAAATGTAAAATTGTAAAGTAAGGTGGTTAAAAATGATCTTTATTGTGTAATCATCACTAGGGGATTGACATTTGAGAATTTTCTTTCATGGGCAAACCCCTTTGATGTATTGCCTTTTTCTTCAACACAGCACAAAATTGTCACATGCTTTAGGATTACTGATTAAAAGCCACATACGGTATTTACTAGAACAGACCTGTGAGCAGCAATGACGAATTTACTTTAATAGTTAAAGTAGTAAACTTTAACTATTACTGTAAACTTGTCAGTGTCACTCACAGGCCAGGCATAAAAGTGGTCTGCAATGTTAGCCATGAAAGCACATGGGGCTGTTCTGTATGTGATCTCAAATTTTTTGACAGTAAGAACTCTTAACGGTGCTGCTTTTACTTGTGGGGGATTCTAGAGATGGTAGACTCTCTTAAAGGGAACCTGCCACCAGGGACCTCATTTTCAATAAAGACAGGTTGCAGATGCCCATCACACCTGCAGTGCAAATATGCCATTCTGCTTTCTCTAAGCATTTGTATTACAATATAATTGTGTGTTTTAACTTACCTGGTTTCCTGATAAAATCCTCTGTTTTGTCCCAGGCGTAGGCGATGCTTTGGATGCATTTAAAAAAACATGTGACTTGTCTGTGCTGCTCACTCCTCAGCTCTCAGACCCCACTTTTGTGCTTCTTCACAGAAACAGAGCTCACAGCCTGGTGAGCTGACATCAGTGGGGGAGGAAGGAGCTGTACAGGAGCACAAAGGTGGGGGCTGAGAGCTGAGGAGTGAGCAGCACAGACAAATCAAGTGTTGTTTTTTGAAATACATGCAAACTAAAGCCAACACCTGACACAAAACTCATTCCTTCTAGTCATCAGCATCTCTTCTAAATACATGGTGGCTTAGCCAATTACTAGTCTCAGTAGTCAAGAGCTATTCATTAATATGTGACCATTGATGATGTTTGGTTGTCACATCAGCAATGTATGTGATTTACTTTCTTACATACAAGTGGGACTGGAAACTCTGAAGACCAAGGGGTTCGCTCGGGAGAGGTTATTTTATGTTAAAGAGGTTTGCCCATGAAAGAAAATTCTGAAATTTTAATCGCCTATGAATTTTTACACAATAATGATAATTTGTGACCATTTACTTTAACAATTTACTCAGTTTTATTGCTGTTTTAGCTCCTATCACTCCCTAGGCTGCTCAGTTTAAGATTCCAGATTGTGGACGGGGAATCTCTAAGCAGACAATTCATGATCCCTCCAGAGTTATGAGATGCTGTGTGCTGACAATGTCCAGGTTTATATACACTTTCATTTAGCTTCTGAACATTCATTAGTATCTGACATATAGAAAAAGAGAGATGAGACAGATCAGAGATGAGAGATGATGAGAACCATGAGATGCAAATAACACACAATGCGGCACATGTATCATAGTTTTGTCTCTCTGATGTGAATTTTAGAGACTTTTGGTGGCTAGTTTTTGCACCTTATGTATGATCCTGTCTTTTTACTTGTGATATATGTTCAGTTTTTCCTATCCTGGCAGGTGAAAATTTTGGCTTCTTTTTGAGACTTTTGTTGCAAATGTCTCAAATCCACATGGACACAAGTCACGTGAGGGGGTTATATACAGGAGTGGACACTACTTATTTGGGATTTAACGTGTTTCATTTTTAATGCATTTTGAAACCTATTACAACAGCTGAGGAGAGGAGATTTGCCTTATTTCATTACTTTTGACATTTGAATTTACTAAACGCATAGTAAACGCTATGTTAACACATGCATTAACGCAGCATTTATATTGCATTTTGTAAACACAAATGTTAACAGTAATGAAATAAGGCAAATCACTTCTCCTCAGTTAGCAAATGTGTTTTTACGATCTGAAAACGCACTTAGTAAAAACGCCCCAAAAACGGCCTAATTTCAAACTGGTCAAAAACAAATGCGTTTTTTTGACGGACTGCTAAAAACGGCCCAAAGACGCGTTCAAAAGACACACGTGTGAAGGCTGTTACGGCACAGGGAGGTACGCGCTCGGCGCTTACCATGCGCGCACCCTGCACGCGGCTGCATAGGAAGTGAAGGAGAGCGGGCCATGGTAAGCCCCGACGCTACCTCCCTGCGCCGAAGCAGCTTCGGCTTAAAGTTTAAAAAGTGTTTTAAACCGCGGCAGCGGTTTTAAAACACTAAAAAAATAAGCTCCGGCACCAGCTCACCCTGAGCTGGTACTCGGTATTTCCTCTTATATACTGCCACTTCAAGTGGTAGGTTTCCTTTAAAATATTCATGAGCACTGGTAAATGAAAGCTGAGAGTAATTGGTTGCCATGGGCAACTACGAACATTCTTACTTTTAGACAGCTTGATAAATCTGCCCCAATTAGTTGAAGTTCCTGCCGATGTAGACATGGACAGCACTTGTGAGAAATTGGTTAGTGGGGAAGAGACCTAAGTTGTGGAATTGGCAGCTGCTATGATTAGTGAGAAGGAATTTCTGAAAGCTTTGGAATTTGTAAATACTTCTGAAGGTTATAAGTGATAACTTACTTGCTCCTGTGCCAAATGATATTGTATATATGAAGAGAATGATGACACTACAGTACGGCATCCAGAGAAAGTGTCCTAAGTATTAATAAAAAGGGTGAAGAAATCATTTACATACACGTGGTTATCTGCATAGAGGATGAAAACAAGAGGCTACTGATTTCTTGGGATTACTATGCTAGCAGTCCCTACTGCTGGGCTATGTTGACATTGCATATGTACTTGTCACGGCTTACTTAAGCCCTTAAAGGGGCTTTTCGCCTGGGCCACTCACATTCAATTTCATTAATTTTCCATATATAAATATTTCTTCAATTAGATGTTATTAAAAAAAATGTTCCTGTGTGCTTAGAAACAAGACTGTGTCCCTGGATACAGCCACCTCTGCTGGAGAGATTGCCCAAAGAAACAAAAGGTTTTGTCTGTGGTAATGATTGCTGAATCCAGGTGGGTAGGCAGGGCTCAATAGCACATGTCTGGCCACTGCTGCCTAAATGTGAGATGGTCGAGGAAGCCATCTTCACACAGGAACATTTTTTTAAATAACATCCAATTAAAGAAATGTTTACATATAGCAAATGAATAAAATTAAATGTGAATGCCCAGATGGGAATACCCCTTTAAAGGTCCAAGGTCTGAGGGTTTTGCAATCTGCGGGGGTCTCCGCTCTGATCAGCAAGTTAGGACCAATCCTGTGGAAAACCCCTTTAAAAGGGAATAACAGGATACAGAAAGAAAGTACCATGTTATAAGTAGGTGGGCTTTGCTGGGCACCTGTGATATACATTAGGTATATTACATAAGTATTGTGACTTCTGTTATAAAACACAGGAGAGACCTTGTATGGTATTCATAAAGTCTAACGTGGAAAAATGATGTAAGCAAGATTCACACTTTGCTGCCCCCAGTGGCGTAACTAGAAGCTGATGGGCCCCGTGCAAGTCTTGCCGCACCCCCGACTATAATGTATGGTTTATTGTAATAGTTTCTTTCATATGGGAAAGTGACACCATAAGGGCCCCCTAAACCTCTTGGGCCCTGGTGGGACTGCAACCTCTGCACCCCCTCAAGTTACGCCCTTGGCTGCCCCTATAGTTAGTTATACACATAGCTACCACTTTTTGCTTAAATCAAATGAGGGTGATGTCAGTGATTTTGTCGGGCAGAAATATCACCTGCAATGAAATTGTCAGTGTCAGAAGCCCAAGTGATAGGATCATGGATGAATAGCCGACAAGCAAAATAAGTCTTCTGCCAAAATGATCGATTACAAAGACCCTGAGAAGAAATTGTTTACAGAAAATTAAATTACTGTAATTAGAAATACATAAATAACAATAAATACAAATTTTGGGTACATGGTTTTAAAGTTGGGACTTTGTGGGCAAGGACTGGCCAAATTATTGTTAAGAGTATCTGTTAGCTTGGTGCAGGGATGTCCAGCAATTACATTGGTGGCCTATGCGCAAGGCTGAACAGCTGATTGGCATGGGGGCATAGTTGTGCACTCATATTGCCTAATTGTCCTAAAGAACAGTACAGGTTCTGTATTTATCACTCAACAGTATATACGGTTTATATATATATATATAGATATATATATATATAATATATATATATAATAGATTGGAAGAAGCGAGCAACACTCCAAAGTCTAATTCAAAGTTAGTGATCTATTGAGGCAAATCCAAAAAACTGATAATAACTAAGCTTTGAACTGGAACTTATTCGGTATAATAGCTGTGAAATGGGGGCCGGCCACTTATACAAAAATTTAACAGGGTAAGTATAAGACCTTAATGGAGTCACCAATATTGTACCTACCCTGTTAAGTTTGGTTTTTGCTGCTGGGAACTGAGGCTACGTGAACACCTGGCAACAGACTTCATGTGATTCTGTAAAATCCACTGCTATAGAATAGAAAATATATGTAAATATTTTGTCATGGAAGTTCTTGCGGATTATTGGGGCATGTATATGATCTATACAATTCTTGGTTTTTCCATTACTTTACTTAAAACCTGAAATATAAAACCATGTATGTGTGAATCTTTTGAACTGAATGAACAGTTCAATGTTTTTATAGGTAAAATTTTATCATAAAAAGCTTTTAATATAAACTAAATTATAAGTAACAATGTTATAGAAAACAGGCTGGATATTATAGACATGTTACATACAGTGGGGGAGATTTATCAGAAGTGTCTGACAGCAGAAGTCTTCTAGCCCAGCTTTCAGTTTCTCCAAGTTGTTTAAAAATTTAAGCTGAGCTCTGATTGGCTGCCAGTTGCCAGTTCTCTTGAAATTCTACCTATCTGCTTTTTACTAGAATGCAAAAAAGTTTTGTGTCATTACACACATAATGGCTGAGGTAGACTCACAAACTCCAACACCGAGTGTTAGTATGGGATCTGTTTATTGGAAACCCAGCGGCTCTAAACTTCAGCAGATAAAAGTAAACCAAAAACATTAAATATTTTAGTCTACCAAGACATAATGTTAGATTGTCTGAGGATTCTGATGTCATGTAGGCTAAGAGTTAAAATTTGTTTGTTAGGCACAATTCACACCTGTGTTAGGACTTCCGTTATTATCTTCAGCCACTAAAACAATAAATACGGAAATTAATCGGATCCTTTTGATTTCAGTAGACTTTTGATGCTTTCTGTTAGTGTCTCTGCACCATTCCATTAGACTTCCATTATTTGAGACTGTTTTCAGCTCAATTTTCTTCATCAATAATGGAGAAGTATGGGAATGGAGTGTTGCATATACATACAGGAGCTATTTAAATCAATGAACATTTTAACAGATAAAGGGAACCTGTCAGAAGAAACTGACCTAATAAACCTTACTTCAGTATTCTGTTGATTAGCTCAACATTTCCCTAATGATGTTAATTCATAGCCCAGCGAGCTGGACATCTACAAAATTAATATGTGTTACATCTGTTCCTGCGTAACCTCTGTCCGTTGAAAACATCTGAGGATGCTCAGAGAAGAAGGGGAGGGGTTGGTTTCAGGCCCACTGTTTTGTGGGCTCGTTTTCTCTAAAGTTCACAATAAAATAAAATGCTGATTTATATGTATCACCTCTGCTCTAAACCTGTTATTTGCAGGTTTTTTCGCTAATAAAGCATTGCAAACTGCAAATTGGCTCCTGATTGTTGTTTAGGTTAAGTGCACAGACTGTGCTCTTCATACAGCCACAACCTGGGGGAAGTTTGCGGCCTGTGGTGAGTGTCATTGCACCGTGACCATGCAGTATGGAAGTCAATGGTGGCCTTGAGTACAGTCGTGCGGCCACTCAGGGACAGAATAAATGGTTACCTGCTATGGAAGTTTTCTCACAATACCAAGTTCCATATTTCGGATATACTACATATGCTGATCAGTGTGAGTACGGGAGGTTTTTATCAGTAACTTAAATCCAATAGACACTGCCCAGAAATGCTTCCCCCAGGAATTGTGGTTGTTTTGGATCCATGTAAATTATTTATGTCTACATAAGTAGACATAAATTCAAATCTGGGATTGAAAGTTGATAGTGGAGTAGCCTTACCGCATTGATCCCACATAACTGTAGAGCTGTTGTCAAGCAACAAGTATATACAGCTGCCACCGCATTGAAGGATCCCTTAGCAATTGCATGATGGTCAGACTCTGGCCGCTCCTCCGGGTAGCTTGTTCCTGTATCATTTCATCAATCTCTTTTTATGGTCTCGATCACCCCACAACTGTTTTAGTGCTAGGAGGGAGAAGTACAATAAAAAGTAATAAAGACATGGACTACATAAAACATACTACTGGGGCCAGTGGTGTAACCTCTTGGACCCAGGTGCGATCACAACCTCTGTATCCCCTAAAGTTACGCCCCCTGACTGGGGCACATTTACTAAGAGTGGTGCAAACTGCAATAAGTTCGGTTTGCCTGTATAGTGCAGCGTTCACCAACTTTTTGTGTGCACAGTTAAATAGGATGTGCAACAGATTTTGCATTATAAATTAGGTGCGCGGTCCGACTGAGCCCCGGAACAACAACACCCCCTAATTTGTGCTGCTTGATGTCTAGCGTAGCTGCGCCACAAAGGGTTGTGTGCGACACAATTGTGGTATAAACACTTAATACCTGTGTATGCAGTTGCACCTAAAAGAAAGTGCAAAGTCTGCCACAAAAGCGGCGCAAATGCCTTAGTAAATGTGCCCCACTCAGAAACCTGAGGGACACATATTTCTTCTACTTATTCCACTTGATAATGAAAGAAACTGAAACGTGCCAACATCCTGATGCTTACCTAATACAACTTCTTTGTCTTCTTTTTCCATCAGGAGATATTGTGGGGTCTCCGGAAGAATGGCAAGGTGACCGACTGAGCAAGTGCCCAGATCCCCACTAAAAGCTAGAGCAGAGGCCACTGAGATTCAGTCCCTAGAATCTCCCTGGGTAAGCACAAAAGGTGTGAAAATTGATGATATAAAACAAATGTTCAACAGTATAATGGGTCACTAGGTTTATAATGTTTGAAATACACACCTGAGCCTAAAATTTGCCCAGTCAGTTTGCCGATGTCACAAATATACCAATGGTGGTGTTGGTAAAGCCACGATTTTCTTGTCTGCAATTTCTCCTGCATATTGGGAGTGGATGTTAAGTCCAAATCCTAATTAGATAAGTAGCTATAAAGCAACTTTTTAGGTAGGAATTTATACTTCATCAGCCTTACCAAATATGCAATACCTGCATTAATCCATACAGAAGCGGGGCAATCAGAATCATCTCAAAGACTGGGCAGTGGCACTGAGACCATCAATAATGCTGCAGCTATGGGAATCAAATCGCTGCACAGCTGACATCTTTTCCTGTAAGAATATAAATGTTTTTTTTGTAGAAACAATTACCCCTGTGTTGCTATGTCAATGGAGATAATGTATGGAGAACGTGCATTACTTTCCATATTTGGAAGATAAATATCCAGATCCCGAGAACCCAGCAGCCCTCCAATGCAAAAACTTGATACAATGAAAGACAAAGTCATCTAAGACTGTTGTCAGTGATAGGTAAGTAATAGCGTTGTTCCATGTGTCATTGATAAATCTCTTTACAAACTAGAAAGAAAAACATATGAGTAGTCATTAGAAGAGACATGTAATTTGTTACATACATGTTTTATTACATCATTATTTCAGAAAATGGTGCAGTAATTTTTACTGCGTCCAGAAACTGTCCTATTACATTTCTGGTCATGGCAGCAGAGTGTCAAACCCATGTTAATGTGCACAAGACCTTATGGCCATGCCACACAGGAATTCTTGTTAATGATGCGAAACCTTTTAACTACCAGAACATATGTTTAGTTACATGTCACCCTGTAACTAACAGGCCCCCTTAAAGTCACAGCCAAAGTAATTGTTCTTTTAATATATTTAAATATAATATATATATTTTAAATATATTTTCGGACTATAAGGTGCACTGGAGTATAAGGCGCACCATCAATAAATCCATGCAAAATGTCTGGGATCATATATAAGGCGCACCGGATTATAAGGCGCACCTGATTATAAGGATGAATACAGCAGGTGGCAGACCTGTGCACGTTCAAGGCAGCTGTTTTTGTAAGTATGGTTCATATATAAGGCACACTGGGCTATAGGCGCACCTTTGATTTCTGAGAAAATCATAGGATTTTTTTGTGCGCCTTATAGTCCAAAAAATACAGTATGCGTGTTAGTAAGTGCATTTTAAATTAGACACAGTGATAAATCAGACAAGGCATTTGACTTTGTAGTCTAACTTTGCAACACTTTTAATAATCCTCCCTGTATCTGTTTTAGTGATAAGGCATAGGGACATACTGACCTGAGAAGGAGAGTTTCATGAGGGAATTTTGAAATCCATATTGAAAGTTGCCTCCAATTCCCAATACAAATTCAGCATGAGGAGCCACGATACTGTACCTAAATACAGTGTAACAGTAAATATGGTTGCATTTGACTAGTCCTGATTCTAGTTGACTTTGGGGAGACAACTCTTTGACAGTCGTTAAGGGTTATTCCCACAAATACAAGTTTCTTGAATGTACTCAGGATAACAAAATCCACATCTTCTAATTCACTATTACAACAATACATCATTTACCAGGCATAATTCCAACCTGTCTCTATCAGTCCTGGTGTACACATTTGGTTGCCCCTGGACCTGACCCTGAGTCTAGGGTTGGCAGACATATTGGGGCATATTTACTTACCTGTCCTGCGCAATCCCCCACAGTGCACTTACTGACCAGAATACAATATCTTGTGATCAAGAAGAAGTGCGTCCGATTTCCTGCATGTGTCGGCTTCCCCAATCAGTCCTCTGGTTAGTTCACCTTCTTCTTCCAGGTGTATGTAGGTGCTTGATCTTGCGACACAATTTAATGTTTAAATCCCGAGCTCAGTCCAAATCAGTCGGCCCACCCCCAGATTTCTGTCGCATGATAGTTGGCGGCGATGCGCCAAAATCCGATCGTGTGTGACACAATCCCCTTCTAAATGCCTGTCCCAGTGCGTGATACTCAAAAAGTCCAGAAAGCCCTACCGAAATGCGGCCGAGGGACCCTTAGTAAATAAGCCCCATTGTTCTTCTGTCTGATGCTGCACTGCGCTGTCTCAGCCTCTAGTCCTCACCCTGCATTCCAGGACAAGCTCACACACACACACTGAACGCTGGCAAACAGGCGCATCCTGAGTAGAGTAAAGCTATAGACAGATAAAATCTTTACCAGCGGGGAGGGATAGAGGGCATGTTGCAGGAACTAATAGTGTATGATAGAAGAGCTGAGGATTTCATGTGTATATGCATCTCAAGGATCTCATCATCTTTCTATGTGTCGATACTAGTGAATGTTAGAAGCTAAATGAAAGTTTATATAAACATGTACCCTGATGATCTAACCACATTGTCACCACACAGAACTGAAGGAATCATTAAAGAGGACCTGTCACTAGATTTGACCACCTGATAACATCCCTGCTGTATGAAAGGATTACAAGTCCTCCCTTAGCTGCCAGTGAGGCAATTACCTTAATTACAGAATTTTCCTCATATGCAAATTAGGTTTGTGACTCTTCTCTCTCAGGGTGGCAGTGAAACACGTCCCATTATTCTGACTGACTGCCTATTTGTACTTAGGGACTGTCTGCTAATAATCAACTACAGACATAGGAAGCTCCATGTAAGATGGTTAGAAAGTCCCCACCCACACTCTGGAATTTTACACTGATCATCAATGAATGATAGGAGCAAAACAGCAGTAAAAATGTAAAGTAAAATGTAATGTAAAATTGTAAAGTAAGGTGGTTAAAATGATCTTTATTGTGTAATCATCACAGGGGATTGACATTTGAGAATTTTCTTTCATGGGCAAACCCTTTGATGTATGCCTTTTTCTTCAACACAGCACAAAATTGTCACATGCTTTAGGATTACTGATTAAAGCCACATACGGTATTTACTAGAACAGACCTGTGAGCAGCAATGACAAATTTACTTTAATGTTAAATGTAAAAACTTAACTATTACTGTAAATTGTCAGCCAGGCATAAAAGTGGTCTGCAAGTTTAGCCATGAAAGCACATGGGGCTGTTCTGTATGTGATCTCAAATTTTTTGACAGTAAGAACTCTTAACGTGCTGCTGCTTTACTTGTGAGGGTTCTAGAGATGGTGACTCTCTAAAGGGAAACCTGCCACCAGGGACCTCATTTCAATAAAGACAGTTGCAGATGCCTATCACACCTGCAGTGCAAATATGCCATTCTGCTTTCTCTAAGCATTTGTATTACAATATATTGGTGTTTTAACTTACCTGGTTTCCTGATAAAATCCTCTGTTTTGTCCCAGGGTAGCGATGCTTTGGATGCATTTCAAAAAAACATGTGACTTGTCTGTGTGCTCACTCCTCAGCTCTCAGACCCCACTTTTGTGCTTCTTCACAGAAACAGAGCTCACAGCCTGGTGAGCTGACATCAGTGGGGGGGAAGGAGCGTACAGGAGCACAAAGGTGGGGGCTGAGAGCTGAGGAGTGAGCAGCACAGACAAATCACGTGTTGTTTTTGAAATACATGCAAACTAAAGCCAACAACCTGACACAAAACTCTTTACTTCTAGTCATCAGCGTCTCTTCTAAATACATGGTGGCTTAGCCAATTGCTAGTCTCAGTAGTAAGAGCTATTCATTAATATGTGACCATTGATGATGTTTGTCTGTCACATCAGCATGTATGTGATTACTTTCTTGACATACAAGTGGACTGAAACTCTGAAGACCAAGGGTTCCTTGGGAGAGGTTATTTTATCTTAAAGAGGTTTGCCCATGAATGAAAATTCTGAAATTTTAATCGCCTATGAATTTTTACACAATAATGATAATTTGTAACCATTTACTTTAAAAATGTACTCAGTTTTATGTGTTTTTAGCTCCTATAACCCCTAGGCTGCTCAGTTTAAGGGGGGCAATCAGAGAGGAGCTCAGGCAGCGTCAAAAGAAGAACAATCTGTCCTGCCCAACCCTAGACTTCTGCATTTGGTCGGATCCGGGGCAACCAAAATTGTATACACCCAAGATGATAGAGGCAAGTTGGAGTTATATCTGTAAATGATGGATTTTTTTTTTTTAACAATAGTGAATTAAAAATGTGTTATTTTGTTATCCTGAGTATATTTAACCCCTTCCCGACTTGCGCCGGCCCCGTGCATGGAGAGCGCTTGGGGCCGAGCCCTCTACATATGGGTAAGTCTTTGCTGCATATTGCAGACACTGGGCGCCGCCATCTTTCCGCGGATCGTCACCCCCGTGACGCAGCGGGGAGAGGCGATCCGTCCCCATCACAGCCTCGGGTCTTCCGAAGACCCGAGACTGTCTCGTTTTAACCCATTCATTACAATGTGCTGATAGCACATTTTAATGAAGGAGTAGGAAAATCCCCATATACTGCCCTACTAGTATGGCGAGTATATGATAGATTGATCAGACCACCTAGGTTAAAGTACCCTAAGTAGTCTGAAAAAGAAAAGTAAAAGTAAAATAAAAAAAAGTAAAAAAAATAAAAATTATATAAAAAAAACAAAAAAATTCCCTAAACTGATATAAATATAATAAACAGTAAAAAATAAGTACATTATGTTCACCGCGTCTGAAAATGCCCGTCTATCAAAATATAATAACGTTTTTTCACTGCGTTTTACCCGTAACGGAAAATAGCGCCCCAAAGTCTAAAATGGCACTTTAAAAAATATAAAAAATCAATATAAAAGTGATCAAAAGGGTTTTCACGTCCTAATATTATAGCAATGAAAACGCATCAAAAGTCGCAAAAAAATAGCACACAGCTCTGTACACCAAGTATGAAAAGTTATTGGCGCCAGAAGATGGCAACATTAAAAAAAAAAAAGGTTTGTGAGGGAGGTTTTAGTTTTTGTAAATGTATGAAAACATTATAAAACCTATAAAATTTGTTATCCCTGTGATCGACCGACCCAAAGAAAAAGTAGACATGTCATTGGGCTCACAGTGATAAGCCGTAAAATCCAAGCCCACAAACAAAATGTTGCAATGTGTTTTTTCACCATTTTCACTGCATTTGGAATTTTTTCCCGCTTCCAGTACACGGCATGGAATATTAAATACCTTCACTATGAAGTGCAATTTGTTACACAAAAAATAAGCCATCACAGAGTCCTTACGGTTAAAAACAAAAAGTTATAGGATTTTTGAGGTGGTGAGTGAAAAATGGAAGTGAAAAAACTAAAAAGTGCCAAGTTGTTAAGGGGTAAGAATCTTGTCTACCTGAGAATAACCTAAGTCTTTTTTTGTTTTGGCTTGCTTGATTTATCTTTGAGGGCACCTTATTAGGCAATGAGTCGTTGTGTTTTTTGTGTCTTTTCCTAAAAAGTCACATAAAACGTCCTGATACTTTAACACACTTTTTACTGTTTTTGCATAAAATTTGCCTTTTTCAAATGTCCCAGTTATAGTAAAAAGTTGCAAATATAGGAGAAAAAAAAAGAAAATCTTAATACTGACCCCAAGATTGCTATCTGCATACCACACATTTCTTTTACACCCACCTCATACATTTTAATAAGTTTTGCCACTATTCAGACATTACTTTTGAATATTTTCTATTCTCCATTAATGAAAATGGATACTCACCAGTTCTTTAACCAGACACGACATTTTGGATGGATTAAAGAAACATCTTCCTTGTCTTTTCCATGTGCATGGAAGGCTTATATAGAAGAACTAAAAGAAAGTTAATTTTTACATTCACTAGGTTACAGTAACCATTGGATTAGATATTATCCAGAGTAAGACTGGAGAAGTGAGTGATTTCATTTTCTTTTTAGCCTGAGTGAAGACCAACACTACATCATATACTGTAATTTTTACTATACGGGATGAACCTATTTAATCCTTACAGGACCCAGCCCATTTTTGCATTGTTTTTTACTCCATCATTCCAAAAGCAATAACTTTTTTATTTTACATTTACATGTGTGGGGTCTTGTTATCTGCAGGACAAATTGTACTTTTAATGGCACCATTTAATATTCATGCATGTACTGAAGCTGAAAAAATGTAAGTAGTGTGATGAAAATGACAAAAAAACACTTATGGGTTTTATTGTGGCCTCTGTTTTACAGCTTTATTTGTGCTCCAAATGACACTCTCACCAAATTTATATAGGTTTTAGTTAGATTTAAAAAAATCAATTTTTTTTTTGCCAATTTGCCAAATTCTGAGGCCAATAACTTGTATGTACCGAGGCAAGTGTCATGTTTTGCGGTATGTGCTGGATTTCATTTACATCAATTTGGGACTACCAATGACTGATTTTTTTTTTTATTCAAATATTCATGAATGGAAAAATTATTTTTATTATTATTTTTATTTTTATTATTTCAGACCCTCTAGGGTATTTATTTCACTGCAGGGTCTTATTGCTCATACTATGTATGCAATACTACTGTATGCAGTATATAGCAATTTTACTGATGATCTCTAATAGCCTGCCATTCGTAGGCTATTGGAGTATTTTACTTGGCAGTCTTACAGTCTCTATGAGATGAATCGTGGGGGCGGTGAATGGCCTCCAAGATGGTCGCACCCATCGGAATCGCAAGTGCCAGGATCTTTACTGTTCAATCAATACTGGGATAACCTAAAGAGTGGCCTTGCGATCTCTCCGCAATGAAGTCCCGTATCCTATATAAGGGTAAAAGGGTGAAACGGAGACCTTAGTGTGTCCCTAACCCAACCAGTTAGATTGCACAGTGTGGTTCACAACCCGTGCTTATCACAGAGGACTTAAGGTAGAGACAACAGTGAGACAATCACTAGTGTTTTGAATTGGACAGGCGGTGAGTAGTGTGTGCTGAAGTATATAGTTTGGGTATCATACTCCGGCAATAGGAGATGCTGAAAGTGTGGTCAGAGATCTATTCCACTGAAGCTAGCAACTAAAGCTTCTTACTCAATGGCAAGAAGACATCTAGAACAACTGTAAGAATTGATTATAGAAGATAACTGGAAATAACATAACTTGCATATATAGGTTATAACAATAACATTTATTTGATGAAACTAGATAGATAAAAAAACACTTAAAAGTAAGGGATACTATACAACTGGTTCTAATTTTAACTTCTGCAGTCCAGTGGATCTGTGTCAGAGGTAAACTGTGTAGGTGATTCTGCCTTTGGGAGAGTTCTTCAGTTATGATTTATAGTGACACATGATATTCCGTAGTACTTTACAGTGTATATATGTCTGCCTGAAATGATGAGAAAGGTTATTCCTCACCTCCAGGAGGTCATGGGAAGTACATTATGTGGTTTAATGTTTGCACCCCTTAGATTGTTCTGTACTATTGAACTTTGCTGCACATGATGTTATACTTACCGTGACTGGAAAATGTATTCAAAACCCTTGAACTTTACTTCACTTAGGCTACATCACATTTTTGTGCATGCCTGTCTGTAGCAGGGGAGAGCCACAGTCGGCGCTGCTCACCCCTCTCCTCTTCATAGGAAATAGTGCTTGCCCTGCCACAAACACAGGAAAGACAGAGCCACGGGTCGCCATGGGAGTCTATGGGGACGGATATTCTGGCCGCAAACTGCGAACCGGATATATCGCAGAGCCGCCCCCATGGGGTCTAGTGGGACTGTGGTTCAAGGAGGGGTATCTATATACTGAGGGGACACGTGTTGGGGGCTATCTATATACTGAGTGGGCACGTGCGGACTATGTATACATACCTCCAAACATCCCGGACTGTGGGACAGTTCACAGTTTTGAGCTCTGTCCCACCATCACGGACGGCTGGAGAGTCCCGGGCTGTGCCTCTCTCTCCACATTTGTTCTCATCTCTCGTGGTCCCATACATTATAGCAATGATGCATCTGGGCCAGGGGGGGGGGGACAGCCCCTGCTGCTTTCTCACGTGTCCTTCACATGGCTCCTTCAGACATGTGAGGAGGTAGGTAGCAATGCTCTTGGCCAGCCCCACCCCTCTGAGCCCAAAAGAGAGAAGAAGATGAACTTCATCAAGGCTGTGGGGTGCTAGGGTGTGGAGTAGCCTAGCCCCAAAAGGCTTTGCACGCCCCCCTCAAATAATTATAATTGAATAAAATTAAGTTTTTATAATACATTTGCACACAAGTAGATATAAACAAGTTAGGGTATCACGCCATTGGGATCTACTTCAGAAATTAGAATTCCAGACGGTACATTTGTAAACATGCTTATCCACTGAGTGAACTGAATCTTATTAAATAGGGATCTACCATGGGACATACTCATAGCTCAGGTAGTGTGAATGTTAATCTTCTTATATTTGTTATCCATGGCCTCCTTCCTTTGAAATCAACCTATATTAAATATGCCAAAGAGTCAAAAGAGCTTCCGGGGGTTTTGGCCAACCCCTCCACAAGGTTTAACTCCTTAGGTGTCACTGTGCAAGAAGCACTTTCCCTACCACTGTGTGAGTTAAGCAACAAGGGGGAAAGGGGAGGTGCTGGATCTATGAGTAAGTGCCCCTGGTTTATCAGGATGGAGTCCAACCTGACACCAATGGTAGATTTCCTTAAATAAGTTAGAGTAGAGTAGGGTCAGTCAAAAGAGTCTAGCTTATCATGGCTTAAAAATGTTTTGGTAAAAAAAAAAAATGCTTATACAATGCTATGTATCAATTGAGAATGGACGCCGGTGGGGGGAGGGGCCACAAAAATCTTCAAGTCAGGGGTCCTAAAATTCCTAGTGGTGGCCCTGTATGTTACAGCCACAAGCTTAATGATAATTGTTTTTGATATTTATGTGAGAAACAGAAAGGGTCATGCCTTGTTCACTGCTTTTCAGTTGAACAAGGCATGAAGACAGTTGGAATTCCTGGTGCTTGAAGGGGCATGACTAGGTGGGCGGAACGGAGATTCATTATGATGACCCGGTTGCACCGTGGATTCACTAAGAGGCCGGAGCCACCACCTTAAATAATTCAGACTAAATGAATAGGGTGTCATTGTAGAAATGAAGTACTTCAGACAAAACAAGTGAGTTACGGCAGTGCCATAACTTACTAGTTTTATTGATCAAGAAAGATCCACTAGGATATCAAACATATAGTTTTTGCCATGTTATAACAAAACATTATGAGATCTGATATAGAAAACATATAACATGGTAAGTCAGTGAGGAAGCATCTTTCCAGTATCCTCGCCAAATTACTGCTTGTAGACTATCCACATAATAACGTCGCTATCTGGACGGGTTGGTGCTGGTACTCTTTTAACTTTTTTTTCCAACATATCAGCATTTTCCATTATGTGGTGTACAATGTCATGACACTTAAAGGAATCTACCCACCAGCATAATCACGCGTGTGCAAGCAAGAAATATGGAGTTAGAGGCTGATGCAGTGGGTTCCCTGGGGAAACCCTGAGGTGTCTGTAGGATGAATCCTGGGTGATGGATGGGGGAGCCGTGTTGGTAAGCAGCCTGGATCCTGGGATTAGATGGAGGCAACTTTGTGCAATAAACTTACAGTTCTTTATTGAAAAGCAGGCAACGGCCAAACGATTAAAAGCAGAGTTTCAAGCTGGAAGAGTCATGGAGAGCCGGTCCACAGGAAGGTTACATGCAGACTGGTATAGTAGTAGGTTCAGGCTGGGCTTTGCAGATGGAGCTGAGTCCGGTTGTGGATCTCAGTGGGCTTGAGTCTCCAGACTTGTCCTGGGTGCTAGGCAGCAAGTAGAGGCGTAGAGAGCAGACAGACACAGGAGTCTGGTTTCCTTAGAAGACCATGACTAAAAAAGAAGCTGTGCTTCCACCCAGCAGGGGTCTAATGCTCCTGGAGGTGGTAGCATTCCTACATCAGCTTTAGCTTGTATACAAGAAACATATGGACAGTCACATATACAGTGATAACTGTTGGCTTACCTGACAGTGGCTACAGCTCAAGCAATAACTTAGTCCCTAGAGGAGCTCTAGATGTGTTGGGCAGGCTCACCAGATTCTTACCAGCTTCTGACCAGGAGAGGGGTCTTCGAACTACACCTTGCTATGCATTGGCAGGGGTGTCGCAAAATATAGTGTCTCATCTACTCTGATGGGCAAGCTTGTCAGATGCAGGCCCCATCTATACCTGTGCCTGGTCATGGTTGCACCCCCTGAAATTGCAGCCGGTTATTACCCCACCCTCCACTCATATCCAATCATAGAGAGGATAATCATTGGAAAGGGGCACTTGAGCTGGAACTGGAGTTACTTCAGTTTGTTTTAGAAAAGATGACAAATCTTCTAGAACTTATTCACTTTTGAATCATACTGCCTCTACCCATTGGGATTTATTGGCCCACATGTGCCCCAGCTCCATTTTTTTGTCTGACTTTGTGAAATGTTCTGCATTTCTTTTAGTGAAAACTGTTTATACATCGGTTCGGCTGCACTTACCCAGCGCAACACAAAATTCTGCACTGTGAGGAATGGGCGTCCTGTGACAGTTGCACGCTCTATGTTAAAGAGCAACAAATTCATGAATCTAGCGCATCTTGCACTCCACAGTTTGCACTGACGATCCGACGGATTTGGACTATGACGCCGGATTTTAACATTTTAAATTGTGTCGCAAGCATGCACTACACTATAACAGGGAAGAAGAAGGTGAACTCGGCTGACTGAGCGGGGGGGAAGCGACAAATCCAGGATTTCAGTGCTTTGGCCAACCTATATGGGGGGTGGTATAGATTCATTGACGATTGTGTTACTTTTTTGGAGAGAGATAGAACTTTGTCCTGAATTTATAGGAGAATTGAAATAATGGACAAATTTTCCTTACCTCCCACTTCTCACAGAGTTCCGTGGTTTCTTGGATTTTGAAGATCAGGATCAGGACTAAGGGGATAACAAGATTGTACTGGAGGAGTAATTCTATAATTGTCTTCTACCAGTACAATAGTTTCATGCAAAATCGGAAGGACAGAATATCTTAAGGACAGTTAACGACGAAAGAAAGAGAAATTGGACCATGGATGGTGATTCCGCAGGAATGCATTGGAATGACTGACCGTTTAGAAACAGAGGGTTACCAAGAGGATCATTTCAGTGGCTTATCGAGAGCGGCCCAGTAGCAAAAGGGAGGACCATCTAAGACCATGTGTACAACAATGGTTCCAAGAGGGGGTGTTACCATACAATAATCATGGGGAGCTGTCAAGAAGATTTTGGATATTGGACATTTAAGGGCCGACCCACGGCTTAATACTGCATCACTGAGGGCCACGGTTAATTGCCAGAGAGCCCAAGGTGAAGGCTATTTGGTGAACGCCATTCAGAGGAGGACATCGCGTGTTGTGGCACTCGAACAATGGCTATTTGCTATGTGGGGGTGTACGGCTTGAAGCAACACTCCTAACAACCCCAATCTTCCTTAAGAAATTTTAAAGGCACAACGCGAAATGTGATTCGGTTTAATATGTCGGAAATGGTTTGGTAGGGGACATGCCCCCCCCCCCGGCCTCGTCTCTCCCCTCCCCTTTTCTCGATACAGCGGTTTAAAACACTAACAAAAATAAGCTCCGGCACCAGCTCACCCTGAGCTGGTACTCGGTATTTCCTTCTTATACCTGCCACTTCAAGTGGTAGGTTTCCTTTAAAATATTCATGAGCACTGGTAAAATGAAAGCTGAGATGTAATTGGTTGCCATGGGCAACTACGAACATTCTTACTTTTAGACAGCTTGATAAATCTGCCCCAATTAGTTGAAGTTCCTGCCGATGTAGACATGGACAGCACTTGTGAGAAAATGTGGTTAGTGGGGAAGAGACCTAAGTTGTGGAATTGGCAGCTGCTATGATTAGTGAGAAGGAATTTCTGAAAGCTTTATGGTAATTTGTAAATACTTTCTGAAGGTTATAAGTGATAACTTACTTGCTCCTATGCCAAATGATATTGTATATATGAAGAGAATGATGACACTACAGTACGGCATCCAGGAGAAAGTGTCCTAAGTATTAATAAAAAGGGTGAAGAAATCATTTACATACACGTGGTTATCTGCATAGAGGATGATAAACAAGAGGCTACTGATTTCTCTTGGGATTACATATGCTAGCAGTCCCTACTTGCTGGCTATGTTGACATTGCATATGTTACATTGTCACGGGCTTACTTAAGCCCTTAAAGGGGTCTTTTCGCCTGGGCACTCACATTCAATTTCATTAATTTTCCATATATAAACATTTCTTCAATTAGATGTTATTAAAAAAAATCTTCCTGTGTGCTTAGAAACAAGACAGTGTCCCTGGATACAGCCACCTCTGCTGGAGAGATTGCCCAAAGAAACAAAAGGTTTTGTCCTGTGGTAATGATTGCTGAATCCAGGTGGGTAGGCAGGGCTCAATAGCACATGTCTGGCCACTGCTGCCTAAATGTGAGGTGGTCGAGGAAGCCATCTTCACACAGGAGCATTTTTTTAAATAACATCCAATTAAAGAAATGTTTACACATAGCAAATGAATAAAATTAAATGTGAATGCCCAGATGGGAATTCCCCTTTAACGGTCCAAGGTCTGAGGGTTTTGCAATCTGCGGGAGTCCCAACTCTGAGATCCCCACTGATCAGCAAGTTAGGCCCAATCCTGTGGAAAACCCCTTTAAAAGGGAATAACAGGATACAGAAAGAAAGTACCATGTTATAAGTCAGTGGGGTTTGCTGGGCACCTGTGATATACATGCTGCGATGGATGCAGCAAAGTATTGTGACTTTTGTTATAAAACACAGGAGAGACCTTGTATGGTATCCATAAAGTCTAACGTGGAAAAATGATGTAAGCAAGATTCACACTTTGCTGCCCCCAGTGGCGTAACTAGAAGCTGATGGGCCCCAGTGCAAAGTCTGTGCCGGGCCCCCGACTATAATGTATGGTTTATAGTAATATGTCTTATGTAATATGTCTTCTCATATGGGAAAGTGACACCATAAGGGCCCCCTAAACCTCTTGGGCCCTGGTGGGACTGCAACCTCTGCACCCCCTCAAGTTATGCCCTTGGCTGCCCCTATAGTTAGTTATACACATAGCTACCACTTTTTGATTAAATCAAATGAGGGTGATGTCAGTGATTTTGTCTGGGCAGAAATATCACCTGCAATGAAATTGTCAGTGTCAGAAGCCCCAGTGATAGGATCATGGATGAATAGCCGACAAGCAAAATAAGTCTTCTGCCAAAATGATCAATTACAAGACCCTGAGAAGAAATTGTTTACAGAAAATTAAATTACTGTAATTAGAAATACATAAATAACAATAAATACAAATTTTGGGTACATGGTTTTAAAGTTGGGACTTTGTGGGCAAGGACTGGCCATATTATTGTTAAGAGCTATCTGTTAGCTTGGTGCAGGGGATGTCCAGCAATTACATTGGTGGCCTATCCGCAAGGCTGAACAGCTGATTGGCATGGGGGCATAGTTGTGCACTCATATTGTCTAATTGTCCTAAAGAACAGTACAGGTTCTGTATTTATCACTCAACAGTATATATATATATATATATATATATGATTTGGAAGAAGCGAGCAACACTCCAAAAGTCGAATTCAAAAGTTGGTGATCTTTATTGAGGCAAATCCAAAAAACTGATAATAACTAAGCTTTGACCTGGAACTTATTCGGTATAATAAGCTGTGAAATGGGGGGCCGGCCACTTATACAAAAATTTAACAGGGTAAGTATAAGACCTTAATGGAGTCACCAATATTGTACCTACCCTGTTAAAGTTTGGTGTTTGCTGCTGGGAACTAGAGGCTACGTGAACACCTGGCAACAGACTTCATGTGATTCTGTAAAATCCACTGCTATAGATATAGAAAATATATGTAACATATTTTGTCATGGAAGTTCTTGCGGATTATTGGGGCATGTTATATGATCTTATACAATTCTTGGTTTTTCCATTACTTTACTTACATAACCTGAAATATAATAAACCATGTATGTGTGAATCTTTTGAACTGAATGAACAGTTCAATGTTTATAAGGTAAAATTTTATCATAAAAAGCTTTTAATATACAACTGAAAATAAATACCGTAAGTAACAATGTACAGTAAAACAGGCTGGATATTATAGACATGTTACATACAGTGGGGGAGATTCATCAGAAGTGTCTGACAGCAGAACTCTTCTAGCCCAGCTTTCAGTTTCTCACAGTTGTTTATAAAATTTAAGCTGAGCTCTGATTGGCTGCCATGTTGCCAGTTCTCTTGAAATTCTACCTATCTGCTTTTTACTAGAATGCAAAAAAGTTTTGTTGTCACTTACACACATAATGGCTGAGGTAGACTCACAAACTCCAACACCAAGTGTTAAGTATGGGATCTGTTTATCTGGAAACCCAGCGGCTCTAAAAACTTCAGCAGCATAAAAGTAAACCTAAAAAACATTAAATATTTTAGTCTACCAAGACCTAATGTTAGATTGTCTGAGGATTCTGATGTCATGTAGGCTAAGAGTTAAAATAATGTTCCAAGTTTTGTGGAAGGTTTGTTAGGCACAATTCACACCTGTGTTAGGACTTCCATTATTATCTTCAGCCACTAAAACAATAAATACCGAAATTAATCGGATCCTTTTGATTTCAGACTTACATTAGACTTCCATTATTTGAGATTGTATCTTCAGCTCAATTTTTCTTCATCAATAATGGAAGCAGTAATGGAAGTGGTGCATATATACACTACAGGGAGCTATTTAAATCAATGAACATTTTAACAGATTAAAGGGAACCTGTCAGAAGAAACTGACCTAATAAACCTTACTTCAGTATTCTGTTGATTAGCTCAACATTTTCCTAATGATGTTAATTCATAGCCCAGCGAGCTGGGACCATCTACAAAATTTAATATGTGTTACATCTGTTCCTGCGTAAACCTCTGTCCGTGAAATACGTCTGAGGATGCTCAGAGAAGAAGGGGAGGGGTTTGGTTTCAGGGCCCTGTCTTTGTGGGCTCTTTTTCTCTAAAAGTTCACAATAAAATAAAATGCTGATTTTATATGTATCACCTCTGCTCTATAAACCTGTTATTTGCAGGTATTTTTCGCTAATAAAGCATTGCAAAACTGGCAAAATTGGCCTTGATTGTTGTCTTAGGTTAAGTGCACATGACTGTGCTCTTCATACAGGCCACAACCTGGGGGAAGTTTGCGGCCTGTTGGGTGAGTGCTCATTGCACCGTGACCATGCAGTATGGAAGTCAATGGTGGCCTTGAGTACAGTCGTGCGGCCAACTCAGGGACAGAATAAATGGTTACCTGCTTATGGAAGTTTTCTCACAATACCAAGTTCCATATTATTCGGATATACTAACATATGCTGATCAGTGTGAGTACGGGAGGTTTTTATCAGTAACTTAAATCCAATAGACACTGCCCAGAAATGCTTCCCCCAGGAAATTTGTGGTTGTTTTGGATCCATGTAAATTACTTATGTCTACATAAGTAGACATAAATTCTAAATCTGGATTGAAAGTTGATAGTGGAGTAAGCCTTACCGCATTGATCCCACATAACTGTAGAGCTGTTGTCAAAGCAACAAGTATATACAGCTGCCACCGCATTGAAGGATCCCTTAGCAATTGCATGATGGTCAGACTCTGGCCGCTCCTCCGGGTAGCTTGTTCCTGTATCATTTCATCAATCTCTTTCTTATGGTCTCGATCACCCCACAACTGTTTTAGTGCTAGGAGGGAGAAGTACAATAAAAAGTAATAAAAGTAACATGTACTACATAAAACATACTACTGGGGCCAGTGGTGTAACCTCTTGGACCCAGGTGCGATCGCAACCTCTGTACCTCCTAAAGTTACGCTCCTGACTGGGGCACATTTACTGAGAGTGGTGCAAACTGCACTAAGTTCGGTTTGCCTGTGTATAGTGCAGCGTTCACCAACTTTTTTGTGGTGCACCGTTAACATAGGATGTGCAACAGACTTTGCATTATAAATCAGGTGCGCGGTCCGACTGAGCACCGGAACAAACACCCCCTAATTTGTGCTGCTTGCTGCCTAGCATAGCTGCGCCACAAAAGGGTTGTGTGCGACATAATTGTGGTATAAACACTTAATACCTGTGCATGCAGTTTGCACCTAAAAGAAAGTGCAAAGTCTGCCACAAAACTGGCGCAAATGCCTTAGTAAATGTGCCCCACTGCAGAAACCTGAGGGACACATATTTCTTCTACTTATTCCACTTGAATAATACAAGAAACTGAACGTGCCAACATCCTGATGCTTACCTTTAATACAACCTTCTTTGTCTTCTTTTTCCATCAGGAGATATTGTGGGGTCTCTGGAAAGAATGGCAAGGTGACCAGCTGAGCAAGTGCCCAGATCCCACTAAAAGCTAAGAGCAGAGGCCACTGAGATTCAGTCCCTAGAATCTCCCTGGGGTAAGCACAAAATGTGAAAATTGATGATATAAAACAAATTGTTCAACAGTAATAATGGGTCACTAGGTTTATAAATGTTGAAATACACACCTGAGCCCTAAAATTTGCCCAGTCAGTTTGCCGATTGTCACAAATATACCAATGGTGGTGTTGGTAAAGCCACGCATTTTCTTGTCTGCAATTTCTCCTGCATATTGGGAGTGGATGTTAAGTCCAAATCCTAAATTAGATAAAGTAGCTATAAAGCAAACTTTTCTAGGTAGGAATTTATACTTCATCAGCCTTACCAAATATGCAATACCTGCATTAATGCCATACAGGAAGCGGGCAATCAGAATCATCTCAAAAGACTGGGCAGTGGCACTGAGACCCATCAATAATGCTGCAGCTATGGGAATCAAATCGCTGCACAGCTGACATCTTTTCCTGTAAGAATATAAAATATTTTTTTGTAGAAAACTTAAGCGGAATTACCCCTGTGTTGCTATGTCAATGAGATAAATGTATAGAGAACAATGCACTTACTTTCCATATTTGGAAGATAAATATCCAGATCCCAGAGAACCCAGCAGCCCTCCAATGCAAAAACTTGATACAATGAAAGACCAAAGTAATCTTAGACTGTTGTCAGTGATAGGTAGGTAATAGCGTTGTATCCATGTGTCATTGATAAATCTCTTTACAAACTAGATAAAAAACATTACTGAGTAGTCATTAAGAAGTAGCACGTAATTTGTTACATACATGTTTTATGTTCATCATTATTCCCAGAAAATGGTGCGGTAATTGTTACTACTGTCCAGAAACTGTCCTATTAAATTTCTGTGTCAGTGGCACAGAGTGTCAAAACCCATGTTAATGTGCACAAGACCTTATGGCCACGCCACACAGGAAATTCTTGTTAATGATACGAAACCTTTTAACTACCAGAACATATGTTTAGGTTACATGTCACCCTGTAACTAACAGGCCCCCTTAAAGTCACAGCCAAAGTTAATTGTTCTTTTAATATATTTTAATATATAATATATATATTTTTAAATATATTTTCGGACTATAAGGTGCACTGGAGTATAAGGCGCACCATCAATAAATCCATGCTAAAATGTCTGGGATCATATATAAGGCGCACCGGATTATAAGGCGCACCTGATTATAAGGATGAATGACCAGCAGGTGGCAGACCTGTGCACAGTTCAAGGCAGCTGTTTTCTGTAAGTATGGTTCATATATAAGGCACACTGGGCTATAAGGCGCACCTTTGATTTCTGAGAAAATCATAGGATTTTTTTGTGCGCCTTATAGTCCAAAAAATACAGTATGCGTGGCTTAGTAAGTGCATTTAAAATTAGACACAGTGATAAATCAGACAAGGCATTTGACTTTGTAGTCTAACTTTGCAACACTTTTAATAAATCTCTCCCTGTATCTGTTTTTAGTGATAAGGCATAGGGACATACTGACCTGAGAAGGAGAGTTCATGAGGGATATTTGAAATCCATATTGAAAGGTGCCTCCAATTCCCAATACAAATATCAGCATGAGGAGTCCACGATACTGTACCTAAATACAGTGTAACAGTAAATATGGTTGCATTTTGACTAGTCCTGATTCTAGTTGACTTTGGGGAGACAACTCTTTGACAGTCGTTAAGGGTTATTCCCACAAATACAAGTTTCTTGAATGTACTCAGGATAACAAAATCACACATCTTCTAATTCACTATTATTAACAAAAATACATCATTTCACAGGCATAATTCCAACCTGTCTCTATCAGTCCTGGTGTACACAATTTTGGTTGCCCCTGGACCTGACCCTGAGTCTAGGGTTGGCAGACATATTGGGGCATATTTACTTACCTGTCCTGCGCAATCCCTGACAGTGCACTTACTGACCAGAATACACATCTGCTGTGATCAAGAAGAAAGTGCGTCCGATTTCCTGCATGTGTCGCTTCCCCAATCAGGTCCTCTGGAGTTCACCTTCTTCTTCCAGGTGTATGTAGGTGCTTGATCTTACGACACAATTTAAATGTTAAATCCCGAGCTCAGTCCATATCAGTCGGCCCACCCCCCGATTTCTGTCGCATGATAGCTGGCGGCGATGCGCCAAAATCTGATCGCGTGTGACACAATCCCCTTCTAAATGCCTGTCCCAGTGGCGTGATCCTCAAAAACGTCGGAAAGCCCTACCGAAATGCGGCCGCGGGACCCTTAGTAAATAAGCCCCATTGTTCTGTCTGATGCTGCACTGCGCTGCTCTCTGCCTCTAGTCCTCACCCTTGCATTCCAGGACAAGCTCACACACACACTGAACGCTGGCAAACAGTCGCATCCTGAGTAGAGTAAAGCTATAGACAGATAAAATCTTTACCCAGCGGAGGGATAGGGAGGCATGTTGCAGAACTAATAGTGTATGATAGAAGAGCTGAGGATTTCATGTGTTATATGCATCTCAAGGATCTCATCATCTTTCTATGTGTCAGATACTAGTGAATGTTCAGAAGCTAAATGAAAGTTTATATAAACATGTACCCTGATGATCTAACCACATTGTCACCACACAGAACTGAAGGAATCATTAAAGAGTACCTGTCACTAGATTTTGACCACCCTGACTTACAATCCCTGCTGATAAAGGATTACAAGTCCTCCCCTTAGCTGCCAGTGAGGCAATGTACCTTAATTACAGACATTTTCCTGATATGCAAATTAGGTTTGTGACTCTTCTCTCTCAGGGTGGCAGTGAACCACGTCCCATTATTCTGACTGACTGCCTATTTGTACTTAGGGACTGTCTGCTAATAATCAACTACAGACATATGAAGCTCCATGTACAGATGGTTAGAAAGTCCCCACCCACACTCTGGAATTTTACACTGATCATCAATGAATGATAGGAGCAAAAACAGCAGTAAAAATGTAAAGTAAAAATGTAAATGTAAAATTGTAAAGTAAGGTGGTTAAAAATGATCTTTATTGTGTAATCATCACTAGGGGATTGACATTTGAGAATTTTCTTTCATGGGCAAACCCCTTTGATGTATTGCCTTTTTCTTCAACACAGCACAAAATTGTCACATGCTTTAGGATTACTGATTAAAAGCCACATACGGTATTTACTAGAACAGACCTGTGAGCAGCAATGACAAATTTACTTTAATAGTTAAATTAGTAAACTTTAACTATTACTGTAAACTTGTCAGGCCAGGCATAAAAGTGGTCTGCAATGTTAGCCATGAAAGCACATGGGGCTGTTCTGTATGTGATCTCAAATTTTTTGACAGTAAGAACTCTTAACGGTGCTGCTTTTACTTGTGGGGGATTCTAGAGATGGTAGACTCTCTTAAAGGGAACCTGCCACCAGGGACCTCATTTTCAATAAAGACAGGTTGCAGATGCCTATCACACCTGCAGTGCAAATATGCCATTCTGCTTTCTCTAAGCATTTGTATTACAATATAATTGTGTGTTTTAACTTACCTGGTTTCCTGATAAAATCCTCTGTTTTGTCCCAGGCGTAGGCGATGCTTTGGATGCATTTCAAAAAACATGTGACTTGTCTGTGCTGCTCACTCCTCAGCTCTCAGACCCCACTTTTGTGCTTCTTCACAGAAACAGAGCTCACAGCCTGGTGAGCTGACATCAGTGGGGGAGGAAGGAGCTGTACAGGAGCACAAAGGTGGGGGCTGAGAGCTGAGGAGTGAGCAGCACAGACAAATCACGTGTTGTTTTTTGAAATACATGCAAACTAAAGCCAACACCTGACACAAAACTCTTTACTTCTAGTCATCAGCGTCTCTTCTAAATACATGGTGGCTTAGCCAATTGCTAGTCTCAGTAGTCAAGAGCTATTCATTAATATGTGACCATTGATGATGTTTGTCTGTCACATCAGCAATGTATGTGATTTACTTTCTTACATACAAGTGGGACTGGAAACTCTGAAGACCAAGGGGTTCCCTTGGGAGAGGTTATTTTATCTTAAAGAGGTTTGCCCATGAATGAAAATTCTGAAATTTTAATCGCCTATGAATTTTTACACAATAATGATAATTTGTGACCATTTACTTTAACAATTTACTCAGTTTTATTGCTGTTTTAGCTCCTATCACTCCCGCAGATTTGCACCTAAAAAGTCGCAAAAAAGGTGAAAAGTCGCACGGTACATCTGGAAAGTTAAGATACATGAGGCACACTGCAAAAGGTGTAGACCAAAGTGCACTTGAAGAGCCCCAACAACAGTCACAAAAAAAAGTAGCAAAAACGTGAAAAGTCGCAAAAAAAAAGATGATTTGCCTAGCTGAAACTATGATACATGTGCCCCAATGCCATTCTCAGTTCTGCTATCTCAGCCATAACATATACTGTCAGCTATGCTGGTCCTGACTCCCCCCTCCCCTGGATAAAGACATTGGGGCAGATTTACTTACCCGGTCCATTCGCGATCCAGCAGCGCGTTCTCTGCGGTGGATTCGGGTCCAGCCGGGATTCACTAAGGCAGTTACTACGACGTCCACCAGGTGGCGCTGCTGCGTTGAAGTCCGCCGAGGTCTGCCGGAATGCACTGAAGTTCACCGATCTATTCCGGGTGAAGGTAAGCGCGAGTCCCGCGACACTTTTTTTAAAAAAAATGCGCCGGTTTTTCCGAATCCGTCGGGTTTTCGTTCAGCCACGCCCACCCATTTCCGTTGCATGCATGCCAGCGCCGATGCGCCACAATCCTGTCGCATTCGCAAAAATCCCGGGCCAATACAGGGAAAATCGGTGCAAAACGGAAATATTCGGGTAACACGTCGGGAAAACGCGAATTGGGCCCTTAGTAAATAAACCCCCTTATCTGTCTGTACCTGTAGATTTACTCTCCTAATATTGCTGTTTTCCCAGCAGGAAGTGTGTGTGTGAGCTTGTCTTGGAATGAAAGGGGGGAAGGGGGGGCAATGCAGAGTGGAGCTCAGTGCAGCGTCAAACAGAAGAACAATCTGTCCTGCCCAACCCTAGACTTCTGAATTATGGTCGGATCCCGGGGCAACCAAAATTGTATACACCAAGACTGATAGAGGCAAGTTGGAGTTATATCTGTGAAATGATGGATTTTTTTTTTTTTTTAATAATAGTGAATTAAAGTATGTGTTATTTTGTTATCCTGAGTATATTTAACCCCTTCCCGACTTGCGCCGGGCCCCCGTGCATGGAGAGCGCTTGCGGGCCGAGCCCTCTACATAGTGGGTAAGTCTTTGCTGCATATTGCAGACACTGGGCGCCGCCATCTTTCCGCGGATCTTCACTCTCCGTGACGTCAACGGGGAGAGGCGATCCGTCGCCATCACAACCTCGGGTCTTCCGAAGACCCGAGACTGTCTCGTTTTAACCCATTCATTACAATGTGCTAATAGCACATTTTAATGAAGGAGTAGGAAAATCCCCATATACTGCCATACTATTGTATGGCAGTATATGATAGGATTGATCAGACCACCTAGGGTTAAAGTACCCTAAGTAGTCTGAAAAATAGTAAAAGTAAAAATAAAAAAAAGTAAAAAAAAATAAAAATTTAATAAAAAAAACAAAAATTCCCTACAACTGATAAATATTAATAAACAGTAAAAAATCAAAGTACTTATGTATCACCGCGTCTGAAAATGCCCAGTCTATCAAAATATAATAACGTTTTTTCACTGCGTTTTACCCCGTAACGGAAAATAGCGCCCAAAGTCTAAAATGGCACTTTTGAAAAATATAAAAAATCAATAAAAAGTGATCAAAAGGTTGCACAGTCCTAAATATTATAACAATCAAAAGTCGCAAAAAAAATAGCACACAGCTCCGTACACCAAAGTATGAAAAAGTTATTGGCGCCAGAAGATGGCAACATAAAAAAAAAAGGTTTTGTAGAGGAGGTTTTAATTTTTGTAAATGTATGAAAACATTATAAAACCTATAAAAATTTGTTATCCCTGTGATCGCACCGACCCAAAGAATAAAGTAGACATGTCATTTGGGGCTCACAGTGAAAGCCGTAAAATCCAAGCCCACAACAAAATGTTGCAAATGTGTTTTTTCACCATTTTCACTGCATTTGGAATTTTTTCCCGCTTCCCAGTACACGGCATGGAATATTAAATACCTTCACTATGAAGTGCAATTTGTTACACAAAAAATAAGCCATCACAGAGTCCTTACGTGTAAAAACAAAAAAGTTATAGATTTTTGAAGGTGGTGAGTGAAAAATGGAAGTGAAAAAACTAAAAAGTGCTAAGTTGTTAAGGGGTTAAGAATCTTGTCTACGTGAGAATAACCCTAAGTCTTTTTTTTGTTTTTGGCTTGCTTGATTTATCTTTGAGGGCGACTTATTAGGCAAATGAGTCTGTTGTGTTTTTTTGTGTCTTTTTCCTAAAAAGTCACATAAAAAGTCCTGAATACTTTAAAAACACTTTTTACTGCTTTTTGCCTTTTTCAAATGTTCACAGTTATGGTAAAAAGTTGCAAATATAGGAGAAAAAAAAAGAAAAACTAAAATACATGACCCCAATGATTGCTATCTGCATACCACACATTTCTTTTACACCACCCTCATCATCATTAAATAAGATTTTGCCACTATTCATGACATTTACTTTTGAATATTTTCTATTCTCCATTAATGAAAATGGATACTCACCAGTTCTTTTAACCAGAACGACATTTTGGATGGATTAAAGAAACTATCTTCCTTGTCTTTTCCATGTGCATGGAAGGCTTATATAGAAGAACTAAAAGAAAGTTAAATTTTTACATTCACTAGGTTACAGTAACCATTGGATTAGATATTCTCCAGATTAAGACTGGAGAAGTGAGTTGTCATTTTCTTTTTAGCCTGAGTGACATGACCCGCACTTACATCGTATACTGTAAATTTTTACTATACGGGATGTAACCTTATTTAATCCTTACAGGACCCAGCCCATTTTTGCATTTGTTTTTTACTCCAATCATTCCAAAAGCAATAACTTTTTTATTTTACATTTACATGTGTGGGGTCTTGTTATCTGCAGGACAAATTGTACTTTTTAATGGCACCATTTAATATTCCATGCAATGTACTGAAAAGCTGGAAAAAATGTAATGTAGTGTAGTGAAATTGACAAAAAAACACATTTATGGCGTTTTATTGTGGCCTCTGTTTTTACAGCTTTAATTTTGTGCTCCAAATGACACTTCACCAAATTTATATAGGTTTTAGTAGATTTTAAAAAAATCAATTTTTTTTTGCCATTTTGCAAAATTCTGAGGCCAATAACTTGTATGTACCGAGGCAAGGTGTCATTTGTTTTGCGGTATGTGCTGGTATTTTCATTTACATCAATTTGGACCTACATGACAGATTTTTTTTTAAATTCAAATATTCATGAATGGAAAAATTATTTTCATTATTATTTTATTATTTTTATTATTTCAGACCCTCTAGGGTAATTTATCCCTGCAGGGTCTTATTGCTCATACTATGTACTGCAATACTACTGTATTGCAGTATATAGCAATTTTACTGATGATCTCTAATAGCCTGCCATTCGTAGGCTATTGGAGATCATTATACTTGGCAAGTCTACAAGTCTCTATGAGATGAAGTCATGGGGGCGGTGAATGGCCATCCAAGATGGCCGCACCCATCGGAATCGCAAGTGCCAAGATCTTTACTGTTCAATCAATACTGGGATAACCTCAAGAGTGGCCTTGCGATCTCTCCGCAGTGAAGTCCGTATCCCTATATAAGGGTAAAAGGGTGAATACCGGAGACCCTTAGTGTGTCCCTAACCCAAACCAGTTAGATTGCACAGTTCACGGTTCACAACCCGCTGCTTATCACAGAGGACTTATTGGTAGAGACAACAGTGAGACAATCACTAGTGTTTTGAATTAGGACAGGGGTGATGTTACGTGCTGAAGTATATAGTTGGGTATCATCATCCAGAATAGGAGATGCTGAAAGTGTGGTCAGAGATCTATCCACTGGAAGCTAGCAATAAAGCTTCTTACTCAATGGCAAGAAGACATCTAGAAAACTGTAAGAAATTGATATAGAAGTATACTGGAAAATCACATAAATTTGCATTATATAGGTTATAACAATAACATTTATTTGATGAAACTAGATAAAAAAACACTTAAAAGTAAGGGATCTATACAACTGGGTTCTAATTTTAACTTCTGCAGTCCAGTCTGGATCTGTGTCAGAGGTAACTGTGTAGGTGATTCTGCCTTTGGGAGAGTTCTTCAAGTTATTGATTTATAGTGACACATGATATTCCGTAGTACTTTACAGTGTATCTATGTCTGCCTGAAATGATGAGAAAGGTTATTCCTCACCTCCAGGAGGTCATGTGAAGTACATTATGTGGTTTAATGTTTTGCACCTCCTTAGATTGTCCTGTACTATTGGAACTTTGCTGTCACATGTTATACATACAGTGACTGGATAATGTATTCAAACCCCTTGAACTTTACTTCACTTAAGGCTACATTCACATTTTTGTGTGCATGCCTGTCTGTAGCCAGGGCGAGCACACGTCGGCGCTGCTCACCCCTCTCCTCTTCATAGGAAATAGTGCTGCCCTGCCACAAACACAGGGAAAGACAGAGCCACCGGGTCGCCATGGGAGTCTATGGGGACGTATATCTGGCCGCAAACTTGCGACCGGATATATACGCAGAGCCGCCACCATGGGGTCTAGTGGGACTGTGTTCAAGGAGGGGCTATCTATATACTGAGGGGACACGTGTTGGGGCTATCTATATACTGAGTGGGCACGTGCTGGGACTATGTATACATACCTCCCAAACATCCCGGATTCTGTGGGACAGTCACAGTTTTTGAGCTCTGTCCCACCATCACGGACGGCTGGAAGATTGTCCCGGGCTGCCTCTCTCTCCACCATATTGTCTCATCTCCTCGTGGTCCCATACATTATAGCAGCTGATGCATCTGGGCCAGGGGGGGTGGGACCAGCCCCTGCTGCTTCCTCACATGTCCTTCACATGACTCCTTCAGACATGTGAGGAGGTAGCTATGCCTCTTGGCCAGCCCCACCCCCTCTGAGCCCAGGAGAAGAAGATGACTTCATCAAGGCTGTAGGGCTGCTAGGGGTGTGGAGTAGCCTTAGCCCCCAAAAAGGCTATTGCATGCCCCTTCAAATAATTATAATTGTAATAAAATTAAGTTTTTATTAATACATTCTGCACACAAGTAGATATAAAACAAGTTTAGGGATATCACTGCCATTGGGAATCTACTTCAGAAATTAGATTCCAGACTGTACATTTCGTTTAAACATGCTTATCCACTGAGTGAACTGAATCTTATTAAAATAGGGATTCTACCATGGGACATTACTCATAGATCTAGGTAGTGTGACTGTGTTAATCTTCTTATATTTGTTATCCATGGCCTCCTTCCTTTGAAAATCAACCTATATAAATATGCCAAAGAGTCAAAAGAGCTCCCGGGGGTTTTGACACAGCCCCTCAATGCTTTAACTCCTTAGGCTGTTACACTGTGCAGAAGCACTTTCCCTTACCACTGTGTGAGATTACAGCAAACAAGGGGGAAGGGGAGTGCTGGATCTATGAGTAAGTGCCCCTGGTTTATCAGGATGGAGTCCAACCTGACACCAATGGTAGATTTCCTTTAAATAAGTTAGAGTAGAGTAGGGTCAGTCAAAAGAGTCTAGCTTATCATGGCTTAAAAATGTTTTGGTAAAAAAAAAATTGCTTATACAATGCTATGTATCAATGTGAGAATGGACGCCGGTGGGGGGAGGGGCCCACAAAAATCTTCAAGTCAGGGGTCCTAAAATTCCTAGTGGTGGCCCTGTATGTTACAGCCACAAGCTTAAATGTATTTTTTTGATATTTTATGTGAGAAACAGAAAGGGTCATGCCTTGTTCACTGCTTTTCAGTTGAACAAGGCATGAAGACAGTTGGAATTCCTGGTGCTTGATAGTGGGCATGACTAGGTGGGGCGGAACGGAGATTTCATTATGATGACCGGTTGCACCGCTGGATTCACTAAGAGGCCGGAGCCATCCACTTAAATAATCAGACTAAATGAATAGGGTGTCATTGTAGAAATGGAAGTACTTCAGACAAAACAGTGAGTTACGGCAGTGCCATACATACTAGTTTCTATTGATCAAGAAGATCCACTATGGATATAAACATATAGTTTTTTGCCATGTTAATACAAAAACATTATGAGAATCTGATTAGAACAACATATACATGGTAAGTCAGTGAGGAACGCACCTTTCCAGTATCCTCCGCCAAATTACTGCTTGTAGACTATCCACATAATAACGCTCGCTACTGGACGGGGTTGCTGGTACTCTTTTAACTTTTTTTTCCAAACATATCAGCATTTTCCATTATAGTGGTGCTTACACTGATCATGACACTTAAAGGACATCTACCACCAGCATAATCACGCTGTGTGCAAGAAATATGGAGTTAGAGGCTGATGCAGTGGTTTCTCCCTGGGGAAACCCCTGAGGTGTCTGTAGGATGAATCCCTGGGTGATGGATGGGGGAGCCCGTGTTGGTAAGCAGCCTGGATCCTGGGATTAGATGGAGGCAACTTTGTGCAAATAAACTTACAGTTCTTTATTGAACAGCAGGCAACGGCCAAACGATTAACAGCAGATTATCAAGCTGGAAGAGTCATGGAGAGCCGGTCCACAGGAAGGTTACATGCAGCCTGGTAGTAGGTTCAGGCTGGGCTGGTGCAGATGGAGCTGAGTCCGGTTGGTGGATCTCAGTTCTGGGCTTGAGTCTCCAGACTTGTCCTGGGTGCTAGGCAGTAGAGGCTGTAGAGGCAGACAGACCAGGAGGTCTGGTTCTCTTAGAAGACCATGACTAAAAAGAAGCTGTGCTTCCACCCAGCAGGGGTCTATATGCTCCCTGGTCAGGTGGTAGCACTCCTCCAATCAGCTTCCAGCTTGTATTACAAGAACATCATTGGACAGTCACATATCACAGTGTTAACTGTTGCCTTACCTGACAGTGGCTACAGCTGCAATAACTTAGTTCTCCTAGAGGTAGCTTCTAGATGTGTTGTGCAGGCTCACCAGATTCTTACCAGCTTCTGACCAGGAGAGGGCGCTATTCGCAACTACCACCTTGCCTATGCATTGGCAGGGGTGTCGCAAATTATATGTGTTCTCATCTACTCTGATGGGCAAGCTGTTGTCAGATGCAGGCCCCATCTATACCTGTGCCTGGTCATGGTTGCACCCCCTGAAATTGCAGCGGTTATACCCCACCCTCCACTCATATCCAATCATAGAGGGGATAATCATTGGAAAGGGGCACTTGAGCTGGAACTGGAGTCTACTTCAGTTCTGTTTTAGAAAAGATGACAAATCTTCTAGACTTATCATCTTTTGAATCCATACTGCCTCTACCCATTTGGATTTATTGGCCCACATGTGCCCCAGCTCCATTTTTTTGTCTGACTTTGTGACATTGTCTGACATTCTTTTTAGTGAAAACTGTTTATACATCTGGTTACGGCTGCACTATACCCAGCGCAACACAAAATTCTGCACTGAAATGGGCGTCCCTGTGCACAGTTGCACGCTCTATGTTAAAAGAGCACCAAAAAAAGTGCACTGTGCACTGTGTTGGAGCAGTGCAGGGGGCGCCAGATCCATGAAGAACGTGCCCCACAATTCATGAATCTAGCGCATCTTGCACACTCCACAGTTTGCACTGACGATCCGACGGATTCGGACTATGCGCCGGATTTAACATTTCAAATTGTGTCGCAAGACATGCACTCACATATACCGGGAAGAAGAAGGTGAACTCCGGCTGACCTGAGCGTGGAAGCGACACATCCAGGATTTCATGTGCTTTTGGCGAACATATATTGGGGTGGTATAGATTCATTGACGATGTGTTACTTTTTTTGGAAGAGACCGATAGAACTTTGTCATGAATTTATAGGAGAATTGAATAATAATGGACTTAACATCTTTCTTACCTCCCACTTCTCACAGAGTTCCGTGGATTTCTTGGATTTGAAGATCAGTATCAGGAATAATGGTATATACACAGACTTGTACTGGAAGGATAATTCTACTAATTGTCTTCTACAGTACAATAGTTTTCATCCGCAATATCGTAAGGACAGTATATATCTTAAGGACAGTTCGTACGAATAAGAAGAAATTGTACCATGGATGGTGATTTCCGCAGGAATGCTTTGGAATTGACTGACCGTTTTAGAAACAGAGGGTACCCCAAGAGGATCATTTCTAGGGCTTATCGAAGAGCGGCCCAGAGCAAAAGGGAGGACCATCTAAGACCATGTGTAAAACCAATGGATTTCAAAGGGGGGATAGTTACCACATACAATAATCAATGGGGAGCTGTCAAGAAGATTTTGGATAATAATTGGAACATTTTAAGGGCCGAAACACGCCTTAATACTTGCATCACTGAGAGGCCACGGTTAATTGCAAAGAGAGCCACAAGTTTGAAGGATAATTTGGTGAAAAGCCACTTCCAGAGGAATAGGACATCGCTTGGTTGTGGCACTAGAACAATGGGCTCATATGCATGTGGGGAGTGTACGGTCTTATGAAGCCAACAATCCTAACAACCCCAAAATATTTACCTTACGAAATTTCATAAACTGCAAAAGCCGAAATGTGATCTATGGTCTAATATGCGAGAAAATGTTTGTAGGGCAGACAATGCAACAACCAAGGAAGAGGATACAGCAACATCTTTTGAGCATCAGAAATGCCACAAAACATTTTGGCCAAGGTAAGGTCGACCCATTTCAGACGCTTTCATATGGGACAGACAAAAGGGATTCATATAGTTGGGATAGACACGGTTCGAGCAGACATCCGGGGAGGGGATACCACCGCAGAATCACTGCGCCGGGAGGCGTGTTGGATCTTTAATCTAGGCTGTATTTCACCCACGGGAATGAATGAGGACCTCCTTTTCTCAGGTTTTTATAAACAACGTTAAGAAGCAAGAGTCGAGTCCAAATGGTAAGATACTTTCATAATATGTTTTTTAACTATCAACATGGTTTTGGCCTTTTGTTATTGGATTATTTGGTAGGTAACAAGATCACTGGATTGAATAATAAAAGTTCAACTTTTTTATTCTCGTATAATCAAATTTATATAATTTTTTTTTGTTACATGTCACTTGGGATGCACTTATCTCTTATCTTTTTTCTTTTCACCCCCCTATAGTATTATCACTTGTTTTGATCACCTTGTTAGGGTTCACTTTATATTACATCACTAGATAGATTCGTCCATCTATCCACGCATTTTGCAGGATAGGCCATAATCTTTCACTTTCATCACCATGAAAAAATAGCTTTTACACAGAGATATATATTAAGCACCTAATCGGTAAGAACAAAAGAAGCAAGAAAATAATCAGGTATGATCTATTTTATTAGTTATTATAATTTTTTTTTCTTCTCCCAAGTGTATCACAATTTGATATCTGTCTAATTTATGAGTAACACATGTATACATATTCTTTTCATAGAGCATGTACATGAACAATGCATGGATCATTGGGCAAAAATCTAGTATGGATGAAGTGGTGAAGACATAGAAAAATAAACACAATGGGGCAGATTTACTTACCCGGTCCATTCGCAATTCAGCGGTGCGTTCTCTGCGGTGGATTCAGGTCTTCCGGTGACTCACGAAGGCAGTTCCTCCGACGTCCACCAGGTGTCGCTGCTGCGCTGAAGTCCGCCGAGGTCCGCCGAGGAGTGCACGATCCTATTCCTGGTGAAGGTAAGCACGTGTCCTGCGACACTTTTTTTTTTTTAAATGCTGTGGTTTTTCCAAATCCGTAGGGTTTTCATTCAGCCACGCCCCCCGATTTCCGTCGGGTGCACGCCGGTGCCGATGTGCCGCAATCCAACCGTGTGCGCCAAAACCCGGGGCGATTCAGGGAAAATCGGCGCAAATAGAAAATATTCGGGTAACTCGAAGGGGAAACGCGGAGCGGGCCCTTAGTTAATGACCCCCAATGTCCCTCAACTAACCCTGAGAGTCTGTCATAAACTTCCGCTCCTTTTAAAAGAACTCTTTGGATTTTGAAGATAAATTGGAAGTTCATCCACTTTTTTACACACATTTTCCCTTCTTTTGGAGATAGTACTCCTGGATATGCATTAATTCCTGACAATACTGGATATCTAGGATTGATCCCCTAGGTCAGTGATGGCGAACCTTTTAGAGACTGAGTGCCCAAACTACAACCAATATCCACTTGTTTACCATGAAGTGCCAACATGGCATTTCAAGCAGTAATTTATTGCTACCTGTTCTTCAACAACATTCAATTGTATTGGCTCTCCTAAGGCCACCAATAGAGTTGAAAGAAGGTGGGCAAATTCAGACCATCGCTGTAGCTTCTCTCCAGGAAGAATGGTGGGTCCAGCAGGATGACCTGCAAAGACAATGAAGTTCTGTCCACTGACCTTCTCACTTTTCCCGCAGTTCAAACAGCCAATGAAATGTTGCTTTAAAATAGCTCTGAGAGCAGTATCTTTTAAGTTGCTTGGGACTGCAGGAAGATTTGGTGGATTTGGTCCTGTATGGTTAAATTGGGACAATGGCCCGAGTGCCCACAGAAAGGGCTCTGAGTGCCACCTCTGACACCCGTGCCAAAGGTTCGCCACCACTGCCCTAGGTTTATCTGTCTAGTGGATATTTATTATGAATTCCCAAAGCCTGGACGATTATGTTTCACGAGTTTTGTATTATCAATGACACATTTGGTGTATGTTTACATCTTGATTTATTATATATATTTCTGGTATTTCATACCCTGATATGTTATGCCATCTAGTGGTTGTTGTGTGTACTAGCAGATTGATTCTGTGTATTTTTCTTCTGTTGCTGGTGTGATGTACCCTGTATTGTATATCATACAGTATATGGTATATATTGTATTACAGATAAACTACTAAAAATGTCAAACTTTTTTATTATCTGTGGATTATATATTATCTTTGTATTTTAGGTTACAAATGTGTTTATATTTGGGGAGGGCATTTATGTAGGAGTGCTGTTTTGAAGAAGATGAAAAATCTTGTAAGCCTATGATCTGTGTAATTCAAACTGCCTCTAGATCTCACGGGAGCCCATTCTGATGAAGACCATGGCCCAGATATATGAAAACGGGTGCAATCTGCCTTAGTGCAGATTGCCTGGCTAATGTTCACTTTACGCCAGATAATCCAATAGTGTCTCACGCTCTTAGTTAACCTGGTCTGTCTTCAGGATGTGCACTTAGCTTCATGCTGTTGCAACACAATTGTAGTGAAGGGCAGTAATAAATGTGCTGCAAACTAGGACCAACCAACCACCAACATGCTCCTTTAGGTGCACAGTTGGACAAAATGCAACCATGACACAATAGTGGCGCAAACACATAAGAAATACACGTGCAATCTCAAAACACCCTTTTTCCGTGTAAACGTAGACTGTCGCCAGCTCAATAATATATCTGGGCCAATATCCTCCTCCCATTTGCTAAACAATGAGGGACCATGAAACAGAATGTGGCAGTTGAGTTACAACTGCCTATGGTTGTCTTCATCCTGTATTTTAACGTTGCTCTTATCATTATTTAGTTTTTACCTCTTTGGTCCACCCAGGGATGGCTTAAGACTGACTTGGGCCCTGGGGTGTATGAATGTTCTAGCTGCTACAAGTCCTGAATTCGCTTCCTACACATGGTTCTAGAATCAAGCTACTTGGGGAATAGACGGATGCAACCCTTCTACCTGCTTTCAGTCTGTGGTTTCAGGACCTTAGGAGGGCCTTCAATGGTCTTGAAATAGCTCTTGTGTACATGTGTATTGAGAGCAGGAATAGATGTACAAGGATTTAATGGGTGAAGGCCCTTCTCAGTATAAAGTTTGGGTGGGCTTGGGCCCCGGGCTACCACCCCAACCACGCATGCTATAATCCACTACTGGTTCGACCCTTGTATAAGAAGTTACCAATATTTTAAAAATATCTGGTTTACATATCAAATTTTTCAGTAGTTTTCCAAACTTTACCTTTAATTTACAGGTCATGGGATGCATTTGCAAGACAATTCAGAGTCATGATATAGTCATCAGTTTAAACAAAAGGATTTAAGGCCCTGATCACAGTAGATTACAACCTTTGTAAATGCTTTTATAATGGTCAAGACCCTATCCACAGTGTAAATGTCTAATCATGGGGGTTGAATTTTTCTCCACAATTGTCAGAATGGTAAACCATAGGGGTTTTATCTGCCTCATGGTACTAAGGACTTTTTGGATTGGCTTGTCCTATAACGGTTCAGATAGTCCCATAGAAATCAGAAGAGCCCTCCCTCAAAGCATTAGGTGACTTGTTCCTTAATTATCATTTCCATGTGTTTTAACATGTCTTTTTCTGCTGCAGATGCACAGGTTTCTTATTTCTGTAAAAGAAACCTTTGTCTGGAAATGCCCATGTCATATTTAGAAGGAGCAGCCTATGCAGAATATTCAGAACTCATATGGCCTCCTGTGTGGTGGGAAATGTTGTACCATGTGGAAACTCTTTTTATCCATATACATTAGGTCTTCTTTATACTTCTGTACTTGGATAAGCATTATGGACAGGAGCCCAAGACAGATGTGAAAAATAAAACACACCACCCCTTGTTATCATACATACACCCATCTGTCCAGGCTGAGACACAACTTATTCTGATCTTTTCCTAAACCAGCAGAGGAGGTGTTTTTGTAATAAATGTGCAACTTTTTATGCAAAAATTTGTAACTTATTAAAAATCAACATCTGGATTAATAAGACAAATCAGGCACACTGCAAGAAAATTCAGTCGTATCAAAATTTTCGTCTATTAGTCGCAAAAAAGCCGCAAATCAACCAAAGAGCCAAAAAAAGCAAAAAAAGTGCAGAAGAAAAAGAATGTGATAAATCCCCCCACCCTAGCATTTCGCCGTGTTCAATACTCGAATGTTATGAGAAGTAGACTTGATAAACAGATCCGTGGTCTATGAGGAACACAACTTCTTTCCAGTGGTTTGGGATGGAAAGCTGGAGACTTCACTGCGGAAACTCACCATAATTTAAAAAAAAAATTCTCTTTGACATCACACCTGGAGATGAAGTTGATGATTGCGAAGGTGAACCCTGTGAGACTCACAGAAGACAGAAGCGTTAAATAAAGCTTCAGTTTTCTCATCAGTAGGGTACCTGACACTCGGGTGCCTGATTACCAGGGAGTCTACCACCTACCAACTCACCCACAGGGCATCAGGAAAAGGACAACGACTGTTGGTGCATGTGTTCTTTTGTTCCTGCTTTCTATGCTTCCTAGCACCAACCGGCATCACCCCTATGAACAAGGACTGACATATTTTGAAGAAAGAGGAATTGACACGCATAGGTCAATTTTTGCTGCAGGTTTTCAGCTCAGAAGGTGGATGAGGGTTTCCATGTGTCTGTACTGTACATTGCAGTGTGTAATAACCAGAATTTGAACAATATTTTGTGTTTTCCCTATTGTGTTATAAGAAGTCTGCATTATGAAAATAAATTTTGTTTATTAAGTTTTACACAGACTCATAGATATATTTCATTCTTTTATTATTACACTGTTATACACATTTATCATATAAATACAATATCCTTGGTTATCTTGGTAAACTTGTATGCAATCCGAGCAGAAAATGAAACAATTGTCTGATATAAAGTGTAATAGCACTGCGTGGAACCCAGTATTTGGCACTGTTTAAACATTTTGGTTGTGTGTTTCATTAGCAACAATACAAAATATTCCCAATTGACATACAAGCTGCTCTTTCTGCAAGGCAGCCATACCTGTTTAATGCTTCTTCTTACTGAAGGTCCAAGCAATAGTATAGGGGTAGCTATAAAATACCCCTATAATTTAATGCAGCATTAATAAGTTGAGCTTTGGTTCTAATATTATTTTCTTCTCAATTGCTATTTGACCATTAAAAGAAAAAGGAAATCCGTATGTGGTATTATTAACAACACTGTATGTACCTATATGGATGATTATTTTTTGGTAACTTTTTATTACCAAATCTTTGTTGATAGTAGGGATCCTAATATATGTTTCCCCCATTCTTTGGTGGAGAATTCATGAGCATATCATTTTTATTGTGTTTAATTTCTCAGGACTGCTGGACATGGCTAAGCATTCTATTCTGCATCTCCTCTGCAGTCTCATTGAGATGTAAACAGTAGGAAGCAGGAACTATCTATTCACGCAGGGCTCATTATTGTGATTGGGTAGTTGGATGAAGACAACTACAGAATGCCCTTATAATGCTTCTGATTGGTGGGGGTCCAAGAATTGGATAGGAGGCAACTTAGAAATACTGCTTTAATGCTTTTCACTCATTGGTCACAAGGCCATGACTTGTCGTGTGTCATTTTATTACAGACTTCTATCCATGTCATAACGGGGCCTTTCTGCATTTTCAAGGTAACAATAAATTATATATCTGTTACTATGTAAGATATTTGTAGATACAATTTCCTCTGACATAAAGCAAAGCATTAGTGTACACAGCTGTAGTATTACAATCACTTACACCTTGAACTGTTCCAGCTCTATATAGTCTTTTCACCTAAGTTCCCCGTATCCTCTATCCCTGCTTTATACTGCACCTCTTGTATGTGTATGGTCATTGTGAGATGTAGGGTATCTCCTAGCTGGTTGATGTCTCCTTGCTTATAGTCTGCTGCACAGTACACCCTCAGAGGTTGCTGTTTTTGTGTCCTTGTGCTGCCTTCTGAAATTCAACTTATTGAATTCCTGAGAAATCTCTGCTATGCTTTTCCCCTTAGTTTCTGGAATAAAAAAATATATGGCGGTTCCTGAAACCATGATAACAAATAGAAATAGAAGGAAGCAGAAATGCTGTAGAGTCTCCTAAAAAATATAAACACAGGAAAATAAGAAGACTGATAGAAAGATGTTTAGAAAGGCAAATAATATATTTTTGCAAATTAACTTGCTTAATGCTCATTAAAGTATCAAATGATTTTAATGTACTTTTAATATGATTAGTAATATTTAACGTTTGTTGGGAGAACATGCCTGTTTACATAGAATGATCAACCAAAAACTATTATTTTTGAAGTCATTGTAAAAGATACAAAGAACCAATGTATAGATTTATTGGATTCCACTATAGTAGACTTCAACTTACCACAATATATGGGAAAATCATTCCCAGAATATACAGGCCTACCCAGCTGAAAACTCCTGAGATGACAAAGGCAGGAACACGAGGGGCCTGTGCAAAGATTTCTACACAGGTAGAAATTGTGGCCCCGGCTGTAAATGAGAGGAGTCAGTGTTACAGATCAAAGCAAATCATGTAGGGTGTGATATGAGCAATTACTACAAAGCGATAAGCTTTAATAAAAAGGAGGATATTGCTGCATCTTAAAATCAATACTTTCATCTGAATTGTATTATTTTGGTGTCATACAAATAGATTTCTACAAACCCTAGTTCGTTAAATAGTTAAATAACAGTCATATGGGGAGATTTATTATGAGTTTCTAAGGTTAAACTGTTCTAGTTGCCCATGGAAACCAATCAGAGCTCAGCTTTAATTTTATAAACAGCTGTAGGAAAATGAAAGCTGAGCTCTAATTGGTTGCCATGGGAAACTAGAACAGTTCTGCTCCAAGAGACTGTTGATAAATCTCCCCCATGGAAATTCAGTCTGAAATACAGTACAGTACTGTGGTTTTTTATTATTGTAAATTTTATTCTGTATGCCGAGAGGGGGAGAAAGCTAGCCCACAAAAGACATTGGGGCATATTTATCAGGGCCTCTGAGCCCTGAAATAATCACAAAGGCAGGCTTATTGCTAGCACTTGCAATTCTGTAGCCCAGTCTGCCACCTTCAGGCCAATATCCCCATTATGATCTTCATTTATTTTGAAGTGAATAAAACTCAAATGATTGATCGTTTTACACAAAACTTCAAAAAGAGGCCAGACAAAAGTATTAGCACCCTCAGCCTTATACTTGGTAGAACAACCTTTAGACAAAATAACTGTGAACAACCGCTTCCGATAACCATCAATGAGTTTCTTACAAGTCTCTGCTGTAGACCATTCTTCTGCTCCAGGTCCCTGAGATATGAAGGCGCCTTCTCCAAACTGCCATTGTGAGATCTATCCACAGGTGTTCTATGGGATTCAGGTCACTATTTTTTTTGACCTCTGAGAGAGACCCAGCTTTCTCACACTGGGCCCTATATTATGCTGCAAAATTTGTTGGTAGTCTTCAGACTTCATAATGCCATGCACACAGTCAAGCAGTCCAGTGCCAGAGGCACCAAAGCAACCCCAAAACATCAGGGAACCTTTGCCATGTTTGACTGTAGGGACCCTGTTCATTTCTTTGAAGGCCTCTTCTTTTCCTGTAAACTCTATGTTGATGCCTTTTCCCTTGTCTCATCTAACCAGAGAACTTTCTCCCAAAACATTTTAGGCTTTCTCAGGTAGGTTTTGGCAAAGTCCGTCCTGGCTTTTTTATGTTTCTGTGTAAGAAGTGTGGTCTTCCTGGGTACCCTACCATACAGTCCTTTTTCATTCAGACACTGACGGATTGTACGGTTTGACACTGATGTACCCACGGGCTGCTGGGCAGATGGAACTTGTTTGGATGTTAGTCGAGGGTCTTTATCCACCATCCATACAATTTTGCATTGAAATCTCTTGTGAATTTTTCTATTCCGTCCACATCTAGGGATTTTAGCCACCGTGCCATGGGCTTTAAACTTCTTGATGACACTGTGCACGGCAGACACAGGAACATTCAGGTCTTTGGAGATGGACTTGTAGCCTTGAGATTGCTCAGGCTTCTGCTTCCTCACAATTTTGATTCAGACAGTTCTTTGGTCTTCTTTCTTTTCTCCATGCTCAATGTGGTGGACACAAGGACATAGGACAGAGGTTGAGGCAACTCTAATCCATTTCATCTGGCTGCAAGTATGATTTAGTTATTGCTACCACCTGTTAGGTGCCACAGGTAAGTTACAGGTGCTGTTGTTACACAAATTAGAAGCATGATGATTTTTCAAATACTTTTGTCCACCCCCTTTTTTATGTTTGGTGTAGAATTATATCCAATTCGACTTTTTGACAATTCTTTTTGTGGTTTTCCTTTGAAGACAAATTAAATGAAAATAATAATAACACAGAATTTCTGTATTATCTGACAGAAATGAAGGGGGGCCAATACCTTAGGCCACCACTGTATATGGTTTATGCAGGGGGAGCACTCGGCAACCCATCTTATTGTACTTTCCCACTTCTTAAAGTCACATGCCACTCCTAAGTGTGTTTCCCATCTTATCATGTAGCCTAACTTCTGATTTTTTGAGAAGCATGAAAGACCCTATATGCTGTGGATTTCTATAACAGTCATAGAAATTGAGTCTGAAATACTGTGTCATGTGATTAGAATCCTAAATAACTCACCTGGCCCTGCTCCATAGAGAAAAATGAAGGTAAAGGTAAGGCCAACACTGCAATATGGCATCCAGAAGAATACTTCCTACAAGAATAAATATGGACAAAATGTTCATACATTAAAACATTCAATTCTTTGTAAACTAAAAAACATATTGTAAGCTTTTTTTCACACTTATGCCATATAGCCGTATTGCCATGCACAATGGAAAAATGGAGCTTCATGATGGTTTCAAATGACATTTAAGGAACATATTTTATTATATGAATTATAGTAAAAACTCCTACCTCAACAGAACTAAAATATAACCCCATAACCTAATATGAAGGAAGAGTTCAAAGGGGATTTCTCAGAACAGATCAACTCTGGCAAAGATGGGAAATGGGATAATAATACAAGGCCAATGGTTGACCAAGTGCCTTTTTAGTAATCTGTTTTGTTACTGCAGAGGCAAGTTCCTGTGCAGAATAAGTGGCAACAATTAGTAGTCTGGCAGACAACTAACAATGAGTGCTAGGTAGGATGCAGCAGACAAGCTATCCAACACAGAGGGGGTCATTTACTAAGGGCCCGATTCGCGTTTTACCGACGTGTTACCCAAATATTTCCGATTTCCCCTGAATTGCCCCGGGATTTTGGCGCACGCGATCGGATTGTGGCGCATCGGCGCTGGCATGCACGCAACGGAAATCGGGGGGGCCTGGCTGAACGAAAACCCGACGGATTTGGAAATACCGCCGCATTTTTAAAAAAAAAATGTGTCGCGAAGCTTGCACTTACCTTCACTCAGCCCGGCTCGGTGTATTCCAGTGCGTTGCTGGGAACTTCAGCGCAGCATAGAACGCGCCGCTGGATCGCGAATGGACCGGGTAAGTAAATCTGCCCCAATGTGTGCAGCCAGTATGTTAGTTTTGGGTGTTTGGCCACATGGAACCTCTATAAAGTAACTTCCTTTAAGTATGTTGTATAACCTAAAAAAAACCTTTGGTGCTCTTTAGTCGTTACCTGCATTGCAAGTGTCACTGTTAGAAGTGCTAAGGTCAGAGCCATAAGGCTAAATCCTCCCAACAGTAGAATCCTTCTTCCAAATCGGTCAATCAGGAGGCTCTAATAGACAGAAACATACAATTAAATTGAGTTTTCAGTATAAAGTGAAGTATAAGGCTGTTAAGTATAATATTTTTATGCTAAACAGAAGCCCTTTCATTTAGTATCAGCTTAATTGACTTGCATACATGGGAGGCTACTTTCTATCATGCCTCCATTATTTATAATGTAAAAAATAGCTTTAGGCATTATTCACTCGTCTGTGTGATACTTTGTTGTAAAATTGGCAGTCTGACATCTGTTGTTTGCTCATTCTTACAAGCCATAGTCTATGAGTGATCAGTGAAACACATATCAGACCAGAAAACTCCAGCACAAAGATGTTTTTCACTGTTATGGGAATAAGACCAAAGGTAGTTATCAAACTCTGGTGCATTGTGTGCCAGCACTTGATGTCTCCCCTGCCCCTTTGATTAAACCATATATACTTCTGCCTCAACAGGTTAATCCTACTGCAGGCTACGGAATTTGATGGCGCTAAATAGATAAATATTATTATTATTATTATTGTAATTGCATTACATCCTGTGCCAGAAACCTCCACAGCCCACTCTACGCCCATCCCCACCCACTTGGTGTGTATGTGGTATAAGGGGGGAGTTCGCAATTCCTGCCCCTTGGCCAGGAATAGCGACTTTATGAAAGCCAATTTAAGCATTGATAAATCCTCCCCTACATATCCATCTCTTTCAGCATCTCCGGCCCTATAGCATGCTGCATATAGATTGAAAGTCTATTTAATGTGACAGCAACATGTCAAATAATGAAACATTGCAAATTTGCTATGACATTAGAAGGTTCCTTTTTTCTTTTGTTCTTTCTTTTTTTTCTGTTTTAAATTTTATAAAACAGAATGTAAATCTAGGTTAAAAAAAGACAAATAAAAAGAGAACTTATAGATCAACACTTACACACATCATAGCAGAAACAAATTCAAAACCTCCAACTCCCAATGAAACGTATGGAATCTCGTCTTCAGGAAAGCCAGCTTCATGAAACACATCATATGCATAGAAGTAAATCTATTGAATCATAAGAAAAATACAAGTAATATGTAAGAAGGAGTATAGAGTGTTGTATAATCTAGTTTTATAAACTCAAATATGTAAATAATCGTTCCATGTATAGCTGACTATACATAGGGTGTCAATGCTTTAAAGGAAACATACTAGTCAAGTATGATAAACCAGGGACACTTACTCATAGATTCAGGCACTGTGAATGTGGAAATCTTTTTATATGTGTTATACATGGCCTCCTTTCTTTTAAAATCTGCTGTGAATCTGAAGCACAGAGGGATAACACACCCATAACAATTCTCGCTCATAAACATATTTTTAAAAGTTGTTTTTTAGAAGGACATCAAATACAAGAAGATTACCACAGTCTCTGTGCCTGGATCATTGAGTAAATGTCGATGGTTTATCATGCTGGATTCTGATGGTAGATTTTTTTTAAGAGGAAGTAGCAAGAAATCTTGTTGATGAGGCCAAGTATGTTTTCTGTTTTTTTGGAAGGGGTTCCGGGTGGTGATAGAAAAGGTATTAGGGGTAGGATTGGTCAAGGACCCAATTGCTGGGAATGCCACCCCCAGAGTTGGGAAAATTACAAACAAAGCTGTTCCTTCATATCCTGTGTGCTGCAAAGACCCTGATTTCACTAAATTAGAGACGTCCTCCCTTTGGGATATAACTGGAGACAACCTTCCCACATTTTAATTACTCGATCATAACCCTTGACTTTGATTTCCTGCCAGAAAGAGATCTGTGGATATGTTTTGGTCTTTTCTTCATATGTTAATATTCTGGACTTTTTTTATTATTTCTTTTCTACTTTGTACACTGCACACATTATTACAAAAGGTGGAAATAGGACTACATAAGGGATTTTCAGTACATTAGCTCCTGTACCTCATTAAGCTTGAAAAACATTATGTGTAATTAAGTCATATAACTTGTCTCTCTTGCTTATCTTATGTGCCAATATTAGAGGTCCTGCGAGACCTAAACAATTCTACATGTATTGACATATGGTATATGCTTATACCATATTTGTAATATTATGATCTGCTGTCTGTGTAAAACTGTTTGTTTTTTCATTAAATAAAAAAAGTAAGTTGAAAAAAAAAAAGTATATTTTCTGTAAGGCCAGAGACACACGACAGTGCCAAGTCTGTGAGTCCATGCACTGGCCAGCTTTCATAGACTGGAAACAATTTTCATGGACCGGCCGCAGTCCGGAGGAAGAGGCTCTGAGTGACATTACTTATATATGGTTACGTACTTCCCCCTAAATTGTGTCACACAGAAGCCAGCGCACAAAACCCACAAAAAGGGTCGAGTGCGGCACAATTGCAGTGCACCAACTACTTAAATACCTGTGCTAGCCATTTTAACATTGAATAAAGGACACAGTCCGAAAAATGTGCATTGCGAAGCGGCGCAAAGCCCTTAGTAAATGTGCCCCAATGGCCCATATTTATTAAAGCGTTTGCGCAAACTTCTGACACATATATTTATAAAGTGTATGTGCCATTGTGTCGTGGCTGCACTGTGTCCGACAAGACAGAAGAAATGTGCACCTAAAGGGGCAGTGCAGGGTGCGCCAGATTAATGAAGACCGTGCGCCAGTTTTGTTTAATCTGACACACTCTACACACTCCACAGGCAAACCGCACATAGTAAAGACTGCACTAGTTTAGATAAATGTGGACCAGTGTATAAGGTTTTGAAATATTTTTTGATTTTGCTGAAAAATAAAAATAATACTCAACTGCATTAGCACCACTAAGTTGAAGACTCAAGATCAACCCAATCATAGCAAGGAGTTGATAGCGATGGGAGGGGTCCCTTATCAGTTCCAAAACACCCATGTGTTTTCCCTTCTTTTGGATATTTTGCTCTTGTAACATTTCATCTATGACTGGTTGATGATCTCTGTCTCCCCACAACTGTTTCAGTGCTTGAGAAAAAGAAAGGAAGTAAGAATGGTTAGATCTATTACATAACTATTTTACCATCTCTATATACCATGTACGGTTTTTATGCCAACATTGGCTTCTCGCTTCTCCCACCATTGTAACATATTCCCTAGTGGCTGCAGTATCTGAAAGTAGAAGAATCATGTGTACACTACCTATAAAAATATCCTTCCTATTTTGTCTGTCAATGTTTAATTCTAAACTTTAATTTAAAAAAGACAAAGGATGTTTTCGTTCAAAGGTCATACACGTCTCTGCACATATTTTTTTTATTTTTTGCAGGCTGAAACAGGTAAAAAGAAAAGAAATAGCCATCACATTTTGCTGGAAATCTTTTATGTGCAGTAATAACGGAGTGCATCTGAGGCTAGTGACTTTCAACAAATATACAAGCGGTCCCCTACTTAAGGACACCCGACTTACAGATGACCCATAGTTAAAGACGGACCCCTCTGCCCACTGTTACCTGCTTTACTATAGTTCCAGACTGCAAAGATCAGCTGTAAAGTGTCTGTAATTAAGCTTTATTAATAATCCTTGGTCCAATTACAGCAAAAAATTGGAAACTCCAATTGTCACTGGGGCAAAAAAAATTTTTGTCTGGATCTACAATTATAAAATATACAGTTTGGACTTAGATACAAATTGAACTTAAGAACAAACCTAGGGACCCTATCGTGTATGTAACCCAGGAACTGCCTGTATCTTGATTCCGATCACTCAGAAAGGATACCGTGGCACTTCCAATTTAAAAATCTTCATGCTTTATTGTAATTCCATAGAAAATCCAAAAGATTCAAAATAGTAAAGGTAAGCTAATAATTCAGCCTAAGCGTTTCAGATAAGCATCCCTACTTATGGCTAATGAGTAAGTCATGAGTAAGGATGTTTATCTGAAACGCATAGGCTGAATTGCTAGCTTACCTGTACCATTGTCCCTTTGGATCTTTAATGGAATTACAATAAAGCAAGAAGATTTTTAAATTGGAAGTATCCTTTCTAAGTGATCGGAATCAAGATATCTTTTTTATTGTTCATAAAGGCAAAATTAAGAAACGTTCTAAATAGTTTTAAATATGGTACCATTGATGTAAAGTAGTTGTGTACAAAAAAAAGCTGAAAAGATGCAAGCTTTTGCTTTACTATATACATAGGGAGAAAAGCATTGATGTTGAAGAAAAAATTACCCTCTCCCAGCTTTAATGTGTCTGTATGAGGAGAAATCAGTATGGTGATGATATGGCACTCATAAATATATATAAGCTTATATTACTGGAAGGGGAATTGCAACACAAATCTGAAGAAAGTCTAAACTAGGTTAAATCTATTTATCAAAGGATGCACAAATGAATGGAGAAATGACAGCTCAGGGTAACCAAAATGGCCATTGCCTTTATCTTACCTTGCAGACAACCTTCTTTATCACCTTTTACTAACAGTAAGTAGCTTGGGGATTCTGGAAAGAAGGGCAGAGTAACCATCTGAACAAGGGATGTAATTCCACTAAAGAGCAGGACTTGAGGCCATAAGAATTCTGTCCCAAATATTTCTCTGTGTGAGGTCCAAAACACAAAAGGAAATGCTCAGATGACAAGTTGACTTAGAACGATTGACATATATGAGGCCCCTGAATTTCCACAGCAGCTACTGTGACCCCCAAACCCTCAATATTTCTGTGAAAAATATGATATAAATAACACTTTACCGTTTTTTCTAAATGTTGCTGCAATTACAGTGATGCAAAATTTGTATACAGTTTTATACATTTTGGACAAGAATCTGGTTGTTTTCTTACAAGATCATTTTTTTGGTGTCACTATATTCTAAGCGTCAATAGTAAGTAGTATATATCGATCTCCTTGGAGCGGATAACATCGGATATGGAGGCCCTTCCTCTTCCTCCAAAGACATAAAACTACCATAATCAATATCTAATGACAAACTATTTCTTGTGCAAAATATTTTTCAATAGCAAAATTTATAAAAATACACATACAAAAACATGCAATGTGTTCAAGAGCCGTTTATTACAACAAGAAGAATTTTGGGTACATTATTTAGAATCTTTGAGCCCTAATGGGTTAAATGAAAGCTGTTTTTTGTGCACTGAGGTCCTATGGTGTCTTGTTTATATGCGATATTCCTAACTCAGGTACTATGTCTGAACTCTTCTGGATAGATTATGTTGCAACATTAGGTCATCTTAGAGGTGTGTCTTAAATTAGAAAAGAGGTGTGTACTTAAGTTGCATGCTTAAGAAAGGGGAGGTCCCCCAAAACGTAGCTAGCGTGAACCCACGCTGCACTGCTCCATGTGGTTATGTCTCTGAATATTGTACAGGTTTGGTGTGGAGTACTACTACAGAAGGACTATCTATGAACTTTTGAACACATGTCGAATGTTTGGTATGTGTATTTTCATAAATTTCGATATAGAAATTTTTTTTCCACAAGAAAGAATTGTTTGTGATTGGATATTAATTCTGTGTACTATATTCTAAGCCACATAACCTTTTCATTGTACCCACATCACAGGTTGTGCTGTAAAACTGGGACACATTGTTTATGATTATTTCTTTTTTTTACATTTTATTTTTTCTGGTGTTCACTGCAAAAGTTACTTACGGTACAATTTCATTTTAAATATTGGAGACAAATTATGTGGTGTTACCAGACGTGTATTTTTTAGGAAAATAAAAGGTTTGCTTTTTTGTCACTATCTTATGTACATATTTTTGAAACAGTATTTCTGTTCTTTCTTTTGAAATTCCCATTAGGAGATGTCCCATGTTCCACCTAATCTGGGCTTTGTGATTCTTCCGCTCAGGGGTGCTTAAAGAAGCTACAATGATAATTTCCTCCTTCTTTTAATATATTTAGTATTGGTGTCCTCAGAGTGGCGACATACATTGGGTATGGAAAGTATTCAGACTCACTCTTTGTTTCATTGCAGCAATTGGAAGGTCACCACATCTTTTTTAACTTAGTTTTATTATAGCTACATGAAGAAAAAGAAGGTTACAAAACTCAACAATAGAGACAGACAGATTGGTACAGTGAGGTTACAGTGATAAAAAGGATAAAGCATGAGAGACTATCATATATAACTCATGTCATTAATTTGAACCCGTCTTAAAAAATAAAAATGTACATATTTTGCTATTTATTAAACAAGAAAAACTGAAATACCACATGTCATAAGTATTCAGACGCTTTGCTGTGACACTCACAACACATACGGTAGTTAAATCACATGCTATTTCCTTCTGATCCTCCTTGAGATGATTCTACTCTATGGACTTGATTAGGAACTGCAAACACCTGTCTATGTAAGACTTCACAGCTCACAGTGCATGTCAGAGCACATGAGAATCATGAGGTCTAAAAAACTGCCCAAGGAGCTCAGAGACAGAAAATGTGGCAAGGCACAGATCTGGCCATGGTTACAGAAGAATTTCTGCAGGACCCAAGGTTCCTAAAACACAGTGGCCTCCATAATCTTTAAATTGAAAAAGTTTGGGACGACCACAACTCTTCTTAGACCTGGTCTTTCAGCCAAACTTAGAGGTGAGACAGATAAAGAAGAACAAGATGACTATCACTCCAGCCTCCACCAGTCAGGGCTTTATGGGAGTGTGTGCCAACGGAAGCCACTCCTTAGTGAAAGACATATGAAAGCTCTGCAAACAGTTTGCAATAAAACACTTAAAGGACTCCCAGACTATGATAGATTAGATCTCAGTTCTGATGAGATGAAGATGAACTTTTTGGGTTTAATTCTAAGTGGTATGTGTGGAGAAAACAGGCACTGCTCATCACCGGCCAAATACAATCCCAACATTGAAAGGGCCCACAAGGTGGTGGCATCATCATACTATGGGTGGTGTTTTTTTAGCTGCAGGGACAGGACCACTGGTTTGCAGAGATATCCTGGTTGAAAAACCTCTTCCACAGTGCTCTGGACCTAAGACTGGGACGAAGGTTCATTTTCCAACAAGACATGACCTTAAGCATATATCTAAAATGGCAAAGCAGTGGCTTCAGAACAACTCTGTGACCATTCTTGACTGGCCCAGCCCGCAGCCCTGACCTAAACCCAATGAGCATCTCTGAAGAGACTTGAAAATGGTTTCCACAACGTTCACCATCAACCTGAGGGAACTGGAGAGGTTCTGCAAGGAAGAATGGCGAGGATCCCCAAATCCAGGTGTGAAAAACTGTTGCATCATTCCCAAGAAGACACATGGCTGTTCAAGCCCAAAGGCGTTTTCTGCTCAATAATGAACAAAGGATCTCATACTTATGAAATTTATTGATATTTATGTGAAATTTCGGGGTTTTTTTTTGTTAATAAATTAGTAAAAATACTATTTTTTAAAGAATAAAATCTTGACAGAAAAAGTTTGCGTTTGGTCAGTTTTCTAAAAGGTGTTACCATAGCTGTCCTACAATATAAAGCAATTTAGAAGTCTGAAAAAGTTGCACTGCTTGATTTGTAAGGGCATGGGGAAAATATTATTGCAATTATGCTAGTTTTCTGCCTTTAAAAGGTCTCAAACTTGTTGATGATGTGCACAGAATTTTCTATTTTTATATGGAGAAAACAAAGTTCATTCAGTTTTTCTTCACACAACTCCCTATTTATAATGCGACTCCAAATGTGGTGGACAAATTTATGAAGTGTGTTTTTTTTAAACAGTTGCAAATTTAGGTGCAAATTCACTCCAGCAGGAATCTACAAACTGGTTGTGACTTTTTAGTCAAAAGAAACCATACGCTATTTATAAGCTCTCGAAGATGCTATAACAACCTGATCTTCAAAATTCACCTAAACAGCTTTAAAAACACTGAGTAAGAAATTTGACTCTTAAAAAAATTTGCTCCACTAGTGCGTCTCTATTATATCTACAATATAGGCCCAAAGCAGGGTATACGGTATGGCAAACTGTCCCCTACCGTTTAATGCTTTAATAGTACTCACCGAGTCCTATAATCTGCCCACAAGTTTTCCCAAACACAAACATGGGTCCAGTTGCATTGATAAAACCACGTAATTTTCGTGGGGCAGCTTCTCCAACATACTGTGCATGAATATTACCCTAAACCTGAGAATAACAGAGACAAATATGTGTATATGATGAAAGGTGATACATTCCCCACCCCATTACCGGTACTCGTTTCAACATTAAAGATCACTGACTTGTAATTTAGATCATGTAATTTATGTTCTAACATTGTCCTTGCCCTAAAATTGATGTAGGGCAAACACCTTGGAATGCAGGTTGAGTTATACATCACCGTTTGTCCATCAACACTACTAAGCTTGACTTATTCCCGACGTTTCTTTGAATCTGGTCATAGGAATTGATCAATAAAATTTAGTATCGTAGATTATGTCCCACCCTTGAGAAGTGTAGGTGATAGACAAATGGTCTTGAAACGACGTAAAACCCAATGGATATATACCGTATATATATAATATATATATATATATATATATATATATACAGTATATAGCCTGCCAGCCATATCCCCCAGTATATAGCCTGAAAGCCCCTGCTCCCAGTATACAGCCAGCCCCTTCTCCAGTATATAGCCTGGTATATACTAGTTATATACTGGGGGCAGGCGCTGGCTATATACTAGGGGCAGGCGCTGGCTTATACCATGGAGCAGGTGCTGGCTATATACTAAGAGGCAGGGCTACTGGCTATATACTAGGGGCATGGGTGCTGGCCAATACAGTACTGGGACACAGGGGCTGCTGCGGCTATATACTAGGGGCATGTGCTGGCTATATACTACAGGGGGCTTGCTGGCTGATAAACTGGTGGTGGCTGGACCACTGCATTTTCCACCCTAGGCTATAATGGAGTCAATGGTTTTCACAGTTTTTTTTGTTAAAATTAGGTTACCTCGGCTTATACTAGGGTTGACTTATACTGTGAGTAATATTGATATAGATACATATATACCGTTATAGATATTTCAATGACATTAAATATTAAGTGATACAAGGTGTAGCACTTGAAATTATGAACAACCTGAGTTTTTTGTTTTAAAATTAGGTACTCGGCTTTAAACTAGGGTGACTTATCCATGACGTAAATAGATATACGATACTATATACCGTTATAGCTTCCCATGACATTAAATATTAAGTGCATACAAGGTTGTAGCACTTGAATTAGGACAAACCTGAGTAAAATCCAGAAAGGAAACTGCAGCAACAATATTCAAATGGCGACAGTTTTGCTGAGACCCTGAGCAGAGCACTACCAAAGGCAGCACCGCATTTACACAGCTGACACTTCTTCTGTGGGTGAAACATGGATAAAACTGTGAGATGATTTCACTCCTCTAGAGAGTAATATGGCACGTCAGGATAGAGGATCTGTAAATGATTGTGTGTCAGAAAGATCTGATATTATAAACAGAGTAACCTAGTATTTGCCAGGTATCGAAGATTACTCATAATATAATGAAAATTAACTCATTTATATTACGTACAATTTGGAACTGTCTGAAAGAAAAACCATAGACAGCATTCCATTAAAACAAATGTAACTATAGGGACGTAGGGTACATCCTTGCAGGGTAAGGACCAGAGAGCCCCGGAGTGTATTAAGCAGGTAAGCAGTCTGAACTGGCTAGTAATGAGTATATCAGACAATATAAATTCAGAAATATAAAAAGGTGTATGGACTGTGATGGAGTTTAACTAAACATAACCTTTTTAGGAAAATAAAAGGTTTGCTTTTTTGTCACTATCTTATGTACATATTTTTGAAACAGTATTTCTGTTCTTTCTTTTTGAAATTCCCATTAGGAGATGTCCCATGTTCCACCTAATCTGGGCTTTGTGATTCTTCCGCTCAGGGGTGCTTAAAGAGAAGCTACAATGATAATTTCCTCCTTCTTTTAATATATTTAGTATTGGTGTCCTCAGAGTGGCGACATACATTGGGTATGGAAAGTATTCAGACTCACTCTTTGTTTCATTGCAGACAATAGGTAAGGTCACCACATCTTTTTTAACTTAGTTTTATTATAGCTCACATGAAGAAAAAGAAGGTTACAAAAACTCAACAATAGAGACAGACAGATTGGTAACAGTGATTACGGTTACAGTGTGATAAAAAAAGGATACAAGCATGAGAGACTATCATATATAACTCATGTCATTAATTTGAACCCGTTCTTAAAAAATAAAAATGTACATATTTTGCTAATTTATTAAACAAAAAAACTGAAATACCACATGTCATAAGTATTCAGACGCTTTGCTGTGACACTCACAACACATACGGTAGTTAAATACATGCTATTTCCTTCTGATCCTCCTTGAGATGATTCTACTCTATGGACTTGATTAGGAACTGCAAACACCTGTCTATGTAAGACTTCACAGCTCACAGTGCATGTCAGAGCACATGAGAATCATGAGGTCTAAAAAACTGCCCAAGGAGCTCAGAGACAGAAAATGTGGCAAGGCACAGATCTGGCCATGGTTACAGAAGAATTTCTGCAGGACCCAAGGTTCCTAAAACACAGTGGCCTCCATAATCTTTAAATTGAAAAAGTTTGGGACGACCACAACTCTTCTTAGACCTGGTCTTTCAGCCAAACTTAGAGGTGAGACAGATAAAGAAGAACCAAGATGACTATCACTCCAGCCTCCACCAGTCAGGGCTTTATGGGAGTGTGTGCCAACGGAAGCCACTCCTTAGTGAAAGACATATGAAAGCTCTGCAAACAGTTTGCAATAAAACACTTAAAGGACTCCCAGACTATGATAGATTAGATCTCAGCTCTGATGAGATGAAGATGAACTTTTTGGGTTTAATTCTAAGTGGTATGTGTGGAGAAAACAGGCACTGCTCATCACCGGCCAAATACAATCCCAACATTGAAAGGGCCCACAAGGTGGTGGCATCATCATACTATGGGTGGTGTTTTTTTAGCTGCAGGGACAGGACCACTGGTTTGCAGAGATATCCTGGTTGAAAAACCTCTTCCACAGTGCTCTGGACCTAAGACTGGGACGAAGGTTCATTTTCCAACAAGACAATGACCTTAAGCATATATCTAAAATGGCAAAGCAGTGGCTTCAGAACAACTCTGTGACCATTCTTGACTGGCCCAGCCCGAGCCCTGACCTAAACCCAATGAGCATCTCTGAAGAGACTTGAAAATGGTTTCCACAACGTTCACCATCAACCTGAGGGAACTGGAGAGGTTCTGCAAGGAAGAATGGCCGAGGATCCCCAATCCAGGTGTGAAAAACTGTTGCATCATTCCCAAGAAGACACATGGCTGTTCAAGCCCAAAGGCGTTTCTGCTCAATACTGAACAAAGGATCTCATACTTATGAACATTTATTGATATTTATGTGAAATTTCGGGGTTTTTTTTTGTTAATAAATTAGTAAAAATACTATTTTTTAAAGAATAAAATCTTGACAGAAAAAGTTTGCGTTTGGTCAGTTTTCTAAAAGGTGTTACCATAGCTGTCCTACAATATAAAGCAATTTAGAAGTCTGAAAAAGTTGCACTGCTTGATTTGTAAGGGCATGGGGAAAATATTATTGCAATTATGCTAGTTTTCTGCCTTTAAAAGGTCTCAAACTTGTTGATGATGTGCACAGAATTTTCTATTTTTATATGGAGAAAACAAAGTTCATTCAGTTTTTCTTCACACAACTCCCTATTTATAATGCGACTCCAAATGTGGTGGACAAATTTATGAAGTGTGTTTTTTTTAAACAGTTGCAAATTTAGGTGCAAATTCACTCCAGCAGGAATATACAAACTGGTTGTGACTTTTTAGTCAAAAGAAACCATACGCTATTTATAAGCTCTCGAAGATGCTATAACAACCTGATCTTCAAAATTCACCTAAACAGCTTTAAAAACACTGAGTAAGAAATTTGACTCTTAAAAAAATTTGCTCCACTAGTGCGTCTCTATTATATCTACAATATAGGCCCAAAGAGGGTATACGGTATGGCAAACTGTCCCCTACCGTTTAATGCTTTAATAGTACTCACCGAGTCCTATAATCTGCCCACAAGTTTTCCCAAACACAAACATGGGTCCAGTTGCATTGATAAAACCACGTAATTTTCGTGGGGCAGCTTCTCCAACATACTGTGCATGAATATTACCCTAAACCTGAGAATAACAGAGACAAATATGTGTATATGATGAAAGGTGATACATTCCCCACCCCATTACCGGTACTCGTTTCAACATTAAAGATCACTGACTTGTAGATTTAGATCATGTAATTTATGTTCTAACATTGTCCTTGCCCTAAAATTGATGTAGGGCAAACAACCTTGGAATGCAGGTTGAGTTATACATCACCGTTTGTCCATCAACACTACTAAGCTTGACTTATTCCCGACGTTTCTTTGAATCTGGTCATAGGAATTGATCAATAAAATTTAGTATCGTAGATTATGTCCCACCCTTGAGAAGTGTAGGTGATAGACAAATGGTCTTGAAACGACGTAAAACCCAATGGATATATACCGTATATATATAATATATATATATATATATATATATATATACAGTATATAGCCTGCCAGCCATATCCCCCAGTTATATAGCCTGAAAGCCCCTGCTCCCAGTATACAGCCAGCCCCTTCTCCAGTATATAGCCTGGTATATACTAGTTATATACTGGGGGCAGGCGCTGGCTATATACTAGGGGGCAGGCGCTGGCTTATACCATGGAGCAGGTGCTGGCTATATACTAAGAGGCAGGGCTACTGGCTATATACTAGGGGGCATGGGCTGCTGGCAATACATACTGGGACACAGGGGCTGCTGGCGGCTATATACCTAGGGGCATGTGCTTGGCTATATACTACAGGGGGCTTGCTGGCTGATAAACTGGTGGTGGCTGTGACCACTGCATTTTCCACCCTAGGCTTATAATGGATGTCAATGGTTTTCACAGTTTTTTTTTAAAATTAGGTACCTCGGCTTATACTAGGGTTGACTTATACTTAGTAAATTGATATAGATACATATATACCGTTATAGATATTCAATGACATTAAATATTAAGTGCATACAAGGTGTAGCACTTGAATTATTGAACAACCTGAGTTTTTTGTTTTAAAATTAGGTACATCGGCTTTAAACTAGGGTTGACTTATCTGACGTAAATAGAATACGATATATATACCGTTATAGCATTCCCATGACATTAATATTAAGTGCATACCAAGGTGTAGCACTTGAATTAGGACAAACCTGAGTAAAATCCAGAAAGGAAACTGCAGCAACAATATTCAAATGGCGACAGTTTTGTGAGACCCTGAGCAGAGCACTACCAAAGGCAGCACCGCATTACACAGCTGACACTTCTTCTGTGGGTGAAACATGGATAAACTGTGAGATGATTTCACTCCTCTAGAGAGTAATATGGCACGGTCAGGAGAGGATCTGTAAATGATTGTGTGTTCAGAAAGATCTGATATTTAAACAGAGCAACCTAGTATTTGCCAGGTATCGAAGATTACTCATAATATAATGAAAATTAACTCATTTATATTACGTACAATTTGGAACTGTCTGAAAGAAAAACCATAGACAGCATTCCATTAAAACAAAATGTAACTAGATAGGGACGTAGGGTACATCCTTGCAGGGTAAGGACCAGAGAGCCCCGGTTGTATTAAGCAGGTAAGCAGTCTGAACTGGCTAGTAATGAGTATATCAGACAATATAAATTCAGAAATATAAAAAGGTGTATGGACTGTGATGGAGTTTAACTAAACATAACCTTTTTAGGAAAATAAAAGGTTTGCTTTTTTGTCACTATCTTATGTACAGACAGATTGGTACAGTGATTGGTACAGTGATAAAAATGGATAAAAGCATGAGAGACTATCATGTATAACTCATGTCATTAATCTGAACCCCTTCTTAAAAAAACAAAAATGTACATATTTTTGCTAATTTATTAAACAAGAAAACTGAAATACCACATTGTCATAAGTATTCAGACGCTTTGCTGTGACACTCACACACATAGTTAAATCACATGCTGTCTATTTCCTTCTGATCCTCCTTGAGATGATTCTACTCTATTGGACTTGTTAAGGAACTGCAAACACCTGTCTATGTAAGACTTCACAGCTCACAGTGCATGTCAGAGCACATGAGAATCATGAGGTCTAAAAAACTGCCCAAGGAGCTCAGAGACAGAAATGTGGCAAGGCACAGATCTGGCCGTGGTTACAGAAGAATTTCTGCAGCACCCAAGGTTCCTAAAACACAGTGGCCTCCATAATCTTTAAATTGAAAAAGTTTGGGACGACCACAACTCTTCTTAGACCTGGTCTTTCAGCCAAACTTAGCAAGGTGAGACAGATAAAGAAGAACCCCAAGATGACTATCACTCCAGCCTCCACCAGTCAGGGCTTTATGGGAGTGTGTGCCAACGGAAGCCACTCCTTAGTGAAAGACATATGAAAGTCTGCAAACAGTTTGCAAATAAAACACATAAAGGACTCCCAGACTATGATAGATTAGATCTCTAGTCTGATGAGATGAAGAGTGAACTTTTTGGGTTTAATTCTAAGTGGTATGTGTGGAGAAAACCAGGCACTGCTCATCACCGGCCAAATACAATCCCAACATTGAAAGTGGCCCAACAAGGTGGTGGCATCATCATACTATGGGGGTGTTTTTTAGCTGCAGGGACAGGACCACTGGTTGCAGAGATATCCTGGTTGAAAACCTCTTCCACAGTGCTCTGGACCTAAGACTGGGACGAAGGTTCATTTTCCAACAAGACAATGACCTTAAGCATATATCTAAAATGGCAAAGCAGTGGCTTCAGAACAACTCTGTGACCATTCTTGACTGGCCCAGCCCGAGCCCTGACCTAAACCCAATTGAGCATCTCTGAAGAGACTTGAAAATGGTTTCCACCAACGTTCACCATCCAACCTGAGGGAACTGGAGAGGTTCTGCAAGGAAGAATGGCAGAGGATCCCCAAATCCAGGTGTGAAAAACTTGTTGCATCATTCCCAAGAAGACACATGGCTGTTCAAGCCCAAAGGCGTTTCTGCTCAATACTGAACAAAGGATCTCAATACTTATGAACATTTATTGATATTTAGTGAAATTTCAGGGGGTTTTTTTTGTTTAATAAATTAGTAAAAATACTATTTTTTTAAAGAATAAAATCTTGACAGAAAAAGTTTGCGTTTGGTCAGTTTTCTAAAAGGTTTACCATAGCTGTCCTACAATAATAAAGCAATTTAGAAGTCTGAAAAAGTTTGCACTGCTTTTGTATGTAACGGGCATGGGGAGAATTATTATTGCAGTTATGCTAGTTTTCTGCCTTTAAAAGGTCTCAAACTTGTTGATGATGTGCACAGAATTTTCTATTTTTTTATGGAGAAAACAAAGTTCATTCAGTTTTTACTTCACACAACTCCCTTATGGAGAAAACAAAGTTCATTCAGTTTTTACTTCACACAACTCCCTATTTATAATGCGACTCCAAATGTGGTGGACAAATTTATGAAGTGTGATTTTTTTTAAACAGTTGCAAATTTAGGTGCAAATTCACTCCAGCAGGAATCTACAAATTGGTTGTGACTTTTTAGTCAAAAGAAACCATACACTTGGGGCGTGGCCAGCCGATGGAGGAGAAGAACGCACATCTCCAGAGCTCCCGGCTGACCGCGTTATACCATCACCCGCGGGCATCCACATCCATCCCCTCCTGGCATGGTCAGCAAGAGGAGAGCCAGGAAAGCCCCTGCAGTCCCCGAACAGCCTCCGGGAGGTATACAGCGCTTCCTCCGCTCCGCTGAGGGCCCAGACACACCGGACCGCATGGCGTCCAAGATGGCGCCGACCACCTCATCCCCCGCAGCGGCTGCCGCAGGCGCAGAGCAGGAACGGGCTCCAGCTGTAAGTCCTCCCAAATCATCAGGGGGACCCCCGTTGACCAATATATCGGAGCCATTCCCTCCCTTACCTTCCAGGGGCTCCGATATAGGCCCTGGCTCTTCCTCCATATGCTCCCCCACCTCGTGGCCTCCCTCCACACACAGAGCTCCATCTAGCTCCCCACAAGCCCCCAGAGATGCCCCTACTCCCATGGGTGCTACACCAGATGATGACTGGGACTGGAAAGCTCATATCAGAGCTATCCCCACCAAGCTTGAAATGGATGGGCTTTTATTGAGGTTGGAAGAATCTCATAAGAGGGATATTGCTGGCTTAAAGCAAGAAATTCTACATATTGGCCACAGGGTGGCAAGTAGTCCTTGACATCGCTTCACAGAACAAAGACAAACTATGGGTTGGTATTGAGAGTGCTTTCCCCAAACCTAGCAACCTACCGGGCTTATTCTGGCTACCCCCCAAAACCAACTGGGAGATCTTCAAAGTTTCTCCCCTAATGTCAGGGGTATTGAAAGCATGGAGCAAATTCGCACCCACTTCTAAAATAACCAACGTCCCTGGCCCACTCTCTCCTGCTAGGGAATTCCCAGGCCTACCCCAGGTGCTCTTATCCTCCCCACTCCTTGAGCCTATCGACGGGAAACCCCGAAAAATTGTCGACCTTCTATCCGATACAGGAATACGTCCCCTCACTGACATTTTAGGTGAAAAGGGAAGTTACCCAGGGGCTTGGCTCCATTACCTCCAACTGAGGAGTTTTTTAGCTTCCCTGAACCCCTCAGAGTGTTTTGTCAAGGACCTAACCACGTTCGAGAACCTCTGCTCTAAACAAATTGTACCTCCCCATGGTGTGTCTTTTCTATACAGGCTTCTATCTGATACTGATACCGAGGACCATCTCCTGCCTTACATGTCGGCCTGGGAAAAGGAGCTGGGGGAGAATTTTGCCAAGGAATCGTGGGAGAAATCCCTTATTCTCACCCACAAAATGTCTGTTTCTGGTAAAATTCAAGAAACGAACTACAAGATCCTTACCCGTTGGTATAGGACCCCAGTTCGCCTCCATAACATGTTCCCATCAGCCTCGCCAACCTGCTGGCGCTGCCTCTCCGCCCTGGGAACTATGCGCCACGTTTGGTGGGATTGTAAGGTCGTGGCCTCCATCTGGTCTGCCGTTTGGGATCTCTATAAGGACATGTGTGGAGCTTCTGGGGATCTCTCACCCGCAATGGCGCTGCTCTCAATGCTACCAGGTCGCCTACGCGACATTAAGAAAGGTATATTAAGACATCTCCTGGTGGCCTTCAGGTTAGTGATCCCCAGATTATGGAAATCTACAACCCCCCCTACCCGCTTGATGTGGGTCGAGGAGGTAGACCGTATCTGTCGCATGGAACAACTCCGCGCGTCGGACGGCAATCGGATGGAGACCTACTTCTCCACCTGGTCGAAATGGACACAGTGGAGGAACTCAGACTTATTTGCCATATGGCTTACGGGTAACCCTTGATAACTGAGGTATTTTCCATACCTTCACTCTCCCGATACACTTCTATCTTTTTCAAAGACCCTGCAGAGCCAGGGGGGTCTCCTTACCCCCCCTCCCCCAACTTCCCTTCCCTCCCCTTACATCCTCCCCTAAACTCCCTTTCATCCAGTTGTTCTTGTTCTTATTACTTGTTTTTGTAAAAAGGTGCCTTGAGTGCCTACACCTGCGTTATTTGCCAATATACACTACTGTGATATGGGGCTGCGTCCCGAATATTTAGACCGCTATGTAGGTCTCTGGGTACCTGTACTTTGTTTCTTACAGTTCATACTACTGTCATTTTTCTTCACAACTGTGTTTTTTACTCAATAAACTCTTATTGAACCATAAAAGAAACCATACACTATTTATAAAGCTCTCGAAGATGCTATAACAAACCTGATCTTCAAAATTCACCTAAACAGCTTCAAAAACACTGGAGTAAGAAATTTGACTCTTAAAAAAATTTGCTCCACTAGTGCGTCTCTATATATATCTACAATATGGGCCCAAAGCAGGGTATACGTGTATGGCAAACTGTCCCCATACCGTTTAATGCTTTAATAGTACTCACCTGAGTCCTATAATCTGCCCACAAAGTTTTCCCAAACATACAAACATGGGTCCAGTTGCATTGATAAAACCACGTAATTTTCGTGGGGCAGCTTCTCCAACATACTGTGCATGAATATTAATCCCTAAACCTGAGAATAACAGAGACAAATATGTGTATATAATGAAAGGTGATACATTCCCCCACCCCATTACCGGTACTCGTTTCAACATTAAAGATCACATGACTTGTAGATTGGATCATGTAATTTATGTTCTAACATGTCCTTGCCCTAAAATTGATGTAGGGCAAACAACCTTGGAATGCAGGTTGAGGTTATACAATCACCGTTTGTCCATCAACACTACTAAGCTTGACTTATTCCCGACGTTTCTTTGAATCTGGTCATAGGATTGATCAATAAAAATTTAGTATCGTAGATTATGTCCCATCCTTGAGAAGTGATGGTGCTAGACAAATGGTCTTGAAACGACGTAAAACCCAATGGATATATACCGTATATATATATACAGCATATAGCCTGCCAGCCCATATCCTCCAGTATATAGCCTGAAAGCCCCTGCTCCCCAGTATACAGCCAGCCCCTTCTCTCAGTATATAGCCTGGTATATACTGGTTATATACTAGGGGGCAGGCGCTGGCTATATACTAGGGGGCAGGAGCTGGCTATATACCATAGAGCAGGTGCTGGCTATATACTAAGAGGCATGGGCTACTGGCTATATACTAGGGGGCATGGGCTGCTGGCAATATACTGGGACACGGGCTGCTGGCTATATACTAGAGGGCATGTGCTGGCTATATACTACAGGGGGCTTGCTGGCTAAATACTGGGTGGTGGCTGTGACCACTGCATTTTCCACCCTAGGCTTATAATGGAGTCAATAGGTTTTCACAGTTTTTTGTTTTAAAATTAGGTACCTCGGCTTATACTAGGGTTGACTTATACTTGAGTAAATATGATATAGATACATATATACCGTTATAGATATTTCAATGACATTAAATATTAAGTGCATACAAGGTGTAGCACTTGAATTATGACAAACCTGAGTTTTTTGTTTTAAAATTAGGTACCTCGGCTTATACTAGTGTTGACTTATACTTGAGTAAATATGATATAGATACATATATACCGTTATAGATATTCCCATGACATTAAATATTAAGTGCATACAAGGTGTAGCACTTGAATTAGGACAAACCTGAGTAAAATCCAGAAAGGAAACGTGCAGCCACAATCATTTCAAAATGGCCGACAGTTTTGCTGAGACCCATGAGCAGAGCACTAACCAAAGGCAGCACTGCATTACATAGCTGACACCTCTTCCTGTGGGTGAAACATGGATATAACTGTGAGATGATTTCACTCCTCTAGATTAGTAATATGTCACTGTCAGGAGAGGATCTGTAAATGATTGTGTGTCAGAAAGATCTGATATTATAAACAGAACATATTATTTGCCAGGTATAGAAGATTACTCATAATATAATGAAAATTAACTCATTTATATACTGTACAATTTATGGAACTGTCTGAAAGAAAAACCATAGACAGCATTCCATTAAAACAAAATGTAACTATATAGGACGTATGGGTACATCCTTGCAGGGTAAGGACCAGAGAGCCCCGGTGTATTAAGCAGGTAAGCAGTCTGGAACTGGTAAGTAAGTGAGTATATCAGACAATATAAATTCAGAAATATAAAAAGGTGTATGGACTGTGATGGAGTTTAACTAAACATAACCTTTCCTCTTTCCTCTTTCCTCTTTGTTGTGGTAGTCAGAGTAGGACAAACGGCTAAAGTCAGGGCTGTATCGGTCTGATAAATAAGGTTCAATGTCCTGTCTCCACTTCTGTCCCCAATGTCCTGTCTTCCTTATTGCACACTTGCCCTGTCACTGCTAAATCTCCTACACGTTTTGTCAATTTTATATTTTGTGGCTCATCAGAGATTACCTTCGCAGCCCCGAGCGAGAGTGCATTATGGGTTAAAATACTCTATAACCCACCCATTTAGTAAATAATGTCAGAAGAGACTGGACAATTGGCTCCAGGGACGGAGTAAACCTCTCTGAACCAGGGCCGGAAGTCAAGGCACAGCCCTCTATGATGTGGCCGGAAGTGACATCATGGTGACATTTGTATAAAATATGATGTAAAGATCTGGGATGTGAAGATGTTTTTTAACTCTTTAGAGTTATGAAGTGACCTCAACTCACCAGGTTTCCTCCCTCTCTCCCATCAAAAGTGTTAATGGTGGTGCATCACATGACTTTTTGGTGCCTCAATAGAGGTAAACAGTGAAAAACCATTAACCATATATACCCCTCTATAGTTTATACATTTTAAATAAAGGTTACGTTTTATTAAACTATTTCACAGTCCCTACACCTTTTCATAATGATTGGATACTGGTAGGGGTTGCCAATACAAGGTGGCTACTGAAGTGTCAATTATTGTATACAAATTAAAAGTATATCAGGCATATTGGGGAAAACACTGTCAAATATTCAAGAGTATTGTAAGTAAAAAAAGAGTATATAAAAACACTTAATGATCAACAGGATCATTATTACACTTACTTCCCAAGCCTTCCTGTTAGGAAGCCAGATGCGGTGGATCCTATTAGACCTCCGATGCTGAATACAGAAACCACTAAAGACCATATAAGTGTAAGTGATCCATCAGGGATGCTGGTTCCATGTCTTCTTATCCATGAGTCATTGATGAATTGTTTGATAAACTAATATCAGAAGAACAACATATGAGGTCAGTATTGCCTTAACAGAATCAAAATCTATAGTTGGCTGGTATACATAGAGTTCTCTTATCAAGCTGAATAAATGTTTTACTCACTTATGCTTTTTTTATTTCTGTTGTGATAGAAGCAGAACATGGAAAACAATGGATCACTTAAATGGTAAATACCAATGACTGTAACTGTAATATAATTGTGAGCCCTCACAGGCAGCATCCTCCTTCTACTTGTTTCAGATCTCTGTAGTTTTTATATTTTATATGTAATGTATGTGAACTCCTTATTGAATGTACAGCACCAACTTGGAATTAATGGTGTTATATAAATAAATAATACAGTAATCTGTGATGAAATTTTATACAAAAACCAACAACAAATAATCAAAAATCCTAAAATGGACCCTCAGGCTGCTTAACTGAAATGAATAGAAATGCTGATTAATATTTAGCATTTCTTTTGTTTATTTTTTATATTTAATGCATGTCAAATAAAATAAGCAATTTTTGAAATGTAATTTTTTTTGTGTCAATGCGGACCTGTGCATCTTGCAGAACATAAACAATTTGTCTGATCTTGCACAGCCATGGAAAACAAAGCTGTTGTCTATCAACATGGAGATGCATACATTCACATCAGAGCGTTAGAAAAAGAAAGCTGGACATGTTCCAGAAAAGTGTCATGCCCTCTCCCCCCCCCCAAATCACTTATCCTGCACACACCTGGAGATGTGGCCTGAGTAGCGTGACAGACCCAAAATGTTTGAGACAGGTACAAGTTTGCAAAATGTATGTCTTTAAAAAGAATCCATCACCTGCATGGTGCAGGCAATGCTCGGACATGCATTGGGGCATGCACGGTGCACAAGTGAAGCTGGTGGTGTACATGCAGCTCGGCACCAAACTAACGCACACCACAAATGCACCACAGAAGCTGGAGTGTAGGGTCAGTGCACAGGGGCAGGAGTCCCAGCCAGAGCGGCCATGAGGAGGCTGGGGTGTTTAATAGAATCCGAACGCTCTCCCGCCTTCTTGGCTGGATAAATGAAAGAAGACATGGGGAATAAAATTTGTTTTCAGACCACAGAAGCAATACAGAAGAACCACATTAGAAAGCTTGAGACGACTTTACAGTCTTCTATAAGGTAATATGTGGGGTTTATTTAGTTGGTTGCAGGTGATGGGTTCCCTTTAAAGACATACATTTTGTAAACTAAATGTGCCTGTAGCAAACATTTTGGGTCTGTCACACACTTTTCATGCGACACCTCCAAGTGTGTGCAGGATACCCCATTATTGGGGGGGGGGGGCATAATACTTTATTGGTACATGTCCAGCTTTTGTTTTTCTAAAGCACCAGTGTCAATGAATGCATCTGCATGAAGTTGGACAACATCTTTGTTTTCCAGAGGCTTTGCAGGATCAGACAACGTATTGTTTGCTAGATGCACAGGCCTGCTCTGGAACATTAGACACATTTATTTAGTTAGTTGGAGGTGACAGGTTTCCTTTAAGAAAGTGCTGAATGACAATTTAAAGAGAACCCGTCATGCAAAATAACCCCCCTAAACTAAATATATTTTCATAAACTGCCATTAGAGAGCATTGCCTCTATCCCTTCATTGTCCCTCTACATGCCGGTAAACCTAAGCAATGAGGTCCTAAAGCTGTATGCAAATGACCTGTGAAATGTCCAATGAAGCATTAGCATATTCAAGCTGTCCACTCTATTCATGAGTGGGAGGCACAGCCACACCCCCAGTGCTTGACTGACAGCCTGTATAATGATGTGCTTCCTGGTGCTGGTGGCCACGCCCCCTGCAGCCTGTGTGTGTGTTTAGGAGAGATACAGCAGCTCCAGGCAGCCATGTTATAGCAGAACATGTCAGGTACTGATGTCTGTGTCTCTCACCTGTATATTAGGAGGATGCAGCATGTCAGCAGATGCAGGACACACACTAGCCATGCTTTACTATACATTACACACAGACATGAGCAGGGGGAGGAGAGGGGAGGGGTGACAGGGGTGACATCACTGCCTCTGACCATGTGACCAGCCTCATTTACATGATAAAAAATAGATGATTTTACAATGAATAATATATGAAATAACTAGATAAAGGCTGGGATGGGATCCTTGTGAGCTGCTCCAACAGGAAGAGGTGACAGGACTAGTGGCAGAGACCTGATGACAGGTGTCCTTTAATTTCTTCTGTTGCATCTGTTAAGTGTGTTTATTTATTTTTATAATCCATCCACCAAGATACGGGCACTAGAAGTTTGTATATGAATAATGGTGACTTCAAACTTGGCGAGTTCAGTCTGTGAGCCATATATCGCGCATGGCTCTTATTCACAGATCGAACCCACTTCTGAGCACTATATTGCTTCCCTGATATACACCAGATCCAACACTGTAATCATTACCGGGTCGGCTATTTAGCGAAGATGCAGGAACTCTGTGTATCATATATCAATATGGTGCTGAGAGTCCCGTGCCCAAGAGTGGGTTCAGTCCTTGAAGCAGGACTCTGCATGGCCTATGGTTACAGACCAAACTCTGCAAGAGTGAAGTGGTCTTAGTTAATACTAGCCAAGTGGGTGGTTACCTTTTATATTTATAGAGCACTCAAAGAAAATCACTGAAAGAAGCGAAACAAGTTTACATATTCATATATAAACTTTTTGGCCATAACTTTTAACCGGATAGATTTATTGAAAAATTCATATAGATCAAGGGCATGGATCTCACTATATACTGAGAACCAACATATTCCACATTGTGTTAGAAGCATATTACTGGAAAAAGACGGAAAAAGTCTGGAAAAAGACGCAAGTCCATCAAGTCCAAATAATGTTTAGTATATAGGAAAAAGTTGATGACTAGTGTCACACTCACCGGAGAAGGAGAATTCATCACTGACAGGTGATAACCATATTGAAATGTACCTCCAATGCCCAACGTCAAGATCATCAGGAACAGGTTCCGGTAGTGCACCTGACACAATAAAAAAGAAGACGGAATAATTTTATGGAAGGGGGGTTATGTGGTATTACATCCAGTATTTGATAGGGATTTTTCATCCAGCTTATATTTACTACTGATGTAAAAACACCTGTTAAAGTCAATTAGGAATGTTTAGAATCCAAGCACTTACAGCATTGCGGGGAGATCTGATCTATAGAGTGTAGGTTATGCTTCATACTAGCTAAGTGAGAAACCTACAGTGACATGTAAGTCACTGTAGGTATTATAGTATCTAGTGGACTCACCAATTCAGAAGTCATGCTGTTCATAGTTATCACTTATACCGTAAATCTTGTCTCACTGGTGGTCAGTCGTTTGTTCTCAGAATGATTTTGGTTCCTTCAAGTCCCTGATAAGACGTCTAGATGATGGTGAACAATATGCACAGTGCAAGTATGGCAAAGAGTAGTAGTTTTTAAGGCAGCAACTAAGGAGATAAAAAGATTCCTGGACTATGACAAAACATTAACATCAGGTGGTCAGTGAACCAAAAACTCTGCTAAGCAAGTACAGTACAGCGATGTGGAAACATAGTGCTGCAGCCAAGATTAGTGGATGACGGAATTACTGTACAAATATCTATATCATAGTCTTACTATTTCTGACTTGGCTTTCTTATAATAATAACAACAAAGATGATGGTAATGGTTACAAAATTACATGCATATTAGTTAACTAAGGCAAGTTTTGTTCTTCCTGGGGAATGTCACATGCCATGGAAACGACTACCAACTATCCCTCAATTGTTTTTTTAATGGGGGTTTTATGCTTTTGCAGAAGTTTTCCCCAAACTCAGGTAAACATAAAATTAGTATTGGTTACATATGAAAAAATCTGACATTACCATGCCAGTCTAAACTGGAAGGTCATCATTATATGCACAGCTTTAAGTCTCCTGCACACAAACTTATTTTTCCTGTAGCAGGAAAATACGACTCTGTTGGCCACTTTTGCAGCCGATGTGTCGTCAGTATTTTTCCTGAGTCTGAGCAGGAGGTATGTCATCTGTATGTCATCGGTTTTTTTGTGGATCTGCAAAGAAGTGGAAGGCTGTCAAATCATGTCATAAGCTTGGAGTGTTACGTGATTATGTTACCTAGCAACTGATTTGGAAATTACGACAGCACATAGGTGATGCACTTTGTGTGATCTGTATTTTTTACACCCCCATAGACTTCTATGAGAGGGCAGAGCTGCAAACTCGGCCAAGAATAGGACTTGCTCTGAGGTTCTTTTAATGGCCACGAGGTTCAGATACAAGGCCAAGGAATTCTGAGCCCATAGCAATACATGTAGCCGTAGCTGCAAAAGAAAACACGTAATATAACCTCAGGAAAATCGTGGAGTGCATGAGGGCTTACTGTGGAGAGCATGTGTATACTACATAGGCATTCTATTGGTAAAAACAGGAACACAGTAAGGCTAGAGACATATAACCATATGCATTTTGATGTTCTGTGTTTGCGGATGTTGCACAGGGCTTGTGCCACCGCTTGTCACCCGTTTACCACAATAAGCGACTTCTGTTTGACAGTGGAGTTGACAGTGGAGTCTCATGGCTCAAAGTGCAATGAGAAATGTGGGCATTTAAATAGATCACTGTGTTTACCATTAAAGTCAATGGGGCTGTGTATTATATGTTGAAAAACAAGGCTAGTGCACGGCCAAGAAATACAGTCTTGTTCATGAGGCCTAAAGGCAAATTTCTCCAGCAGCCATCACAGGTTGCAACTGACAACTAGGCAATGCAGGGCCTGGATGGCTTTTAATAATTTATCACCAGAGGGAAGGGATTATCCAGGCCCTTTTCACTGTATAAAAGTAATTTTCTACTATAATCAAATCACAAGTGATTGCTCATCTGTAGGAACATCAATGATGCATAAAATGCATTTTTTTCTTTCATTGTAGAAATGTTTTAGATGTATATAATGATGCCCTCCACTGACAAGAAAAATAACAAGCATGCCATCTAGTGGAAACACTTGTTTATAGCCCCTCCATACCATATGAGTTCTATGGCTACATCCCCATTTTATCAGCTGTTATACTGTTTCTTCTTGGTTCTGTATCATGTACCACTCCATGTACAGTCGAAGGTGAACAGAACAATGGGACTGGTATTTTAATAATCCTGAGAGATCCTGCAGACTTTTATATAAATCAAACTCATGTTTGAAGCAAAAATGACGGACGGAATAGAAAACTGAATTTGGAAGTACCGTGTGCACCCAAACAAAGGGACGTGTTATAGGTACTGACACTATACACAAAATAAGTAACAATTATACATCTTTATTTTTGCAATAAATTAACCAAAAAATATATATGCCAAACATGTTAAAATCATTTAAAAAGTACTGAGTCTCAATATAGCAGCAAAAAATATATATTTGTGCAAAAATAAGCACTTGTTGCTATAGGCAACTGTACAATATCATGAAAAATAACAATATATAAAATGAAAAAATATCACCGGATGGAGGGAGGGGGCTGGCTCCCCAAGCGTTCCGCCACCGAGCCGGGTGGCTTCCTCAGGGGTATGTGACTCTGGACCAATTGTGGTCTTCTTATATGCAGTTGAACTGCTAGCTCACCTGTATGAGACTGCTATTAGAGGTTGTGCTGGAAGGTAAGTATTTTGTTCCAGGATGTGTTTTCTCTGCAGGTATTAACTTACTCTCAGGAAGCTTATAATTGTATAACATAGGCCAGAAATAACTTGTGTTGAGCCCTTTGAACTACAATAGGCAAAGGGGTTGTCTAACAGGGTCAATTCAGTCTTTTCACATGAGGTAAGTATAAAGTTTGGGGATTTATTCCCAATTGCTTGAAATTCTTACAGGTCGATTTGGGGCTCTAAACCATAAGAACCTGTGGATGGTTAAATGTCCCAAATCACCATTATGGGTTCACGGTGGCTGAGTGAGTAGCACTTCTGCCTTGCAGCGCTGGGGTCCTGGGTTCAAATCCCACCAAGGTCAACATCTGCAAAGAGTTTGTATGTTTTCTCCGTGTTTGCATGGGTTTCCTCCGGTTACTCTGGTTTCCTCCAAAACATAGGAACCAATTTGACATGCTTTGTGCAGCGCTGCTTAATCTGTGTGCGCTATATAAATAAAGAATTATTAATCATCATTTCTATTTTTACTATTTCTGCCCTTCCATGTATCCATTGCAACAACCTCCTTAGTAGTGAGGTGATCCTACAATTATATATAAAAGAATTCAGAAGAACATTTCCAGACTTTAAAGACACACTGCTGTGACATTGCATTTTATAGAGATGTTCTGTGTTAGGTGTCAAGTTGAAGTTTACACACATCTTGGTGTTATTTATAGAATATGTGTACTTGATCATGCTGGAGCTTCCTGGGTAAGGCATCCATGACATACTCTGACACTTCTACTACCGGACAGGTCAATTACTTCATACCAATTCCTGCCTTTAAAAACATATAAACTATAAATAATGGATTATATATATTTCTTTTACTTATGTTACTCAAATAAGTACAGTACTACCCAAAAAGTACTATCCATTAAAGAAGATATATGCATAGACATTTTCTTGGTTATATCTCCTACCTAAGTGTCTGAACACATAATCCTAGAAGACAATGGGGGTATTTATCACAGTTTTTTATACTTTTGTGTTATATCTATTTTTTGTTTTGTGTGTTTATGTTTTATTCTCAACGGTTGCACAGATTTAAATGGTCTGATCTTTTAGTAGGAAAAGGAAATGCTCTAATTTTCATTACTGTATTTTTCGAACTATAAGGTGCACAAAAAATCCTTTGATTTGCTCAGAAATCAAAGGTGCGCCTTATAGTCCAGTGCGCCTTATATACGAACCATACTGACAGACAACAGCTGCCTTGAACTATGCACAGGTCTGCCACCAGCTGGTCATACATCCTTATAATCAGGTGCGCATTATAATCCGGTGTGCCTTATATATGAACCTAGACATTTTAGCAGGCATTTATTGATGGTGCGCCTTATACTCTGGTGCGCCTTATAGTCCGAAAAATACTGTAAATAGAAACACAGGCATCAGCAACAAATAACCACATGCCACCATATGGATAGAAGACATACAGGATTGAAAAATCAGGATCACAAATACTTTATTTTAGCTATTGGTGCACATGAATAATGTGAACTTTGGATGACTAGGGCAATGGGTTTCTAGCTGGACAACTTAAGAGTATTAGTAAATGTTGACTTTAGCATTGTGGGAAAGGGTGTTGAGAATGCTGCTTTATTAACAACATCATAAGATTAGCTTTCATTTTGTTTTAATGATACTTAATATCAATGCTTTGATCGAATGAACCATCAATTGTTTACTGATGCACTAAAGGCATTATTCCAGGATTTGTTCATTGATAACTTATCCTTAGGATAAATGCAGGCGGTCCCCCTCTTAAGGACACGGGACTCACAGATGACCCCTAGTTACAGATGAACCTCTAAAATGATACAATATACAGTTCGGATCTCTGAATTCCCCTTTAAACCAAAGCTATGTTCACATCTCTACATAATGGCTCTCCGGTTTCCTCTCACACTCCAAAACATACTGTTAGGTTGATTAGATTGTGAGCCCCATTGGGGACAGGGACTGATCTGGCAAGCTCTGTGTAGCGCTGCGTAATCTGTGTGCGCTATATAAATAAAGAATTATTATTATAATAATGGATTCCATCAAAAATCACAAACAAGATAAAGGGCACCGTATTGAAGTCCATTGAACCCTTAATAATCAATATAGTTGTTTGGACCATTAAAGGACATCTACCACCAGGCAGCTCCTCTCCTTTCTTCATGTGCACCAACGCTGGCTCCAGGTACATGACAGCTCCATGGGCAGCGTCTCTTCTTTCTTCACATGCGCTGGCTCCAGGTCTGCAACAGCTCTGTGAAGAAATAAGAGGCGTCAGAATGGTGAGTACTCAGTTTATTTTTTATACACTACAAGGGACTGGCAGGCTATATACTACAAGGGGCTACCAGGCTATATACTACAGGGGGAAGGCTATATACTACAGGGGGCAGGCGGGCTATATACTACAGGGGGCTGGCAGGCTATACACTACAGGGGCTTGCAGGCTATATAATACAGGGGGCCGGCTGGCTATACACTATGGGGCTGGCAGTCTATATACTACAGGGGGCTGGCAGGCTATATAGTACAGGGGGCTGGCAGGCTATATACTACAGGGGGCTGGTAGGCTATATTATGCAGGGGGTTGGCTGGCTATATACTGGGGATTTTGTGACCAATGCATTTGGTCGAGTATATACATTACACTGACATACAGGTGTGTACCCCCTCTGTCAGGATCTAATCTTCTTTAAACTTCCTATGCCCTTGTATTTAAGAAAAAGAGGCTTAGAAATTATGCAAATAAGCCTGAGGGGCTCAAGGCTCCATTAACACCTATAGAACCCAGCAGGATCATTTGCATAGTTTTAAAAGCCTTTATTTGTAGAAGGCTGGGCATAAGAAGCTAAAGCAAGAGCAAATCCTGCAAGAGTGGGCACACATTGGTATTTCTGTGTGCTGGTTTACAGTTCATGATCCTGGTGGTAGATGTCCTTTAGGCATGACAGTAATTATTGCATAATTGGGGATGTTTTTTATTTGTTTCATGTAAAGAAACAAGAAAAGTATGAACACAGCCTTATGTGTCTTAGACACTAAAGCGTTATTCATCAGTGTTTACTTTTATATGATTTAGAAGCGTCTTACTTGTGTAAAAGGTGACTCTTGTTCAGCACTATAAAATTAGGGAAGGTCACAGTTTAAAAAGTTCCAAACCTGGAATGTGTATAAACAAACCATGGAATGTAAGAAGTCACCAATGAGCAGTCAGAGTCAATGTCCTGTCTGCTGGGATGTTTCTCATAACTGATGAAAATTCTCTTTCCCCATGTAGTCTCTGCCAATAAGCCTGACCCTCTGAAGCTAATAACATATCATCCCATGTGGCCCAGACATTTATTAACAGCAAAGTAGTAAAGGGCTTTAAAATGGGAAGTGGTGATAAAAAATGGCATAATGATAGTTGTGACCACACCATGAACCTAGGCTCCACTATGCTTTCTATTGACCTCAGGGGGACTTTGCCTGTTAAATGTTCCTCTCTGTCTATCTGTATTATAAATAGTAGAAGGGCATGAATACAGTCTTCTGTTTATGCATTTCAATATTTCTAGGGAATTCATATTTTTTTCATCTACAACAAGCAGCCAAAACGTCTTTGGTGGCCTTTCCAAGGTTTTAAAGGACATCACCACCAAGATGAAGGATTGTAAACCAAGCACTCTGACATGCTGGAGTGTGCCCCCTCTGGCAGGATCTGCTCTTTCATTAGCTTCTTATGCGCTTTAAAAAAAAACAAAAAAAACATGGCTTTAAGAATTGGGCAAATTAGCCTGAGGGGCTCCATTAACATCTTCGGAGCCTGGACCCTCAGAGGCTTATCTGCATCATTTTAAAAACCTTTTTTTTAAAAAAAAAAAACAGGGTATAAAAAGCTAAAAGAAGATTGGATCCAGCCAGTGGGGCCACACACCCAGACACTTATCCCATTTTCAAAATTGCATTAAAGAGTTTATAGACATAGGCGCCTTCATGCAATTTTGATTCAAACTGAAACATTTTCTTAAAAAATACTTAAAATTTGACAAAAATGTGCTCCAAGCAGAAAATATTTACCTTCGCATCTCCTAAATGTAATAGATGGACATGTGTAGAGTTCACAAATGTCCCATATTGATATGTTCACAAAAATAAATCCACATAATATCACTAAAACTGAAATAACTAGATATCTGCTTTTCAGCTACAAATTTTAAGCTAGTCACAACCTGCAAAATATATAAAAAAAACTGAATAAAAAGTAAATGCACCATAAAACCTTTTGAAAGCAGACAACCAGGCGATACATTTGGCAATTAACATTCAAAATTTCCTCTAAAATATGTAAAAATCCAGAATACTTATAAAAGAAAATATACTTTCCTAAAACAGTAAGATGGGAGGAGATCAGACAGACCCCACATGTGTATATTCACCAAAATATGCAGCAAAGGGAACTTTAAATCCACAGGGGACACCAAACTATTATTGCATAAAATTGCACTGAGCATCACACAGATCTATCACTGTATGCTCCTTACACAATGGTAACCCAATTAATAACTATATATCTATAAACCAAGCAATGAGATAATAAAAGTCACGTTTAGATGTCGCCATTGTATTAGCCGCCAATAACAGAACCCTCCGCGGTTCATAAGAATTTGAGTGAGAACCTTATAACATAGGTGTAAGTAATGGAGGATGGTGTGAAATAAAAACTTTATTCCAGAACATGTGTGTGTTTTTGGTGTTACATATAGCTTTATGGACATGTTCTGGGTCGCGGTATAAATATATAATAGCGACATTAGGCAAAGAGGATGAAATGTTCATCGTATCAGTCAATATTCGCAAAAAAACTATCACGAAATAAAAGGCAATAAGAGAGAAAGTGTGTTCTTAGATAGTTCTGCACAGAGAAGGGTTAAAAACATGAATAGTAGTTGATATTATCCCTTCTCAAAATGTAGTAACATATAAAGTGAATATTTCCATTATCTGTGAGGTGCAGCAGCTCCTGTGTGAAGCAAACTCTCCGTGTACTGTAGCCTGATGGCTAAGAATATGGAGGGAGGGGGTACACTTCAGAGGGCTGCATCACATAAAAATGGCACCTGATATTCTCACTTTAAGGCTACATTCACACTGCCGTATGGAGGACGTATATACGGCCGGCGTATATACGGCCGATATACGTCCTCCATACACGTTTCCCCGTGCACTGCCGTTGCCCGCTATGGTACGGGCGGGCAATGGCAGTGTGAATGTAGCCTAAACCTGAATATCTCTGGATCCAGGGCACCTAGAAAGATTCATTTGAAAGAAGAGATTCTCCCCTTCGAGGGGGCCCTGGGCCTACCTTGCCCACTTTGCCTACCCATAGCGCCGGCCCTGGGAGCCAGCTCCCTCCCTCCCTACACCTGGTGATATTTTTATATGCTTTACACATGTATCTTGTTATTTTTCATGATATTTGCCCTGTGGTATTGCATTTTAGTCCCGGACAATAAGGCACCAGTTATTAGGGTATTTGTTAGGTTATACCAGTTGTTAGGTATTAGGGAAGTTGGGAGCATAGCAACCACTGCTTATTTTTGCACAATATTGTATGGTTGCCTATAGCAACAAGTGCTTATTTTTGCACAAACATATATTTTTTGCTGCTATATTGAGACTCTGCACTGGATAGTGCTTTTTAAATGATTTAACATATTTGGCATATATATTTTTTTGGTTTATGTATTGTAAAAATAAAGATGTATAATTGTTACTTATTTTGTTTATAGTGTCAGTACCTATAATACGTCCCTTTGTTTGGGTGCACACGATATAACTCCAACCCCTACTATGGATAAATTGGGATTTAAAAATTATTTAAAAAAACAGGTGGTTTTCATCTAGTTTTTATGGCAGTCATAATAATAGAGTTGGCGTTCGATTCCCACCCAGGTCAACATCTGCAAAGAGTTTGTATTTTCTCTCGGTGTTCGCATGGGTTTTCCGGTTTCCTCCCACACTCCAAAACATAGGGGGTCATTTACTATGGGCCCGACGTGTTACGAATATTTCCGATTTGCGCCGATTTTCCCTGAATTGCCCCGGGATTTTGGCGCACGCAATCGCTTTGTGGCGCATCGGCGCTGGCATGCACACGACGGAAATGGGGGGCATGGCCGAACGATAACCCGACGGATTCGTAAAAACCACCGCATTTTTTTTAAAAAATTGGTCGCACAGGCCATACTCACATGCATCACGATGAAGACGATGAACTCCGTGACACCTTGGCGGACTTCAGCGCAGCAGCGACACCTGGTGGACATCGGGCGCAGGACCTTCATGAATCGCCGGAAGACCCGAACGCTCGTCGGAGAAGCCGCCGCTGGAACGCGAATGGACCGGGTAAGTAAATGTGCCCCATAGTGTTAGGTTGATTAGATTGTGAGCCCCATGGGGACAGGGACCAATTTGTCATGCTTTGTGCAGCGCTGCGTAATCTGTGTGCGCTAAATAAATAAAGAATTATTATTATAATACCCAACTGTTAAAGAGTAACCACCATTTTAGATGATTTTGATATTGTGTGTGTATGGCAAATCTGTTTACCAGATTGAGCTCATGCATGCTGCATAGACACACAGGGGCACATTTACTTACCCGGTCCGTGGAGTTCACCGAAAGTGCATTGTCCGACTATAGATTGTGCGCCCGATATCCTGCATGTGTTGCTTCTCCCCGCAGGTCTGACAGAGTTCACCATCTTCTTCCTGGTGCATGTAATTGCATTGTCTTGCAACACAATTTGAAAGTTAAATCCCGGGCTCAGTCCAAATCAGTCGGATGGCATCCCCCCCAATTTCTGTCTCATGAAAGCCAGTGCAGCTGTGCCAAAGTCCGATCGCATGCAACACAATGCCAGCGCAGACCCCTATTCAATACCTGCCACAACAGTGAAAATCACAAAAACATTGTAAAGTCTGACGAAAGTGCACGTACGGACCCTTAGTAAGTAATCCCCACACTGTACAGGCTGGAATACGCATCTCTATTGGCAGGAGTAACTTAATTTTTTTTACAAACTAAGCTGAATTTGTTAATGAAGTATATTAGAAAAATGTTCTCCACATCTCTAACAACGGTTACCTTTTAACTCCTTAAAAACGGACATAGTCTTACATTTTTTCATATTACTGGAATATTAACATTTTGATTCTCATTTATGTCTCATATGTCTCATTTTGTCACATTTTACTTAATAAATACAATTATCCTGCAATAGTTAATCGTGGAGACAAACTGGGTGTAATTTAGGAACGTTTTATACATTTGTCGTAAAGATGGGCTGCAAAAGGGTCACATTTTAATAATTAAGGGATCATTTCAGGCTTTCTGTGAATCAGGAACAAAAAAGATATGGGGGATTATTTACTAAGGGTCCGCGGATCGCACTTTTGTCGGATTTTAGAAATTTTGGGGATTTTTGCTGCTGTGACAGGTATTTAAATGGGGATTGTGTCGCACGCGATCGGATTGTGTTGCAATTGCACTGGATTTCATGCGACAGAAATTGGGGGCGGGTGATCCGACTGATTTAATATTTAAATTGTGTCGCAACAAATGCACTTACATACACCGGGAAGAAGAGGATGAACTCTGGCGGAACAGTTTCCCTGTTCAAGTTATAATAATTGGATCTGCTGCAAAGAGTCCTGTCTGTCTCATCATGCTTTTTTATAAAAGTATCAAACAAACTTTTGTAACATTTTATAAATGGATGTTAAAATTTCCCCAATGTATGTAATGAATGACATAAAAGGGTGTTTTCTGAGAATGTTTTAGGTTTTAACATGATGCATGCATGTTCCTCTTGTTAATACTTGACCAGTCAATGATTACAAGAAAGGTAGTAACTGGAGGAAAGGTGTGAGAAGTGACCTGAAATCCTGAAGTATTAATCAATAACTTGCCCAATTCTACCACATCAACGTGACTCAGCACAGCCTCAAAATATAAACCATTTCCCACCCTTTGTTTTCCCATGCCAATGTCACAATGATACAGTGATATGCAGGGTCACACAAGGCTGTAGGACAAAACATACTATGGAACTGATAAAATAAAAAGATTTACAACCACAGGATCAGAATAACCCACAGAAGCTGAGCCTATGCCATCTTTGTTTGCATAAATTACCTTCCATTTGTACTTATAAAGAAATACAAAAGGAAAGCAGCACAGTCCAAACAAGAGAAAGGGATAGGGGTGCTATCCTAATCCTCTCACCATTAAGAATACAATGATAAATCCAAATAAATTGTAGCACTCCAAGGGTTGTGAAAAAATTAGATTTTTATTCCACCTTTCAGCGTTCCAGCCTATGTCAAGCATTACAATGATGTGCAGTGAAGAAACCTATATATAGCGGGTTGTCAGTGACATCACAGATACATCAATTAAGGGCAACTGTTCAAAAACATACTGTAGGTTGAGATTTAACATACATATGATAAAGCCCCAATCCCCACTGTCACAGAACTACGCCAGGTCCGATCTGGTGTAATTCTGCGTAAAAGCCTGCGAATATTCAGTGGTGAATGTTTGCAGGCTTTTAGAAAGTGTACGGGAACGCCCAGTGCTGGCCCACTCCACTGGCTGCCAAATGACAATGATAAATGTCCCCCATAGTGTATAAGAAGGGTAATATTTCTTATGATGCAATCAAAGCATAATATATATGTCCAGCTACTCATGTTCATATTCCCTGCATGAGGGAAGGGGGATGAGGGAGCAAGAGGAATGGGGGCTTTCAAAGACAACGCCATGACTCCTTCTTCTTGATGGATATATATATATTATAAAACTGAATGGAACTAAGAATGTTACCTATAAAAGAAGATTGGAAGTTAGTACAAGAAAGCCTATGGGATCCTGTCTTTAGATCAAAATGTGAAATCTTGATGATAGTATCCCTTTATGTGCACTTGCATCGCAGGGGGTTTATTGTTAATTGCCTGTTGCGATGACAGAACTGTTTCTGCATCTTCAAGGACATACAATATATTTAGTTCTATAGTATCTTACTTATCATTAGAGATAATCAAACTGAACATGATTTCCCTAGGACTGGGTAGAACCTAATTACTTACACATATTTAAATCCGCAAGTTTACTGTGGTAGAACACATTAGCCTTGTAAACAACACATTCAGCCAACAGGAGGCAGTATATATGGGTGACGTTAGATCCACTTTAAATGACAATATACCTAGCTTCAGCAGTCATGTTAGAGCAGGCGTCGCTAGGTCAAAAGCTGCGCTTGACGATCCCCGTCAGCTCCATAGATATTAATTGAGCAGAACGGTCATGCGCAGCCGTCTGCTCCATTAGTCTGAGGAGCACTGAGACCCCCAATGAACAGCAAGTTAGGCCCTATCCAGTGGATAGGGCCTAACTTGCCTTTGTGGGAAAACCCCTAGATGACGGTCGTGCCATTTGAAATGTGTTGGACAATGGTGCATGCCAGAATAAAGGAATACACATGTTTGCATTTCATGGATTTTTCCTTACCAGAAGCCCCATCACCATATAATATACTGTCTTGGAGCCCCTCTCCTTATAATTTACTATCCAGGTGCTCCCCCTTATAATATACTGACCAGGAGCCATTATTCCAGCCCTCCCCCCTCTTATAATATACTGTCCATTATCCATTAAATCCCCCTTATAATATACACACAAGAATTGATTGTCCTTCCTTTATCTTGGGCCGCATCTGCCGCCCTGCAGATGCAGATCCTGGAAGGGACTGGGCTCAGTCATGGTCACACACGCTTCGAATACGATTGTTACGCCCCTGTCCAACAGTAATCAGCCATTAAAATCATAAGAGCCATAGTCATACGAACAAAGTACTCATTGTATCAACGTCTCAGAAACTAGAGCTGCTAGAAAGAAATAGAAGGTATTTTCAGAATCAGCATCTCAATTATTCCCAGAATCTGGTAAAAAAAAACTCCAGGCACCACAAAAAAAATATTTTATTTTTTCCCCAGTGTATAATAATCTCAAAGCATATATAATGAAGTCAACATGTTTGTTCCATATTCCTAAGTAAATATACAATGTAGTGTAGAAAGATCCACTTCAGAGACATACACCTGGATACTTTATTACAGGCTAGTGGAAAACTCTATTGGATGATCCAATTTTTTATTTTTAAAGTTCAGAGTGTTGAATTCTGTGGTGATTTGTTGTAATGTCTTCCCCTTGGTCTCCGGGAGATAGAAAAACAGGAATATTCCTGAGACCACAATATTGGCAAAAAATATGAGAAAACAATAATGTCCAAGTGCAGCCTAAAAATAAGAGAAATAAAATGAGATCCATTGTGACCTCTTTGGCAATAGACATCAGATAAAACATGTTCTGAGCTTAGTGAATTCAGTGTAATCTTTTGTTTATGGAGATATCCTGGGTCTCCCCTAACAGCAAATGCTGATAGTTCTAATGTTCCCCTCCCTTTCCTCCAGCGTGCAGTGCACCAAATCTACTCAGGCCCCCTAGTAGATCTGGAAGGAATCTCTAGAAGATGAGACCTGTTTATGTATAATCAACATTTATTGGTAAAAACATGAAAAGGAGCAGTATAAGTAGGTGATGGCAGCACAAGACTGATCACGCTGGATCAGAAACGTCATATGTTCATTAAGAATTGGAGAGAAGAATCACTGCGTAATACATTAATTGAGAAACCCCAGGATGTCATCCCAATCAGGGTAACTGTTGCAGTGTATGAACAATTAACAAAGAAATAATCATAATGGGGCACATTTACTTACCCGGTCCATTCGCGTTCCAGCGGCGGCTTCTCCGACCAGCGTTCGGGTCTTCCGGCGATTCATGAAGGTCCTCCACCAGGTGTCGCTGCTGCGCCGAAGTCCGCCGAGGTGCCCCGGAGTTCATCGTCTTCATCGTGGTGCATGTGAGTATGGCCCGTGCAACCAATTTTTATTTTTTTTTTAAATCCGTCGGGTTATCGTTCGGCCACGCCCCCCGATTTCCGCCACGTGCATGCCAGCGCCGATGCGCCACAAACCGACTGCGTGCGCCAAAATCCCGGGGCAATTCAGGGAAAATCGGCGCAAATCGGAAATATTCGGGTAACACGTCGGGAAAACGCGAATCGGGCCCTTAGTAAATGACCCCCAATGAGGAGAAAATCATGAATAAAAAGGGGAGGGGGTGGGAGAGGGTAGGGGACACATGAGAGGGATGGGGAACCCATAAGACTATGTTCTTGAGGACTAGAAGAGCAATGGTGCATACTTTCTATGACAAGAGCAGATCTAGGAATTCCAGGGAACTTAGAAATATGTCCCATGGGGCCCACACAGTGTTCATCTTACCCAGATCTGCAGAATCATTGGCTACTAACTCCTCCATTCTACGGATAAACCCCAGTTCCTGAATCCACTCGACTATCGTGGGAGGTTACCGTACTAGCTGCGTTCAAAAAGTGATGAAGGAGGCCTTTTCTTAATAGAAGAAATAGTACCAGGTATGATCGACAAAAGAGTTATGTGGAGAGATGAAGTGACCCTCTTCACAGTAGCCTGGTGGTAGGTGTCAAAGACCCTGTTCCAAAAGAGTTGGAGAGCTTAACAGCCCCACCAAGTATGGAGTACCCACTTCCGCAACACACGTCTGAAACTTCGGGGAAAATTCTGTGAAGCCGAGAGAGGCATCTGTACCACCTAGACAATATTTTATAATTCTTTTCCTGAGCACTACAATGAAGCGGCATCTTATGCAAAATTAGAAAAGCCTTATCTAGCTCTGCATCGTTAATTCAACAGAAAGAACTTCCTCCCACGCAACCAAATAAAGCCTGGCCTACCTGAGGTGGCATCCTCTAGCAGCAGGCCATATATGGCGGAGAGCGCATTGGCTGGTGAGGAGGGCAGTCTAAACAAGGCCTCCAGAGCTGTTGGGGACGACCCGAATGCAGTGTGGTCTGGGTCCGCGGTTATGTAGGATGTCAGTTGTCTGTGCTACAGCCAAGACATTGGGACATCGGGATGGGAGGCCTTCAAGGACTACAGCGTGGGAATGGATTCGCCATCAACAATCTGGCCTAGGTGGATGTCAGAAGAAGCCTCCCAACAGAGAAACCTCTGTCTACCCAGGAGGGAAGGCAGGATTATGGAATAGTGGAGTCACAGGGCCCCTCATCCAGAGCAGGGTGTTCGTAGTCATCAGTTTGTCCCATGCAAAGAAAAAGTACGAGGAGAACAGGGAGAGGTTGAGGTCCAGAGGTCGTAGGTTAGCCAGGACCCATGGGAGGATCAGAGTTGTTTAGACCAGGTCTGACTTGGCGGATTTTAAAGGCCTCTCTCAGTCCCATGAAATGTGGTTTGCGGGGCTGAAAATCACCCAAACGGTGGAGATGGAGCTTTTTTAACTGCCATGTCTGCAGAAAACTGGCAGACAACTCATTTCAAGTTTCCCCCATTGAGGGGGAGCAGGGGGTGATCGCAACCCGGCCGAAGATGCCTGGGGGGCCCATATGGTTTACCTTTCCAATATGAGAAGACTAGTACTATAAACAATACATTATAGTTGGGGGCCTGCAACACATTTTGCACTGGGCCCCAGCAGCTTCAAGTGATGCCTCTGTCCCATTCTGTATTATTTTATTCAGCTCAGTGAATTGAAAAGTCTAAACAGTAATCACATTACAGCAAAGTGCATACTGGAAAATAATGATAATTGTTATGATCCACACTCACCTCCACATATGGAAATATCATTCCAATAATATATAGTCCAATCCAGTTGAGGCAACTAACAATCACAAACATTGCAGGACGGGAAGAGTGGCTGCACATTTCACTAACTATTGCAATGGTCAATGTCCCTGTAAAGACAATTACAGAATTTCATTACATCTTGGAGACTTATTTATTCAGCCAATTCCCCATGGAGGAAAGTATGCAGATGGAAATAAGTGTTCATAGCATTTCTGTCTCATTAGCATAATTATAAAAGTTGACTTTAGAAGGAAGGAGGCCACGTATAATAAATATAAGAAAATACCACAGTCACGGTAGGGGAGATATATCATACTGCCACCCCCCCCCCCTTGTGTCCGGCCAGATACATCAAGAGTTTTAGGCCTTTTAATGTATCTGACAGGCTGGCGGCCGCTGGGCAAAACCACCTGACCTGGCATAGTTTTGTGCAAAGACTAGCAATCGAAAGTTTGCTGATTTTTCAAAACAACACGCCCATACCTGCCCCCTGTACCGGTCGCTATGCCCTTCTACACCCCTTCCACACCTACATGGTGTTGAGGTGGCATATTCGCTGTTTAAAGCGCAAAGTTTTGCACTACACAAGAATTTGCATTTATTTCACTGCTCTTCTGTCTAAAAACTGAGCAGTGATAAATGTCCCTTTTATGATAGATTTCCTTTAAGTCTTGTCTAACACATCTCATTCAGACAACATCCGATTCTGTACAAAAACACTAAGTAAAAATGGACAGATTTGGGAGCACTAATAATTACCTGGACCCATGCCATAGAAAAAGATGAACAAGAAAACGGATAAAGCACTGCAATAAGGGATCCAATGTGCCCAGCCCTGGAGAGAAGAAGTGAAATATATTATTTAATTCTCCTTCTAATATTTTTACATTTGGATATTTTACATTTGGATAAGGAAAGGGTAAAGAATAGACATAAAGATTCTTGCCTGAAATGACAAAGTGACAGTGAGACCACCTAACATAATTGCCATGAACCCATAACATCCGAGCAACAGGACTTTTCTTCCACAGTGCTCTATCATCACACTCTGCAAATAAGGAAACCATATGTCATTAACTGAAAAGGTTGACTTCAAAGTAGCAAAGTGATCTGTGATATGCAAATTTTTAAAACAAGATCCTCGAGTCAAAAGTGAATTCTGCATGGACTTTCTAGGAGTTCTGTCAGGATGTGGACCCTCTGCAAAACAACATGTTTGGTCATGGAACAACTGTTATAGCATCGGCAAGCAAGGACTCATTGCATCATAATTTACTATTATGCAAGGACCCCTACCCACTGCACTGTGCCCATGCGCTGTGCCGCTCACACCAGCACATGCCCCCATTTTAATGGGCAAATCACGTTTACTTGCAGGTGGCCTGCATTTTCCCCAGAAATCCTTTTTAAATTATACATAGATTAACCCTTCCCGCCTACACCATTTTTTTCTTACGTTTCCATATTTTGCTCCGCTTATTATTGGGGGAGTTTTTATTTTAATTTCATTTCATCTTAGTAATGGTGGTTTTGAATATATGGCAGCTATAACTAAGACCTTGGCTTAGTGTTAGTGCTTGAAAAAAGTTTAACACTAGACCCCTTACCATTACCCCAGTACGCTCCATCACCAGGTGGTACAATCCAGTACAAGATCATCCATAAATGGCCAAATACTTGGACAGCCGCAGGCTGGTATTATTGGAAAAGCCCAAAAAGGCTGCTTTATCTGGCCGATTATAGAAAAAGGCGGGACTCTATGGGGCACATTTACTTACCCGGTCCGGAGGAGATGCCGCGATTCAAGAAGATCATGCGCCCGATTTACTGAATGTGTCGCTTCCCCGATCAGGTCCGCCGAAGTTCACGATCTTCCTCCTGATGTATGTAAGTGCATGGTTGCAACACAATTTATAAATTAAATCCCGTGGTTTGTCCGAATCTGTCGGATCGTCTGGCGCCTCGCCCCTGATATTCAATCACCTACTGAATACCTGTCCCAGTGGCGCGATCCCTGAAAACATCAGAAAACCCAACGGAAATGTGGCCGCGGGACCCTTAGTAAATAAGCCCCTATGTCTTTTTTTTGTAAATGAAACAAAAGCAATGTGAAGTCCCCCTACCTTTTTATATAACCAGCTAGATACAATAAAGCAGTAGCCAGATAAAATTGGAGTGGGAGAACCTATAGATGGTCAGGTACTAAATTGCAATTGGCTTCTCCTGACACCCATGATGGTGTTACTGAGGTAAGGGGTATAATGTTAGCCATAGTAGTCTTAGTATTGGGCGCTATCTATTAGACAACATCATTATTAAGGTGAAATTTGAGTTCTAAAAAATAAATACATTTGTAAAAAAACATATTTTGTTAAAGTAAAAACTCCCCAGACATCCTGGTTTACCATTTTATATAAAAAATATACATGGTCATCAATGTAACAGAGCTGCTCCTTATTATGGGTTACACAATTATAATTTCATTTGTTTCAATCATCGTCTTGAGCCAATAAGTAATGATAAAATTTACTGATGCTACAACAGTCACTTACTTTGGATAGGAATTGCATCCATTAAAATATTTAAAATTTTTAGATTGGGTACTTCTGTTATGTGTATTGGGCCATAAAAATTACTCGTGCATCAAACATTCTTACAGCTTTGCCATATGTCAATGCACATTGTGGGTGGATACATTTATTACAATACTCACACATAACATGACAGCCATAAGCTCAAAACCTCCCATTCCTAGAGATATATAAGGAATATTTTCTGGAGGTAAACCAGCATTGAGAAAAACACTGCTTGCATAATAGAAAATCTGAAAGACATTTTAAGGGAAAAAATCAACACAGTGGTCTCCCAGGTTACATTAGAGTCAAATACAGGCAGTCCACGGGTTACATACAAGATAGGGTCTGTAGGTTTGTTCTTAAGTTCAGTTTGTATGTAAGTTGGAACCGTATACTTTATTATTGTAACCCCAGTCAAAATTCTTTTGGTCTCTGTGACAATTGGATTTTAAAAATGTTGGATTGTCATAAGAACCAGGATAAACAATAAATCTTAATTGCAGACACTTGTGATAACTGTTACAGCTGCTTATTGTAGCCTAGGAGTAAAGTACAGTAAATTACCAAAATCCAGAGGTCCGTTTGTAACTAGGGGTCGTATGTAAGTCAGGTGTTCTTAAGTAGGGGACCGCCTGTAACAATATTTTCAACGTATGTAAGTCAGGTGTTCTTAAGTAGGGGACCGCCTGTAACAATATTTTCAACAAACAATGTCTTGTTTTAGGTAGCGTGATATGACATACAAGGCCACAGGCCAAGTATTGAAAGTGGGACCAATGAACATGAAGACATAAGCTGCAGAGCACATTTATGTTTATGTAGAAAATGAAATGACTTAACTGCACTGACACCGGACAGCTGAAGAGTTAAAGTAATAACAATCACAATGTAGAGTTGCCAACGTTGAGATGGTGTTTTCACCAGCTCTATGATATTCATGGTTTTAGACTTCTTGCGCATCTCTTGTTCAGCCAAAATTTCATTAATTTCAGATTGATACTCTCCTGGTCCCCAAATCCTGTGCATAGCTAGAAAACCAGGAAAATAGTTTGAATTTAGAATTGTATTAAACCAATAAAAATAAATCTAATGTAGTTTTGGAAAATGAATTAACTAATTAACTAGTTAAGTAAAGAATAGATAAAAAAGCTATTATCAAAATTTAAAATGTTCTGTTTTTCAAACTGATAGTCTTGCTACCAAAATTAGTTACTAACATATACCATATTGCGGCTTGTACATATTACCATTTATGTACTTTGGGTACAAAAAGTATTTACTTTATATTTTTCACTCTTTGTTTTATTGTAGCCAATTGGTAAGATTAAAAAAGTCATTTTTGTTGCTCATTAATGTACACTCTGCACTCCACCTTGGCAGAAAAAAATGTAAATGTAGATATTTTTTCTAATTAACAAGAAAAACTGAAATATCACATGGTCATAAGTATTCAGACTGTAACGGCACACAGACAACGGAGGGTACTTGGGAGTACCAGGCAGGAAAGTCTCTATGGGAAGAGTCCAGAGGGAGGAGTCTGTGGACCAGTGGACCCTCTGGACTACCGCTGGAAATGTAGAGGGTACTAGCTGACACCCTTGGATCACGGGTATGGCCGTGACACAGACCTTTTACTGTGACACTCATATTTAATCCACATACTGTCCATTTCCTTCTGATCCACCTTGAGATGGTTCTCCTCCTTCATTGGAGTCCCGCTGTGTTTAATTAAACTGATGTAAGCTCTTGCGAGCAGGTCCCTCACTCATATTACTCCATATAACTGTATGTGATTTCATATTATATTTATATATGTCCCCTATGATTTGTAAAGCGCTACAGAATTTGATGGTGCTATATAAATAAAGATTATTATTATTATTATTAGGAAAGGCACACACGTGTCTATATAAGACCTTACAGCTCACAGTGAATGTCAGAGCACATGAGAATCATGAGGTCTAAGAATTCAAAGACAGAATTCTGGCAATGCACAGATCTGGCCAAGGTTACAAAAGAATTTCTGCAGAACTCAAGGTTCTTAAGAGCACAGTGTCCTCCATAATCCTTAAATGGAAGAAGTTTGGACAACAGCAACTCTTCCTCGATCTGGCCATCCAGCCAAACCAAGCAATCGTAGGAGAAGAGCCTTGGTGAGAGAGGTAAAGAAGAACCCCAAGATCAAGGTTCCAGAGATGGGAAGAAAGTTCCACAAAGTTAACTATCACTGCAGCCCTCCACCAATCGGGGCTTTATGGCAGAGTCTGCCCACAGAAGCCTCTCCTCAGTGCATGACATATGAAAGCCTGCATACAGTTTGCAAAAAAAAACACTTGATGGACTCCCAGACTTTGAGAAATAAGATTTTCTGCTCTGATGAGAAAAGATTGAACTTTTTGGTGTTAATTTTAAGTGATATGTGTGGAGAAAACCAGGTACTGCCCATCACTGGCCAAATACAATCCCCTCCTGCTGACGGTGGCAGCAGGGGTGTTTTTCACCTGCAGGGACAGGACAACTGGTGGCAATTGAAGGAAAGATGAATGTGGCCAAGTACAAAAATATCATAATATCATAATTTATACGGTTGAAAAATGAAACATGTCCATAAAGTTCAACCAAGGAACGGAATGGATTGGATGAGGAAGAGATGTATGGGAAAAAATTCTATATAACATAACCATCAGTGTTATTTAGGTGTAAAAAGGCATCTAGACCCTTCTTGAAGCTCTCTGCTTTCCCTGCTGTGACCAGCGCCTGAGGCAGGCTATCCCACAGTTAAACTTTGATTAAACTTTGATTTCTCCAAACAGAGACAGTACCCCCTTGTCTTTTGATTTGATTTAATATGGAACAACTTACCACTATATTTTTTGTATGGACCATTCATTATATTCAATTTATATAAATTAATAATGTCCCCTCGTAGTCATCTCTTTTCCAGACTAAATAAATCTAGTTGTTTTAATCTTTCCTCATAACTGAGACCCTCCATACCCCTTATCATTTTTGTGGCTCTTTGTTGAACCCTGAAACCACTAAGACCTATAAGGTAAGTGATCCATCAGGATGCTGGTTCCATGGCTTCTTATTCATGAGTCTTGATGAATGTGTGATAAACTAATATCAGCAGACAAATATGAGGTCAGTATTGCCGTCACAGAATCAAAATCTATTAGTTGGCTGGTAATACATAGAGTTCAGTATCAAGCTGAATAATGTTTTTTATACTTATGCTTTTTTGATTTTGTGTGATAGAAGCAGAACATGGAAACAATGGGAATAACTTAAATGGTAAATACCAATGACTGTACTGTAATATAAGTGTGAGCCTCACAGGCAGAATCCTCCTTCTTACTGTTTTCCGATTCTGTAGTTTTTATATTTTAGATGTAATGATATGTGAACTCCTTATGAATGTACAGCACAACTTGGGAATTAATGGTGTTATATAAAATAAAATAATACAGTAATATTGTGAGGAAATTTATACAAAAAAAACAACAAATAATCAAAATCGACAATGGCCCTCGGCGCTTAACTAGAAATGAAGAGAAAGGCTGATAATATTAGATTTCTTTTGCTTGATGTTTTTATATTTAATGCATGTCAAATAAAATAATCATTTTGAAATGTAATTTTTTTTGTGTCAATGCGGACTGTGCATCTTGAGAAAACAATTTGGTCGATCTGCAAAGCATGGAAAAACAAAGCTGTGGTCTATAAAACAGGGAGAGCATAAATTCACTCAGAGGCGTTAGAAAAATAAAGTTGACATTGTTCCAGAAAAGTGTCATGCCCTCCCCCCCCAAATCACTATCCGCAACACCTGGAGCTGTGGACTGAGTAGCGTGGACAGACCCAAAATGTTTGCGACAGGGAATGGACAAAAATGTATGTCTTTAAAAGAATCCATCACCTGCATGGTGCAGGCATGCCTCGGACATGCATTGGGGCATGCACTGTGCACAAGTGAAACTCGTAAAGCCCTCGTTAGGTGGTACATGCAGCTGGCACCAAACTACCGCACACCACAAATGCACAAGAAGTGCGAGTGTAGGGTCAGTGCAAAGGGGCAGGAGTCCCAGACCAGAGCGGCCCATGAGGAGGGCTGGGGCGTTTAATAGAATCCGAACGCTCTTACCGGCCTTATTGTCTGGAGAAATGAAAAGAAGACATGGGGAATAAAATTTGTTTTCAGAACCAAGAGAAGCCCCAATCCAGAAGAACCACATTAGAAAGTTGAGATGCCTTACCAGTCTTTCTATAAGGTACTATGTGGGGTTTTGTATTTAGTTGGTTGCAGGTGATGGGTTCCCTTTAAAGACATACATTTTGTAAACTAAATGTGCCTGTAGCAAACATTTTGGGTCTGTCACAACACTTTTTCAAAGCGACACCTCCCAAGTGTGTGAAGGATTACCCCATATTGGGGGGGGGGGATAATACTTTATTTGGTACATGTCAAGTTTTGTTTTTCCAAAGCACGTTGTCAATGAATGCATCTGCATGAAGTTGGACAAATCTTTGTTTTCCAGAGGCGTTGCAGGATCAGACACGATTGTTGCTAGTGCACAGGGCATGCTCTGGAACATGAGACACATTTAGGTAGTTAGTTGGAGGTGAAGGTTTCCTTTAAGAAAGCGTGAATGACAATTTTAAAGAGAACACGTCATGCAAAAATACCCCCCCTAAAAACTAAATATATTTTCATTAAAACGTGCCATTAGAGAGCATTGCCTCTATCCCTTATGTCCCTATCACATGCCCGGTAAACATAAGCCATGACGGTCTAAAGGACTGTATGCAAATGATCCTGTGAAAGGTCCAATGAAGCGTTCGCATATTCAAGATGCCAACTATTATTAGGAGTGGGAGGCACAGCAAACCCCAGTGCTTGAAATGACCGGACGTATAATGATGTGCTCCTGTTTGCTGGTGGGCCACGCCCCCTGCCAGCCTGTGTGGGTGTTAGGAGAGATACAGCAGCTCCAGGCAGCCATGTATAGCAGAAAGTAAGTACTGATGTTCTGTGTCTACACCTGTATATTAGGAGATGCGCATTTCAGCAGTGCAGGACCACATAGCAGATGCTTTACCTTCATACACACAGACATGAGCAGGGGGAGGAGAGGGGGAGGGGTGAAAGCGGGTGACATCATGCCTCTGACCATGTGACCAGCCTCATTTACATGATAAAAAATAATGATTGTACAATGAATAATATATGAAAAACTAGATAAAGGCTGGATGGGATCATGTGAGCTGCTCAGAAGGAAGAGGGGGTGACAGGACTAGTGGCAGGACCTGATGACAGGTGTCCTTTAAATTTCTTTGTTGAATCTGTTAGGTGTTTATATTTTTAAATCCCATTTCCCACCAAGAGCGGGGCACTAGAATTTTGTATATGAATATGGTGACTTCAAACTTGGCGAGTTTCAGTCTTGGAGCCATTATATGCGCATGGCTTTATCAAAGATCGAACCCAATTTGAGCACTATATTGGCTTCCCTGATATTACAACCAGATCCGACACTTAATCTTACCAGGTCGGCTTATTTAGCGCAAGCGTGCAGGAACTCTGTGTATCATTATCAATATGGTGCTGAGAGTCCAGTGCACAAGAGTGGGTTCGTCCTGAAGCAGGACTCTGCTATGGGCTATGGTTACAGACAAACTTGCAAGAGTGAAGTGGTCTTAGTTAAAATACTAGACAAGTGGGTGTGACCTTTTATTTTATAGAGCACTAAAAGAAAATCAGGAAAGAAGCGAAAACAGTTACATATTCAGATATAAGTTTTTGGCCATAAACTTTTAACCAACTAGATTATTGAAACATTCTTATAGATCAGGGAATGGATCTACTATTATACTGAGACAAACAAATTCCACATTGTGTTATAAGCATGTACTGGAAAAAGAAGGAAAAAAGGTGAAAAAGAAGCAAGTCAATCAAGTCAAATATAATGTTAGTATATAGGAAAAAAGTGATGACAGTGTCCCAACTCCACCGGAGAGGAGAATTCCCATCACTGACAGGTGTGTAAACATCATGAAATGTAATCAATGCCCAACGTCAAGATCATCAGGAAACCAGGTTCCCGGTAGTGACACCTGACCCAATATAAAAAAGAAGACGGAATAATTTTATGAAGGGGGGTTATGTGTATACATCACAGTCTGTGATAGGGATTTTTCATCCAGTTGTATTTACTACTGATGTACAAAACACCTGTTAAAGTCAATAGGAATGTTAGAATCAAGCACTTACACATGCGGGGAGATCTGATCTATTAGAGTGTAGGTTATGCATATACTATCAAAGTGAGAAACATACAGGACATGTAAGTCACTGTTACGGTATAATAGATCTAGTGGACTCACCAATTCAGGAAGTCATGATGTTCATAAGTTATCACTATACAGTAATATTGTCTCACGGGTGGTCAGTGTTTTTTTCGAATGATTTTGGTTCATTCAGTCCTGATAAGACGTCTAGAGGCTGGTGAAACCATTGCACAGTGCAGTATGGAACGAGTAGTAGTTTTTAAGGAAGCAAATAAGGAGGATAAAAAGATTCCTGGGGACTCTGACAAAACATTAACATAAGGTGGTCAGTTGAACCAAAAATATGCTAAGCAAGTACAGTACAGCGATGTGAAACTAGTGCTGCAGCCAAGATGTGTGGTGACGGAATTACTGTACAAATATCTATATCATGTCTTACTATTTCTGACTTGGCTTCTTCTAATAATAACAACAAGATGCTGGAATGGTTACAAACATGACATGCCTATTAGTTACTAAGGCAAGTTTTTGTTCTTCCTGGGGAATGTACATGCCATGGAAAGACTAACAAACCTATCACTCAATTGTTTTTTTAAAGGGGGGTTTATGATTTTGCAGAAGTTTTCCCAAACTCAGGTAAAACATAAAAAATTAGTATTGGTTACATATGAAAAAATGACATTACCATGCCAGTTAAACTGGAGAAGGTATCATTATCTGCAAGCTTTAAGTCTCCTGCACACAAACATGTTCCGTAGCAAGGAAAAATACGACTCTGTTGGCACTTTTGCCGCCGATGGGTCGTCAGTATTTTCCGGTCTGAGCAGGAGGTATGTCATCTGTATGTCATCCGTTTTTTTGTGGATATGCAAAGAAGTGGAAGGCTGTCAAATCATCGGTCATAAGCTTGGGGTGTTACATGATTATGTTACCCTAGCAACTGATTTGGAAAACAAAAACAAAAAAATTACTACCAGCACAAAGGTGATGCACTTTGGTGTGATATTGTATTTTGTAAACCCCCATAGACTTCTCCCTGAGAGGGCAGAGCTGCAAACTCGGCCAAGAAAGGAATTGCTCTGAGCTTCTTTTAATGGCCACACGAGGTCAGATAAAAGGCCAAGGAATTTATGAGCCATAGCAATAATGTAGCGTATCTGCAAAAGAAACACGTAATTAACTCAGGAAAAATCGGGGAGTGCATGAGGGCTTAATGGGAGAGCATGTGTATACTACAAGGAATTTCTATTGTTAAAAACAGGAGGAACACAGTAAGGCTAGAGGAATATAACCATATGCCATTTTGATGTTCTGGTTGGGGATGTGCACAGGGGCTGGTGCCACGCTTGCTAACCGTTTGGCCACAATAAGCGACTAGTTTGAAAGTGGGAGTTGACAGTGGAGTCTACAGGTTCAAAAGTTGCAATGCAGAAAGTGGGGATTTAAAAGATCACTGTGTTTACCATTAAAGTCAAATGGGGCTGTGTATATAGGTTGTGAAAAAAAAAGGCTAGTGCACGGCCAAGAAATTACGTCGTGTTCATGATGCCTAACAGCAAATTTCTCCAGCAGCCATCAACCGGTTAAATGACAAACTAGGCCAAGAAGGGACTGGGATGGCTTTATAATTCTAAACACGACGGGAAGGGATATCCAGGCCCTTTTCTCTGTATAAAAGTAATTTTTACTATAATCAAAGCACAGTGATGCTATCGTAGAACATTCAATGATGCATAAAATGCATTTTTTTCTTTAATTGTAGACATTTTTTAGATGTACTATAATGATGCCCTCCACTGACAAGAGAAAATAACAAAGCATGCCATCTGTGGAAGCACTTGTTTATAGCCCCTCCCTACCATATGAGTTATATGGCCTAACATCCATTTTATCAGCGTCATATTGTTTTCTTATTGGGTCTGTATCATGTACCACTTCCTATGTACAGTCCGAAGGTGAACAGAACAATCGGCATGGTATTTAATAATCCGAGAGATCCGCAGACTTTTATATAAATCAAACTCATGTTTGAAGCAAACAATGACGGACGGAAGAGAAAACTGAATTTGGAAGAGTACCGTGTGCCCCCACACAAAGGACGTGTTATAGGTAATAGACACTATACACAAAATAAGTAGTAAAATTATATCGTTATTTTTGAATAATACCAAACAAAATGTATGCCAAAACTGTCTTAGAAATCATTAAAACGTAATGAGTCTCAATTTATAGCAGCAAAAAAATAATATTTGTGCAAAAAATAAGCACTTGTGATATAGGCAACTGTACAATATAATGAAAAATAACAAGATATAAAATGAAAAAATATCACGGATGGAGGGGAGGGGATCGGCTACCCAAGAGTTCCGCCACCGAGCTGGGTGGCTTCCTCAGGGGTTATGTGACTCTGGAACCAATTGTGGTCTTCTTATATGCAGTTTGACTGCAGCCTCACCTGTATGATGCTGTGTGCGATTAGAACACAGTTAATGTGAACTCGCCGTGGGCGCATGAGCAGACTCACACAATCAGGGATGTGTATACAGGTCATAAAGGTGAGATAGCAGTTCAATGCATATAAGAAGACCACACGTGGTCCAGAGTAACATACCCTGAGGAAGCCACCGCTCGAGGTGGCGGAACGCGTGGGGAGCCAGCAGGGCCGGGGGTATTAGACAAAGTGGGGCCCTGGGCAAAACTAAAAGGGGGACCCAAAATCTATTTAAAATATTTTATGACCAATACAACAGCAGAGGCTTATTTAATATGTTAAACAAACATAATATGGGAGAATGATAGGAGATGGATAGTTGATAGGGAAATGATGGGCAGCCCGGTTGGCTCAGTGGTTCGATACAACTTGCAGCGCTGCTCAACATCTGCAAAAGAGTTGTATGGTCCCTCGTGTTTGCGGGGGTTCCTCCAGGTCCTCCGGTTTCCTTCCAATTCCAAATATTGCTGGTTCGGTTGAATAGATGTGAGCCCCATTGGGGACAGGGACTGATCTGGCCGCTGTGTTAGCGCTGCGTAATCTGTGTGGCACCATGTAAATCAAGACAGTATTATTATAATGATTAGTAAATAGATAGAGAAGAAGCGACATATATAAATTGGTCAGATTATATAAATGGCAGATATATATGGTCAGATTAATAAATGTGTTTGCGTGGGTTCCTCAGGGGGTCCTCCGGTTTCTTCCACCATTCCAAAAATATGCTGGTAGGTTGATAGAGTGAGCCCCATTGGGGACAGGGACTGATCTGGCAAGTATGTGTGTAGCGCTGCGTAATCTGTGTCGGCCAACCATGTAAATAAAGAATTTTAATTAGAATTATTAGTAAATAGATAGGAATAAGCGACATATTATATAAATGGTCAGAGTTAGGAGAAGATGATAAGCATCTTCACACGGGAATTCACATCAAAGGGTATTAAAACCCTCACTGCCAGGCATTTCTGGATATTTTGAATCGCGTTATGACACAAGTTTTCAATTTTGACTTTAAAAAATTGAATATCGAATACAGACAAAGAATTAATAAACCCAACGAAACATATTGTTCTGAAGCAGACACTTATCCCTTTGTCAAAATTGCATTTAAAGATTTATAGACATAGGCGCTTCAGCACTTTGATTCAACTGAACATTTTCTTAAAAATCCTTAAATTTGACCAAAATGGTGCTCCAAGCGAAAATATTTCCATGCGCATCTCCTAAATGTAAAGATTGGAAAGTGGTGAGTTCACAATGTCCCATATTGGATATGTTCCACCAAAAAATACTCCACAATAATTCACCTAAAACTGAAATCACTATACTTGCTTTTCAGCTACAATTTTAGACCAGTCACAACCTGCAAATATATAACAAAAAAAACTGAATAAAAAATGCCCATAAACCTATTATTTTGAAAGCAGACAACCAGCGATACATTTGGCACTTTAACATTCAAAATTTCCTCTAAAAATATGAAAATCCGAACTTACTTAATAAAAGAAAATAGACTTTCCTAAAACAAGGTAAGATGGGAGGAGATCAGACCAGGACCCACCCATGTGTAATTCACAAAATATGCACAAGGGAAATTTAAATCCAAGCAGGGACACCAACCAAACTATTATTGCATCAACATGCACTGGGTCATACAGACTCTATCACTGTATGCTCCTATCACACAATGGTTAACCCAATTATCACTATATATCATAAACAAGCAATGAGATAATAAAAGTCATTTAGATGCGCATTGTATTATCCGCCCATAACGAACCACTCCGCTCTAAATTGTAGTGAGACTTACTACATGGTGAAGTAAGGGAGGATGTTGAAATAACACTTTATTCCGAACCTGTGTGTGTTTTGTGTTACATATAGCTTTATGGAATGTCTTTGGTCGCGTTGGTTATAAAATATCATAGCGACATTAGCAAAGAGGATGAAATGTTCATCGTACGTCATATTTCGCAACAAAACTATCACGAAATAAAAGGCAATAAGAGAGAAGTGTGTTCTTAGATAGTTCTGCACAGAGTTATAGTTTAAAACATGAATAGTAGTTGATATTATCGCTTCTCAAAATTACATGTGTACATATAAGTGAATATTTCCGTTATCGGTGAGGTGCAAGCAGCTCCTTGTGAAGCAAACTCTCCCTGTACTTAAGCCTGTATGGCTAAGATATGGGAGGAGGTGGTACACTTCAGTAGTGCTGCATCACATAAAAATGGGCACCTGATATCTCACTTTAAGCACATCACAATGCACGTATGGAATTATGTACGGGTCCGTCGATATACGACCGATATACGTCCTCCCATACAAGTTTCCCGTGTCCTTCCGTTGCGCCCGCGATGGTACGGGCGGCAATGGCAGTGTGAATGTCGCCTAAAACCTGAATATCGCTGGCATCCAGGGCCACCTAAAGATATCATTTGACAGAGAGATTGCTCCCCTTCGGGGAGGCCAGGCACTACCTTGCCCCACTTTTCGTACCCCATAGCGCCGGCCCTGGGAGCCAGCCCCCTCCCTCCCTACACCCGGTGATATTTTTTTTCATTTATATGCTTTTACACATGTTATCGTGTTATTTTTCATTATGATTTGCCCTGTGGTATTGCATTTTAGGTCCGGACAATAAGGCAAACAGTTATTCGGCTATTTGTTAGGTTATAAACCAGTTGTGAGGTATTAGGGAAGTTGGGAGCAATAGCAACCACTGCTTAGCTTATTTTGCACATATTGTATGGTTGATCTATAGCACACAAGGATTATTTTGCACAAACATATTTTTTTGCTGCTATATTGAGACCTCAGCACTGGATATGTGGCTTTTTAAAATGATTTAACATGTTGCGCATATATATTTTTGGTTATTTTATTGTAAAAATAAAGATGATAATTGTTAACTTATTTTGTGTAATAGTGCAGTACCTATAATACGTCCTTTGTTGAGGTGCACGATATAAACTTCAACCCTACTACCTGGATTAAATTGGGATTTAAAAATATTTAAAAACAGTGGTTTTCATCTAGTTTTTGTATGGCAGTCATAATAATAGAGTTGGCGTTCGATTCAACACCCATGGTCAACCTATAGAGTTTGTATTTCTCTCGTTTCGCACTGGGTTTTCCTGTCTTCTCCTCCTCCCCACTCCCAAAATAGGGGGTCATTTACTATGGCCCGACGTGTTACAAATTTACGATTTGCGCCGATTTCTCCCTGATTGCCCGGGATTTTGCGCACGCAATCCATTTGGCGTCCATCGCGCTGGCATGCCAACGGAAATGGGGGCATGGGCCGCAACGATAACCGACGGCCATTGTAAAAACACTCACGGGTGGGGCATTTTTTAAAAAAATTGGTCGAAAGAAGGCCATACTCAATGCATCACGATGAAGACGATGAACTCGTGACACCATTGGCGGACTTCAGCGCAATGCAAGCGACACCTGGTGGACATCGGCGCGTGACCTTCATGATAACGCGGAAACCCAACGCTCGTCGGAGAAGCCGCCGCTGGAACGCAGGACCGGGGTAGTAAATGTGCCCCATAGTTGTTAGGTTGATTAGATTGTGAGCCACCATGGGGAACAGGACCTTTGTAATCTTTGGGCAGCGCTGCGTAATCTGGTGTCGGTAAATAAATAGAATATATTATAATACCAAACTGTTAAAGAGTAACCCCATTTTAGATGATTTTGAATATGTGGTGTGTATGGCAAATCTGTTTACCAATTGTGCTCATGCATGCTGCATAGACACACAGGGGCAACTTTACTTACCCGGTCGCGGGATGGAGTTCACCGTAAAGTGCTGTCACGACTTATAGATTGTGCGCCCGATATACGTGTCATGTGTTGCTTCTCCCGCAGGTCTGACAAGTTCACCATCTTCTCCTGGTGACATGTAATTGCATTGTCTTAGCAAACACAATTGAAGTTAAATCCTCGGCTCCGTCCAAAATCAGTCGGAGGCATCCCCCCCAATGTCCCTGTCGCATGAAATGCCAGGCAGCTGTGCCAAGAAGTCCGATCGCATGCACAACAATGCCAGGGCAGAGCCCCTATTCAATACCCTGCCACAACAGTGTGAAAATACAAAAAACATTGTAAAGTCTGACGAAAGTGCACGTGCCGGAAGACCCTAGTAAGTAATCCCCACCGTACAGCTGGAATTACGCATCTCGTTATGGCAGATAATTAATTTTGTTTTCAACAAACTAAGCGGAATTTGTTAAGAAGTATATTAGAAAAATGTTCTCCACATTCTAACAACAGTTACCTTTAAACTCCTCAAAAACGGACATAGTCTTACATTTTTTTCATATTACTGGAATATTAACATTTTGATTCCATTTATGTCTCCTAGTCTCATTTTGTCACATTTTACTTAATAAATACAATTATCCTGCAATAGTTATATCATGGAGACCAAACGGGTGTAATTTTATGAACGTTTTATAATTTGTCGTAAAGATGGGCTGCAAAAGGGTCACTTTTTACTAATTAAGGATGATCATTTAGGCTTTTCTGTGAATAGGAACAAAAAAGATATGGGGCTTATTTACTAAGGGTCCGCGGATCGCACTTTTGTCGGATTTTAGAAATTTGGGATTTTGCTGCTGTGACAGGATTTAAATGGGATTGTGTCACAGCGATGGATTGTTGTGTTGCAATTGGCGCTGGATTTCATGCAACAGAAATGGTGGGCGGGTGATACGACCGATTTAAATATTTAAATTGTGTCGCGAAACAATGACACTTTACATACACCAGGAAAGAGAGGATGAACTCTGGCGGAACAGTTTTCCCTGGATCTGCTGCAAAGAGTCCTATCTGTCTATCCAAGCTTTTTTTTATAAAGTATCAAACAAACTTTTGTAACATTTGTCAAATGGATGTTAAAATTCCCTGAAAGTGCATGTATGAATGACATAAAAGGGTGTTGTCGGAGAATGTTTTAGGTTTTAACATGCATGTAATGCATGTTCCTCTTGTTAAACTGACCAGTCAATGATACAGAAAGGTAGTAACTGAGGAAAGGTGTGAGAAGTGACCTGAAATCCTGACAGTATAATAATAAACTTGCCCAATATACCAGAACAACGTGACTCAGCACAAGCCTCAAATTAAACCATTTCCTACCCTGGTTTTCCCATGACCAATGTCACAATGATACAGTGATGATGCAGGGTCACACAAGCGGTAGGCAAAACATACTATGAACGTATAAAATAAAAAGATTTATAAGCTCACAGGATCCAGAATAACCCACAGAAGCTGAGCCTATGCATCTTTGTTTGCATAAATTACCTTCCATTTGTACTTATAAAGAAATACAAAGGAAAGCAGCACAGTCCAAACAAGAGAAAGGGATAGGGGTGCTATCCTAATCTCTAACATTGAAGAATACAATGATAAATCCAAATAAATTGTAGCACTCACAAGGGTTGTGAAAATTAGATTTTATTCCACCTTTCAGCGTTCCAGCCTATGTCAGCATTCAATGATGTGCAGTGAAGAAACCTATATATAGCGGTTTGTCAGTGACATCACAGATACATCAATTAAGGGCAACTGTTCAAAACATACTGTAGGGGGAGAGATTAACATATATATGATAAAGCCCCATCCCACCGTCACAGAACTACGCCAGGTCCGACCTGGTGTAATTCTGCGTAAAAGCCTGCGAATATTCAGTGGTGAATGTTTGCAGGCTTTTTAGAAAGTGTACGGGCATGGGGGAGGAACGCCCCGTGTCTGGCCCACTCCACTGCTGCCAAATGACAATGATAACATATCCCCCATAGTGGTAAAAGAAGGGTAATATTTCTTATGATGCAATCACAAGCATTAATATTATGTCCAGCTACTCATGTTCACATTCCCTGCATGAGGAGAAGGCGGGTGAGGGAGCAAGAGGAATGGGAGCTTTCAAAGACAACGCCATGACTCCTTCTCTTGATGGGATATATATATATTATAAAAACTGAATGGAATAGAATGTTACCTATAAAAGAAAGATTGGTAGTTAGTACAAGAAAGCCTATGGGATCCTGTCTTTAGATCAAATGTGAAATCTGATGATGATAGTATCCCTTTATGTGCACTTGCTGCGGGGGTTATTGTTAATGCTGTTTCGCGAGACAGACTGTTTCTCATCTTCAAGGACATACATATATTTAGTTCTATGTATTTACTTATCATAGAGCTAACCAAAGAACATGATTTCCTAGGACTGGGTCGAACCTAATTACTTACACATATGGTAAATCAGCAAGTTTACTGTGGTAGTAGAACACATTAGTCTTGTAAACAACACATTCAGCACAACAGGAGGCAGTATATATGGGTGACGTTAGATCCACTTTAAATGAATGTACCTAGCTCAGCAGTCATGTTAGAGTGGGCGTCGCTAGTCAAAAGCTGGCTTGACGATCCCCGTCAGCTCCATAGATATTAATTGAGCAAACGTCATGGCGCAGCCGGTACTGCTCCATTAGTATGGGAGCACTGAGACCCCCAATGAACAGCAAGTTAGGCCCTATCCAGTGATAGGCCTAACGTGCCTTTGTGGGAAACCCCAGATGACGGTGTGCCGTTTTGAAATGTGTTGGACATGGTGCATGCCAGAATAAAGGATACACATGTTGCATTTTCATGGATTTTTCCTTACCAGAAGCCCCATCACCATATAATATACTGTCTTGGAGCCCCTCTCTCTTATAATTTACTATCGCAGGTGCTCCCCCTTTAGATATACTGACAGGAGCCATTATTCCAGCCCCTCCCCCCTCTTATAATATACTGTCCATTATCCATTAAATCCCCCCTTATAATATACACAAAGAATTGATTGTCCTTCCTTTATCTTGGGCCGCATTGCCGCCCTGCAGATGCAGATCCTGAAGGGACTGGGCTCAGTCATGGTCACACACGCTTCGAATACGATTGTTACGCCCCTGTTCCCAACAGTATCAGCCATTAAAAATCATAAGAGCCATAGTTCATACGAACAAAGTACTCATTGTATCACGTCTCAGAACTATAGCTGCTAGAAAGAAATAGAAGGATTTTCAGAATCAGTCATCTCAATATTCCGCAGATCTGGTAAAAAAAAAACTCCAGGCACCACAAAAAAATATTTTATTTTCCCCAGTGTATAAATAATCTCAAAAGCAATATAATGAAGTCAACATGTTTGTTCCATATTCCTAAGTAATACAAATGTAGTGTAGAAAGATCCACTCAGAGAATACCACACTGGAGTACTTTATTACAGGCTAGTGGAAAACTCTATTGGATGATCCAATTTTTATTTTTTAAAGTTCAGAGTGTTGAATTCTCTGTGGTGATTTGTTGTAATGTCTTCCTTGGTCTCCGGAGATAGAAAAAACAGGAATATTCCTGAGACCACAAATATTGGCAAAAAATCTGAGAAAACAATAGTCAAGTGCAGCCTAAAAATAAGAGAAATAAAATGAGATCCATTGTGACATCTTTGGCAATAGACATCAGATAAACATGTCTGCAGCTTAGTGAATTCAGTGTAATCTTATGTTTATGGAGATCTCCTGGGTCTCCCCTAACAGAAAAATACTGATAGTTTCTAATGTTCCCCTCCCTTTCCTCCAGCGTGCAGTGCCCAATCTACTCAGGCCCCCTAGTAGATCTGGAAGAATCTATAGAAGATAGACCTGTTTATGTATACAATCAACATTTATTGGTAAAAAATGAAAAAGGAGCAGTATAAGTAGGTGATGACAGCACAAGACTGATCAAGCTTGGATCAAGAAACGTCATATGTTCATTAAGAATTGGAAGAGAAGAATCACTGCGTAATACATTAATTGAGAACCCCAGATGTCATCCCAATAGGGTAACTGTTGCAGTGTATGAACAATTAACAAAGAAATAAACATAATGGGGCACATTTATTACCCGGTCCATTCGCGTTCCAGCGGCGGCTTCTTCGACCAGCGTTCGGGTCTTCCGGCGATTCATGAAGGTCCTCCACCAGGTGTCGCTGCTGCGCCGAAGTCCGCCGAGGTGCCCCGGAGTTCATCGTCTTCATCGTCGTGCATGTGAAGTATGCGCCGTGCAACCAATTTTTTTTTTTTTTAAATGCGGAGGTTTTTCCGAATCCGTCGGGTTATCGTTCGGACCACGCCCCCCCGATTTCGCGATGCATGCCAGCGCCGATGCGCCACAAACGATCGAGTGGCGCCAAAATCCCAGGGCAATTCAGGGAAAATCGGTGCAATCGGAATATTTCGGGTGAACACATCGGGAAAACGCGAATCGGGGCCCTTAGAAATGACCCCCAATGAGAGAAAATCATGAATAAAAGGGGAGGGGGTGGGAGAGGGTAGGGGACACATGAGATGGGATGGGGAACCCATAAGACTATGTTCTTGAGGACTAGAAGAGCATGGTGCATACTTTCTATGACAGAGCAGATCTAGGATTCCGGGAACTTAGAAATATTGTCCCATGGGGCCCAACAGTGTTCATCTTACCCAGATCGGCAGAATCATTGGCTACTAACTCCTCCATTGTACGGATAAACCCCAGTTCCTGAATCCACTCGACTATCGTGGGGGTTACCGTACTAGCTGCGTTCAAAAAGTGGAAGAGGCCTTTTCTAATAGAAGAAATAGTACAGGTATGATCGACAAAAGTTATGTGGAGAGATGAAGTGACCCTCTTCACAGTAGCCTGGTGGTAGGTGTCAAAGACCCTGTTCCAAAAGATTGGAGAGCTTAACAGCCCCACCAAGTATGGAGTACCCATTCCGCAACACACGTCTGAAATTCGGGGAAATCTGTTGAAGCCATAGAGAGGCATCTCGTACCACCTAGACAATATTTATAATCTTTCTGAGCACTCAATGAAGCGGCATCCTTATCAAAATCAGAAAAGGCCTTATCAGCTCTGCATCGTGAATTCAACAGAAAGAACTTCCTCACGCAACCAATATAAGCCTGGCCTACCTGAGGTGGCTCCTCTAGCAGCAGCCATAATGGCGGAGAGCGCATTGTGGTGAGAGGCAGTCTAACAAGGCCTCCAGGCTGGTGGGGGACTCCCAGAATGCATTGGGCTGGTCCGCGGTTATGTAGATTGTCAGTGTCTGTGCTACGACACGACATTGGGACATCGGGAGTGAGGGCCTAAAGGATACAGCGGGGAATGATCGCCATCAACGCAATGGCCTAGGTGGATGTCAGAAGAAGCCTCCACAGAAAACCTCTGTCTACCACAGTGTCAGAATAAGGCTTATGGAATGTGAGTCACAGGCCCCTCATCCTGAGCAAGGGGGTCTGTCTTAGTCATCAGTTTTTCCCATGCAAAAAAAGTACAGGGAAAATAGGAGAGGTTGAGTCCAGAGGTCGTAAGGTTAAGCCGGACCCATGGGAGGATCAGAGTTTGTTTGGAAAGGTCTGACTGGGCGGATTTTAAAGGCCTCTCCAGTCCCATGAAATGTGGTTTGCGGGGCATGAAAATCACCCAAACGGTGGAGATTGGAGCGTTTTTAATGCCATGTCTGCAGAAAACTGGCAGACAACTAATTTAAGTTCCCCCATTGAGGGGAGCAGGGGCGGTGCATAGCCAACACCGGCCGAAAAAATGCCTGGGGGGCCCTATTGGGGGTTTTACCGTTCCAAATGAAAGATAGTACATAACAAATACATTATAGTATGGGTAGCCTGCAACACATTTTGCAAGGGCCCCAGAGACAGTCAAGTGATGCCCTGTCCCATCTGGTATTATTTTATTCAGCTCAGTTGCAAAAGTCTAAAGCAGTAATCACACGTATACACAAAGTGCATACTGGAAAATAATGATAATTGTTATGATGCAACACACTCCACATATGGAAAATCATTCCAATATATAAGTCCAATCCAGTTGAGGCAACTAACAATCACAAACATTGCAGGACGGGAAGATGGCTGCACATTTCACTAACTATTGCAATGGTCAATGTCCTGTAAAGACAATTACAGAATTCATTACATCTTGGAGGACTTATTTATTCAGCCAATTCCCCATGGAGGAAAGTATGCAGATGGAATACTGTTCATAGCATTCTGAGCTAGCATAGATATATAAGTTTGACTTTAGGAAGGAAGAGGCCACGATAATAACTATAGAAAATACCACAGTCACGTAGGGGAGATATATATACGCATCCCCACCCCCTAAAAAAGTACAAAAAAAACAAAAAAAAAAAAAAACAAAACTAAAAAAAAGAAACCCCCAAACCCCCCCCCCTTGTGTGGCCAGAACTCAGATAGCCTTTTAAGTATTAAGCTCCCGCTGCAACTCCTGCATTTTTGAAGACTACATTGAAAGTGCTAATTTTTCAAAACACGCACAACCGCCCTTGTACCGGTCGCTATCCCTTCGCCACTCCTTCCACACCACATGGTGTTGAGTGGATATTCGCTGTGTTAACAGTAAGTTGTGCACTACACAGCTTTGCATTTATTTCACTGCTTTGTCTAAAAACTGAGCATGTATAAATGTCCCGTTATGATAGATTTCCTTAAGTCTTGTCTAACACAATCATTCAGAAACATCGATTCTGTACAAAAACACTAAGTAAAAATGGACAGATGTTGGGAGCACTAATAATTACCGGACCCATGCATCGAAAAGTGAACAAGAGAAAACGGATAAAGCACTGCAATAAGGTCCAATGTGCCCAGCCCTGGGAGGAAGTGATTTTTTTAATTCTCCTTTAATTTTTTACATGATTTTTTACCAGTTGATAGGAAAGGGTAAGATAGACATAAAGTTCTTGCCTGAAATGACAACAGTGACAGTGGACCACTACATAATTGCCATGAACCCATAACATCCGAGCAACAGGACTTTTTTCCACAGTGCTCTACAGATCACTCGCAATAAGGAAACCTATGTCATTAACTGAAAGGTTGCTTCAAGTAGCAAAGTGATTGTGATATGCAAATTTTAAAACAAGATCCTCGAGTCAAAGTGAATCTGCATGGACTTTCTAGAGTTCTGTCAGGCATTGGACCTCTGCAAAACAACATGTTTGGTCATGGAACAACTGTTATAGCATCGGAACAAGGGACTCATTGCATCATAATTTACTATTATGCAAGGACCCCTACCACTGCACTGTGCCCATGTGCTGATGCCGCTACAACAGCACATGCTCCATTTTAATGGGCAACATACGTTTTACTTGTCAGGTGGCCTGCATTTTCCCCAAGAAATCCTTTTTCAATTATACATAGATTACCTTCCCGCCTACACCATTTTTTTTCTTACGTTTCCATATTTTGCTCTGCTTATTATTGGGGAGTTTTTATTTTAATTTCATTTCATCTTAGTAATGGTGTTTTGAAATATGGGCAGCTATAACAAGACCTGGGCTTAGTGTATGCTTGAAAAAGTTAACACAAGCCCCTTACCATTTACCCCAGTACCTCCATCACCAGGTGTGTACAATCCATGACAACATCCTAAATGGCCAAATACTTGGCAGCACGAGCTGGTATTATGGGTTGGAAAAGCCCAAAAATATCAGGCTGCCGCGGCTTATTGTATATGCCGGTTATCGAAAAAGGCGGGACCTTATGGGGCACATTTACTAACCGGTACCGGAGGAGGATGCGCGATTAAAGAGATCATGCGCCGAATTTACTGAATGTGTCGCCTTCCCCGATCGTCCGCCGAAGTTCACGATTTCCTCCCGATGTATGTACGTGCATGTTGCGAAACAATTAAAATTAAATCCGTGGTTTGTCCGAATCTGTCGGATCGTGACGCCGCGCCTCCTGATATTAATCACCTACTGATACCTGTCCCAGTGCGATCCCTGAAAACATCAGAAAACCCACGGAAATGTGGCCGCGGGAACCTTAGTAATAAGCCCCTAGTCTTTTTTTGTAAATGAAACAAAAGCAATGTAAGCCTGAATTCCCCCTACCTTTTTATATAACCAGCTAGATACAATAAAGCAGCAGCCAGATAAAATTGGGGTGGGAGACCTATAGATGGTCAGTACTAAATTGCAATTGGCTTCTCCTGAACCCATATGGTGTTACTGAGGTATGGTAAGGGGTATATTTAGCCCATAGTAGTCTTAGTATTGGGCGCTATCTATTAGACAACATCATTATTAAGGTGAAATATGAGTTCTAAAAATAATACATTGTAAAAAAACATATCTTTTTTAAAGTAAAAACTCCCCGACATCCTGGTTTACCATTTTATATAAAAAATATACATGGCATCAATGTAACGAGCGCTCCTTATTATGGACTTACACAATTATAATTCATGTGTTTCATCATGTCTTGAGCCATAAGTAATGATAAATTACTGATCTACAAACAGTCACTTACTTGGATAGGAATTGTCATCCATTAAATATTTAAAGTTTTTAGATTGGGTACTTCTGTTATGTGTATGGGCCATACAAATTACGCGTGCATCAAACATTACTTACAAGCCTTTGCCATATGTCAATGAACATTGTTGGGTGGATACATTTATACAATACTCACACATAACATGACAGCCATAAGCTCAAAACCTCCCTTCCTAGAGATTATAAGGAATATTTTCTGGAGGTAAACCAGCATTGAGAAAAACCTGCTTGCATACATAGAAATCTGAAAGTACATTGTGTAAGGGAAAAAATCAACACAGTGGCCCCCCGTTACATTAGAGTCAAATACAAGCAGTCCCCGGTTACATAAATAGGGTCTGTGGTTTGTTCTTAAGTTGAGTTTGTAGCAAGTCGGAAACCGTATGACTTTATATATTGTAACCCCATCAAAATTCTTTTGGTCTCTGTGACCATGGATTTTAAAAATGTTGGATGTCATAAGAACCAAGAAAGCTAAACAATAAATCTGTAATTGCAGACACTTGTGATAACTGTTACAGCTGCTTATTGTAGTCCCTAGGAGTAAAGTACAGTAAAATTACCAAAATCCAGAGGTCCGTTTGTAACTAGGGGTCGTATGTAAGTTCAGGTGTTCTTAAGATAGGGGACCGCCTGTAACAATATTTTCAACGTATGTAAGTCAGGTGTTCTTAGTAGGGACCGCCTGTAACAATATTTCAACAAACAATGTCTTGTTTAGGTAGCGTGATATGACATACAAGGCCACAGGCAAGTATTGAAAGTGGGACCAATGAACATGAAGAAAAGCTGCAAGCACATTTATGTTTATGTAAGAAAATGAAATTACTTAACTGCACTGACACCGGAAAGCTGAAGAGTTAAAGTATAACAATCACAATGTAGAGTGGCCAACGTTGGATGTGTTGTGTTTTCACCAGCTCTATGATATTCATGGTTTTAGACTTCTTGCGCATCTCTTGTTCAGCCAAAATTTCATTAATTTCAGATTGATACCTCCTGGTCCCCAAATCCTGTGCATAGCTAGAAAAACACGGAAAATTTTGAATTTAGAATTGTATTAAACCAATAAAAAATAATCTATGTTTTTGGAAATGACATTAACTAATTAACTAGTTAAGTAAAGAATAGATAAAAAAGCTATATCAAAATTAAAATGTTCTGTTTTTCAAACTGATGTCTTGCTACCAAATTAGTTACTAACATATACATTTGCGGCTTGTACATATTTACCATTTAGTACTTTGGGTAACAAAAGTATTTACTTTATATTTTTCACTCTTGTTTTATGTAGCCAATTGGTAAGATATAAAAAGTCATTTTTGTTGCTCCATTAATGTACACTCTGCACTCCACCTTGGCAGAAAAAAATGTAAAGTGAATATTTTTTCTAATTAACAAGAAAAACTGAAATATCACATGGTCATAAGTATTCAGACTGTAACGGCACACAGACAACGGAGGGTACTTGGGAGTACCAGCAGGAAAGTCTCATGGGAGAGTTCCAAGGAGGAGTCTGTGGCCAATTGGACCCTCTGGACTAACCCGCTGGAAATGTAGAGGGTACTAGCTGACACCCTTGGATCACGGTATGGCCGTGACACAGACCTTTTACTGTGACACTCATATTTAATCCACATATGTCCATTTCCTTCTGATCCACCTTGAGATGGTTCTCCTCCTTCATGGAGTCCAGCTGTGTTTATTAAACTGTATGTAAGCTCTTGCGAGCGGTCCCTCACTCATATTACTCACTATAACTGTATGTGATTTCATATATATTTATATATGTCCCCATGATTTGTAAAGCGCTACAGAATTTGATGGTGCTATATAAATCAAGATATTATTATTATTAGTAGGAAAGGCACACACGGTCTATATAAACCTTACAGCTCACAGTGAATGTCAGTAGCACATGAGAATCATGAGGTCTAAGAATTCAAAGACAGAATTCTGGCAATGCACAGATCTGGCCAAGGTTACAAAGAATTTTCTGCAGAACTCAAGGTTCTTAAGAGCACAGTGTCCTCCATAATCCTTAAATGGAAGAGTTTGGACAACAGCAACTCTTCTCGATCTGGCCATCCCAGCCAACAAGCAATCGTAGGAGAAGAGCTTGGTGAGAGAGGTAAAGAAGAACCCCAGATCAAGGTTCCAGAGATGGGAGAAAGTTCCACAAAGTTAACTATCACTGCAGCCCTCCACCAATCGGGGCTTTATGGCAGAGTCTGCCCACAGAAGCCTCTCCTCAGTGCATGACATATGAAAGCCTGCATACAGTTTGCAAAAAAAACACTGATGGACTCCCAGACTTTGAGAAATAGATTTTCTGCTCTGATGAGAAAAAGATTGAACTTTTTTGTGTTAATTTTAAGTGATATGTGTGGAGAAACCAGGTACTGCCCATCAACTGGCCAATACAATCCCCTCCTGCTGACGTGGCAGCAGGGGTGTTTTTCACCTGAGGGACAGGACAACTGTGGCATTAAGGAAAGATGATGTGGCCAAGTACAAAAATATCAAATATCATAATTATGACAGTTGAAAAAGACACATGTCCATCAAGTTCAACTAAGGACGGAATGATTGGATGAGGAAGATGTATGGGAAAAAATTCTATATAACATAACCATCAGTGTTATTTAGGTGTAAAAAGGCATCTAGTACCCTCTTGAAGCTCTCTGCTTTCCCTGCTGTGACCAGGCCTGAGCGGCTATCCCACAGTTAAACTTTGATTAAACTTTGATTTCTCCAAACAGAGACAGTTACCCCCCTTGTCTTTTGATTTGATTAATATGGAACAACTTACCACTATATTTTTTGTATGACCATTCATTAATTCAATTTATATAAATTAATAATGTCCCCTCGTTAGTCATCTCTTTTCCAGACTAAATAATACTAGTTGTTTTAATCTTCTCATACTGAGACCCTCCATACCCCTTATCATTTTTGTGGCTCTTTGTTGACCCCTCTCCAGCTCCAAGATAATTTTCTTATGACCGGAGCCCAGAAACTGGACAGATATTCCAGTGAGGCGAACCAATGCCGTGTACAGTGGTAATATTACATCCCTATCCCGAGAGTCCATACCACTTTTGATACAAGACAAGATCTTGTTGGCTTTAGGGCAGTGACTATTGACATGCATTCTGTATTAATATATGATCTGCTAGTACCCCCAGGTCCTTCTCAAACAAGGACTCTCCCAGATTTATACTCCCCAAGGACATAGTTGCTTTGGATTATAAGCCCTCAGGTGAATAACCTTACACTTTCCACATTGAACCTCATTGCCAATGGATACAAACACTCCATGTCACCCTGCATGTGGATGTCCAAGTCCCCTGCAGCTATGACATCCTCCATAGACTGTATAACACTACAGTGCTTGGTGTCACCTTTAAAACAGTGCTATTAATTTCCTACCTCTGAATCATTAATAATATATTAAATAGTAGTGGGCCAAGCACAGACCCTGGGGTTCACCACTCATAACTGGTGACACAAGTAGGAATCATTGACCACAACTTTCTGGATACGATCTTCCAGCCAAGTTTTCAATCCAATTGCAAATTATTCCTAGCCAACCAATAGACCTTATTCTAACCCATCAGGCATCTGAGGGACAGTGTCAAATGCCTTTGCAAAGTACAAGAACACAATATCCGCAGCAGCTCCTCCACCCAGGATCTTGCTTACCTCTTCATTGAAGCAGATCAGGTTAGTCTGACAACTTCTATCCTTAATAAACCATGCTAGCTGCTCATTATCATAACTATCGATTTCACTTACTCCGTATGATAGACTTTTACTAACCCTTCTAATATTTCCCCCACAATGGAAGTAAGCTTACAGGCCTTATTGCCTGGCAAAGTTCAGAGGCCTTTTTTTAAATATTGGCACAAATTTGCCTTGCGCCGTCACTTGCACCACACCAGACATTAAGGAATCCCTGAAAATTTTAGAGAGTGTACAGCAATACAGAACTAAAGTTTGGTGTAACCCAGAGTTCTTTTACACATTGATTTAGATTGGATCATGTCTACATGCAGCAGTCTAGTATATTACAGGATTCATGCCGCACTGGCACCACCCACGTCAGAAGTTCTTTCTTCTATTGTAATAAACGCAGCTGAAAAAGCCATTAATTATCTCCGCCCCTCTCTTGTTCTTCAATTACCAATGCCCATTTTTTTTCGCTTTGATATACTGAAAACATTTGTGGATTGTTTTGCTACTTTGGCCACCGTCTTTCATTTTGTATTTTGGCTGATTCTATTCCTTCTTACAGATTTGGTAAGTGTTTTGTAAGTATTGAAAGCTCAGGTGACCCGCCAGATTATATTTTTTGAATGCCCTCTTTTTTATCATTAATGCTCTTTTAACTGTAGCTGTAAGCCACACGGGGTGTTATCTGAGCCCGTACTACTTGTTACCTATTGGAATAAAGAAGTTATATTAGAAGTATAATGACCCAGACAGATTTGAATTTCTCCCATTTAACATTAATGTCATCTGTGGATAGACATTTGCGATCCAGATATATCCTGTAGCAGCAGCCCTGAATTTGCTGGAAATTAGCCTTTTTAAATTATCTGTTTTTGCTTTTTACAGTTTAAACCCCTTCCAACATTTGACGTACTATTACGCATGGCGGAGTGTGCGTTCCCGCAATATGCGGTAATATAGACGTCATCATCCTTAACGGACCGGCGCCAAAGCTGGGGTGTTGGCTATATATTAAGCCGAACAACCGCCTCTAACACCCTAACAGTTTTTTGAAGTAGAAGAAGCAGTGAAAATTATTGCACATTTCTTGCCCAGTCCAAGAATTTGCTATTAAAATAGTGATTATCGCCATCTCCAGGCCATGTGGGTTATGGAGGGGACGTGAGGGTGAGTGGCTGGTGAAGGAGGCAGCACGGGGCATTTCCGTTTTTTAAGCAGACTACACCAGTGTCGGATCGTGACATAGTTTTAGCCACTGGGCGGCTGGATACATAAAGAGGCCTATGTCTCTTGATGCAGTCGGGGGAACAAGAGGGGGTGGGGCCATGCAGGAGTGATTGGGACATATGATAAATCTCCATCAATCTGTTTATTTGAAAGGGAATCACATAATTGGTAAAAAATCAATATTGAACCTGTAGTTACAGTTAGTGTTTTTTTTGAAGTGGTGTTTGCTGTAAATTATCTTCTACCAATGCAACCATAAGATCTAATGATTTACCTTGAATCACGATTGTGGTCTCTTTCTTCACCAATAGGAAATATGGAGGAGTCAGGGTAAAAATGCATTACTATCAAGTGTAGAAGTTCTGTAAAGCCACAAAGTGACAGCATCACGGGCCACAGTGTCTCTGTTCCCAAAACTTCACTGAAAGAGAAAAATGAACATTGTAGTAGTGTTAAAGCAAATCTACCATTAAAATCCATCATGATAAACCAGGGACACTTACTCATAGATCCAGTACACTGTGACTGTGGTAATCTTCTTATATTGTTATCCATGGTATCCTTCAATGGCTTCATAGTTGTTACACTGTGCATGAGCATTGTCTCCCTCCCGTTGTGTGAAATTACATTAGGCAGGGGGAGGAGGGAAGTACTGAGGGAGCAGGAGGCAGGGTCAGACCAGGGGCGTAACTTAAGGGGGTGCAAAGGGTGCCGTCGCACCCAAGAGGCTTAGGGGCCCATAAGGTGTCACTTTCCCATATGAGAAGACTAGTACTATACACCATACATTATAGCTGGGGCATGGCACAGACTTTGCACTGGGGCCCATCAGCTTCAAGTTTCACCACTGGGTTAGACATGCTCCTGCACCATACAACAGTCTGTGAAGTCCACAAGAGAAGAATTGATGTCCGCGCTTCAGGGGATATGCAGGTAAAACAAGGTTCCTTTATTTTGTATCCATATAAAATCCAAGACTGGCAAAATACAATAGTGTGATGGCCCAGGTATGGTGACCTACGTATGGTGACCATGATTAAGCCCTGAGAGAGGGCGAAACGTGTAGGTCACCATACCTGGGCCATGACACTATTGTATTTTGCGAGTCTTGGATTTTATATGGATACAAAATAAAGGAACCTTGTTTTACCTGCATATCCCCTGAAGCGCGGAACCTCATTTCTTCTGTGTGGATTTCGTGCCTGTGGTCCGGTGGGGCTTTACTGGATGACTCTCGCGCTGGGGGTCAACTGTGCCAGAAGGTGAGCAGGAACGATGAAATCTTTTCCTTTGCCAACAGCTGTGAAGCTACAGATTGCAGCTTCCGACAAATTAGCATAAATTAATTTTTAGAAAGCAGTCCATGGTAACAATATAGCGGATTGCCACGTCACATATCTCATTTAAAGAAAATCCATATAAACTTAGATGGGACCCAAACACTTTATGGTCACTTCCTTTGGGAAATGGCAGACAAGAAAGGTCTTTAGAAAATCATTGGAGAATTATAACCGATATTGACAAAATGGGAAAGAGGCAGGAAAATTGGCCCAATGTTTAGAATAAGCTCCATCATGTAAATGCTGGGTGGCCCAATGTGTCACTAAAGTGATCTGATATGTGCTCACCAGCGCAAGGTATTTAGAGAGTGGTTTTCTGGAATTAACCCGCAAACACTCTTAGGGGAATCTGGATTTTTGCAGCTGACTTAGATGTGTCATGGACACAAATGCATGTCACTGAAGGTACATGCAAACACACAGTAGGAAGAAGGTAGCAAAATTGATTACAGGTTAACATGTTCGCACACAAAATAAAATTGAAAGATGCTAGACGAAATAGGACCATTATTGCTCAGACATCTTACAGTTAAAAATTCTGCCTTAAATAAACCTGCATCCTTTTGATTGGCTGACTCATTTGGAAAAGGCAACTGCCTTATGGTGATGAAAACAAGAAGAATAAGGACCAGTGGAAAGGTAATGCTACCTGTTAGCTTTATAAATGAACAGAACAATTGCATAATGAAAATGAGTAGGAGACTCAAATATATATGGATCTTACCGAAGACCAACAATTTGACCAAAGAGTGTTGCCTGTGGTTCAACAGATTGGTGCGAGTGTTGGTGAAGCCTCGAGGCTTCTGGGAGAGATTCTCCAAGATAATGAACATATATGTTATTGCCAAACCTGCAAAAGATAAGAAACTGACTTGTTTGAACATGTGTGGAGTGGGCAATCAATACCAGGAGGGAGAAGGTTATACTGGAGACAAAAAAGTGGGGAAGACAATGTGGAGTTTGGTGGGAGCAGCATCGTTTCATGGCCCAACAATTTACCATTACTACATTTATCCTAAATGCAAGGCCTAGAGTGTCATTCTTATTAAATGGCCCCCATTGTCACTTTTTTCAACAGGCTAATAAAGAAGATTATTGAGATACATAATTTTGTAAGTTTTCTTAACAAACCTACAGTGCTAATATATACCTAATGTAAAGCCATAGATAAAACGTCCCACAATAATTAATTCATATAAATCCTCCAATCTTGCTGAGCCCAAGACACAGGGAGGACTGTTATGCCCAAAAGATCACCAAATATATGAGATCGCCTCCTACAGAAAGAAAGAGAATATGTAACATGTAAGGGAATCACCCACAGTTTTCCATCAGAAAGAAAGGATCATCAGGCATGTCTTGCTTGATGAAGGTTATCAGTAGTAGAGTAAGCTAAATGTTATTAATGCCCGTGAAGTATTGTGGTCAGGCTCATATGAGAACAAAAAGTACTCACTTTCCAAACTCTTTTCTGAGGTACCCGGACACCAGTGATCCTAGTAGTCCACCAACACCGTACACAGAAACTGGCTGTGGACCACAGAGGTGACCTTCTCTTCAGGACTGATGATCCATACCTTCCTATCCAAGTCTGATTGATAAAGCCTTTGGCAAACTGCAGGGACATGAATTGAGGTGGTGTGGCAAACACTGGCCAGAGAAAAAGAGAAACCTATTGACCATTTGATTGTGGTTATTTGCACTGTTGTGCTATTCTGTAACCTATTGGGGCAGATTTATCAAGCTGTCTGAAAGTCAGAATTTTTCTAGTTGCCAATGGCAACAATCACAGTCCCCTTTAAAATATTCATTGAGCACTGGTAAAATGAAAGCTGAGCTGTGATTGGTTGCCATGGGACAGAATATTCTGACTTTCAGACAGCTTGATAAATCTGCCCATTGTGTTTAATATAGGGAACAACTCAGCAGAAGACTTGGACTGGCCCACAAGTGGATCCACTATTGGGCACCTGAACTAGGTGGGTTTTAGGCCTTGCATAAGCAGTGCATACAGAATATCCGCCTTTATTTTATTCACGCTATTCTAAAATAATATCGTTACATTATGTAAGAAGCTTACACTTTATTATTATATGCTGCATATGCATTGGATAACTGTGAGGGAATCTAGATGTATGTCTAGAACCAGTATCAGTCCGTCCTAGGCTCCACCTTCTTAGTCATACTGTGAGGAAGTATGCGGCCTCAAGAACTGATTTTACTGGTCGGGCCTAGCAATCCTTACATCACAAGAAGGGAAGTCTGACGGTTGCTGTACATTGGTAATCATTGACCATTGTCACATATAACCCCATAGATGTGGAGAGACCTCTGTTTGCACAAAACAGAAACTGATTTTACTGGGGGGCCTAGCAATCCTTACAATCACAGAAGGGTGATCTGACGGTGCGGTCACATTGGTAAATCATTTGACCATGTCATCCTACACCATAGATGTGGACACTGCCTCTGTTGGCACAAAAGAGTTCAAGGGTTGTTGACTCTACAACCAGGATCTGGATGGAAACCAAACACGTTATGTGCTGTTGTGCACTCTTCCTGGCAGGTTCTACAGTACTGTTCGTTTCTTATGCCCTGGTTTTTAATTCAAAAAAGGCTATATGTGCAAATGAGCCTGGAGCCCCTCTGGCTCATTTGCATAATTTTTAAAAGCCTCTTAAAAAAACAAACAGACATTAGAAGCTAACCAAGAGCGGATCAAGGTACCAAGGATCATTGGATCAGGTATGTCATTAGAAGGTAGATAGAGAGATGATAAAAATTTAGTTGACCTAGAACAGGATCAACAAAATAATGTTGTTTGGTAATGATGAATAATAGATATATGAAATGTTAATATTGTTTAATTTTTTTTTATTAGTTATAAAGAATTGGGCTGCACAAAGTAAAAAGAGAAGTCCTGTACCGTAGACGAGTAAAGGAACCTTGTTTTACCTGCATATCCCCTGAAGCGCGGACATCATTTCTTCTATTGTGGATTTCGTGCCTGTGGTCCGTGGGGCTTTACTGGATGCATCTCGCGCTGGGGGTCAGCCATGCCAGAAGGTGAGCAGGAACTATGAATCTTTTCCCTTTGCCAACAGCCTGTGAAGCTACAGATGCAGCTTCCGACAAATTAGCATAAATTAAATTTTATAGAAAGCCGTCCATGGATAACAAATATAAGAGGATTGCCACAGTCACAATCTCATTTAAAGAAAATCCATATTAAACTTAGATGGGACCAAACACATTTTATGTCACTTCCTTTGGGAAATGGCAGAGACAAGAAAGGTCTTTAGAAAATCATTGGAGAATTATACCGATATTGACAAAAATGGGAAAGAGGCAGGAAAATTGGCCCAATGTTAGAATAAGCTCCATCATGTAAAATAGCAGGGTGGGCCCAATGTGTCACTAAAGTGATCTGATGTGTGCTCACCCGCAAGGGTATTTAGAGAGTGGTCTTCTGGAATTAACCCTCAAACCTCTTAGGGGAATCTGGATTTTGCAGTTGTCAGTGACCGGGGAGCGGACGGCCAATTCCAGCAGAAAAGTCTCCGAAAATTATAGCAGACGGAAAGTGGGAACATAATCTATTCAGACGGATCTGTAAATCTCCCATATACTCGTTATTTACAGGATGTTCTCGCTTTCCCGTGCGCAGCGAGGCCGTTAAAGGGATAGCATTGTGTTAAAGGGGATGTATAAGAGGTGGCGTAAATCTGACCTGGAGATCATTGAAGACATCTTCAATCCTACAGCGTTCATCCAGAAGAAGGGGAAAAAAACCCTCTGTGATTGGCTGCAGGCCACGTACAGCCATTTCCTTAAGGTGACCTAAGATGACCTTTACCCTCACATAACCTCACCTTAATTCACTGAATAGCAAGCAGTGATGAGAGGACGTGTAACGCAGAGAACGCGCCGCTGGATCGCGAATGGACCGGGTAAGTAAATCTGCCCCAATGGGGCAGATTTATCAAGCGGTCTGAAAGTCAGAAAATTTCTAGTCGCCAATGGCAACCAATCACAGCTCCCCTTTAAAATATTCATGAGCACTGGTAAAATGAAAGCTGAGCTGTGATTGGTTGCCATGGGCTGCCCCATTGGGACAGATTTACTAAGAACAGTGCAGTGTCCTGTGCATTGTGCAGATTCAGGATTTCTGGTGCACGTTCTGCAACATGGGGCGTGCAACAAAATTCTGTCTGACTTTAAATGTGGCACATGGACCGACTGAGCTAGATAGTAGATAGATAATTAGAAATATATGATATAGAGATAGATAGATGATAGATAGGAGATAGATAGATAGATAGATAGATAGATAGATAGATAGATAGATATGGGATAGATGATAGATAGGAGATAGATAGATAGATAGATAGATAGATAGATAGATAGATAGGAGATAGATAGATAAATAGATAGATAGATATGAGATAGATAGATAGATAGATAGATATTTCTGGAATTAACCCTCAAACCTCTTAGGGGAATCTGGATTTTGCAGCTGACTTAGATGTGTCATGGTACACAAATGCATGTCACTGAAGGTACATGCAAACACACAGTAGGAAGTAAGGTAGGCAAAATTGATTACAGGTTAACCATGTTCGCACACAAAATAAAATTGAAAGAATGCTAGGAAAATAGGACCATTATTGCTCAGACATCTTACAGTTAAAAAATTCTGCCTTAAATAAACCTGCATCCTTTTGGATTGGCTGACTGCATTTGGAAAAGGCAACTGCCTTATGGTGATGAAAACAAAGAAGAATAAGGGACCAGCATGGAAAGGTAAGTGCTACCTGTTAGCTTTATAAATGAACAGAACAATTGCAACTGAAAATGAGTAGGTAGACTCAAATATGATATGGATCTTACCGAAGACCAACAATTTGACCAAAGAGTTTGCCTGTGGTTACAAAGATTGGTGCAGACGTGTTGGTGAAGCCTCGAAGGCTTCTGGGAGAGATTTCTCCAAGATACTGAACATATATGTTTATTGCCAAACCTGCAAAAAGATAAGAAACTGACTTGTTTGAACATGTGTGGAGGGGGCAATCAATACCCAGGAGGGAGAAGGCTTATACTGGAGACAAAAAAGTGGGGAAGACAATGGTGGAGTTGGGTGGGAAGCAGCATGGTCTTCATGGCCCAACACATTTACCATTACTAACATTTATCCTAAATGCAAGGCCTAGAGTGTCATTCTTATTAAATGGCCCCCATTGTCACTTTTTTCAACAGGCTAATAAAGAAGATTATTGAGATACATAATATTTGTCATGTTTTCTTAACAAACCTACAGTGCTAATATATACCTAATGTAAAGCCATAGATAAAACGTCCCACAATAATTAATTCATATAATCCTCCAATCTTGCTGAGCCCAAGACACAGGGAGGCTGTTATGCCCAAAAGATCACCAAATATATGAGATCGCCTCCTACAGAAAGAAAGAGAATATGTAAATGTAAGGGATCACCCACAGTTTTCCATCAGAAAGAAATGGATCATCAGGCATGTCTTTGCTGATGAGTTATCAGTAGTAGAGTAAGGCATAACATGCTTATTAATGCACCGTGTAAGTTATTGTGGTCATGGCTCATATTGAGAATCAAAAGTACTCACTTTCCAAATCTTCTGCTGAGGTACCCGGACACCAGTGATCCTAGTAGTCCACCAACACCGTACACAGAAATGGCTGTGGACCACAGCAGGGTGACCTTCTCTTCAGGGACTGATGATCCATACCTTCCTATCCAAGTCTGATTGATAAAGCCTTTGGCAAACTGCAGGGGACATGAATTGAGGTGTTGTGGCAAAACACTGGCCAGAGAAAAGAGAAGATAACCTATTGACCATTTGATTGTGGTTATTGCACTGCTTGTGCATTCTGTACCTATTGTGTTAATATAGGGAATCACTCAGCAAGAAGACTTGGACTGGCCCACAAGTGGATCCACTATTGGGCACCTGAACTAGGTGGACTTTTAGGCCTCGCATAAGCAGTGCATAGAGAATACCCGCACTTTATTTTATTCAGCTATTCCTAAAATAATATCGTTACATTATGTAAGAAGCTTCACACTTTATTATTATAGGCTGCATATGCATTGGATAACTGTGAGGGAATCTAGATGTAGTGTCTAGCAACCAGTATCATTCCTTCCTAGGCTCCACCTTCTTAGTCATACTGTGAGGAAGTACTGGGCCTCAAGAACTGATTTTACTGGTGGGGCCTAGCCATCCTTACAATCACAAGAAGGGACGTCTAACAGTGCTGTCACATTGGTAAATCATTTGACCATTGTCATCCTACACCCCATAGATGTGGAGACTGCCTCTGTTTGCACAAAACAGAACTGATTTTACTGGTGGGGCCTAGCAATCCTTACAATCACAAGAAGGGTAGTCTGACGGTGCTGTCACATTGGTAAATCATTTGACCATTGTCATCCTACACCCCATAGATGTGGACACTGCCTCTGTTTGCACAAAAAGAGTTCAAGCGGTTGTTTGACTTCTACAACCAGGATCATGGATTGGAAACCAAACACAGTTATGTGCTGTTGTGCACTCTTCCTGGCAGGTTCTACAGTACTGTTCGTTTCTTATGCCCTTGTTTTTAATTCAAAAAAGGCTTTAATATGATGCAAATGAGCCTGGAGCCCCTCTGGCTCATTTGCATAATTTTAAAAGCCTTAAAAAAACAAACAGGACATTAGAAGCTAAACCAAGAGCGGATCAAGGTACCAAGGATCACTTGGATCGAGGTATGTCATTAGAAGGTAGATAGAGAGATGATAAAAATTATTATGACCTAGAACATGATCAACAAAATAATTTGTTTGGTAATGATGAATCATGATAATTATGAAATATGTTAATATTGTTTAATTTTTTTTTATTAGTTATAAATGAATTGGGCTGCACAAAGTAAAAAGAGAAGTCCTGCTTACCGTAGACGATGAGCTGATCACTGATATTTGGTAACCAAAAGGCAAACCATTACCTATACCAAGTATAATAATCAATGGAAGAATTCTCCAGTGTTGACCCTATTTTAATACAAAGAAATCAAAGAGAAAAACAGGCTTTAATGATTCCCTCAATTTCAAGCAATGCAATAATCAGAATATATGGTTTGTGTGTATACACCTGCTGAGAGTCATGGATAGATGTGACTTTGCTGATAAATCATCACAAAGCTGTGATAAAGATCCTGCAATGTAGGATAGATTAATATTTATCTGATAATATGAAAACCCTACACTGTTCTTGAAACCTCGACCTACAAAAAGCTGTCAGACAATGGGGCACATTTACTTACCCGGTCCAGTCGCGATCCAGCGGCGCGTTCTCTGCACAGGATTCGGGTCCGGCTGGGATTTAAGATGGTAGTTCCTCCGCCGTCCACCAGGTGGCACTGCAGCGCCGAAAATAATCTTAACGCCCGGGAATGCACCATCCCATAGAAGGTGAAGGTGAGCGCTCCCCAAGCGACACATTTCCGGTTTTTAAATGCGGCGGTTTTTCCGAATACGTCGGGTTTTCGTTCGGCCACGCCCCCCGATTTCTGTCGCGCGCATGCCGGCCCCGATGCGCCACAATCCGATCGCGTGCGCCAAAAACCCGGGGCAATTCATGTACAAGCGGCGCAAATCGGAAATATTCGGGTAACACGTCGGGAAAACGCGAATCGGGCCCTTAGTAAATGACCCCCAATGACCATTTTTCATGAAGTGCACCTGGCATGGGCATGAGCTTTTTAAGGCCATAATACTGATAAGCTTTCGAATGTGGTACAATCTCAGATACTTCCTATTTCTCCTGGTTTACATGAAAATCAGACTGTTTGCACTGTTAGTGGAGGCATAGCAAGGCCTTCCTTCTGATTATTAAACTATTAAAGGGGTTGTCCACTTTCAGCAAAATAATTGATATTGATTGTGTAGTGAGAAGTTCTACAATTTTCCAATATACTTTCTGTATCAAGTCCTCACTGTGATCTCTGCTTGCTGTCCTACTATAGAAATTTTCTATGTTTACTTTCAGTGGTTAGAAATCTGTCCATGGTCATATGACGGACATGCAGTTGCACAATTATATCCGTTATATCACAGAGCCATGATTACTGTCTATGATACTAACGGCTTGTGCACCTGCGTGTCCATGGTCAGATTTCTATCCACTGGAAGTAAACATAGAAGCTTTCTATAGAAGGACAGCAAGCAGAGATCTAGAAAACCATGAGGAAATGATACAGAAAATATATTGGAAAATTGTATAACTTCTTACTACACAATCATCATAGTATCATATTATATAAGGCTGGAAAAAAATGTTTTATCCCCATAACCATGATATTTTTTCTCTCCAGAAAGCATCCAGGCCTCTCTTGAAACATGTACTAGAGTGCGCCATACAAACCTCCTGGCGCGCGGCAGAGAGTTCCATTCACTGCTCTTACAGTGAAGAAACTTTGTCTAGTTGATGGCAGGATCGCCTCTCATCTAGGCGTGAGAGGATGCCCCCTTGTCCTGGTCACAGGGCTAGGTATAAAAGATCTTGGAGAGATCTTGTACTGTCGTTCAGGTATGTGACCTTGTAATGGTCTCCCCCAGTCATCTTTTTTCTAAACTGAAATCCCAATTTTGTAATCTGTCATTGTAGATGTTCCAGTTCTACTATGTCCTAATATATAATATATCACTTACAGATGCTGAAGTGGACACCCCCTTAAATCCATTTTGGAATTCAATAATAGTTTCTCGGCAAACCCCAGTGGTAAACTAATAAAAAGAATATTTTCCCTGCTTTGGGATAAAACTTTGAAACAGTATTTAGTCCCCTGGTCCTGCTGGCTGGGAAGAAAGCACAAGGGGTTACATGGTGTGGTACAGACAATCAGTGGCATTAGCTGGTCCTGGTGATGCTGGAAACTGGAGCCAGAGAAGTGTAATGGTTATGCCACACGTGGTGTTTTTGGTCCGTTCTAACCATGCGTTTTCAGTGCGTTTTAAAAAGCATACGTTTTTGACTGCTTTGATCATTTTAATGGATAAAGCAGCCAAAAGCATGGTAAACGGTCAAAAACGGTCAAAAACAGTAAGGCTGGCGCCACACGTGTGGCGCCAGCCTTAGGCTACATTCACACGATGTATGCCCGCCACACCATAGTACGGCCGGCATACATCGGCGCTGCGGAGAGGAGCAGGGGATGAGCGCAGCTCACCCCCGCCCCTCTCCATAGTAATATACAGTGCTCAGCGCCGTATTCCGTAGAAATTCCGGCCATAGAAGTGTATGGGGAGCGTATATATGCCATACATATGTCGCCCGTATATACGTCTCCTATACGTTCGTCTGAATGTAAACTTAAACTGGCTGAAAACGCATGCTCTAAAAAGTATCAAAAACGCGACTTGTGGCATCATCCTCAGGTTGCAGCCACACGTAGTGTTTAACACATGAGTTTCAAAATGCAATACCACAGCTAAAGTGAGATTTTCCTAATAAAAGGAAAATTGGCATTTACAACTGTGTTAACAGTTGTGTTTTGTAATGCAAGTGTTAACATCACTTTAATTAGGCAAATCTCTCTTCACCTGTTTTAAAATACTTGTGTTAAACGCTGTGAATGCACCCTGTGTAAGCTATTTTCAATGTTCTTTTCCCATTACTAATTGGTATATCTGAAAGCAGGTATGAGTTAGTTTTAACTTTCCAAGTCCGTACTTTTGCTCCTGACATGTATCATCAAAATGACATGTATCATCAAAATAAGTAATAGAATGCCTAGTTCATATTGTAATCTTCTTATATTTCTTCTCCTGATTCATTGTTCGCATTTTCAATTCTTTGTCTAAAATTATATCAACTGTGAGTAGAAAATAATGCCATGTTTTTAATACAGTTTGTTCTCCATGAACAGGGCAGCTACAGTAAGTATGGCACGTTTATTATGACACTATAGTAAGTGCAGGCTAAAAAACTGAAGAAAGTTTATTATGACACTATAGTAAGTGCAGGCTAAAAAACTGAAGAAAGAAGGATTATCGTTACTTAAATGTATGACAAAGTTTGCTATAATGCTATTAATGTTGTGTTATTAATGTTCTGCTGGAAAAAGTTTGGCCCTTTCATTCTTGTGGATATTCTGACATAACAACTACTTAAAACATTGCTACAGATGTTACCATTTTATATGAATAACCTTTTTCAAAAGAATATCCTTTGTCACATTGTAAAAGTAGTTTAGGGTCAGCCGGGGTTATACATGGGACTGGGTCAGAAGCAGAAGGCTGTGGGGCAGATTTACTTACCCGGTCCATTCGCAATCCAGAGGCGCGTTCTCTGCGCTGGATTCGGGTCCGGCCAGGATTTATTAAGGTAGTTCCTCCGCCGCGCTGAGGAGCATCGGAACGCACTGGAATACACCGAGCCGGGCCGAGTGAAGGTAAGTGCAATTTTCGCGACACATTTCCGACCGATTTCCGTCGCGTGCATGCCGGCGCCGATGCGCCACAATCTGATTGTGTGCGCCAAAATCCCGGGGCAATTCAGGGAAAATCGGCGCAAATCGGAAATATTTGAGTAACACGTCGGGAAAACGCGAATCGTGCCCTTAGTAAATGACCCCCTGTGTCTCTATATAGCAGCGGTTCCAAAGTGCTGCAGCTCTGTTTCTATTCCCACTGATGTGCAATGGATGGAACCTTCTAATTTCAGCTCTGTTCACTCTAAGGATCACTCGATGTTGGCACCTGAGGGCAGCTGATTAGTTCTGATGTGAATAGGCCATAAAAATTAAAAAATGGACACGGGTATCAGAATATCCGTTTAAGTGACACCCAAAGTAACCTGTCAACTTTTACCATTTTCCTTCAATGTACCAAATAAAATAATCAATTAAAAAACAGACCACTGAATGTTTTTTGAAAAACATTTTTTAGATAGTTTAAGAAATACTTTCCTTAAAGGGGTATTCCGATTTCAGCAAATTAATGTTATTATTTGTATTATAAAAAGTTATACAAGTTTCCAATATACTTTTTGTATCAATTCCTCACGCTTTTCAACATCTCTGCTTGCTTCTGTATTAAGCTTCTATGTTTACTACCAGTGGATAGAAATCTGACCTTGGTCACACAGGTGCACGGCTCGTTATAACACACAGCTCTGATTACTCTCTATGATACTAACGAGACGTGCACCTGTGTGACCATGGTCAGATTCTGTCTACTGGTAGTAAACCAGTACCTCTGTATACAATGGCAGAAAGCAGAGATCTAGATAACTGTGAGGAGTTGAAACAGAAAGTATATTGGAAAATTGTATATGGTTTTATAATGCAAATATAACATTAATTTGCTGAAATGAGAATACCCTTTAATAGTATATATTGTAACATTTTTGTTGAGTTATAGGTGTACTTACCAGCTCTGAGAGAAACCCTGCCATGTCTTAAGTGATGAGATGATGTTTGTCACACTGATGAAATTTTACAAGCTCGGAACTTTACCCATAAAAAGTAAACAGGGTTATCAGTGTTTGATTTGGATTCATGAATGGTCATCTAGAGCCAAATCCATGACAATATTTTACTATAAAGCAGCTGGAGAAAGCACTAATATGAGCACATGGGGTCTTACTTGTCTGAATTCTTCCCTTCTCCACCTATTTTATTTTATAATTACTTCTGTCTCCCTTTCTAACACGTTTTCACAAGTCTATACTGTTTATTTTACAGCTGCTCCGGTGGAGACCAAACCTTAGTTCGGTGCCATTTCTTTTATTCTTTAACCTCATATCTTCTGGAGCCAGGATACCTCTCCTTACTCCTATCCCTCTGCCCATGTGGCCCACTTTCCTTACAGCTCTTTGTTGGTTGGCTGGTAGGTGATAGCTCTTTAATACAAAGTATCCATAGAATGGGTAATAAAACCATCAAGAAAGGAATTTATTGAAAGGTAACCCTGTACCTGGATAACTGCCTAGTGGGATCAGTAACTGGCGGGGAGCTTGTGGCAGATTACCTGTTGTTGTCTAACTTTACTGATGAAGAACTATAATCTGAAAAAAGATATAAGCGCCAATATTATGGTATGCAATTATTATATAATCTGATTCTCACAATTCACATTATTATAATTAGAATGCCTTTGCAGTATCTTTCTAAGTTTGGTATTAAATGTGCTCATGGGGCTTCCAGTTAGTTCCAGTTTTCAGAGTCCAAACTTTTGCCCCTGAAATGTATCATCTCTGGCCAATTTTGAAAATTGACCAGTTCAACGTGTGATGTTTGTACACTGTGGGGCACATTTACAAAGGGCAGTGCGCCAGTTTTCTGTCAAACCTTGCACATTCTTTTAGATGCAAAATGCTTGCACAGGTATTTAATAAGTGCCTGTACCACATTTGTGTCGCAGGTGACCGTTTCAAATTTCTGCACTGAAGGGGGAGTTCCGGTGCTCAGTCGGACCGTGTGCCAGATTTAACATGCAAAGTCCAAAAGAAATGTGTTGCACGCCCCTTGTTAAAGGTGCACCAAAAAAGTGCAGGGCCGAGAGCACTTGATTCATGCAGAACGTGCGCCAGAGATACTGAATCTAGCACACTCTGCACTATACACAGGCAAACTGCACATAGTACAGTTTGCACTGTTCTTAGTAAATGTGCCCCTGTGTCTGGTGATTCAAATTTTAACTTTTAAAATTATTTGTAAAAATGTATAAACTGATACTACCATGTTTTAAGTTATATAAACCTACAAAAACTATAAAAAAAAGACATCACAATTTACATGCAGGGCTTAGCACCAGCAAAACATATAAACCTATATATGCTAAGCACTAATAAATGAAAACAAATGTACAGATAAGCATCATACAAATAAAATATCCTTTTATTAGTATATTTCCAAAACAGAGTTCATGATGGCACATAATAATCTTCAAAATTAAAAAAAAGATACACAAAAACATTGGCAGTATGGAGAACAAGATACCTGTTATTTGTTATTAAGAAGATAATATAGGATTTTATGCAGCTCACTTATATAAGAAAGCATTCTCTAAAATTATGAATCCTCTAATTATACTTAAATACGGTATGTAAATTATATTACAGAAGGTCCAGTTATATGTTTCTTAAAGGAAATGTTCCATAGGATTTAACCTCTACAGAGCGCCATCAGTGAACCATCAGTTAAAACAGGCATTCTTTTATACAAGATAATCGCTGACAGATTGCTTCTAAAAAAGACTTTAAAGGGGCTGGCCACTTTTCCTCATGTCTTTTGTAATGTTGAAGCGTAGGGGAAGGATAATATGTAATTTACCAATAAGAACACTGCATAGTATACATACAAGATTTATATGGTGACTAGTCTGGCAGATGTCATCGCATGGAGTAGCATGCTGCATCTTATAAGTAATAGAAACCAGCTGTGAAACAGTTACAGGAAGTTACATCTGAGCTCTGTATTAGCACTAAGGGTTAATAGCTTCTCTGCCCTGTACAGAAAGTGCCAAGACTAGAACGTGAGGAAGGGGTTGAAGAGTATATGACACAACATCAGCTGCAGAGACAGAAAGAGAAAGTTCTGTAGAATCACAGACTATGATGGAGGGACTAATAGGAAAAAGGGGAGATCTTGCACCTATTGTCTGTAGGAGACTTTTGCAACTAAAACACTAAACACACTCAGCCCTGCTACACCTCTCTGCTGTCATGTTAGACCACATTACTACTTTGTGAGCATGGAGCAGACGCCCCTCTGTGGATCATAAGAGAAATCAGCACAGCCAGAAGACAAGCTAGTGAAAGTATAGGGTAAAGTTAGGAAGAAAGCAAAGAAAACTGTTGCACATAGGTAATCTAGATAATAGTTTGCAGACAGATAAACAGGAGGGGCTCCAGCATTGGCTTGGTGTATGTGAGGCTACAATTTCATATAAATAAAATCCATCTTCTTTATTAAAACATGTTAAAAAAACATATGTTCTAAAAAGCAATTCATTTAGATGGCAAAATGTACATGAAACACCCGACTTACAGACGACCCCTAGTTAAAGACGGATCCCTCTGCCCACTGCGACCTCTGGTGAAGCTCTCTGGAAGTTTTACTATAGTCCCAGACTGCAATAATCAGCTGTAAGGTGTCTGTAATGAAGCTTTATTGACAATCCTTGGTCCAATTACAGCAAAAAATGTTAAAAATACAATTGTCACTGGGGTAAAAAACTTTTTTGTCTGGATCTACAATTATAAAATATACAGTTAAGACATACAACTTCAATTTAAAAACAAACCTATGGAACCTATCTAGTATGTAACCCTGGGACTGTCTGTATGTTTTTTAAAATGTTTCAATAAAGAAGATGGATTTAATTTAAATTGTAGCTTCACATTCACCAAGCCAGAGCCGGAGCCCTCCTGTTTATCAGTCTGCAAACTCACATCTCTGGAGGCGGACAAGCTGAGCTACACGAACACGGCCACTTCAATTAATGAACACAGAGCAATATAGAAGGTGAACTGGATTACAAACTTTAGTATTTTTGTTTCAAATCAAGATGATAGGAAAAGTTGTTCTACATTCTAAGAGCTGTTGATTAAAAAAATGTCCTTTAACTTATGTGCTTATGGTCTCATGGTGTTATTAGTTTGGCCATTGGTACCATATTCTGTCATAGAGTCCATGAAAAAAAAAAGTTAACCTCTGGGTCTAGAATATAGGTCCATGTTTTTCTCTGGGTATTATAAGCAGAACCCATAACAAATTTCCTAGACACTTTATTTGTTATACATTCATGATTCTCAGGTTAAATACACAAATTAAACTAAAACAATAGATTAATATGCTGAAATAATGGGTGCAAAATACACAAACATAATAATGCATGCATCTAAAAATAACGGCCCCTCAATGTCCTCAAGCTGTTAACTAAAGTCTGGTACAAACAAGCTTATCCTCATTCTTAGCTCCAAAATTAAGCTTATTAAAAGATTCCATTATTTCCATCATACTCCGGTCCTTGGTCTCTGGCAGTACCCAGAAAGAATATATAGCCACACAGATACAGAAAACCAAGAAGAAAATGAAGCAGAATGTTCCCAGTGCTTCCTGTTGAAAACATAGAATTTGGTATAGTAATATAATTTCCATTATTACTGAATCTCTTCACATAGTTTAACCATGGGCATGATTTCAGTTGTAGACTATTCGAAGACTTTACACATTAACAGCATCAAAAATAAAAAGTAGCAGCAGAATATGTAATGCACAAAACTTTACTGTTAATGGTTTATACGTCAACCTGTAAATGACCAAGTACTCTTCAATGTTTGTGCACATTCAATAGTTAAACAGCCCTAACTATTTGCTGTAGTACCAAAAAAGTTAGCATTTTTTAAAATAATGATGCATGGTCATATTTACTTTTTTTAAAAAAATATGTATGTTATTCAGTTTTTAGTTTGATTCTGGGATTTTTCAAACAGTTTTACTTTTTTCTTATAATATGCTTTTCTGTTTGTTTGTGTGTGTTTTTTTTAAAAAATGTTCATGTCCCCCAAAAGATCAGATAACAGGGAATTTTCCCTTTACAGACATTATTTACTGATATTGCTGATCTTAGTTGTTCAGCCCACATTTATCACAACTAGTGCAGTCTATACTAGGTGCAGTTTGCCTGTGGAGTGTGCATAGTGGGCCAGATTCATCAAAACTGATGCACGGTCTTCATTAATGTGGGCCCGCTCCTCTCACTTTTCTGGAAGTGTGCACCATTTTTTGGTGCACTTTGTTCATGCTGCACAATTGTGGCACAGACAGTAATAAATGTGGCGCAAACTCCAACTAACCATTATAAATACATGTACAAGCAGTTTGCATGCTAGACAGAAAACTGCTGAAATTGCGTTAATAAATGTGGGCCAATGCATTCCTCCGGGCTTTCAGTTTTCTATATGCTGACTATTTCTTATAGGGCTTCAGAAGCTTAAACATAGGCAGAGTGGATTTTTCAGTCAAGGCAAAGAAGGCTTTAAACATGTATTTAGTGGGACATTCTATACTTCTGAGATTTTTAGTTAAAGGGGTATTCCGGGAATATGAACCTCTGACACAAAAACCCATGATGATATAAATAAATGAATACAACAATACTCAATGTCATTAGTAACAAAATTGAGCTTAAATAGTTTGATTTTATGATTTACAAAATTTATGGCCTCTTAAAAGTAGGTGGAGTTATCAATAAGATGGCTGCCACTGGAAACTACAAGTTCCATGATCCTTTAGTTCTCAGTCACTCCTCCTCCCTCTTATGCTCTGCTCCCAGTGATAATGTAACAGACTTTCCTGCTCTGTTACCATAGTAATGACGTGTAACTGCCATCACCACAACACCGGCCATACTGGATGCACTGCAACCAACCAACTACAGCCAAAAATAGTGGTGGTCACATGACCTGCCCAGGCAGGTGCAGGACATATGATGTGGACATGTGACCAGCGGCCATCTTCTCTCCTGTGTCTGCTCTGTAATGGACAGCACGGAGGAAATTAACGGACTGATTAAAGGGCCAGTAGCATTTTTAATTCTCCATCATAGTGTATGTCACCAGCATTTTCTGCTAAGGGGAGCAAAATTTTTAATAACAACTAATTACACATTAGCACATTTTGCTTATTCCTGGAATGCCCCTTTAAGGTGGTATTCTCACTACTTTAAATAAGCTTTCCCTGTCTCCCATCTTCGTCTTGCTCTGCAGATTCCAGCTTCACAGGTCCCTGTTTTCCCTCCCTTTTGTTTTGTTCTCCTGGAATTATGTCGCAGCATGTTATCCTTGCCGGGTATTATGGTATTTGCCAAAAGAAATAATTTTATTGAATATAAATTTCAAGCAGGGGTCTAACTATAGGGGGTTGTACTAAAGTTGAATCTGTATGTAAGTCAGAACTGTATATTTTATAATTGTAGCTCTCGACAAATTTTTTTTTTTTGTCCCAGTGACAACTGGATTTTCAAAATTTTTTGCTGTAATGGGACCAAGGATTATCAATAAAGCTTCATTACAGACACCTTACAGATAATCATTTTAGTCTTGGACTAAAAAAAAAGCTTCCAGAGAGCTTCACCAGAGGTCAGAGTGGGCAGAGGGGTCCGTCTGTAATCAGGGGTCGTCTGTAAGTCAAGTGTCCTTAAAGAGGACCTGTCACCCGGGGAAAACACCCCCAACAAATTAGCTCCCCCTCATCCTATCCCCAGCCCCTTTATATTTATTGAATTTTTATTTAGATTTGTGTTTTTATACTTTAAAATCAAAAAGGTCGGATCGTTGTACAAGTTCCCTAACAGTCGGCCGTATTCATGAGGGGGCCGCCCTCCACGCCCCTGTCACTCAGGGACCTGTAAGACTCGCCGGCAGCAGCGCATTTATTGCGCAATCGCTGCCGGCTCTATGCGATGCAGCGCTGTGCTGACAGCAGCCATAGAGGGGCTTATTCACAGCGCCGGCCAAACATTCAATTAATTCTGTAAATAAGCCCCTCTGCGGCCACTATCAGCACAGCTCTGCATCGCATAGAGCCGACAGCTATTGCGCAATACATGCGCTGCTGCCGACGAGTCTTACAGGTCCCTGACTGACAGGGGCATGAAGGGGGGGTGTCGGCCAGCCCCCTCATGAATACGGCCCACTGCTAGGGAACTTGTACAACGATCCAACCTCTTATTTGATTAGAGGTCGGATCGTTATAACTCTTGCAGGCACTGGCCCTTTTTTGTTTTTTCATTTTTCACTCCCCTGATCAAAAATCCATAACTTTTATTTTTCCATGTCCAGAGCTGTGTGACACCTTGTTCTGGTAACAAATACATTAGAGTAGATGGTTATTATATGTCATGCCGGTGTACTGGAAGCGGGAAGAAGAAAATTCCAAATCCAGTGAAAGTATAATAAAAAACGCATTTGTGCCGTATTCTTGTGGGCTTGGATCTTACGGACTTCACGTGCGCCCCATGTCTACTTTATTCTTTGGTCGGTTGCGATTACAGGGATACCAAATTTATATAGGTTTTATAATGTTTTCATACATTTCAAAACATTAAAACCTCTTGTACAAAAGATTGCCATCTTCTGCTTCTAATAACTTTTTTATACTTCGGTGTACGGAGCTGTGGGTGGTTGTTGTTTTTGCGGATTTTGATGACATTTACAATGTTATTCAATTTAGACTGTTCACCTTGTGATCACTTTTTATAGAATTTTTTTTTTTTAAATGACAAAAAAGTGCCATTTTCGACTTTGGGCGCGATTTTCCGTTAACAGGATTAAACGCAGTGAAAAACCTTATCATATTTTGATAGATCGGGCATTTTCGGGCGCGCGATACCTAATGTGTTAGAAGTTTTACTGTTTATTATATTTACATCAGTTCTAGGAAAAGGGGGGTGATTGGGTTTATTTAGGGTTTTTATTATAATTTTTTTTTAATTTTTAATTTTACTAGTTTTTCAGACTCCTAGGGTACTTTAACCATCGGTTGTCTGGCCATCGTCTCCATATACTGCCATACTAAGTATGGCATATATGGGGATTTTACTCCTCACAAATTACAATGTGCTTATAGCACTTGTAATGAATGGGTTAACCCGAAGTAGCCTCGGGTCTTCATGAGACCCGAGGCTACCATGGCGACAGATCGCCGCTCCCCGATGACGTCGGCGATCCTTGAAAAGATGGTGGCGCCCATGCGCCGCTATCCTTTTGAAGCCACCGGCAGCCTTGCCGGTGGTGATCAGCGGGGAAAACACCGCGATCGGTGCTGGCACCAATCGCGGGTGTTACCGGTAAGCCTTTGCAGCAATATGCAGCAAAGACATACCAGCTATGGAGAGGGCTCAGCGCGTGAGCCCTCTCCATGCACCCGCGGCTGACCCGTGACGTGCTATTACGCCACGGGTCGCGAACGGGTTAAACTAAGTATAAAACACAAATCTAAATAAAAATTCAAAAATAAGGGGCTGGGGATAGGATGAGGGGGAGCTAATTTGTTGGGGGTGTTTTCCCGGTGGACAGGTCCTCTTTAGTAGGGTGTCGGGTGTCCTTAAGTAGGGGAAGCCTGATAAGTGTGTGATTTTTAAAACAGGTGTGCAGTACATATATTATATGTTTTTAAGGGAAACAGTGCTCTGCTTTTGGCCCCAGTTTAGTTAATAGTTAATAAATCGCTATAACCATCCACAGTGTCTACTCAACGCATTTCAGTATTATCACATTAAGGTTTAAGGGCAATGTTGTAAGCAGTCTTTGAACTTAGCGTTACCTATACGAGAGTGGTATATATTATTCACCTGGTCATATCCAGGTTAACTGGAGCTTTACTGTTCAAATAACTAGATACTACACTGCCTTCCCTAACTCATCCCATTTCAGTGATTGAATAGGATAATAAACAAGATGTCATAAAAAATTCTAAACAATAAGCAAAAACACTTACATATTATTAAGCAGAAACATGCTAACATGTTTTTGAATGTCAATTTAATAAAAAAATCAATGTCAGGGTCAGAAATGACGCTCGATAAGTAATGGACCCATAATCTCATTATGTATTCTTTCTGATACTAATATTGCTGAGCCTGAAGATCCTACCCAATGAAGAAAAGACCACTCCATAAGAATAATCCGAGCCAGAGGATGGCGCCAGTTATGGCATAGGCAGCTGGCTGTAGCATTGTACCAATGCTCAGTGGGAAGGACAAAAGAAACCCCTCCTAAAAACAAACATGAAGAACAATAATCCCTAGACATAAACAATTCCGTTATAAACAGAGATACATATATTAATCTGTTGTTTTTCATTTGATTTTGTCTTGTATGATCAAATGTTTATTTGGTCTTATTAGATGGTATGTAATTGTGTTACTTAGCTACTGTACTAGTGAAGTTTGAGAAAAATAAAACCCCAATAAAGGTAACTTTATCCTCTAGTCATGAGTTTAGTAAATGAAGTTACTCTGACTGGTCCCAAGCCATAGCTAAATGTAAAGATGTGCAAGATCAACCATACAAGAAGCAATATGGCAGCCAAGAGTATACATCCTGGCAGGAAACAGAAGGAAATTATTGTTGGTAAAAACTGCCTTGTAAAAGCCAGAAATCTGTACATCATGTTCACAGTTTAGGTTAGAATTATGTTTAATTAATAAGCTGTCTTTAAAACTAAAATAACCAGGATTAGAATTTACATACATTTTGAAATAATGTATTTTATAGCATCTGTACATGTACAGCTTTCAGATTGTCCATGTGGCGGTGAGGAGAGTAAGAAGGAAAAACAGGCTGTCAGGCTGTGATGACATGATCCTTTGGTCCGTCCCGTGTGGTACTAGCTTTATTTCATATAACTATGATGGCGTATTTCTTAAAAATAATTGTATTAACATATGCAAATTAGCCTGTGGGCTCTGCAATGCAAACATGCTCTGCCTATTTATGATTTTCTTACACATCATAGCTCTACTAATCACATCTCACAACTTGTCCTTGGCGTATGCGCAAGATTTGTTACTACTCTGCAGTGAAACGCATGAATATATATATATTACGCACCGCCTGGTAATGCTCTGCATAGTACAACAGGCAATTTGCATATGTAGTAAACATATTTGCCTAGAAATGTGGTCATGCAATTAGCAAGAAACAAAGCTTGCTTGGGACGGCCAGGTAATCTGATGGTAGGACAGCCATAAAATGCATAGTATACCTTATTTTATGTAATCTTTTGCTCTAAGTAATAAAAAGTTTGAAATCAATGATGCTGCAAAGAAAGTGAGCAAAACATCTTTGGGTTTCTCTGCTGCTATGAGAGAGCAGTCTGGCATATGCATATTTTATAGGTAGTAAGAGGAGCCATGCTGTGGTGGTGGAGATGAAGAGGCACAAATGAAGAGTCAGATGATGGGTTGCCCACAATATTAGGAGGAAATGAGAAGGAGGCCAATATTGAGAGGAGAATGACCCACAATATTGGAGGGAAGATAAGAGGGAGCCATAATGAACGAGGGGCCTCAATAATAGCAGGAGATAAGAGTGCCACAATAAGAGGGTCGATTGGAGTTGTCTACAGTAAGAGGGGAAGGTCACTGATTTAATACTGGGCCTTAAGTCTCCTTTTATACCGTCTAACACAGATAAGTTTAGACAAAACATTCATGTTCAGTAAAGTAGCGACTTATGTTTCGCCATGTTAAAAAAAAAAACACTTGTTGCTACTTGCTACATAAAGCATTTAGGTCTAACACACTATGTTGAGATATTCCAGATGCTTGAAATGCCCTCAAAACGCAATTCAATCGCATCTTATGAGATGCTCTTATGCAGAACTTACACTATGGCCAGATTACTTATGGCCATGCATCTGTTTTCTGTCCGGCTTTGCATTTTCTTTTATGTGCAAACTGTTTGCACAGGATTTAAGAAGTGTCCGCGTCACAATATGTGCCCACACGTGACCCATTTGAGACCATTTTGGATTATGTCTGTAAGATGCTGTATTTTTTATAAGAACATTGAATATTAGAGTGTGTTAGTTTGTTGTCCTGAGTATAACTAAGAATTTGTCTTAGTGGAACACCCCTTTAACAATTATGCATTTTGCCTGATGCATTTTGCAATGTGTTTCAAAATGCAATGCAAGCACATGTTCGCATGGCCTAAAAATTTACATTTATTATTCCCATGTAGCAGTAGTTGGCCCCCAGAATCAATTTCACTGGGGGGGGAGGGGCTGCCGCAGACACTGATGGGAAGAGACAAAGTGAGTGGAGAAAGAAGCACTTTGTATTGGAGAGAGATAATGCATGTTATTTTTACACCTCCTAGGACCCATAAAAATCCCATGTATGGTTTTGATGTAGAATTTCTGTTATTAAATGTATTATTCCTAGTTGGCAGCAACATCGATCTTACCTGAAGTGTGAGTGTAACTGTAAGCAAGGTCAATGTACTAGCCAGGATCACATAATTCAACCAAAGTAGTGTTTTCCTACCCTGACGATCAATGAGGAAGCCCTTTAAGAAAACAGAAAATATCTTGGAAAGCAAGACAAACTACATTTTCTAGTAAAGTTGTGTTTGCATCACTATGTAATGATGTATATGTGGTCCAAACTAGTGGTAATACTTACACATAGTATTGTTGTGAAGATTTCTGTGATCCCGAGTCCCAGGGAGACATATGGTGCCTCAATGGCTGAAATACCTGCATTCTGGAAAATGTCATATGCATAGAAGTACACCTGTCAATGGATAAATTAAATTTTAAGCCATTACATGTAATGGAAAAATGCTGATGGCACCAATATAATATTTATGATTTCACAAAGTTTATTTTCTCTATTTGCTATTGAATACTAAAACGTCCAATCCTTAAAAGACATCTACCACCAAGATGAAGGATCGTAAACCAAGCACACTGACATACCGGTGTGTTTCCCCCCTTGCAAGATCTGCTCTTCTTTTAGCTTCTTATACCCTTGTTTTTAAGAAAAAAAAAGTTCATTTGCATAATTTTAAAATACTTTTTTATGTAGAAATCAAGGGCATAAGAGGCTAAAAGAAGAGCAGATCCTGTCATAGGGGACACACATCAGTATATCAGTATGCTTAGTTTACAATCCTTAATCCTTAGGTCAATTCTTTTAGTTCTATTCTACTCTTCTTTATATTATAATATTTTTGAACATATTAACATATCATCCCTTTTTTATTTTGTGTTCTTTTCCATGATATGTGAGATTGTAACTTCATAGGATAGTTTTATAAATGACATTTTTTTTATTACATACATTTTTTTTAAAGTAGTAAGACTAAAAAAACCTTTACCAAAATATGTCAGACATTAATGTGTTCTTTTTCCCAAGGTTCAGCTAATGCAGAGGGTGCATGTACTTCTGCAAACTGTAATTATTTCCTACAGCTCCTTCTATATTCTGCCCTCAGCTGAGTGTCTGGAGGGGGCACAATTCACATATATGGCTTTTCTGTAACAACTTCCTGCTGATGCCCTTTTTCATTTTTGCTCCCCTACTTTAAAAACCTGTAACTTTTTTATTTTTCAGTATACTTACGGTAGTATATATATAGTTTTTTGTATAACAAATTGTCTTTCCTAATGGGGTAATTTAATATTCCATGCCGTCCAAATGCTGTGAAATTGACAAAAATAATGCATTTCTGCCAGATTCTTAGGGGAATAGTTTTTACGGTTATTATTTAGTGCTCTAAATGACACTTTCTTTTTATTCTCTGGATTGGTACAATCACAGGGGTGCCAAATTTATATAAGTTTTATTAGGTTTTAATAGTTTAAAAAAATTAAAGCCTTTTGTACCTAACATTTTTTTTTTCCATATTCTGATGTAAATAACTTTGACGAGGTGTGCAAGATGTCATTTTTTGTGGGGTGAGACGACATTTGGGTGCTATTTTCAGTTATAGGGTTCACCACCAGGAATAACTGTCTTAATATTTTGATAGAACATGATCCAAGTCAAGATGGCAGCACTGGCCCGCCACCGCCTTTTAAATGCCTCTGACAGCATTTTAAAATGCCAGCACTGCCAGAGGCGTTAGCCTGGGGTGTTTGCAATATGAGCCCTCTCCATTCGAGTGTTTGTTGCATATAGAAGCCCATTGACGTAATAGTACTGCGTCTTGCGGCAAGGGGTTATTATAACATCAGGTTTAAGAAAAACTGAGATATCCATTGTTAAAGTTACTGTTGTAATCTACAAATAAGAATCAAATATTTTGGTTCAAATATAAGAATGAATAGGCTGCCATACACATTAGATATCCCTTCATCCCTTGCACATATGTGCTGAATGTGGGCAGGGGAGAACGTAGTTGTTAGTCCTATTCCACCTTATATTTGAATATCGGCTTCTATAAGTCTGGCACAGAAAAAAAAACAACATACATAATAATAGAATAAAGTCTTTACCGCATTGATTCCTACAAGTTGCATAGCTCCACAAATTAACAGCAGTGATATCATCTGCCAGCGCACTGCACGATCCACCAGTAGATCCTTCAAACCTTTGGTCTGCTCCCCCACAGCCTCTTTCTCTTTGAACATGTTCCCCATTTCTGCACAATGTTCTCCAGGACCCCATAGTTGCTGCATAGCTGAACAAATAAAAATAATGGGGCAGATTTATGAAAAGTGTCTGAAGGTAAGACAGTATAGTGTTAGACTAGACAGTCTAATTATTGTCACACTTTGCACCTTCTATTAGTTGGCTTACTATAAGCCAGAAAACTAGGACAAAATTCTGTAGGATAAGAATTATTTTTGGCACATGCCCCTTTCGTCAAACTAATCATGGGAGAGCCAGAAAACCCCTTTATAAATGTGGTGCAGACAGTTTTTTAGTGCAGATTATGACAGAATTCTGTCGTAAAATTAGATTTAAAAATCTCCCCCAATAATTTTAACTGATATTGCAATGTTTAGACTGCAAATACTAGACAGGAAATTATAACTTACTATACCTTTTAGACAACCCTCTTTGTCACCCTTGTCAATTAAAAGGTATCTAGGAGACTCTGGGAAAAATGGTAATGTTACCAACTGAATGAGAGCGGGAACAGCACTGCATGCCAAAAGTAAGGGCCACAATTCCTCTCTCCCCAAAAATTCCCTAGAATGAAATTGGATAAAGTAATGGTTACGTCTAGTAAAGAAGGACTTTGCATGTATCATTAATTCAAAGTGACATAAAAAATAATTTAAATGCCAGTACCTGAGTCCTATTACAAAGCCCATCAACTTCCCAAGGACAACAGAAAAACTAACAGATACTGTGACCATTCCACGCTTGCTCTGAGGGGCGCACTCCCCAATATACATTGGGTGAAGATTCAGACTCACCCCTAAAACAAGCAGCAAGATGGAGAGATATAATAAAGCAGAAAACTTTTTAGCAAAGTGGGTGTTGCAATAGTATACACAGTAAGACTTGCCATAAACCTTGTTGCAAATCTTTATTATACAATAAGAAAAAAATTATACACGAACGATAAAAAACACATCAAAATGTATTTACAGTACAATAAACCTTTGCATATTTGATTATTGGCTATATAGGGTACCTCCTTTTTAAATAATTTAATAATAATAGTACAAAATCATGCATCATAACAACTTAAACAAAGAAACTACACTTATCTTCACCTGCATTAATTCCATAGACTAATCTCCCTAACATAATCATCTCGAATGACTGGGCAGCGCGGCTTGTACACACCAGAGCAGCTCCCACTAGAGCAACCAGATTATTATATATTTGGGTCTTCTTTCTGCAAGAGACAGATGTCAGAAGTAAATTAGACTCTGCAAATCTCTTGTATGTTTAATATGTACAATAGGGGATATAAGTATTTGAATCCAGGTCAATTTTATAAGTTTCCCACCTATAAAAAATGAAGAGGTCTGTAATTTTTATTGTAGATACACCACAACAGTGACAGACATAATCTAACAAAAAATCCAGAAAATCACATTGTATGAGTTTTAAATAATTAATTAGCATTTTATGGCATGAAATAAGTATTTGATAGCAATACAGAAAACAATATTTGGTACAGAGACAAATTACAGAGGTCAGACGTTTCTTGTATTTCTTGACCAAGTTTGCTCACAGTGCAGCAGGGATATTGGCCTGGTCCTTCCACATACAGATCTTCTCCAGATCTTTCATGTTTCCAGGCTGTCACTTGGTCTGGATACTGGCTAAGCTGTTCCTTAGTAGCTCTGGCTGTGTGTTCTGCATCATTGCCATACTCGAAGACCTAGCCATGATCCATCTTCAATTCTCCTACTGAGAGAAGAAGGTTTTTGTCCAAAATCTTGCATTACATAGCCTCATCCATTCTGCCCCCAGTATGGTGCAGTCGCACTGTTCACTTTACAGAAAACCACCCCCAAAGTATGATGTTTCTACCCCCATGCTACACGCTAAGGATATTGTTCTTAGGGTTGTACTCTTTCTTCTTCATCCTCCAAACCCAGCAACTGGAGTTGATTTTAAAAAGTTCTATTTTGGTTGTAATCTAACCACATGACCTGCTCCTATGCCTCTTCTGGATTATCCAGATGGTCAGTGGGGAACTTCAACAGCCTGGATATGTGCTGACATGTGCAGGGGGACCTTGCAAGCCCTGTATGATTTTAATCCAGACGGTAAATGATGTGTTACTACCGATCTTTGAGACTGTGTTCCAGCTGCTTCAGGTCATGACCAGGGTCCCGCTGTGTAGTTCGGGCTGAACTGCTGACCTTTTCTCAGAATCATCCTTACCACATGAGGTGAGATCTTGCATGGAGCCCCAAACCGAGGAGATTTAACGGTCTCTCGTGTTTCTTCCATTTTCAGATATTGTGCAACAGTTGTTGCTCTCACCAGGCTTATTACCCTTTAGCCCATCAACCTGTGGCATGTACAAATGTCCATGGTGTCCTTAGCACAGCTCGATGATCTTGCTCATGGTGGGAGTTTGGTAATGTAATTGAATGTGTGACAGGTGTCGTTTATACAAACACGAGTTCAAACAGGTACAATTATTGCAGGAATAAGTGCAGAGGGAAGAGCTTCTGAAAGAGACAAATTCTTGCTTTTGGCAGGGTATCAAATACGTACTCATGCAATAAAATACTAATTAATTATTAAAAATCAGACATCTATTTCAGGATTTTTTTAGATTACCGTATGTCTTGATTAGAGACCTCTTCATTCTTGTAGGTGGTATTACGTGCAAATCGACCAGGATCAAATACTTTTTCCCCACTGTATACAGTATATCAGCTTATAGGTACCTTCCAAAGTTACTGACAGATATCCTACTATTAGGGAGCCAATAGTCCTCCTATACTGTATATAGAAACAATGATGGACCAAAGTAACAAGATGCTGTTGGGTGGAGGATTGTGCCATACCGTTGTTCCCATGTTTCTGTTGATGAATGTTGGATATACTGAAGAAAAAGAGAATTAAATAAAAGATTATACATAATACACATAAAATTATAAGACATGAAATAAGTTTAATATTTTTATGTTCATACTACACTGTTGTTCTATCTCGGGTGATCTTGCGACCTATATCGCCTCTTTAGCTGTGCAGCGTTCCCCCACTCTCCAAGGGTGCGCGTGCCAGCATCAAAAGATTCAAAGGGCCAGCGCATGTTAATTGGCGCTGGCCATTTCCCAGAATTCCACATTAACAGCCTCTCCCGCACAACCCTCCCAATTTTGTGCCTCTTGCTGTACAAAAAGCTTGTTCCATGTCTTTGCTGTTAGTGTGTTTTCCATGTTGGGACCCCGGTTCCATTCCTGACTACGCTCCTTTCCTGACTGCCTTGACCTGTTGCTATGTCCGACTCTGATCCCGTGGTGGCCGTCCTGACTCCTCCTTCCCCGGACTACAATTCTGCTCAAAACGTCTGTGTATCTGCCTTGGCTACCACCGCGAAAAAAGTTGCACCTGTGGAACGACCTGGTGGTACTCTGGTGAAAAACCAGGTGCCACTTAGATTCGGTCCATGTGTCGGCAGACTCATTGTCCGCGGTGGTCCAGTGGGTCCACTAACTACCCCTGGAGCCGACATACATCAATACATAATGGTCCAATATTATTTCTATCCACCATTGATGGGTGTCATAGGCCGCGGTTGATGGTGCCTATGATATTCATAACCCGCACTATCATAAACAGTTACAAACAGACAAGAGGACAACTTACTTCTGAGGAGAATTAATTAAGAAATGTGTAGACCATACTGGAACGTGCCACAATACCCAAACCACCATGAGCAGTGGCAAATTCAGAGGCAGTCCCTGAAAAAAACAAACAAAGAGCAATTCTTCAACAAGAAGAAATGATGAATCTCAATATCTAGGTTACCCATTCTATATTTATTCTTTGTAATTAAACTACATAAACACAAAGCAGATGAAATGTAGGTATATGTAGTATCTCATACTTCAGACCATTTTCCCATAATTTTTATTGCCTCTGTTTTGAGATCGATTTTTCATTTTGTATTGGGGTGTGCTGAGGAATTTTATTATCTGCTTTGAATGAGCAATGCCTGTGTATAGACATAGCTCCAAGTAGCTGACAGGTCCTCTTTGAATGCCATACCTAAATGAAATACATAGCAGACCATTTACAGTATATATTTGACTGTGAGCTTTTTTTGCTACTGTATGTGTTTGTTAAAGAGATTAAATACAGGAGACAGTATCGAGCATAGCCTGACTATTTATTTGTATGAAGGTAGAACTAATTTTATATAAGTTAGTGATTTATTTATGCTGTTTTTATTTTCCTTGGCAGCTTCCAGTGACAAAGATCCTCAACTCCTGCCTAGTTATAAGTTGAGTTTCACAGTTACGTAATACGTGTTAAAAAACAGTTAATGTCCATAAATTCATCCGAGGATGGAACGAGGAAGGGATGTAAGGGAACAACAATTCGTATAATAATAATAAAAACATGAATGTTATTTGATGTAAAGTCATCTAGACCCTTCTTGAAGCTCTCTCTGTCCCTCTATGACCAGCGCCGAGGCCTTATTCCACGGATTCACAGTTTTTTCAGTAAAATAAAGCCCTCTTGACTCTAGTGATTAAACGTGTTTTTCCAGATAGTGCCCCTGTCTTTTTATGTCATTAAACCTGAAACAACTTTCCACCATTTTTTTTTGTATGGACCATTCATATATTTCTGTATATAGTGAATAGTTAATCATCTCCTGCCTTAGTGTCTCTTTTCAATACTACATAAATTCTCTTTTTGCATAACTGAGACCCTCCCATCCCTTATCATTTTTGTACAAGACAAAGCCATGACAAGATCCTATGGCTTAGAGAGGCAGCGATTGATATTGGCATGCTGTAGTCAATTTATCATTTACTAGTACCCCCAGGTCCTTTTCAACAAGGGACTCTCCCAGATTTACTCCCCTAAGGAATATGTTTATGTGGAATATTATAAGTGAATAACCTTTAATTTATCCACTTGAAACCTCATTTGCCAAAAATGCCCAAACACTCAGTTTGGTGTCATTCTGCAAAATAGACACAGTGATATTAATTTTACCTCTATATCATTAATAAATATATCATTGTAGTGGGCAAACACAGAACCCTGGGGTACACCACTTATAACTGGTGACCATCATTGACCACAACTCTCTGGATACGATCCTTCGGCCAGTTTTCAATTGCAAATGATTCCTTCCAACCACTAGACCTTATTTAACATCAGGCATCTAAAAATACAATATCCACAGAAGCTCCTCATAACAACAGATCAGGTTAGTCTAATTCTGTTCTTAGTAAATATATGCTGGCCATAATTTATTTTACAGTACCAGTGGTCGCTGCCCACCAGAGTACCAGAGGACCTCCGTGGCCCTGGCTCAACCCCATACTGAACCCCAGAGGTCCATCAGAAACACCAAAATTTGGAGGCTGGGTATATTTCATGGGATAATGAAGATTGGGCCCCCAAATTGATTTTCTCTGGTGGGCCTAAGGAAAGCCAATCCGACACTGTACAGTACTATGTGATGTCACATTCTCCAGTATGTTTTTCTTTTACTTTCCATATTTCCCCACAGTGGAAGATAAATTTATGGCTTACAGTCTTTTGAATACCATAATTCATTTGCCTGGCGCCAGTCACTTGTAGCATACAAATCATTAGGAATCTCTAAAGATTTTAAACAGTGCACAGCAAAAACAAAACTGAGTTCTTCAAAGAACTTTGGGGTGTAACCCACCTGTTCAGGAGCCTTGTGTAACAACTATTTATAAACTTAGATTGGATCATATATACATTCATCCAGTCTAGTATAGTACAGGATACATCATCTGGTACTGTGATACCCAACTCAAATGTTCTATCCCATTTTCAGTATAAAGTATCATTTCTTATAAGAGATCCTTTATGTTTAAGTTTACATTTATCATATTCAATTTTATTTGCTTTACTTTTCATGCCTTTAAACTTAATTGGTCAAAATATCGAATAAAGAGAAAGATTTGGTGCTATACGTAGTTTGACATTCCAATTATAACCTATTTAAGAGTTGGATAGGGGACATAACAGAAATAAAATGATTATACCTAACATTATCAAGCAAATTTTAGGTGTGTGTTTTCTTGGAAATAGTTGAATAAATCTGAAGTACTACCGCAATGTTTAAGTCCGGCCATAGTTTTGTTCTAGACGATGATACAGCAGTAAATCTGAGTTTTGGTTAATGAAGATTTTGTTGAAGCTCCTGCCGTCATTCTATGGCTGATTCACTCAATAACTCTGGCTTTTCATTAGCTTCTACTGTAAAAATTTAAAAATGTTTGCCACCTCAACTGCTTGTAAATTCACAAATTTTGAAAACTTTCCTTCAGAACCAAGTTTTTTTATCTATTTTTTTTTTTTGTTTAGTTACTTAGTTATTCTGTGCTGGTGTGATGCTCTGTAAAGTACGGCTGACGGTTTTGCACTGATATTTTCTTTGTTCTGTCTTATGCTAGGCTGTCTTCACTGTAAAAGGACGGCACGGTGGCTAGTGTTTAGCATTACAGCTGCAGCACGCAAAGAGTTTGCGTGGATTTCCTCCCCGCACTCCAAAAACATACTGGTAGGTTGATTAACTGTGAGCCCCACTGGGGACAGGGGCCGATTTGGCAGCTCTTTCAGCGCGCGTAATCTGTGTGCGCTATATACTGTAAAAAAGGAATTTTTTTTTATACTTCTGGCAAGCCTTGAGTGAATTAAACCCATCTGTCTCGTGTACTCTCTGCTCGTCTCACTAACCTGCTGTGACTAACAGAATCTCTCTGCACTCTCACTGTCACCCTAATTTCAGAAAATGGGCAGATTTACTTACCCGGTCCCGTCGCGATCCTGGGGGTGCTCATCTGACAAGGATTCGGGTCTCCAGCGATTTGCTCTAAGATCATACTTCCGAGTTCTGCATGTGTCACTGCTGCGCCGAGGGCCGCCGAGTTCACCTGCTTTTCCTGGTGATGTGAGTGCATGACTTGTGACACAAAACCGTTTTTAAATTTCGCGGTTTGTCCGAATCCATCGGGTTGTCTGACGGCCCGTCCCCCCCCTAACGTCTGTTGCCTGCAAGCGCGCCACAATCTGATCGCGTGCACCAAAATCCCAGGCAATTCGGCGCAAAACGGAAATTTCGGGAACCCGACAAAAGTGCAGCGTTCGGACCTTTAGTAAATGACCACAATGGGGCAGATTTACTTACCCGTCACTCGATCCAGCGGCGCATTCAGCTGCGGTGGATTCGGTCCGGCCGGGATTCATAATGTAGTTCCTCCGCCGTCCACCAGGTGGCGCGCTGCTGCGCTGAAAAGCATCTGAATCGCGCTGGAATTCACAGAGCGGGTGACGTGAAGGTAAGTGCAAGATCCGCAACAGATTTTTTTTTTTTTTAAATGGCGGGTTTTCTCGAATCCGTCGGGTTTTCGTTCGGCCACGCCCCCTAATCCGTTGCTGCATGCCGCGCCGATGCGCCACAATCGATCACGTGTTGCCAAAAATCCCGGGGCCAATTCAGGGGGAAATCGGGAAAATATCCGTGTAACACTCGGGAAAACGCGAATCGGGCCCTTAAAATGACCCCCATGTATCCAATCACCCATTGACACCTTACTGATGTTAGAAATGTATCTAATTTTCTAATATTTGAAGATTCCTTACCCCTTTAGAACGCAGCCATTTGCACATAAGGCTCAGCCCATTTTTCAAAATCTGACCAGTGTCTCTTCGTGTTGTAATAACTTTTGACACTTTAACTTATCAAAACTGATTTGAGATTGTTCCTCATCACATAGTAGTTTTTGTAAGGTAGTATAATTTTGCTGATGGTCGGGTTTTTTTGGGTAAAAAAATTCAACATTTAAGGAAAAACGTGAAAAGAATGTACAATTTTCTAACTTTCAATAGTTCTATTTATTTGACAAAAGGTCATATCAAAATTTGCCATTTGTCTTCTTCCTTTCATAATTTTCTTACGTTTGCTTATTTTTTAATGAATCTTAGAAATTCATCCTACTCGCACTGTGTACACTACTACCTCTCCACACACCGCTTGCACTATCCTGCTTCTACTATAATGCAAGGAAAAACAGACAGTGGTGGGATATACGTAAGAAAAAGGGACAGGAGTGTTGTAAATGTGATTGTTCAACAGTACCTACAGGACAGATCACACAATCTCTCCAACCCACAGAATGGTGTGTGTTGAGAGCAGCGCATCTGTTCTGACTTAAAGTGGAGTTAAAGGGGTATTCTCGTCTGGGCATTCACCTCCAATTCTTGATCTGCCATATATAAACATATCTTCAATTAGATGTACTAAAAAAAATGTTCCTGTATGAAGGATAATTTCTCATAAATGTAGTCATTGGTCCCTTAGTAACAACTTGTGTCCTTGGATACGGCCACCTTTGCTGGAGGGATTGCACAAAGAAACAAAAGTTTGTTATGATGAATGTCCGGGTTACTGCATGTGCACAGTCGTCCTGTTGTAATGATGCTGAATCCTGGTGGTCTGGCAGGACTCAATGCACATGTCTGGTCAACACTGCCAAAATGTGAGATGGTCGTATCTGAGGAAGCTATCTCATTTCTAAGGGACAACTGGCTACATTTATGAGAAATTTTCTTCACAGGAGCATTTTTTAAATACATCCAATTGAAGAAAATGTTAACAATGGCGAATGAATTAAAATAATGTAAATGCCGGGATGGAATACCCCTTAAGGACATGTTCTGTTTCACAGTTCTGGTGCTAAACAATGTGGTGGCAATATTAAAAAGGTGTGAAAAAGTGATGCTGTGTGTTAACTTATTTGTTGGCTAAATATTTGGCGAGTTCATTGAGATGTTATCCTAGAGTATTTACTGTATAATCTATAACCCAGCATCAGCATGCATTTATGAGGTATAGACAGAGGCATACTATATAAGTAGCAGCCATAGCAGCTGCTATGGGCCTGTTAAAAAACCTCCTCGGCATATCACAAGTCAATAAAACATATCAACTACATACTCACCTTCCGGCGCCCCGATGCTCAGGGGTGCCAATAAGATTATTTTGGCAGCAAGGGTTAAATTAAGGCTTCCACATTGATCAACATTGCATTCTCAATCAATACTGCCGGAAGGTTTTAAACAGTATTCCTGTAGAAATGCAGACATAATACATGTGTTTATATCTGGAAGATGAAGAGGTCTAGGATCCCTTGTGGAGTACGGCTGGGTTCACACCACAATATTTGCCAATATTGTAAGGACTGTCAGAGGGTCCAATGTGTCCTTACAACATAGGCACCGACGTATCCTACTGTATGCCTATACAAACCATTTGTGCCAGTTCCTGCACTGCACTGGTTCACCCTTCTGGCCTGGATATGTGCTGACATGTGCAGGGGGACCTTGCAAGCCCTGTATGATTTTAATCCATGACGGTATAATGTGTTACTTACCGTAATCTTTGAGACTGTGTTCCCAGCTGGCTTCAGGTCATTGACCAGGTCCCGCTGTGTAGTTCTGGGCTGACTGCTGACCTTTCTCAGAATCATCCTTACCACATGAGGTGAGATCTTGCATGGAGCCCCAAACCGAGGAGATTTAACGGTCATCTCGTGTTTCTTCCATTTTCAGATAATTGTGCCAACAGTTGTTGTCTCTCACCAAGGCTTATTACCCTTTAGCCCATCCAAACCTTGTGGCAGGTGTACAAGATTGTCCATGGTGTCCTTAGACAGCTCTATGATCTTGCTCATGGTGGAGAGTTTGGAATGTGATTGAGTGTGTGGACAGGTGTCGTTTATACAGAACACGAGTTCAAACAGGTACAATTTATGCAGGTAATAAGTGCAGAGGAGGGAGAGCTTCTGAAAGAGACAGAATTCTTGCTTGTTGCCTGGGTATCAAATACTTATTTCATGCAATAAAATGCTAATTAATTATTTAAAAATCAGACAATCTGATTTTCAGGATTTTTTTACTTCAGGATTACTGTATGTCTGGAATTAGAGACCTCTTCATTCTTTGTAGGTGGTATAACGTGCAAAATCGACCTAGGATCAAATACTTATTTCCCCCACTGTATACAGTATTATGTCAAACTTATAGGTACCTTCCAAAAGTTACTGACAGATATCCTACTATTAGGGAGCCAATAAGTCCTCCTATACTGTATATAGAAACAATGATGGACCAAAGTAACAAGATGCTGTCTGGGTGGAGGATTGTGCCATATCGTTGTTCCCATGTTCTGTTGATGAATGTTTGGATATACTGAAGAAAAAGAGAATTAAATAAAAGATTATTACATAATACTACATAAAATTATAAGACAATTAAATAAGTTTAATATTTTTATGTTCATACTACACTGTTTTCTATCTCGGGTGATCTTGCGACCTATATCGCCTCTTAGCTGTGCATGCGTTCCCCCATCTCCAAGGGTGCGCGTGCCAGCATCAGAAGATTCAAAGGGCCAGCGCATTGTTAATTGGCGCTGGCCATTTCCCAGAATTCCACATAAACCAGCCTCTCCCCACACACCCTACCCATCTTTGTGCCTATTGCCGTACAAAAAGCTTGTTCCCATGCTCTTTGCTGTTAGTGTGTTTTCCCTGTTGTGACCTCGGTTCCATTCCTGACTACGCTCCTTTTCTGACTGCCTTGACCTGTTGCTATGTCCCGACTCTGATCCCGTGCTGCCCGTCCTGACCTCCTTCCTGTCCCCGACTACAATTCTGCTCAACGTCTGTGTATCCTGCCTTGGCTGCCACCGCGGAAAAAGTTGCACCTGTGGAACGACCTGGTGGTACTCTGGTGAAAACCGGGTGCCACTTAGATTCCGGTCCCATGTGTCGGCTTACGTCATTGTCCGCGGTGGTCCAGTGGGTCCACTACCTACCCCTGGAGCCTGACATACATCAATACATAATGGTCCAATATTATTTCTATACACCATTGATGGGTGTCATAGGCACTGTTGATGGGTGCCTATGATATTCATAACTCAGCAACTATCAATAAACAGTTACAATACAGACAAGAGACAACTTACTTCTGAGGGAGAATTAATGAGAGAAATGTGTAGACCATACTGGAACGTGCCACCAATACCCAAAACCACCATGAGCAGTGGCAAATTCAGAGGCAGACCCTGAAAAAAACAAACAAAGAGCAATTCTTCAACAAAGAAGAAATGATGATTTCAATATCTAGGTTACCCATTCTCTATATTTATTCTTTGTAATTAACCACATAAACACAAAGCAGATGAAATGTAGGTATATGTAGTATCTCATACTTCAGACCATTTTCCCATAATTTTTATTGACTGCTGGTTTGAGATCCATTTTTTCATTTTGTATTGGGGTGTGCTGAGGAATTTTATTATCTGTTTTGAATGAGCAATGCCCGTGTTTATAGACATAGCTCCAGGTAGCTGACAGGTCCTCTTTGAATGCCATACCTGTATGTGTTTGTTAAAGAGGTGAAATACAGGAGACAATAGTCTGAGCATAGCCTGACTATTTATTTGTATGAAGGTAGAACTAAATTTTATATAAGTTAGGATTATTTAATGCTGTTTTTTATTTTCCTTGGCAGCATCCAGCTGACAAACATTCCTCAGCTCACTGCCTAGTTATAAGTTGAAGTTACACAGTTACGTAATACGGTTAAAAAAAGTGTAATGTCCATAAAGTTCATCCGAGGAAGGAACGAGGAAGGGATGTAAGGGAACACAATTCTGTATAATAATATAAACATGAATGTTATTTTGATGTAAAAGTCATCAAAACCCTTCTTGAAGCTCTCTGCTGTCCCTACTATGACCAGCGCCTGAGGCAGGTTATTCCACGGATTCACAGTTCTTTCAGTAAAATAAAGCCCTCTTGACTCTAGTGATTAAACCTTGTTTTCTCCAGATAGTGCCCCTTGTCTTTTTATGTCATTAAACCTGAAACAACTTTCCACCATATTTTTTGTATGGACCATTCATATATTTCTGTATATATGAATATGTTAATCATCTCCTGCCTTAGTTGTCTCTTTTCAATACTACATAAATGTCTCTTTTTGCATAACTGAGACCCTCCATATCCCTTATCATTTTTGTGACAAGACAAAGCCATGACAAGATCCTACTGGCTTTAGAGGCAGCTGATTGATATTGCATGCTGTTATTCAATTTATCATTTACTAGTACCCCCAGGTCCTTTTCAACAAGGGACTCTCCCAGATTTACTCCCCTAAGGGAATATGTTGTATGTGGAATATTATAATGTGAATAACCTTTAATTTATCCACATTGAACCTCATTTGCCAAATAAATTCCCAGACACTCATTTTGGTGTCATCTGCAAAAATAGACACAGTGCTATTAATTCCTACCTCTATATCATTAATAAATATATTACATTGTAGTGGGCCAAGCACAGAACCCTGGGGTACACCACTTATAACTGGTGACCATCATTGATCACAACTCTCTGGATACGATCCTTCGGCCAGTTTTCAATTGCAAATGATTTCTTCCAAACCACTAGACCTTATTTTAACCATCAGGCATCTAAAAATACAATATCCACAGAATCTCCTCATAACAACAGATCAGGTTAGTCTAATTCTGTTCTTAGTAAATCCATGCTGGCCATCATTTATTTTACAGTACCAGTGTCGGACTGGCCCACCAGAGCACCAGAGGATCCTCCGGTGGGCCCTGGCTCAACCCAATACTGAACCCCAGAGGTCCATCAGAAAACACAAAAATTTGGAGGCTGATAGAGTATATTTCCTGGGGGATAATGAAGATTGGGCCCCCAAATTGATTTTCTCTGGTGGGCCTAAGGAAAGCCAATCCGACACTGTACAGTACTATGTGATGTCACATTCTCCAGTATGTTGTCTTTTACTTTCCAATATTTTCCCCACAGTGGAAGATAAATTTATTGGCTTACAGTCCTTTTTGAATACCATAATTCATTTGCCTGGCGCCAGTCACTTGGTAGCATACAAATCATTAGGGAATCTCTAAAGATTTTAAACAGGTGCACAGCAAAAACAAAACTGAGTTCTTCAAGAACTTTGGGGTGTAACCCACCTGGTTCAGGAGCCTTGTAACAACTATTTTAGTAAACTTAGATTGGATCATATATACATTCATCCAGTCTAGTATAGTACAGGATGCATCACTGGTACTGTGACTACCCAACTCAAATGTTCTCTCCCATTTTCAGTATAAAAGTTATCAATTTCTTATAAGAGATCCTTAATGTTTAAGTTTACATTTATCCATATTCAATTTTATTTGCTTTACTTTTCATGCCTTTAAACTTAATATTGGTCAAAATATCGAATAAAGGGAAAGATTTGGTGCTATACAGTAGTTTGACAGTTCCAATTATAACCTATTTAAGAGTTGATAGGGGAACATAACAGAAATAAAAGTGATCATACCTAACATTATCAATGCAAATTTTAGGTGTGTTTTCTTGGAAATATTGAATAAATCTGAAGTACATACCGCAATGTTAAGTCCGGCCATAGTTTTGTCTAGGACTATGATACAGCAGTAAATCTGAGGTTTTGGTTAATGAAGATTTTTGTTGAAGCTCCTGCAGTCACTCTGTGCTGGATTCACTCAATAACTTCTGGCTTTTCATTAGCTTCTACTGTGAAGAAATTTAAAAATGTTTGCCACCTCAACTGCTTGTGAAATTCACAAATTTTGAAACTTTCTTCAGAACACAAAGTTTTTTTATTCTATTTTTTTTTTTGTTCTAGTTACTTAGTTACTTCTGTGCTGGTGTGATGCTCTGTAAAGTACGGCTGACGGTGCACTGATATTTTCTTTTGTTCTGTCTTCTGCTAGTGCTGTCTTCACTGGTAAAAGGACGGCACGGTGGCTTAGTGGTTAGCATTACAGCCTTGCAGCACTGCAAAGAGTTTGCGTGGATTTCCTCCCGCACTCCAAAACATACTGGTAGGTTGATTAGACTGTGAGCCCCATTGGGGACAGGGGCCGATTTGGCAAGCTCTGTGCAGCACTGCGTAATCTGTGTGCGCTATATACGGTAAAAAAAGGAATTTTTTTATTACTTCTGGCAGCCTTGAGTGAACCCATCTGTCTCGTGTACTCTGCTTTGTCTCACTAACCTGCTGTGACTAACAGAATCTCTCTGCACTCTCACTGTCACCCTAATTTCAGAAAATGGGGCAGATTTACTTACCCGGTCCCGTCGCGATCCCGTGGTGCGTCGTCTGACAAGGATTCGGGTCTCCAGCGATTTGCTAAGATCATACTTCCGAGTTCCTGCATGTGTCACTGCTGCGCCGAGGTCTGCCGGAGTTCACCTGCTTCTTCCTGGTGCATGTGAGTGCATGATCTTGTGACACAAAACCGTTTTTAAATTCCGCGGTTTGTCCGAATCCATCGGGTTGTCTGACGGCCCGCCCCCCCCCTAATGTCTGTCGCATGCAAGCCGGCGCCGATGCACCACAATCTGATCGCGTGCACCAAAATCCCAGGGCAATTCGCCGCAAAACGGAAATATTCGGGAAACCCGACGAAAGTGCAGCGTTCACCTTTAGTGAATGAGCCACAATGGGGCAGATTTACTTACCCGGTCCACTCGCGATCCAGCGGCGCATTCTCTGCGGTGGATTCGGGTCCGGCCGGGATGAGGATTCATAAGGTAGTTCCTCCGCCGTCCACACAGGTGGCGCTGCTGCTGCGCTGAAAAGCATCTGAATCGCGCTGGAATTCACAGAGGGCTGAGTGAAGGTAAGTGGCAAGATCCGCAACAGATTTTTTTTTTTTTTTAAATGCGGCGGGTTTTTCCGAATCGTCGGGTTTTCGTTCGGCCACGCCCCCTAATTCCGTTGGGCGATGCCAGCGCCGATGCGCACAAATCCGATTACGTGTGCCAAAAATCCCGGGGCAATTCAGGGGGAAATCGGAAATATCGGGTGTAACACGTCGGGAAAACGCGAATCGGGCCTTAGTAAATGACCCCAATGTATCCAATCACCATTGACACCTGACTGATGTTAGAAAATGTATCTAATATTTCTAATATTTGAAGATTCCTTAACCCCTTTAGAAAGCAGCAGTTGCACATTAAGGCTCAGCCCATTTTTCACAAAATCTGACCAGTGTCTCTTCGTGTTGTAATAACTTTTTGACACTTTAACTTATCAAACTGATTTTGAGATTGTTTCCTATAACACATAGTAGTTTTTGTAAGTAGATAAATTTTGCTGATTGGTCGGTGTTTTTGGGGGTAAAAAATTCAACATTTAAGGAAAAACGTGAAAAGAATTACAATTTTCAACTTTCAAATGTTCTATTTATTTGACAAAAAGTCATATCAAAAATTTGCCATTTGTCTTTCTTCTTCTTTCATAATTTTCTTCGTTTGCTTATTTTTTAATGAATCTTAGAATTCATCCTTGCGCACTGTGTACACTACTACCTCCTCCACACACCGCTTGCACTACTCCGCTTCTACTATAATGCAAGGAAAAACAGACGGTGGTGGGAATAACTTAAAGAAAAAGGGACAGGAGTGTGTAATAGTGATTGTTCAACAGTACCTACAGGACAGATCACACATATCTCTCCAACACCACAGAATGGTGGTGTTGGAGAGCAGCGCATCTGTTCTGATTAAAGTGGAGTTAAAGGGGTATTCTCGTCTGGGCATTCACATCCAGATTCATTGATCTGCCATATATAAACATATCTTCAATTAGATGTTACTAAAAAAATGTTCTGTATGAGATAATTTCTCATAAATGTAGTCATATGGTCCTTTAGTAACAACCTTGTGTCCTTGGATACGGCCACCTTGCTGGAGGGATTGCAACAAAGAAACAAAAAGTTTTGTATATGAAATGTGGGGAGTTACTGCATGGTGCACAGTCGTCCTGTTGTAATGATTGCTGAATTCTGGTGGTCTGGCAGGACTCAATAGCACATGTCTGGTCAACACTGCCAAAATGTGAGATGGGCGTATCTGAGGAAGCTATCTCATTTCTAAGGGACAACATGGCTACATTTATGAGAAATTTTCTTCACAGGAGCATTTTTTAAATAACATCCAATTGAAGAAATGTTAACAAATGGCGAATGAATTAAAATAAATGTAAATGCCGGGATGGGAATACCCCCTTAAGGACATGTTCTGTTTCACAGTTCTGGTGCTAAACAAATGTGGTGGCAATATTTAAAAAGTGGATGAAAAAAAAAGTGATTCTGTGTGTTAACTTATTTGTTGGCTAAATATTTGCGAGGTTCATTAGAGATGTTATCCTAGAGTATTTTACTGTATAATCTTATAACCCAGCATCAGCATGCATTTATGAGGTATAAGACAGAGGCATAACTATATAAGTAGCAGCCATAGCAGCTGCTATGGGGCCTGTTAAAAAACCTCACCTCGGCATATACACAAGTCAATAAAACATATAAACTTACATACTCACCTTCCGGCGTCCCCGATGCTCAAGGGGTGCCAATAGATTATTTTGGCAGCAAGGGGTTAAATTAAGGCTTCCACATTGATCAACATTGCATTCTCAATCAATACTGCCGGAAAGGTTTAAACAGTATTCCTGTAAGAAATGCAGAATTAATACATGATGTTATATCTGGAAGATGAAGAGGTTAGGATCCCTTGTGGAGTAGGCTGGGTTCACACCACAATATTTGCCATATATGTAAGGAATGTTCAGGAGGGTCCAATGTGTCCTTAAACATATGGCACCAGACGTATCCTACTGTATGCCTATACAAACCATTTGTGCCAGTTCCTGCACTGCACTGGTTCTCCTTCTGCCAACACCACAGAATGGTGGTGTTGGAGAGCAGCGCATCTGTTCTGACTTAAAGTGGAGTTAAAGGGGTATTCTCGTCTGGGCATTCACATCCAGATTCATTGATCTGCCATATATAAACATATCTTCAATTAGATGTTACTAAAAAAAATGTTCCTGTATGAAGATAATTTCTCATAAATGTAGTCATATGGTCCCTTAGTAACAACCTTGTGTCCTTGGATACGGCCACCTTTGCTGGAGGGATTGCACAAAGAAACAAAAAGTTTTTGTATATGAAATGTCCGGGAGTTACTGCATGTGCCACAGTCGTCCTGTTGTAATGATTGCTGAATCCTGGTGGTCTGGCAGGACTCAATAGCACATGTCTGGTCAACACTGCCAAAATGTGAGATGGTCGTATCTGAGGAAGCTATCTCATTTCTAAGGGACAACATGGCTACATTTATGAGAAATTTTCTTCACACAGGAGCATTTTTTAAATAACATCCAATTGAAGAAATGTTAACAAATGGCGAATGAATTAAAATAAATGTAAATGCCGGGATGGGAATACCCCCTTAAGGACATGTTCTGTTGCCGGGATGGGAATACCCCCTTAAGGACATGTTCTGTTTCACAGTTCTGGTGCTAAACAAATGTGGTGGCAATATTTAAAAAAGGGTGAAAAAGTGATTCTGTGTGTTTAACTTTATTTGTTGGCAAAATATTTGAGAGGTCCATTAGAGATGTTATCCTAGAGTATTTCAGTGTATAATCTTATAACCCACCATCAGCATGCATTTATGAGGTATAAGACAGAGGCATAACTATATAAGTACAAATGGTAGAAGAAGCAACTAATATCCTGCACCACCCAGGACAACCACAGGGGGCAGGAGTTTTTGGGGACGTCTTCTGTGGTTGTGTGACAATTGGATCTGGCTGGGAGATCTTCTTGTTCCGTCCTTCTCACCAAAATTTATAAAGAAATGATTAAAGTGTCCCTGCGGTTTCATCATTAATTTTTCAGAATTGTCACATGTGATTTCTGCGAACCTCATATTGTGCTGCTCGCACCTCTCTTTCTCCATACTTGTCAGAAATCTTCCTCAGCAGCAGTGAAGGGGGCGGAGACAAACCTCTTCCTGTATCTGCCCTCTTTTGAAGTAACTGGAGTAAATGCGGTGAAATCAGCAGCTACATAATCACATGTGTAGTTTGTGCTTGGTGAAGGCTTCCCTGCTGTGTAGATAGTGTCCAGATAGCAGGGGGAGGGGCTGCAGAGGAGTTTATGACACAGCATGAGGTAAAGAGAGAGATCTGCAGAACCACAGACTGGGATGGAGGGACTGATGGGGAACTGGGGAGATCTTGTACTAAACTATGCTGTGTAGGAGTCTTCTGCATACACTCAGCACTCCTATTCAGCACATGATCTCCTTCTCTCTCCAGAGTGAGCAGGGAGCCGCAGACCCTTCCCTCCAGCAGTTAGAATGCTTTGGTTTCTTGTGTAAACAAGCTACAGTCTCACAGAGAGAAGCAGCACAGCCAAGCGAGACAGCTACTGGAGAGACGGGCTAAACTGAGGAGGATAGCAAGGAAACTGCTGGACATACAGGGGGTCATTTACTTACCCGGTCCTGTCGCGATCCAGCGGTGCGTTCTCCGACGAGGATTCGGGTCTTCCAGCGATTCACTAAGGTCGTGCGCCCGATGTCCACCAGGTGTCGCTACTGCGCCGAGGTCCGCTGGAGTTCACCAAACTATTCCTGGTGCATGTGAGTGATTGATTTTGCGACACAATTTGTTTTTTAAATTCCACGATTTTCCTGAATCCGCGGGGTTTTCCGACAGCCACTCCCCCTGATTTCTGTCGTGTGAAAGCCGGCGCGATTGCGCCAAAATCTGATCGTGTGCGCCAAAAAACCGAGAAACCCGACGAAAGTGCGGCCGTGGAGCCCTTAGTAAATGTGCCCCACAGTGTTAGTGACAGTAATAGGCATCACGTTAGCTGTTGATTTGTTGGAATTGCACTTTAAATTAAGTAGGGATCAATTCTTTGCTCCCCTATTATCTACGACTGTTCAGAACGTGCACAGCTCCATACATTGTATAGTGGCCATAGGAGGTATTGCATCTTTCTCTTGTGAATATGTAAAGCTGCAGCACCGTTCATAAATATGGATTTATATTGCAGGATTGTTGTCTTTCATTGGGGGCGGGTGGGTGTCCTCACACTGCTGTGCTCTCTGCACATGAAGATCTGTGTAATCATAGCTACTGGTCTGTGCTGTGAGTAGCAACAGTATTGTAAAGTATCAATTTATATATCAGGATTGTAACTTTTCGCCGTACACAGGGGGTGTGACCTGCCATTGATGTGCTCTCTGAAGTGCTTTACACCGGCAGCAGGCATCTGGTTGGACAGTACAGCAGTCACTTAGAGAAGAGAGGAGGGACTATGGGGCCTCCTAATACACAGAGTACAGTAGTGTGAGGACATAAAAACGTTCTGTAAGTTAAAGGGACCGTTAGCTCCCCCCCCCTCCCTCTACAGTGACCTCTACCCAGGTCACAGAGCATGCCCACTACACTCCATGGGGCAGATTTATCAGGACTTGTGCGCATGAAAGTTCCTGGTGCATTGGCAGTTATTGCACCTATCCCCCCCCCCCACTTGGCGTGGAGGGGTGTGAAGTGGGGGCCTCTGTACAAGCTAAGCACACTGGGGCACATTTACTTATCCGGTCCAATCGCGATCCAGCTCGTGTTTTCTGACGAGGATTCGGGTTCTGCCGGAATTCACTAAGGTTGTGCGCCCGATGTCCACCAGGTGTCGCTGCTGCGCCGAGGTCCGCCGGAGTTCACCTTCTTCTTCCTGCTGCATGTGAGTGCTTGATCTTGCGACACGAATCGCTTTTTAAATTCCGTGGTTTTTCCGAATCCGTCGGGTTGTCCGACAACCATGTCCCCCGATTTCTGGCACGTGAAAACCGGCTTATGTGCCTCAATCCGATTGCGTGCGCCAATATCCCGGGGCAATTCGGCGCAAATCGGAAATATGCGGGAAACCCGACAAAAGTGCGGTGTTCGGACCCTTAGTAAATGAGCCCCAATGTCTGAAGGGACACGGGTTATGGCACAATTCTACGCCAGGCCAGATCTGGAGTTGGACTCCCCCATCAGTGCAGTGCTGCCACCCAGTGGTTGCCCCCAGTGGTTGTCCTTATATATCCCCTGGGCTGCAGATCTTCCTGATCCTCTCTGAGTGGTGAATTATAAAGTCTGTACAGTGTGTGTTATAGTCTGCGAGATCATCTGCCTCAGGCGGCGCCCGGCTTGGAACGCTTTTATGTGCGCGCCAGGAAGGGTTTATGGCGTCATTACTTTGCTTTATTTCAGACTTGTTCCGCTTTTATTTTACATAGACGTCCAGATGAGAAGATGAGCAAGTACATAACGATTGGTCCTGGATTTCAGTCCATTCCTCTACGGTGACATCAACACGTTGTGTACGGAAGACGCTGATCCTGCCGAAAAGAATCTGCCGCTGCCTCGTTTATCACGTTCGCCATTTGATACCGGTTTATACAGGAATTTATGTGCACGGCTCTCGGCTGGCTGCTAAAAGTGTCAGCACTCCTTCTAAATTCTACGTGTTTGTATCCGGCTCACATATGATCACTCTCAGTCACTGCGTAAGTCCAACTTTAAAAGTTTAATGGGTGGAAAAAAGTTTCCCTTTAAGTTACATGGAGTCTTAAAGGGGAAAAGCACCAAAATTTGTTGCCATCTGGACATCCCCTTTAAATTATGATTCCGGATCGGCTGATCGATGGAGCGGATGTAACCAGAGGAAACTATCGATGGCTAATCAATTTTTTTTCTGTGGCGGCCACTGCTGGAGAATTGTGGTATTACATGAGGCTAATTGTAATGAATGATACGTTTGATACTTGGGGGCGCAGAGTCCTCCAGCGGGGGAGGTGCAGTCTGTAGCAGTTCTAGTATTCAATTTAATGATGGAGAGCTACAGGGTCGTTACATTAGCTATGAGCACACAGTGATGTATGTGAACCTCTTTGCTCATTTATTGTACCCCGAAAATTTCTATTCATACCCCTTATTAGTCATGTGACCATGCAGCCCCTTCATGCAGTCCTTGTCCCAGTGTTGGGTATCGATCCTGGAGAAATGCTTAATCATAACCATAATTAAACAATTAAAATTATTTTAAAAGAAATGTTTTGATCCCAGGTTGCAGCTCTGCAGGTGCTCTGGGCGGAGCTTCACCCTGAAGAGCTCCATAGCTTCTCCATTCTGTAGTATCAGGATCCTGGTTGGATATTACAGTATTCGTTCGGGGAAGATTTCATAGTCCTGCAGCTACTTATAACATACAGAAATGTATGGTTACACAGATCTCCAGGGCAATAGTTTATATTGTGCACAAATCAGCTGACAGATTCCCTTTAAAGTAGACCTCCCAAGAGGCATCTGCCACCAGAAGTAGATGTGATGGTAGATTCCTCCAGCCTCTGCCCTAATCTGTAATGTAAAAATCCTGGAACCGAATTTGTTCAAAACTTTATTTTAGCAATATGTAAATTACCTGCAGAGGCTCCTGGGGGCGTGGCCTAACCTTGTCCCCCAGCGCCCGGCCTGGCTAGTACACGCCCCAGTTGCCTCTCATGGTAGGTAAGTATAGGAAGATTCCTCATGGTAGGTTTCCTTTACTGGAATTCTATCATAAAAATATATCATGATAAACCAGAGACACTTACTCATAGATCCCAAAATCAACTTTAAAATGTTTCCAATTAGTCTGAAGGTCTCCTGAGCCCCACAGGCTGTTACACTGTCTCATCCTCTCTCAGCATTCCCCCCTTCCTCTGTCTGATGTAATCTCATAGTGTGGGAGGGGGAAGTGTAACAGCCTGTGAATCTACAGCACAGAGGGGCTCTGGTAACACCCCCAGGAGCCCTTCAAGATCATTAGCATAATTTTGAAAGTTGGGTTTAGAAGGAAGGAGGCCATGGATAACAGATACAATAAGATCCCACAGTCCCGGTGCCCGGATCTAGGAGTAATGTCCCTGGTTTATCAGGATGGATTCTGATGGGAGATTTCCTTTTAAAGCTATTTTATTAAACTTTAGAAGGGGGTCCTATCCTTACTAATGGAGTCGCAGGTTGAGTTTGCCGACTGCCGCTCTTTTCACTAATATGTCTGAAAATGGTAAACAATGGACTCGGGTATCTCTGGTATCCCCCATAACCGGCACATGAAGGGGCCCGTGTTAGGCAAGCGCTGGCTCTCCCATAGACAGTGATAGTATGTGCGCTCGACCTATTGCTGCGTCCAGTAGTGAGAACTGCCCCCCCCCCCTCGCTCCTGTGATGTCAGGACTCGGACCCTCGCTGATCAGATTATCATGGAAAGGATTTGTCACACAGTTTCATGTATTTTAATAAACTACAATCATTTTAGGGAAAAATTGTTAGAAAGTAACACTTCAAGCCAAACATCAGGACAAGTCCCGGGTGTCCGGCGTTACAGAACATCACGAGGCGTCCTGCTGCCGGGTCACAGCGATATCATGTAATGAAACAAGAGCAAAACAAAACCATAAAGATGAATGATCCGCCATAAATAAACCTGGATGAGCGCGGCTTCCCTGCGGGCTGTCAGGTGGCGGAGCGTTCGCCCTTTTACCGGAATATCGTCACCGCCGCTAACAGCTCCATCTGTCAGTTACTGTCCTCGAAACTGCCGCTCCTGCAGCAAGAATGAAATCGCATTGTGCTCATGGGATCAGACACGTAACCTGTGAAATGAAGAGAAATAAAGACAATGCAGCGGCGCGCAGGCGGATCACGTATCAGACGCGGGTTATCCGCCAGATAGCGCCGGATCAGCCACATCGCTGCAGCCGCCATCACACAGCAAGGAATAGGAAGGCGACTGGATGCCGGGAAATATATAGGGGAAAACACAAATATAATTGATTTATCTCCCCCTCTAGTGATCACAGGATCCTTGCAGCAGTCCAGCAATGGTGAAGCAGGGAGCCCCTGATAGTGAAGCATGGAGCCCCTGATAGTGAAGCATGGAGCCCCTGACTCCATCGCCGTCCGATCTTCTGCTAGAAACCAATGTTCCGCTTTTCATCCCTCGTAACAGCGCGGTCATTGTGTTATCACAGGCCGGGGCAGGGGCACTTACCGTTCTTGTCTATTGGTGGGTACTGGAAAGATTTCCTCATTTCTTCTAAGGTCAAACCGCGTCCGGGGGCGGCATCCGAGCTACAAAACACCAGGAGGGAAAAACAAGACCAAAAACTCTTAAAGGGGCTGTTCACACACACAAAGTATCAGACTATCAGATTACTAAATGTTCCAGAATATAACCAAATCCTCGTGACTATGGAAGGTTCTGGACCCGGTTCACACCTGCAGTTTTATGTAATAATTTCTTTCAATAAGATTAATGCAAGTGGGAATCTGCCCTCGGGCGGTGTCCCGCTACTCGGGGGGAAAAGCTGCAGAGTATAATGCAATCCAAGATCCAAAATGTGTTATGGGGCAGGAGAAAGATCTGATGGTGGATGCCTCCTGCCTCTGCCCTGATCTATAATGTAATAATCCTGGAACATAACTTGTTACAAACTTTATTTTAGTAATATGTAAATTAGCTGCAGAGGCTCCTGGGGCGGGATCTCTGCTTAGTTTCCCCAAGATGTCTGGAACAACCTTCCTGCTGAGTTCCAGAAACTGTATGGAAGTGATGATATGATACACAGCCCTGATCTCATAATCATCCAGTCTGTCTGAGAGAACATGAAGAGACACAAGTCTAATCTGCAAAAGATCTGTGCTCAGCTCTCCAAGATGTCTGGAGTAACCCCCCTGTCCATTTCCTTCAGAAACTGCCTGGACGTGATCATATGGCCCTGGAGAATCCTCCATATTACCACAATACAGTCTGTCTGGGAAGGAGACAGAAGGATCAGCACAAGCCTACACCTACAGAAGATGTCTGGAACAACTTTACTGCCGAGTTTATTCAAGAATATTGTAGAATCGCCTAGAACAGTGGTGGCGAACCTATGGCACGCGTGCCAGAGGCGGCACTCAGAGCCCTTTCTGTGGGCACCCGGGCCATCCCTCCAGCGCACCAGACAGAACTCGAAGAATCTTCCTGCAGTTCCAAGCCAAGATGCTGCTTTCATTCATATATTAAAGTGATACGTACTCGTTACTTTGTTACTTGGGACTGTAGGAAGAGGGAGAATGAGTAGACAGAGCCGAAATATCTTTGGAGGACCTCTTGCTGGCCCCACGATTCTCTCTGCACAGAGGGACACTGGAAGAAGCTAAAATGATGCAAATTTTCCATCTTGTCCTCAGGAGGCCAATCTGATCGAAAGTTGTTGAAGAACAGGGAGCAATAAGTTACTGCTTTTGGTTGGCACCTGCCAATAAATAAGGGGGGATTTGGGTACCCGGCCACTAAAAGGTTCGCCATCACTGGCCTAGAAGAACGGAATCTGTTTTGAAGGCAAATGGAGATCGCACCAAACATTGATTTCTCTTTTGTTCATTCGCTTATCAGCATTTATTGTCATTTACACCTGCCTAAGACATTTGCACGTTACTGTAGGTTGCATATAACGAGGTGTCTTTATATTCCTTGTTATTAATCAACATCTGTTTGAAACCCATGGAGGACAAGAACCTATAGAGACATAAGTCATAGGTCATTTCCCGACGTGTTACCCGAATATTTCCGATTTGCGCCAATTTTCCCTGAATTGCCCCGGGATTTTGGCGCACGCAATGGAAATTGGGGGCGTGGCCGAGCAAAAACCCGACAGATTCGGAAAAACCGCCGCATTTAAAGAAAAAAAAAGTGTCGCGGGATCAGCGTCTAGAAAGTCATTCACACCAAGGGTTCCTAGGAGGAGCGTCCCTAGGCGAGAGTAAAGCTTCTCCACACCTGCATCTTCCAGTTCTGCTCAGCTTTGGAACCAGTGATCCTGTTCCAGTCTCGGCCTTCCTGGACTCCAGTTCTGCAGGGAATTTCGTGGATGCTGCTCTGTTCTCCCGGCATCATTTCCCTGTGGTTCGTCTGGAGAAGCCCCTAGTCATCTCGTCCATCGGTGGGCAGATCCTCTGTGACCCAGTTCATATTGCACTGAACCACTAGGTCTGCAAGTTGGTGCCTTGCATAAAGAGAGACTGTTTTCTATGTGCTTCCCTGCTCCACATTCTCCGTTCTCTTGGGACTTCTGTGGTTAGAGCAACACACTCCTGTACTCAACTGGCAGACTGGGGAGGTTCTTCGCTAGAGTCCTGGGGAGGTTCTTAGGCGCCTAAGGGCCAAACGTCTCTGTGCCAAACTGGAGAAGTGCCAGTTCCATCATTTCTTGGATAGATCATCTCCGGTGAGGACATAAAGATGGATCCAACCAAGTTATCTGCGGTACTTCAGTGGTCTCGCCCGTGCAGAGATTTCTGGGCTTCGCAAATTACTACCGGCAGTTTATACCGCATTTTTCCTAAATTCTGGCCTCCAGTGGCCAAAGAAGCATTTTCCAAGTTTAAGTCTGCCTTTGCTTCTGCCTCTGTCCTTACTCATCCTGACACTGAGAAACCATTCCAACTTGAGGTGAATGCTTTCTCGTAGGTGCTGGATCTGTTCTCACCCAGAATGGGCCCAAAGGCCGAACACTCACTTGTGGGTCTTTCTTTAAAACCCTCTCTGTTGCCGAGAGGAATTACTCCATTGGAGATAGTGAACTTCTGGCTATTAAACTTGCCTTGGAAGAGTGGCACTATCTTTTGGAGCTCGTCATCTGGTCTGTGTATATACGGGCCACAAGAATCTCCTATACCTCCAAACTGCCTCAGCCCACGAGAAGCTTGCTGGTCCCTTTTTATTCACGCTTCAATTTCCTGATCCACTTCCGCCTGCTGAGAAGAATGTCAAGGCCGATGCTCTCTCTCGTGCCTCCCATGTGGTCAGGGAAGAACCGGCTCCGTGGCATGTTATCCCTCCTAAAAGACTAATTCTTGCTGCTCCAGTGGATCTGCGGCAGCTCCCTCCTGGCAAGACATATGTCTGACCTGCTTTACGGAAAAAGATATTGACTTGGGGACATTGCTCTCGAGTGGATGGGCATCCTGGCGTGCAGCGCTCATTAGCCCTCATTTCTCGTTATTGTTGGTGGCCAGACCTGGCCAAAAATGTGCGGGAGTTTGTGGGTTCCTGCACCGCTCGTAACAAGCCATCTTGCCTGTTTATATGTACCTCTGATATTCATGCTTGATAGGAAGGGGATCCATCCACAATTTTGATATGGGCCCCAGCCTTTCCTTCTTACACCCCTCCCTACCTTCACCTACTGTCCTGATCACTCTTCCCATGTAGATTGTAGCTCCTCAGGGGTGGACCTTCTGCTTCTCTTTGCCCGTCTGTCACTCCCCTAGTTCATAAATATTGTACTTTTTTTTGTAAACCTTTCCATCTGTGAGATTTTACATCTTATGTTATCCTTATATAATAATTTATATCATTATATACATGGTTTTACAGCTAAACAGCACCAATGTGGTTGAAGGCAGCAGCGCAGATCTGCATTGCTAACAAGCAGCTTACTAGGGTTACAATATTTGTGGATTTCTTACATTCTAATTTTTGAACATTAAGTGAAGATCACATCATCTCTTTTTCTTTTCTAGGCAGGACCATAGTAGTGGACATCTCTCTGCCTCCTCTCCGGGGTTTGTATGTAGTTGGAGCTCTGGAATTTCCCCCGGAGGCCAGCAATGAGCTGAGTGTGGCTTGTATCCTCATAGCTGGTGGACGACTAAGTGTTGGTGAGTAATTAACACACTGTCCAATAGAAATATTTCTCTATATCAATGTGACATGACATTACATGGCATGAACGACCAGGTTATTGAACATCCATGGCCATTTTTAGGATTTGTTCAACTTTAGCAGATTATGTGCCTTAAGGTGTAAAAAATCAGGGGGTAAGATTTGAAATTAAAAGTGTCAGAACTCTCAAGTGAATTGTGGTAGGCGACATTCTCCCCACAATGTAGCCGACTGTTCTAAGGATATGTCGATTGGATTCACAACGTGTCCTTACACATACAGTGGCATTTGTCATACTACTCCTCTCCTATAAGCACCAATGGCCTCCGCTAAGCATTTACGTCCCTCAGGAAGCAGGATGGAAATATGTATATTGTTGTGTCTTTTCATCCTGTGTTTCCTGCATGAACTGGAGTGTTTACATTTCCTTAGCCAAAATTGTGTGTATATTTTGTGGGAAGTGTATATTTTACGCAACACCATTATCTTTTAAGGTTCGGTTCTTGGTTAAAGGGTGTTGTGACATATAGGAAAATCAGGGTCCTATGTCCAATTTTAAAAAGGGCCTCAATTTTGATGTTGAATTTTACTACCCATTACAGATGATGATAAAATCCCCCCCCCCCGTCTGCTGCCTGCTGCCCGCATTTATCCTCATAAATCCCAGTGGGTGGCAGCACTGTTCCGGCGAGGCTGTTCTACACCAGATCTGGCCTGACATAGAATTTCTCACTAGCCTATGCCTCAGGCACCGGCCCGAGGCAGCCTTATATACTATACTATATACGACCCAGCCTTATATACTATGACATCATGCCTCTAATTGTTTTCTTTATGAGACCCTTTGAGTTCACCCCTATAGGGGCACATATATCATACACTGACACTTGGTGCACCAGTATATATAATGGCGCACCCACCAAATCTACAAGGAGGCTCTGGGCTGGCATAGAATTGCACCTTAGCCTGAGCCTGAATAAGGTCAGCCTATAGGCAGCGGGCAAACACTGGGCACACCCCCTTTTACACCCATTTGGCATTGAGGTGCTGTAAGGGGATAGACAGGTGCAATTCCCAGCATATGACCACAAGCCCTGATAAATGTGCCCCATAGACCATTTGCCACACCTATATAATATAAAGCCCATTTCTTCACCCCTTTATACTTTGATCCTCTGGTAGCCTATCCCGTAGTTTATGAAAGCCAGTCAGTCTGGGCAGGGATTAAAATACAAAAAACACTTCATGCTTCTGAAGAGGCCCCCCGTATGCGATAGACACAGGCCCTCAAGTGCCTAATGGCAAATACAACCCTAGATGTCGTCTCCACTTTTGCTTCATCGCCAAAGAGAACCACCTCGTGATTATAGCATTGGAGTAGGGCGGTTTTGACCCAAAAAGTAAATTTTTCCTTATTTTTTCAGTTTTTCTACTGTGCCTTAGATTATTTTTTGCAATATTTTTGTTTTTACAATTCACCATTAACCCATAAAGTAGCTTTAGCCTGAAACAAATTTCTCTTCTGTCTCGTTAGATTTTGACAATTCCGGTTCCTCTCCATTTTTTTATTTTCGAGCAGGCTTTCTAGACCTACATGTGTTAAATGGTTGCAAGACAATTCTTTTTTTCAGGGCTGAGTGTTCCAGGCCCCCAAGTTAGCATTCAGCCCCCATCTGTCCTTGTCCGTTGTTCAAGGCCCCTAGGGGACTTTTCTTTCCAACCCATCTGTCCAAGTTCCACCACACCCTAAAGAAATCCTAACATGGTCCAGATAATGAGGTATGTTGGTAAACAACTTTAATAGAAATTGACATCCCTATTGGTGAATCCATACTTGAGCCTCGTAGCTCTTCTCCCATGTACGTGTTCGTGGCTGAACTCACCAATGGAACGCGGCAAACATATGACTCTATGACTTAGCATCAGATCTAGCGGGCTGGATGCTGTCTCACATCTCAATCATACTACTGCTGACATGAAAAGCCACAAGCATTTTTTCATTATTTTTCTTTTAGTTTTGCTGCCAGTGACAGGGGAACAATTTTATCTCTTGATTGACTTAATTATGTTCAGATGGGTGCACATATTGCTGGACATGAATGGGGTCTGAGCTAAATATATATTTAGAGGTGTAACTATGGAACGTAATCGCAAAGTCAGGTGGTCTGAGTAGAGACCAAGTACAAAAAACAAAAAGTTTTCAAGTGTTAGCCTCCAGATAGCATAAATGGGAACATTATGGTAGACATGGAACACTGGGTCACTCCTTCTTAGTCTTCAGTTCACAAAATAGGCCACACTCCATGGGGTAATCTTAGGTTAAAGAGGCTGCTCAGTGGTTGAAAATCATGGCTGCCTTCTTCTCCAAACAGTTCCTCTCCTGAGCATTGGTAGTTATCCATTCATTCCAAACCAGGGTAAGGCGTGGCACTGCTTTGGGAGAAAGCAGTTGTGTTTTTTAACCTTCAGATGATACCTTTAAGGATTTATGATGTATCACCAGGATATCTCATGAACAGAGGTTCCCTATCTACCATCTCACTGCCTGCCCGGAAGATGACATCCCTACTGATGAGATGTTCTCTCTGCTTTTTTAGCACTATGCAAATGTCCCAAAAACCCCAACCGTAAATGTCTTAGTTTATGGATTGGCCAGACAACCCCTTTAAACACTACATCATGTGGTGTATGCGCTGTATTCTTTATTTGATGTTACATTTGCCAATTGGGGCTGCACTGTGCACACTGTTTATCCCGGTATGGTAACGACCTTTGGTACTCACTGAGATTGCATATTCTAAAGCTGAGGCTTGTATTCTACTGCTCTTTGGTCTAAGTGATTTTATTATGGATTCCATACTGAGTTTCCTTTTCCTTGATGTTTTGCTTTTGTTTTATATGGCTGTGCACTGTTTTTAACTAAGTGTTCCCACTTTATAACTACCCCTTTTCCGTACGTTTATGATTATCATTTTGTGAAGAACTAATTAATAAAATTTATTTGATTCATAAGAAATGTTTTTGGATGTAGTGATCATTCTTTTTTGTTTGGATTTGATATTAATGGGGCACAGGATTTAATAGTGGCACTTAAATTAGTTGCCCTTATCCCCAGCTCCCCTACCAGTTTGATGAATTTACCAATTGTCAAAAACAATTGTCCAAAGTTTTCCAGATATTCAGTGTTGTGCACATCATATTATGGAATTCCATCAAGATTTCCCAACTCCATCAATCCATGGAGACCTTTAAAATGCATTAGGCTAAAGCATTGGGAGGTCTTTCCACATATGACATAACATAGCCCTAGCCTCACATCAGGTCACACCTTCTTAGCTTATTTTGACCACACTTCAAAGCAGAAGACTAAGGGCCGTTCCACACTTGTGAGTGTAAAGCGATGATCGGCCCGGCCCGAATGCTGCAAACCGAACTGCAAAACTGACATGCTAAGTTCAGTTCCGGTGTGGAGCTTTCGGGCCGGGAGATCCGGGCAGCATGCGTTGCGAGTGTGATGCCGATTTCATCACATCACACTCGCAAGTGTGGAACTGCCCTTAGTCTATAATAAAGAAACCAATCTTATTCACTAGAATTGAAGCAAAGGAGCAGTTCTCTAATACCACCACTATACAATGTTTAGAGCCTGCTGCTTCTCTATAGGTTCTGGTGCCATGGGGTGGTGTAGTACAGATGATTGGTATTGGCTCCAGTAGTTGGACCTCCAATGACGTGATACTGATCACCTATTATTTCCATAGGTCAACAGGAAATCTAACAAAATTGCCACCAAAGCAAAATTTGGCAATGGAATCAAACCACCACAGGCCCAAAGTTCAGTCTCCATAGTCGCTGTTCACGGATCATGCTGGTAGGCAGCTAACCCAGTATCCCGTGGATATAGTGTATGCAGTGTTCCACTGGCCAACCATATTACCAGAGGATCCTCTAGTGGACCCTTAATATCCAGAGATACAGCAGAAGACAACCTAATTTGGTGGAAATTAGGATCTATTTATTGGGGGAAGATGAAAGGTAGGCCCCTTGCCTCTGAACCGCCCAGGGAACTCCAGTCAGACATAGGTGTATGGTGTATGACCTTGTTGTCACCCTGTTCATGAGATTTATCAAGCATTGTGGGCAAGTTATAGTTCAGGCTATATCTAGTGTGCCAGCATGAAGAATCCCTGTCTCACATCAGTCAACTCCATAGCCAAGCGCAATCCATATTGCTCCGTGCCCACTTGACGTGGGGGTGGTGTAACGGGACATTTCCTTGCCTGCCTTGATAACCTTCGCCTCCTGATGCCATGTGCAAAAGATGGGTAAATTGGGAGAGAGGGATACACAAGGTCAATTGACGCCGGAGAGGTGGAGCCTAATGGACTCCAAAGGATCCCTTTATCCCATGAGGCGATGATCACAGCAAATGGTTTTCTTGTTACAAATTTTGCATTGTCACCAAGGACCAATTTACTGGACCATCTATTACATCCATTACTGGACCATCCCTCAAAAAAAAAAAATCTATGCCCCTTCCTATAAATATCCCCACGTTGGCCCACAATACTATTCGCTTGACTTGACACATAGAAAAAGAAAATCTGAACGGAGGTCACCAACGAACCTTTGCAAGACGACGGGGCAGATTTACTTACCCGGTCCATTTGCGATCCAGCGGCGCGTTCTCTGCGGTGGATACGGGCCCGGCCGGGATTCATTAAGGCAGTTCCTCCGACATCCACCAGGTGGCGCTGCTACACTGAAGTTCCCCGGAATGCACTGGAATACACCGAGCTGGGCTGAGTGAAGGTAAGTGCAAGCTCCACGACATATTTTTTTTTTTAAATGCGACGTTTTTTCGCATTCATTGGGTTTTCGTTTGGCCACGCCCCCCGATTTCCATCGCGTGCATGCCGGCGCCGATGCACCACAATCCGATCGCGTGCGCCAAAATCCCGGGGCAATTCAGGGGAAATCGGCGCAAATCGGAAATATTTGGGTAACACATCGGGAAAACGCGAATCGGGCCCTTAGTAAATGACCCCTGATATTTAAATTTTCCAACCCATAAACCATTTTTTATAGGTTATCATTAACACAATTGAACCCAAGGGATATTTTCCTTCCATATATTTTTGACTACATTCGGCCAAAGAACAGAACATGTCGACACGCTGACGAAAACAGCCTGATCCTTATTCCCCTCACACTCTACAGATTTCATTCCCGTACTAAACCTCAAATTTGTTTTTCTTCCTAACAAGAAACATATCTCTTTCTCCCATATTGAAATACGACAGAAAATGTCTTTTTACACACGTATTTAGACGTCTGCAACAGCTTCGAGATGTCTCGATAGCGAAAAGGTTTTTCACACCAGCTCAACATTTTTACATTATTTTTTAATTTATTTTTTCAAAAAAATTTGATATATTAAAAATCCCATGTATTTTTTTTTTTTTTTTTTGGTGGGGGAGTCGAAAATTCATTTTTTATTTCTGATATTTTTATTTCCCACATCTGTTGTATAATTGATTTAATCCTTAACCAAAGGAATGCGAAAGTCTTGCGCTGGACTTTAAATAAATTCCCTCGGGGCGAACGCTGTCCTACTTCTCAGCCGCCGCAATATCTGTTTGGAACATGGTAATGTTAATAAAAACTATAAACTAACATCATTGAGATTAAGGAAGTCATAATCATTTTTACTGTCAGGGCCCGGCAGAAAAAAAAAACCGCGCCCAAAGTTATTAGTTGAGTGAATTATAAACCAGAGCAGATATATGATCCGCTCTCCATCCTTCTTATGTAGTCCGTGAAACTATAATTAGTCATTTTTATTTGCTACGGAAATTATGAGAAAAAAAATTCCACCGTCGACAGCCCCTCCCAACTACCACCGCTTCTCGTTTTTCTTTTTGTTTTTTTGGTTTTTTTTCATTGTAGACAGAAGGCTACTGTGTTAATAAAGATTTGACAAGTTTGGAGCTTAAGTACAGATTTCAACATTCATTTATTTAAGTAGACGCCATTTTTCAAACCCTGTAATTTTTTTTTTCTCCCCCCCCCCCCGTCGTACGAGATGTTTATTTTTTGTCCTGCGGTCTGAGCCCCGGAGTAATGACTTAATGTGAGTGTGATGAGTTGTAAAAAGAAAAAAAATATTTCCCCAGTTATTTTAGACATTTATTGTCAAATGTTAAGGATATATTTATTTTTGCCTTTTTTTTGTTATGTTATGTTTACATTTTTTACTGGGGTTTCTTTATGACTTTTTTTATTAATATTTTTGTGCTTTAATTTGTTTTTCTCAATTAGAATCAGAAAAAGATATTTTATAAGTTATGTTTTAAATATAAAAAAAAGTATATAAAAGTAATTATTATTTGTTTAATTTTTTTTTTATTTTTACTGTTTAACTTTAACTTTTTCATTTGTTTTATATTTTTTATATTATACATAATTATAAATATTTTGAATGCTATTTTTATTTAGGCAATTGTGATTACATATATTAATTTTAATTTGTCTTTAAATATTTTTAACAAATGGAGATTTTTTACCACCTTCGGCACTTTCGAAAAGAGCGGTGTAGCAAACGCGGGTAATGGGCAGGCCACAGGGTTAAAGGATGAATAAAATTTATGCCAGTCCCCTGTTAGTGTAGATGGGAACACAGATTGTAGTAAGACATTTGTAACATCATAATATTTCCGCATATCACATTGAACATACATTTTGTACATGGCGTACCAGCACTGGGGGGAATTCAGACCGGCAAACAAAACATCAATCTTAAAACATGCACCCCAGTGGGGGGGGGGTATCAAGCCCTACAAGCAAGGTTAATGCTGTCAAAAAGTCATTAAACATAGATTTTAGCAAACTTTTTGTGCTTATTAGGCATTTTTAAAATTATTGCCTTTATTTTGAAAAAGTAGGCGGGGACTGGGCGGGGTTAGCCTGATTGGGGATGTACACTGGATTTATCAAATGTAAGTTAATTAAAAAGTCACAAAAATTTTAATTAAGTGCCAGAGGCATTGGAAAGACATTTCAGGACAGGTCCACGCATTGAGGTCCCTTTGACACAAGCCATTTTTTTGCAAGTCCAGTCCGAGTTTGTGATGGACAGGACTCACATTTGACCCTGACCCAATATATTTAGTGGATATATTGATACATACAACAGAGATATAAATAAAAGTTCATTTATCTCACCGACCAGTACCTGGAGAGCACACGGGCTGCTCTCTTAATTCCCTAGGCCAGTGGTGACAAACCTATGGCACTGGTGCCCGAGATGGCACTCGGAGGCCTCTCTATGGGCACACGGGCTGTCTCCCAGGAACAGAGTTTGTCAGACATGGCATCTTCCTGCAGTCTCAGGCAGTCCAAGTAATTCCCTTAACCCTTTAAGCCAAAAATGGCTACCGGTAATGGGATGAGAGCAGACACACCAGTAAATGCATACTCATCCCAGTATCGGTACCAGTAGCCATTTTTGGCTAAAAGGGTTCATTCGAAAGTCACCTTACAACTGATAAGGGCAGTTTTGAGCCCTAGATAATGATCTTTTACACAACCACGAGTAAGAGCGCATGCTACCACTCAAAACGTTTTTTTTATGCAGGTGTTTTCCATGTGACATGTTTTCTGGATATCGAATAAAGCTGGACTAAAGAATTTTATCTCAATTTTTATGTAAATTTTATCTCAATTTTATCTTGGTGATCTCTGGATAGTTTCTTTTGTTTATTAAGACTTCCTTTTTCATTGCACGCATTGTTTTTATGTGGAATGAGTTAAAATAAAGCCAGAATTTAAAAAATACTGCATAACATTTTTCAAAAAATCTAAAATTATGTTATGCAGTATTTTTAATGTTTCTCTTAAAAGGTTTAGGATGTGTTTTGATGTGTTAATTTACCTACGTAATACACAATTAGTGATTAGTAGACCCACATCTGTTCGGGTCTGGGTACAGAACCCTGATCCAAACCTCCCCCCAGAACCACACACGCTCAGTGCCTGGGTGTTGACTGTTCAAATGCCATCGGCAATGTCACCGCCAACAATTAAATCAATATGAAGGCACATGATTCCAATTTGGGCAGGATCGGTGCTTCCCATGATGTCATCATGGCACAGTGATATACCCCAAAATGGCGCTGTGACATGTGGCTGTTGGCGCGCATGTGCCGCATCAGTTTACTTGCCACCAGCATTTAAAGTGTTAACACTTGCAATTGGTGCCAATACCGATCACAGCCGTTACTCAGACCCGATCCTGGACCCAAACCTCTGATGGAGTTTGGGGTCTGGTCCTGGGGACCCAAACCACCAAAGCTTAGTATGACCAGAACTTTGAGGTTGAGGTCCAATTTACACTATACTAAATTTATCCCACATGTACTTGCAAGAAAAGATTATACATATTTTTAAAGTTTGGTGGGCATAAAATTAGACATTTTTTTTAAAGCTTTGATGATTTTTACAAAACGTTTCTATATATAAGAAGTACCATATCCTGTAATTCTCACTCTGTCCACTAGGCTTGATAATATAAAATAGTGGAAGAAAATGAAAGAATATGAGACATTAATATGAGACATTCAGTAACTCTTATTTCCCTACTACCCTCCATTTCTTTTGCTCGTATTAACTTAAAGATAAACTGATGCTCAAAAAGTATCATATTATACGGACTAGAGAAGAACTAATGGTCTCATAATAGAGACTGCTGCAGCTAATAGTAAGTTTTCTATCTCACTTCAATAACTTTATTCACATTAGGACATGTCAGCACATGGATATGTCTCTAAAATCTCCTAAAAGGTGCTGATTCTTCTGAAAAAGGGAATAGGGGAAAGAATCTCCAGTATTCTCAATCACATCTGAGAATGACATCATTGCACCTAGTCTGAAAAGGAGGTGTCAGAAAATATTGTAGTGATTTGTGTAATGATTTTACTCATTCGTTGGAATCTGTGACAAAGTATTGGAAAACCAATAAGAATATGAGAATCTATAAGAAAAGAAAATAAGAAGGTTTGAGAAAATCTAGAATATTTTTGAGTTTCAAAAACACTAAAATCAAATTTTTTTTTGCTTGATGACCACAGGGACATCTGAAGGACCTCTACAACGGGAGCGCAGACTACAGATTCTACTCCGTACATCGTCAGGAGTCCACTGCGATCGTCTCGATGGTCTACACGTGTCCCCCGGAGTCATCGGTAATAGAAGACAAAAAATTCACTCCTAATAGACAGTCTGCTTGACAAAGCCAATATGGTAGCGCTCAGAGCCCAAATTACTGTTAGCCTGATGACTCGCGAGTATATTATAAACTATCTGCATGGGCTCGGCTTTCTTTTTTTTTATGACAGGATGAAGCATATTTGAAAACCTATGCTCATGTTTTATTTAATTTTTTTTATATTGTATCTAGTGGTTGCCTGACTGTAGTTGTGTCATTTACATAATTATTGCATTAGGAAGCAAATGGGAGATTGGCTGAAAATAGCCCTTAAGCACTTACTCTATTTTAAACTGCTCTGCGTTGCCCCGGTGCTTGATTTCCTACACAGCGGATATGCAAATAAGAGTATAATATCACTAGCACATGTTGGCTTAAAGGGACATACATAAGTCTTCGAAAAGGTACACACTAGGATATTAATCACATAGACTATTTAGAAGACCAAGCTTGATTGACATTGAACATTGGGTCAAGAGATTAGGAGACCTCGATAACAAGGACTTTTAGGGGTAAAGACTCTTGGAATTCCTCCTAATCATGAGTTCCTGCTAAGCTTTGGTGATCCCTACACCTACATGATGGAAAGCCACCTTCTCAATGACAGCAGCAGATGCAAGTCCACCACTGATCCTTTTACGTGTCCAAATCAGGTTGCAAAATCTATAACAGAAAAGTTATCTTCTAAATTAGTGGTGCCTAACCTTTTTTTGCCCAGGGACCGGCTGTAAACATACATTTTCTCCAGGGACCGGTGGGTGGGGGGATGTGGTCTGGTGTCATAGTTTCCTAGCCAAAAATGTATATTTGCATGCCCCACCGTAACTCCCTGTGTGCGTAGCTTATATTGTCCCATTTCTTGAAGAAGCAACCCCCACTTATTTTGTGCCGTTTCCTGCAGCATGCCTTCCTCCCATGTCCCCTTTCCTTTAGCGGCCCCCACCCTCTGCTTCCAGAGTCCCCTTTTCCAGCTGAACTCTGTCAAAAAAAACACTCACCTTCATTCCCTTGCAGCAGTCTTCTCTTCCTTTACTTCTTTCCGCAGTAATGCATGTCGTCGGTAGACACAATGGGGGTCATTTACTAAGGGTCCGATTCGCGTTTTCCCGACGTGTTACCCGAATATTTCCGATTTGCGCCGATTTCCCCTGAATTGCCCAGGGATTTTGGCATGCACGTGACGGAAATTGGTGGGCGTGGCCGAGCGAAAACCCGACGGATTCGGAAAAACCGCCGCATTTAAAAAAAGAAATGTGTCGCTTGGGACGCACTTACCTTCACTTGGTCCGGCCCGATGAACTCCAGCGCGTTCAGATGCTTTTCAGCGAAGCAGCGCCACCTGGTGGACGTCGGAGGAACTACCTTGATGAATCCCGTCCGGACCCGAATCCAGCGCAGAGAACGCGCTGCTGGATCGCGAACGGACCGGGTAAGTAAATCTGCCCCAATGTGATGACATCACGGTGCTTGCCGTCAATAGAGAAGTGCATTAGCATGGAAATTAAGGAAGAGAAGACTGCAGAGGAATAGGGAAGGTGATGTTTTTTTTGTATTGTTCTTACAGAGGTCGGCTGTGGACCAATGGTTGGCGAACACTGTTCTAAATCACAGCACCAGACTAGTGAAGTAATCTTCTCAATAGCATCACCAGGCCACAACCAATCTTGGAAAAGATGTAAAATATGTAACTGGAAATGACAACACCAAACTAGATTCCATCATCAATCCCTTTAGGTGTCCAAGACACAAGTTTACATTGCGAAATCAGTAACAGGAAGGAGGTCTCCTCAATAACGACTCCAAACTAGAGTCCACCACCAATCTCATTAGGTGTCCAAGACACAAGTTCAGGTTGCAAAATCTGTAACAAGATGCCTCTTTTAGAAAGCACTGGTTTTAAAGGGGCTCCCATCAGTAAGGTCAAACCCAGATTGAGGAGCCCTATGGGGCCCAAAATGTGTCTATTCTCTATACAAAAAGACAAGTACTACATACAACACATTCTAGTTTATAAACCTAGTTAAAAAATGGAACATTTCCAAGTTTCGATAATTTCCACTTTTCACACCAGAGCCCAGGTAAAAATTGGTAAAATTGGCCCAATTATAATTGCCATCACATACAGACCCTCAAACTGAGTCCCCAAGCTCCAAAATGATTCATTGTTTTTGTAAATCTTAAAAGTGTTGTGGCAATCTCTCGAACATCGGTACTGCCAAAAGTGCCGAAGTTCCCGGAACCCACTTTGGACAGTTAGTAGCCACAGCTGCGCCCACAACATGACTTGTTCTACGTTACCAAGTTCCGCTATGGCCACTGAATGGCCATATTAGTTTGGGTGACCACCATTCAGGTGTCTAGTGTTTTTGAGCTAGAGTTAATCACAACGCTGGTAACACCTACTCCCCCAAAGGGATTTACAGGGATTCTGGAAAGCCCCAACTTGTCAAGTTGGGTTTACCCGCACCTCTAAAAAGTTTGAACTTTGTGTAATCTATAAAATATCTTATTCTTACTGCTGTCTTATGCAAGAGGATTTCTTGATACATGATAATGATAGATGATGGACCACACCTGAAAACAGGTGTACAAGCCGTAATTTAGCCACTACCTCTTCAGCGGGGGAGGAGCCTGCTCTGTGCACTGCAAATAGACTCCACCTTTTTAGGCTATAGGGACATTCTATACCAGGTCAGACCTGGCGTCCCTCTGGCGCAGTGCGGCTGGATTTATCAGGAGGGCAGAGCCTTGTGATATATTCGGTGAGTACAGGGGGTCGGGGACACTATCATACACTGGTAAAATTGGCACCAGCCTATGATACAATATAAAGATGTATACCGTATATACTCGAGTATAAGCCGACCATAGTATAAGCCGAGGCCCCTAATTTTACTACAAAAACCTGGGAAAACCTATATTTCTTTTTATCCGAGTATAAGCCGAGTTTGGGTTTTCAGCACATTTTTTTGTGCTGAAAAACTAGGCTTATACTCGAGTATATATGATAGTTATGAGATAAATATGAGATGGATAGATCGATACCTAAAGAAAGTCCGAGCAACACAACTTCAGAAACCCTCAATAATAGTTAAAAGACTGCACTTTTTCTATTAAATTGTTTTATTATTTTTTTTTTTGAAGATTTCTGTAATTCTGTTGCCTAATAGCGTCTAAATACCATAATGGAAAACAGAAAGTGAGCCACCGGCCTCAGCCAAAATACAATAGAAAAATCTGTTTGCTAAAGGTACAAATTATCTAAGGAAGCCGGCGGTTAATGCAATATTCAACATGGAAATTTGCCAGAATAGAAAAATATATCACGTTAACCATTTTCAGATGTATTTCTAATATTTTAGGGGGGGGGGGGGTTATATACTGTATGGCTGAGCAGTTCTTCATGTAGTCGCTATAGCGGAATAACACCATTGATCAGCTGTGTGTAATGTACATACTGTGCTGTGTGGTTGTAATACCATGAAGGGGCAAAGCATCGTTGTGTGTCCGTCGTTGTGTTCCGTGCCGGGTCCGTGCTGTCTATTTGATACTTTATCATCAGCTTTTTTCTTCCTTTATCTATTATCTTTTTTTGCTTACTGTAGGAGTTTACGGAAAGTTGCAGATTTATAGTGCTTATCCCAGCAAATCATGGACACGTCTCGGGGCAGACATTGCGCCAGGAAATGAAATGTAGGTTATAGTGTTTAAAAATTTTAAACAAGAAAATTTCTGAACAAATCTTTATACCTGAACCAAACTAAAAAACCCTCCAAACCCCCTGTGGGCTCCATTGTAAACTGTTGTTATGGTCACGGTATAGTTGATCCTATTCTTATACATAGGAGCAGTATTATAGTAGTTATATTCTTGTACATAGGGGACAGTATTATAGTAGTTATATTCCTGTACATAGGGGGCAGTATTATAGTAGGTATAGTCTTGTACATAGGGGGCAGTATTATAGTAGTTATATTCCTGTACATAGGGGGCAGTATTAGTGGCCTGTAACTTTATAAATCTTTTATCACCTAATATGCAAATATTTGAAAGGCTACTGGGACATGGAGTAGCCGGAGCTGAAACTACACAACGCGACAACTCCACGCACCAGTAGCCTCTTTGGATCCTTCTACTACGAGGTCTACTGGTAGCTGCGCGCACTCGTCCGAGCTCTGCACAGACTCTCTATGCAGAACTGGCGGCTGCACATATTTCGCTCCGAAGCTATTAAGCATGCGCAGTAGCTCCGGAGCCGAGTACGTCTATGAGAGTCTATGCAGAGCGCGGACGAGTGTGCACAGCTACCAGGAGCTGCGCGCTCAAGATCTCGTGGGAGGATGCAAAGAGGCTACTAGGGTGTGGAGTAGCCGCGCCGTGTAGTTTCAGCTCTTTCAGATATTTGCATATTAGGTGATAAAAGATTTATAAAGTTACAGGCCACTCAAGGATTAGCCCTAAAAAGGGCTCCCCTGACATTTATTAGTTGAACCTGCCACTAGATCTACCTAATAGGTAAATCCGAGATGGTAGGTTTCCTTTAAAAAGTTGCAAATTTTGCACAAATATTTAAATGCATCTGGAAAAAAAACAAGACTTATTTTATTGGGGCATATTAAATTTGAGCCATGTTCCATTCAGTCAAAACTATGCACAGGTGAGGTAAATTGCATACTACAGTGGCTGAGAATCAGATAAAAGTAGTGCATGCTGTTATTTTCTCTCCACAGAACAATGGTTACTTTTTATTGATAAATACCAACCATAATTTCTATGATATATTTCAAATCTCATTAAGAACAATAATGATCCCCAAAAAAGTCAATTCAGAAATCTCCTTAAAAACACGGTAACCGATGTTCAATTTGTAAGCCATGTGACATCTAAATAAAATACCCAGACATTTTAAATATTATGAAAACATAAAGCAGACATATGGGAAATGTTAGTTAGTAAATAATTTGGGTGGTAAATCTATATGTCCGAAAACAACATAATTTAGCGTTATGAAAATAAACACAAAATCAGCCAAAATTTACCACTAACATGAATAACAACATGTGATGTAAAAACAACAACCTCAAAATCGTATTGGTAAGTTAAAGTCTTCGATAAAAACAACATATCCAGATTACAAAAAATGGGGCTGAGCCTTAAAGGGGATGTCCACACAATGGTACACTTAATTATTAAGCAAACATAAACCCTACTTTTACTTATTTAAGGCTACTTATTTTATGATTGTTACCTATATTTTGGAAATTATGTAATTGTTACTTTTCAGATTTTTAAAAAATGTTCCATGGACTGACAGGACTAAATTTAACAGTATCAAGGGTCCATTTACATAAGATAAATTTGTCAAAAACAATACAGAGCAATTCCTATACACTTTACATCCATTGCATATAAATATATAGCAGTTATGTCTGAACATTTTTTGCTTCCTAATAAAATATAGAGATTTACAAATAAAAGAATCATGCTGCACTGAGATGCATAACATCAATAAAAGCGGTAAAAGCAATTATATTACTAATTTGTATTTCCTGGATTTGCTGAGGTCTGTATTCAAGTATTATAAAAGCAGCAGATCACCATGAGGTCATTTTCTTCTGTAGTGGCTTGAGTACATTAATCTGATAAAATGTAAGTACAAGCAGAATTGGAAGACATATTAAATTTTAGTTCCAACTTGCAGATTCCATATTGCTGGAGGTAATAATAATTTATCATAGTTTTTTTATTTTTCACAAACTAGTAGATTTGATCTCCTGTGCTCCAAGATAGCCATTTTCCTCTCTGTGTGGTTTAGCTTTGCATCTTGTGAATTCTTCTGTGATTTCTAAAACACTTTTTCCTTTTGTCTCTGGGAGGAAGAATCCAATATATAAAGTGGTGCAGACACAAACCACTAGGAAAGGCATAAAGCAAAAATGACCAAGTCCTTGCTGAAACAGAGGTAAGATTAGTTAGTAGGTGGCAATATAAATATTTTCAGATAAAAAATACAGTCAGAAATAAGAAGCAAAACATATTGCCAGAAAAGTCAAAAAACTTACACCAACATATATAGGACACAGTTATAAAAATTACATATAGGTTTGGCTACTGAAGTGTACTAGCACACTGACATGTGACCTCTGGTGAAGCTTTTTGAATGCTTTACATTAGTCTCAGGCTGCAATGATCAGCTGTAAGGTGTCTGAAGTTGTATTAATAATCTTTATTGTCATGACTTCTAAACATTTTGAAAATCCAATTGTCACTCTCTGAAGTTACAATTATAAAATACACCTGTTCTGACTTACATATAAATTCAATTTAAGAACAAACCACCAGGATGTATGAAAATGAGCTTGAGGGGCTCCAGTCTCCATTAAAACCTATGGAGCCTGGAGACCCTCAGGCTCATTTGCATACAGTTCTTCGTCCTGGTGGTAAATGCCCCCTAAAGAACTTATTTTGTATGTAACCTAGGGACTACCTGTATATGCAGTGAGTGTAGAGTAAAGAGCACAGGTGCAGTGTGAACAGGCCTAACTATGCAACAATCAGAACAAGGAAAAAGTTGGATGCGTACAGGGAATCACATAACCAAAAAATCCATTTATTGACAACAAATATAAAAACACTTAAAACATACACCTAGTGGGTGTATAAAGCTTCCAAGGGTAGTAGTCCCTTACACTCCCCATCCACAATCAATAATTCACACAGATAGACAATTATTTATAGGTAAATTACCATAGTCGGTCCTAGAAAAACCTCTAGATGGCGGCAATACAGTAAAGTGCTCTGTGCAAAACAATAAAGTGTGGAGTAAAACCTGGTAAACCCTCAACCTGCTCATACAATACCCAATTGTAGAAGAGACATGTGGTGTCTAGTACTGGGATGAAAGCCAGGGAGGCAGGTCAGTTGGATGGGGAGTGGAGCAAAAGTGAGGGAATAGAAGGTCTGAGTGATTCACCGAGCAGCTCGTACTATATAATGATCTGGAAACACATCACATCGAGATATGGGGATATTTCCCTGACAAAACTTGGCGCCCGAACAGGGACCTGGGTTTGCATGACGCCTACCGGAGAATTTAGGGATCATCCTTTCAGGACAGACAGACCATGCAGCTGCACAAAAAGGTAAGAAGCTTTTTCTTACAATTTGCTCTGTCTCTCCTTGTTTGGATTGTTCCACGTCCGGTGAGTTGCATGCCTATATTGCCTAGTCCAAAGAATCTTGTTAGTTTATTTGAAAACTCCATGTGATGTGTGGTAGTGTATATGGGTATTGAACATGTGAGTTGAACATGTGATACTGTACTGTACTGGTTTTAAGAAAGATTACATTCCAGAATCGCCCCTACCTAAAGAGTCACCTAGAAGAGCAGTTGGTGGATCGTAATTCGCTTGAGACAAAGTAGACTGAGTTTGGACAGTCGGACTTTATAAATTTATTTTGTGTGGTAGGATCCAAAGCTGCTTCAAGGAAGGGGACTGTAGTCATTTCTTGACGGGCAAACGGTTTAGGAAAAAAATTATTAAATTAAATAAAAGTGGTTAAAACTGCCCTATGGAAGAGTGACTGCGAGTGTGTGCCGGCACTAGAGATATACAGAGGGCAAAACACCGTGAAGTCAATCCACGGATCCCAGATTGCTTCCAATTTGTTAACAGCCTTTCACTTGAGGTAAACCCCATATTCTAAACGTATAATATTGTACAACCCATTTTTTTATTCCCGCACAGTGGGTGGAGTTCGTCTAACCCAATGAAGCAATGTTTCCTCAATTGTCCTCTGAATCCCCAGAGTTGGCGGGAATATCATATATCTGCGTGGACAGTATAGCAAAAAGGCAGATGCTCAAATTGGCCTCTAATCGGATGTGGAATAACTGGTATAACAAATTCAAAATCCTCCCCCACCAATAAGTCTCCAAATTATGAACAGTTGTGACGTGTTGCCCTTCACTGGGCGATAATAAAGGAATCAGTTCCAACCTAACTCTCCATTCACCATCATCAATGGGGCCCACATCCACCTCCCACTTAGCACGGCAACTTACGGGAATATTTACCCAGCAATCAAGAGTACAGAAATGAGAACATGCCTGCAGAATGTTCTCCATCCGCAATATAATTTAAAGGGCACCTACCACCACAAATCTACCTATAAAGGTAGATTGGGTGGTAGGTGGATCAATGGGACTCAATTTCTATAAGAGCCTTTTTTTAAGTTTACATTATCCATATTCATTTTATTTGCTTTACTTTTCATGCCTTAAACTTAATTGGTCAAAAAATCGAATAAAGAGAAAGATTTGGTGCATACAGTAGTTTGACAGTTCCAATTATAACCTATAAGAGTTGATAGGGGAACATAACAGAAATAAAAGTGATTATACCTAACATTATCAATGCAAATTTTAGGTGTGTTTTCTTGGAAATATTGAATAAATCTGAAATACATACCGCAATGTTAAGTCCGGCCATAGTTTTGTCTAGGACGATGATACAGCAGTAAATCTGAGGTTTTGGTTAATGAAGATTTTGTTGAAGCTCCTGCAGTCATTCTATGGGATTCACTCAATAACTTCTGGTTTTCATTAGCTTCTACCTGTGAAGAAATTTAAAATGTTTGCCACCTCAATGTGTGAAATTCACAAATTTTTGAAAACTTTCTTCAGAACACAAAGTTTTTTATTCTATTTTTTTTTTTGTTCTAGTACTTAGTTACTTCGTTGCTGGTGTGATGCTCTGTAAAGTACGGCTAGGACTCGTGCACTGATATTTTCTTTTGTTTGTTTCTGCTAGTGCTGTCTTCACTGGTAAAAGGACGGCACGGTGGCTTAGTGGTTAGCATTACAGCCTTGCAGCACTGCAAAGAGTTTGCGTGGATTTCCTCCCGCACTCCAAAACATACTGTGTAGGTTGATTAGACTGTGAGCCCCACTGGGGACAGGGGCCGATTTGGCAAGCTCTTTGCAGCGCTGCGTAATCTGTGTGCGCTATATACTGTAAAAAAAGGAATTTTTTATTACTTCTGGCAGCCTTGAGTGAATTAAACCCATGTCTCGTGTACTCTGCTCTGTCTCACTAACCTGCTGTGACTAACAAATCCTCTGCACTCTCACTGTCACCCTAATTTCAGAAAATGGGGGCAGATTTACTTACCCGGTCCCGTCGCGATCCTGGGGTGCGTCATCTGACAAGGTTCGGGTCTCCAGCGATTTGCTAAGATATACTTCGAGTTCCTGCATGTGTCAAGCTGCGCCGAGGTCCGCCGAGTTCACCTGCTTCTTCCTGGTGCATGTGAGTGCATGATCTTGTGACACAAAAAACTTTTTAAATTTGCGGGTTTTGTCCGAATCCATCGGGTTGTTGACGGCCCGCTCCCCCCCTAACGTCTGTTGCATGCAAGCCGGCGCCACAATCTGATCGCGTATCGCGTGCACCAAAATCCCAGGGCAATTCGGCGCAAAACGGAAATATTCGGGAAACCCGACAAAAGTGCAGCGTTCGGACCTTTAGTAAATGAGCCACAATGGGGCAGATTTACTTACCCGGTCCACTCCCGATCCAGCGGCGCATTCTCTGCGGTGGATTCGGGTCCGGCCGGGATTCATTAAGGTAGTTCCTCCGCCGTCCACCAGGTGGCGCTGCTGCGCTGAAAAGCATCTGAATCGCGCTGGAATTCACAGAGCCGGGCTGAGTGAAGGTAAGTGCAAGCTCCGCAACAGATTTTTTTTTTTTTTAAATGCGGCGGTTTTTCCGAATCCGTCGGGTTTTCGTTCGGCCACGCCCCCTAATTCCGTTGCGTGCATGCCAGCGCCGATGCGCCACAATCCGATCACGTGTGCCAAAATCCCGGGGCAATTCAGGGGAAATCGGAAATATCCGGGTAACACGTCGGGAAAACGCGAATCGGGCCCTTAGTAAATGACCCCCAATGTATCCAATCACCATTGACACCCTGACTGATGTTAGAAAATGTATCTAATATTTCTAATATTTGAAGATTCCTTAACCCCTTTAGAACGCAGCCAGTTTGCACATTAAGGCTCAGCCCATTTTTCAAAAATCTGACCAGTGTCTCTTCGTGTTGTAATAAATTTTTGACACTTTAACTTATCAAACTGATTTTGAGATTGTTTCCTCATAACACATAGTAGTTTTTGTAAGTAGTATAATTTTGCTGATTGGTCAGGTTTTTTGGGGTAAAAATTCAACATTTAAGGAAAAACGTGAAAAGAATTACAATTTTCTAACTTTCAAATGTTCTATTTATTTGACAAAAAGTCATATCAAAAATTTGCCATTTGTCTTCTTCTTTTCATAATTTTCTTTACGTTTGCTTATTTTTTAATGAATCTTAGAATTCATCCTCTGCGCACTATGTACACTACTACCTCCTCCACACACCGCTTGCACTACTCCTGCTTCTACTATAATGCAAGGAAAAACAGACAGTGGTGGGAATAACGTAAAGAAAAAGGGACAGGAGTGTGTAATAGTGATTGTTCAACAGTACCTACAGGACAGATCACACATATCTCTTTAAACCGCGGTATCGCGGTTTAAAACACTAACTAAAATAAGCTCCGGCACCAGCTCACCCTGAGCTGGTGCCCGGTATTGCCATCGGAAACCTGCCACTTCAAGTGGTAGGTTTCCTTTAAGACCGTTTAAGGGTGGGTTTGGCACAATATCAGAGGGTATCACAGGGTTACAATGTGACAGGGAGCTGGGGGGACACAATGTGAGGGGGAGATAGAGGCACCGAAGGCTAAAATTATACTGTGTGTGGAACAGAAGGTGTGGATTAGGGAAGGGGAAATTCATTTTCATGAATTTTGTCATAGAAAACGATACAAAATCTGCACTTATAAAACCTATTTCTGAACATTCCCCTGGAGAGCAATATGGAGGTGTGACCGCCACAGTATTCTCTGCCCTGCAGGGTCACACTAATGAAGTAGAGAGTCAATGGGAAGTCACCTCATCTTATATTTACTCTACACAGATAACTACTTCCGCCCCAACATGGAGGACGTCACCGCGCACGACGCCCACACGGGCTCTTACCGGTGTCCTTGCCTTGCTGTGAGGCTTTTCCTCCTCGTCGTCCCCCTCGTCTTCCATGATGTGCGGTAGCGCTGTGTGTGTACTGGGGCGGATGCAGCTGCCTGTCACCGGCTACAGGATGACTGGCAGAAGCCGGTGCTGCCGCATGTCTCCCTCACACGCAGCCGCCGTGTACCCGCATGTGCTCTGTGCTGGGGATGAATGAAGGAGCCCCCCCTCCCTCTTCCATAAGGGACGAGCATACTGTATATCTGGAGAGATTGTCATCTCCTCAAGGGCGCAGCTATTAACCCCTTACAAGGTGTGTTACCTTCCTAATGGGAAATTTGTCAGGTACCTAAACAACATTTCCTTCTATAACCAGCTCTGTGTCAGCTTAGGTGTATCCTCCACACCCAGGTTCTGATATCAACCCTGGTCCACACAATCCTGCATCAGGACATTTTAAGATGGAAAAATAAAGGTAACCAAAATAAAAATCTAATGGCAGCCTGAAGTCTGCGTTCAGATGTGACATTTGGATTGTGTTTCAAAACGCAAACACAGACTCCTCCTAATGTGCGATTGCACTTACATTGCGTCTTGTTAATGTTTAGGCAATGCAAACGCCACGTGTGAACAAGACCTAAGGCTATCTGCACACATTACACATTGTCATGCAGCAAAACTGCATGTCAGTTCGCATCAGATACACACCATTTTCATGCGGCTGTGTGTGTTTACTTGTGGTTTTTCTTCATCTTTTTTGTGGTCTTTCCTCATCTTTTTATTTTTACCTTATCTGATGCCATTTCAAGCTAAAATGTGCATCATGATTTGGATATGATGCAGATCTTTACAAGCCCATAGACAATGTAAAAAAAAAAGCAAACACACAAAAGAAACTTAAAGCCATGTTGGAAAAATTACATCAATTTATTTTTAAAGTGGTTGCCTGGGATTTTTACATACGTTGCTTGGGGGTTGAAGGTTAAAAATTATAAAGAGTTTATTCTCACCTTCTCCGTCCCTCCCAGAGAAAGTGAGTATCAGCTGTTTATTATTTTTGAAGCCTCCAGAGACACATAAGACTTTGTAATCACGGACAACCCCTTTAATTTGGGCAGTAAGATTGAAGAGCAGAAAATGCTGAATTCTATATATGGTGAATTTTTCCAAATTTTTTAAATATATACCTGTAAAACATCAACCAAGGTTTACCACTAACATGAAGTTCAATGTTTTATGAGAAAGTTTTCTCACTTGGGTCAGTTACATAATTCTAGAGTTATTACTACATTAGTGATGTGGTCCATGACTGTTCATTTGTGAGTGTGGTGACGTAAGGATATTTACACTAAAGGCATGACATAATATTTTCACCTTGTATAAATGCTAAGGCACCCAAATCATCTACCAAACAGCCCTGCCACATTCTGCATTAAAGTATATACAACCCTTAGCAACATACCAGTCTCTGCTTTTCTTCCATTCTCTTGCTTATAAGATACTGATTTTCAGTCTTTTTCTTTGTTAAATATTAAATATAAGTTTTAGGCCTCTCCCTTAAAGGAATGTTAGTTTAGTTATCCATTATGGGCCAGTGCTAGTTCCAAGAATATCAAGTAACCCCACTGTCTTATTCCTGGAAGCTGTATGATCAGAATATGTCACCCTTATTCTATTCTATTAGTGGGTTTTCTTTGTGTATTAACATTAAAAGGCTCCATTCAGACACATCTAGTGGGCATACAACAGAAGAGTCTCCATTTGTAGGCCCTGTTGCAGCAAACGACATTTTTAACCCCTTAACGACCAGGCCCTCTTTCATTTTTCAATCCACACCTTCGATAATCTATAACTTTTTTTATTTTTTCCATGTAAAGAGCTGTGTGAGGGCTTGTTTTCCTCTCAACAAATTGCAATTCATAGTGACAGTATTTAATATTTAATGATGTGTACTGGGATGCAGGGAAAAATTTCCAAATGTAGTGAAATTGGTGAAAAATTGGATTTTCTTGTGGACATAGATTTTACAACTTTCGCTGTGCGCCTTAAGTGACATGTCTCCTTTATTCCTTGGGGCGGTGCGATCACACAGATACCAAATCTGTATAGGTTTTATGATGTTTTTATACATTTACAAAAATGAAAACCTGCTGTACAAAAAAATTCTTCATCTTGCCATCTTCTTGTGCTAATAACTTTTTTGTACTTCAGTGTACGGAGCTGTGTGTGGTGTCATTTTTTGCGAGATGAGATGATGTTCTCTATGCTACCCCTATGATCACTTTTCGTTACATTTTTTAAATGTTGCAAAACTTTGAGCGTTATTTTCCATTACATGGTTCAACGCCTGGATTAAAAATTATTATAATATGATAGATCCGACATTTTGGGACGTGGAGATAGATAACGTGTTTATGATTTTTATTGCTTATTTATATCAGTTCTAGGGAAAGGGGAGTGATTTTAATTTTTAGGGGTTTTTTTAGGTTATTTATTTATTTTGAGCTTAACTTTTTTTAATATATTTTTTCTACTATTTTTCAGACACGTTCCCTAAGGTGTCTGAAAAATAGTAAAAAAATAAATAAAATATATATATATATATATATATATATATATATAAGGTTAAGATCAAAACTCTAGGTTGTCGAACTGATCCTCCCTTATACTGCCATACTACAGTATGACAGTGTATGGGGATTTTACTGATCATGCATAACGAATGATCAAATGCTATACCGCTTTGGGTTTTATAAAGACCCAAGGCTGTCATAGCACCAGATTTATGCTCCCCGATGACGTAACGGGGAGTGACGATCAAATCCAAGACGGTGGCACCCACGGTCCGCCGGCTTTTTTACCACCACCGGCAGTAAAGCCATCTCTGAACACCTGCAGCTCCCAGGAGGATGTATCTCCCTGGAAGTGAAAGGACCTGCAACGGTAAGGAGACGAGGGAAACATGGGGGCAAACTGAAAAAGAAGGGGGGGGGGGTTAATTGAATGCTATGAAGAGCTAACTGAATGATGAGGCAGCTAACTGAGTGATATAGAGGGCTAACTGAACAAAGCGGAAGCTAACTGAATGCTGCTGCATTTTCCAACCTAGGCTTATTCTAAGTCATAATTTTTCCCAGTTTTTTCTGGTTAAATTAGGTGCCTTGGCTTATACTGGAGTATGTATGGTAACTTGAACTTTATGTATTAAGTCGAATTAGCTTCTAAATATATAGCGAAATATGCAGTCCATAGAGATCAGAAGTAATTTTACGCATGAAAATTCGATCACATGCGACACAATTCCCTTCTAAATACCAGCCAAAGCAGCGCAAATCCCGGAAGCGTTGGGAAGTCTGGCGGCAATGCGATCCCTGGACCCTTAGTAAATATGGCCCATTGACTTCAAAATAATATTTGCTGCTGGAAAGGAGCCAGATAATATGAATTAAACCTATCTAAACTACTTAAATGATTCAGAATGATGACAAAGGCATTTTTAAAATCAGCATGATGGGACAATGAAAATAATGCCTCTTTTTGCTACGTTGTAAGGCAGCCCCCTTAACCTCATACATCATAATTCATATACATATGGGTCCTTAAATTATGAGCTAAAATGTAATTAATAAATTCTACTGGCCCTTTAATCCTTTAAGGCCGGATGTTTTTTTTTTTTGCTTTATTTTTTGGTTCGGTACGATCACATTTAACGAACGTGTACGAAAAGAAAAAAAAAATAGCCATCTTCTGACGCTGATAACTTTTTCATAATTCGGTGTACAGAGCTGTGTGAGGGGTAATTTTTTGTGAAATGAGCTGATGTTTTCATTGCTACCATTTTGAAGACTGTGCAACATTTTGTTCACTTTTTATTACTTTTTATGTGATGTAAAATGGTGTAAAAGTCACATTTTGGGCGCTATTTTCCTTTAATGGTTCACCACCGGCAATAACCCTTTTTATATTTTGATAAATCGGGTATTTTGGGTTGCAGCGATTTTTTTTTTTTTATGTGTTTGTGATTTTTACTGCTTATTTTGTTTTTGATGGCCTGATCGCTCCTACCATATATTTCAATGCTACTGTATTACAGTATATGGTTTTTTACATAGGATTCATAACAATGATCCACTGTCGAGGAGCATGACGAAGACCCGAGGATATCTTGGCAACAGATCGCCGCCCCCTGTTAATGTGTGGGGGAGCGGCGATCTCAACAAAGATAGTGATGCCTAAGCGCCGCCGTCTTTTAAGTGCTGTTGGCAAGGGGTTAACCCCCACGAGTGGTGTTGAGTGGGGTTAACAACTGCGGGTGTTAGCGATGGGTCTTTGCTGCAATATGCAGCATATATCAAAAGTGCCCTTGATGAGATGGTACTACTTTTCTAGTGCAAGTCAGGACCTGGCGTTTGCCCTGCCTGGCTCCTTTCTTCCAGAGAACGCCTCAGCCATCTTCCGTGTCCGCTACAGAGAAACTTGCAGGTGGATAGAGCTCGTCTGTCTACTCAAGAGCATTCCTGACAAAAGCAAGGGGGAATCTCTATCTCTATTGTACCAGCCCGAAGCACTTCCTTCAGACTTGCTCAGTCTATCCTCAGCATCCGGGAAATGCGCACACCTAGGGTTCTTGGGAGAAGCGTCCCTAGGTGAGAGCAAAGGTTCTCCACGGCTAAAATACCTGTTCTACTCAGCTCTGGGACAGGGAGCCAGTTTCAAGTTCGGCCTTCCTGGATTCCGGCCCTGCAGGAAACTTTGTGGATGCTGCCCTTGTCTCTCAGTATCGCCTTACTATAGTCCGCCTTGAAAATGCACTAGTCATCCAGTCTGTCAGTCTCCTCCTGTCAGTGCTGGATTCTTTTTTGTGGCGAAAAAAGATGGTTCTCTCCGACCCTGCATTGACTATCGTGGGCTTAATAAAGTTACTGCAAAGAACCACTACCAACTACCCTTGATCACGAAACTCTTTAACTGCCTCCATGGGCAGAATTCTCATATGATTCCTTGGACTCTGAATCTGCCAGGGCTGCCACCTTCTTTGTCATTGGATGCATACCACGCTCACCTCTCCCTCGGTCTGTTCCTAAGGATGTTCCTGCGGTGGAAGATTTGATTCAAGATCTCAAATCCATCTGGGAGCAGACACATCAGTTTCTACTTTGGGCATCTGCTCGCACCAAGATCCAAGCTGATAGGAAACGCAGGCCACCTCAGACCTTCTCTCCGGGTGATAAAGTGTGGCTGTCCTCCAAGTATGTCCAGCTGTTACAAACTTGGGCCACGTTTTTTGGGTCCTTTCTAGGTGCTGAAGTGCATCAATCCTGGGGCTTATAAGCTTCGCCTTCCTCTAACCATGTGCATTCAGAACTCCTTCCATGTCTCTCTCCTGAAGCCATTCATCCTGAACTGCTTCTACCGACAGGTACCTTCTTCTGAGGCTGATTCTACCAGCGTCTTTGAGGTCCAGAATATGAAGATGTTGAGAGGAAAGCGGTTCTTCCTTGTTGACTGAAAGGGGTTCGGGCCTGAATAGAGGTCTTAGGAGCCAAAGGGCCATATCTTGGACCATGGTCTTCTTAAAAAGTAACTCCAGACCAATAAGAGGAAATCCTATTGTCACAGAGACCAAAAAAAAATAGTTAGGGGTTATAATTATATAATATACAATTTTGACTTGCATACAAATTCAACTTAAGAACAAACCTACAGAACCTATCTAGGCAAAGAAGCAGGAAATTGTGCCCGAAATCTGTTGACACTGTCACACTGTTGACTCTATGTAAAGGGTTGTGATTGTCACATAATTGTCCTCAGACTGAACCTTGTAACTGTGCTGAGAGCGTAGCTAGCTTCTGTTTCACTAGTTCTCATGCATATGTATGTGTAACTATATACTTCTAGCTTTTAAGTAGTTCTTGTAATTTAAGCAGACAAAAGGACATTGGTTCAGCCTTGTTACACCCTTTCCTAGTCAGTAATTTCAAGCAAAGAAATATTGTTTCCTGTGTATTTTATTAAGAGTAAATGGAGCTTAAAGTAAATGTGCGTAGAGTGTAATGAGATAGGGCTGTGACCTTTATCCACAAGGGGGTAGAGTTCTTCATTTCACACACTAAGCAAAGTCCACAGTCAATTAAGTTGACATTTTAATCTTACTTTTGGCCCTTGTAGCACATCCGGTAGGACTTGCATGTGTTTCTAGAATTTAAACACTGAGAACTTTTGTGGAAACAGTAAATTATATCATTACTCATTGAAGCATACCATTTCAGTGTAGCTTTACAAGTTATGTATAGAGATTGTTTAACCCCTTCACGCTCTGCTTGTGAGTCCTTTTCATACAGAGGTGGGGTTTGCTGCATGTTGCAGCAAACACCCACCGCTAATACCGTTTGCGGGTATTAACACTGCCGATGACGCTGGTGGCATTTAAAGACGGCGGCGCGTGGTGATCAGTTGCCATGACAGCCTCTGGTGTTCGCCAGACCCGAGGCTGTCTGGTATTGTAGATTTGTTACAATGAGCCAGTTTCGGAGCAGAGACCGCACAGACGCCGAAGATTGTGGGTAGGAGAGGTAAAGTGGCTACTGGGGCGTGGAGTAGCTGCGCCGTGTAGCCACAGCTGTGGCTACTCCACGCCCCAGTAGCCGCATAACAAAATTAGCATAAAGCTATAATATAAGTTCACAAAACAGCGCAGGGACGTGAGGATTAGCCCTTAAAAGAGATTAGGGTCTCCACTTTTGTGGATGACCTACTCTTAGTAATATCAGACCCCTACCTTCCTACAACCATTACTAGACAACTTAACCACAGTGGGCCAACTGTCTAGCTACCCTTAAAAAAAATAAATTAATTAAAAGGTTTTTTTTAACATCTTATTTGGACCTTGTGGATGTAAGCAATTTATGTTGAAATTTGCATTTCCAAAACATTTCTCTTTTGCGGAGTAATTGAAAGCGATCATAACAGGTATCGGGTACTTGTTCTACAGGTGTCACAGAGAAAAAAAGTAAAGTCCTTCTTGTGGCAGGAGGCTGCATGACGAGATACGCTATGTTTTACCCTTCATGTGTATTCAGAGACTGAGGCAGATGCGCCCTACTCGAGTAGGAAGATCAGGTATGGAGAGGAGCAATTTATAAATTGGTTAAGTTAGTTTGGTTGTAAACTTTTTGTGTGTAATTTACTTGGGGCTAGCATTACTTTAAGGCTACATTCACACACATGTATGGGGGACATATATACGGCTTCTATGGACTCACGGCCCTGTACGGGAGTGGTATGGTGCGGCACCGTACCGCTCCGTAGCCCGGGAAAAGATCTTTTCCCGTGAGACGGTGCTGTGCGCTGTTTCTTCCTAAGGAGAGGGGCGGGGGTGAGCAGCGCTCATCCCCTGCTCCTCTCCACAGTGCCGATGTATGAATTGTGTGAATGTAGCCTAAGGGTTCAAGAGCGTATATACGTGATTTTAGGTTGTTTAGGGAGATCTTTCTTCAAGAAAGGATCATCAGTATATCCTTAAAATATTATGAAGGTTATAGTGATTACTGTTATATTTAGTGATGAAGATTGGAAAATGATTCAAAGTCAGATTTTTATTTTTAAGGGACGGCTTCAGCCTGTTTTTGATAAGTTGCTTTAACAAGGGGTTTGGGGAAGCCTTTCTCGCTAAAACTTTGGTTTTTAAAAACGCCAATTATTATTTTCCGTTTCTAATGGAAAGCACTTTTTAAAATGCAAGTAACTGTTTGTGTCAACAGTATTCAAATTGGTCATGGTGGAGATCAGTTGGGAAGAAGGTGACTGAAAACTGTAGTCCGCAATTATTATTGTTCATTTAGTTGACATGTTCATTGATGGAGGCTATTGGAAAGTTCCAAATGATGATTAGGTCATCTATGTAGCATTTGTAAAAGATTATGTTGGGATTCCAAGAGTTCTTTGTGTAAATTAAATCTTACTTCAATTTTCCCATATATAAAGAGGCGAAGCTGGGTGCATGCCCCCATAGCTGTCCTTCTAGTTTGTCTAGAAATAGTATTCTGAAACATGAAGTAATTCTGGGAAAGTATGAAAAGAATAGCCTTTAGGACAAAATTGCCTTGGTGGGCCAGAATTTTTGAGTCCTTATCTAGATAACATTTTACGGCTTCAATTCCTTTCATATGTGGTATGTTGGAATATAGAGCGGTATAATCTAGAGTAAGACAGAGGTTTTTCAGTTTATTTTTTCTAAGGCTAATAAGACACTAGTCATGCAAACAAGAATCTAGTTCAATGACTTATCATTGTAATAGAACATCCACTGGATGCTGTTTCAAAACGAATGGGACTTCTACCTTTTGGAATAGACCATCTACTTAAAGGGGTTTTCCCATCTGGGCATTTACATTTAATTGAATTCATTTGCCATACGTAAACATTTCTTCAATTGGATGTTATTAAAAAAAATATTCCTGTGTGAAGATAATTTCTCATTAATGTAGTCCCTTAGAAACGAGATAGCTTCCTCGGATACGGCCACCTCTGCTGGAGGTATTGCACAAAGAAACAAAAGGTTTTTGTATATGAAATTTCCGAGGAGTTACTGCATGTCCTACAGCCGTCCTGTGGTAATGTTTGCTGAATCCAGATGGTCAGGCAGGGTTCAACAACACATGTCTGGCCACCGCTGCCAAAATGTGAGGTGGTCGTATCCGAGGAAGCCATCTCGTTTCTAGGGGACCATATGACTACATTTGTGAGAAATTATCTTCACACAGGAACATTTTTTAAATAACATACAATTGAAGAAATGTTTACAACATGGTAAATGAATTAAATTAAATGTAAATGCCCAGATGGGAATACCCCTTTAAGGAAAGAGACAATCTAATTAGAGCCCTTAGTTTAGAAATCTCAGTGCCATCATACACTGGAATCCCATCACACACACCCACAGTTGATCAAATTCGACAGATTAATCTTGAGCTTTGAAAAGTAAGGTATTGAAAATAATCTACAAAAAGAGTATGCAAAGTACCTAATGACTTTCTACATAAGGAGGCTCCATGCCAAAAATAAACTATGAGTGAGCTTCAGCTATGACCTATGTGTGTCTTCTGTGTGCCGTTCAATTATCCCAGAGTCTATCAAAGGCTCGAGTATCCAAAGACCCTTAAGATCATCTTTAACAATATGTACTCTATGTATCCCAATTATTAGTTTATCCTTGCCACCATCTGATTGTACTGTCCTGCTTTATCATTTTGCTCGTTCACACTTGAAAAAGGGGCATGGTATATCTCCGAAACGCATTTGATTCATTTTAATGCATTTTATCTAATAAATTAATATACATCCGTAACTGATGATATGGAAATTCAATGGAGGGAGCTCCCTCAACTTCCATTCCCTATATACAAGCTACACACTATGCCCAGAGGGTGCTGACAGGCTTGGTTGGTAAAGACTGAAACTATTGGGCCTCAATAACAGAAAGGTACACCCTCCACTAGACTATACCACCTGCCCTACCTTTTTGGCAAAATGGCAAGAAAATTACTCGTCCATCACCACTCTTAAAGGCTATGGCAAATGTTTACAGATTTCTCGTCCTGCCTCGCTGGAGTGGTGTGCTTTCCCCACTCTCATCCACTCACCCACTCTAGCCATGCAATGCCACACAGAGCAGGAGATACGGTAATGTACGGTAAGTATATTGTGTCTCCTGCTTCGTGCAGCTCAATACAGCAGCTGGGAGCAGGAGACGCAATGTGATGTCACCAGCAATCACACTGCACAGAAGATTGAGAGGATAAGAGGGAAGACAAAGGTGAGTAGTAGCATTAGTTTTTTTCTTGTTTATTATTAAAGAGTGTAGGCATTACTGTTGAATTGGGCATTCATTTATGAAGCGGGCATTAATGTGGACTGGTGGCATAACCGTCAACTGGGGGTACTACTGTGGACTCGGGGCATTATTTTTTTTTACATTTTTTATTTGTAAAACATTTTATTTGGTTTTCAAAAACAACATTGCAAAATAAGCAACAAATACAATGTACATGTTTTATGACAGTTCAGAAACTGTGATAAAGGTATGCCGGCGCCGATGCGCCACTATCCGATCGCGTGCGGCAAAAACCCGGGGCAAATCGGAAAAATACGGGAAACCCGACGAAAAAAAGCGATTCGGGCCCTTAGTAAATGACCCCCTTTGTGTCTCCTTTCCATCTTCTGCGGGGCCGTATTTTATTATAAAGGGGACATTACTGTGGACTGGGAGCATTACATCATTAAGGGGCCATTACTATGGACTGGGGGCATTAATTTATAAAGTGGGCATTACTGTGTACTGGGGGCATTACATGAAAAGGGGGCATTACTCTGGACTGAGGGCCTTACTTTATAAAGGAGGCATTACTGTAGACGATGAGCATTACTTTTGGACTGGGGTCATTTTTATATAGAGGGGGCATTACTGTGGATTAGAAGCATTACTATATTTAGAGGGCATTACTGTAGAGTGTGGGAATTACTATGGGCATTTTTATGTGGACTGTGCACATTAATCCGGGCATTGCTGTGGAGTGTGGACTTGATTAAGAGCTATTTCACATTAGCATTGGATAATCAGCTATAGTTGCACATCCGTTACTTTTTATCTATGTTTTTTTCTGTTTTGTTCCTGTTTCGGCTAAAAAAAAATGAAGGTTTAGCTTTGCATTGAAAGCATCACAGCTGGTTATTTAGCCCCATCAGTGAATAAAACAGATGTTTTTTTTTTTGTGGACCCATAGGGGCACATTTACTTGCATTCCCGCTGAAGTTCGGATGATTCCCGTTGTCCGAGGATAATGCACTGTGCCGTGATTCACTAAGATCATGTGCCCAATCTCATGCACGTGTCGCTTCTCCGCTCTGGACTGACAGAGTTTACCATCTTTTTAGTGGTGCATTTAAGTGCTTGGGCTTGCGACACATTTGAAAGGTAAATCCCGCACTTAGTCCGAATCAGTCAGATCATCCGACGACACCCCCCCTAGATTGTGTAGAAGCCATTGCACACAAATACCTGTGCAAGCCGTGTAATCGCCGAAAAAGATGCTCAGGCCAACGAAAGTGAGCAGCAGTTAATCAGACATGTTTCATAATCCACAAGATAAGGCCCAACTTTCTTATCTGTGGGAGTCTCAGGGATGAGACCCCACAGATCATGAGAACTGGGGGACCGATGTACCCTGTCGCTCCTTGAGGTGAGCAGAGCAGCCAGTACGGCACTCGGCAACCTCTGGCAGCTCCATAAAGAAAAGATGAATGGGGCAGCCCGGACATGCGCTAAGGGCTGCTCCGCTCACCTTAGGGATCGACGAGGGGTGTAATAGAGGTACATTGGGCCCCCATTCTCTTGATCTGTGGGGTCTCATCACTGACACCCCCACTGACCAGCAAGTTAGGCCCTGTGGACAAAAATATAAAAGAGTAAGAGTCCCTGGTTTATCATGCTTGATTTTGATGGTAGATTTCATGGTAGATGGTAGGTTTCATTACAATATACATCATGTATCAAAAAGATAGAATGTCCCTCTCCCAGTTGACTAAAGGAACCGTTCATACTAGACCAGTTAAAGAACACTTCACTACTTGTAGTTCTTTACAGTACTACAGTGATTTCTTACACTTCAGTTGTTTTACCAGCGAATGGATACATTTACCAATTTGGAATGTGAGTTGCGTCTACTCCACAATTTTCACGAAATGTTTGTAATGTTGAATATTAGTGGACAGATAACAAGACACATAGATAACACCGTATTTCTGACCTCTGTGCCAAAGCTTTTTACGGTGGAACGCATCACTGATGCGCATAGGGTGGAGCGATAGAATGGCGCTAAGACGCTATAATAAATGTTATTGAGTTTATTTGGTAATATAAAATAATAAAACCAATGGGGAGAGATAAAACAACGCGTTTCGCGCTCGGACTGAGCGCTTCGTCAGGTTCCTATAGTGGTATTGCGTGCAGGATGTCTTTTATAGCCGCAGGCAACCTATGGTCATTTCCGGTTAAGGATGAAGTGATTTAAACATAAAATAAGTAACAATAAAATACCTATTAAAAACTAACTATAAATATACACAAAATACAAATTACCATCTAGAATATAAATAAATACCCTCTCCAGCTCCAGAGATTTTTCTTATGGACCGGAGCCCAGAACTGGACAGCATATTCCAGTGAGGCGGAACCAATGCCTTGTACAGTGGTAATATTACATCCCTATCCCGAGAGTCCATACCACTTTTGATACAGACAAGACTTGTTGGCTTTAGGGCAGCTGATTGACAGTTGCATTCTTTTTTAATATATATCTGCTGTACCCCACCCCCAGGTCCTTCTCAACAAGACTCTCCCAGATTTACTCCCCAAGGACATATTATTTGCTTTGTAATTAAAAGCCCTCGGTGATAACCTTACACTTTCCACATTGAACCTCATTTGCCAAGTGAGATGACCAAACACTCCATGTCACCCTGCATGGTGGATGTCCAAGTTCCCCTGCAGCCTATACATCCTCCATAGACTGTATAACCTACAGTGCTTGGTGTCACCTTAAAAACATGGCTATTAATTCCTACCTCTGAATCATTAAAATATATTAAATGATGTAGGGGCAAGCACAGACCCTGGGGTTCACCACTCATAACTGGTGACCAAGTAGGAATCATTGACCACAACTTTCTGGATAGATCCTTCAGCCAGTTTTCATCCAATTGCAAATTATTCCTGCCACAACCAATAGACCTTATTCTAACCCATCAGGCATCTATGAGGACAGTGTCAAATGCCTTTGCAAAGTACAAGAACACATATCCGCAGCAGCTCCTCCACCCAGGCAATCTGCTTACCTCTTCATTGAAGCAGATCAGTTAGTCTGCAATTCTATCTTAATAAACCCTGCTAGCTGTCACTTATCATAACTATTCGATTTCACTTACCCGTAATAGACTTTTACTAACCCTTCTAATATTCCCCCCACAATAAGTAAGCTTACAGCCTATAATGCCTGGCAAAGTTCTGAGGCCTTTTTTTAAATATTGGCACAAATTTGCCTTGCGCCACACTTGCACCACACCAGACATTAAGGAATCCCTGAAATTTTAGAGAGTGGTACAGCAATAACAGAACTAAAGTTGGTGTAACCCAGAGTTCTTTACACATTGATTTAGATGGATCATGTCTACATGCAGCCAGTCTAGTATATTACAGGATCATGACCCGCACTGGCACCACCCACGTCAGAAGTTCTTTCTTCTATTGTATAACGCAGCTGAAAAAGCCATTAATTATCTCCGCCCCTCTCTTGTTCTTCAATTACCAATGCCCCATTTTTTTTTTTTCGCTTTGATATACTGAAAACATTCTTGGGATTGTTTTGCTATCTTTGGCCACCGTCTTTCATTTTGTATTTTGGCTGATTCTATTCCTTCTTACAGATTTGGTAAGTGTTTTGTAAGTATTGAAAGCTCAGGTGACCCGCCAGATTATATTTTTTGAATGCCCTCTTTTTATCATTAATTGCTCTTTTAACTGTAGCTGTAAGCCACACGGGGTGTTATCTAGCCCGTCTATACTTGTTACCTATTGGAATAAAGAAGTATATTAGAAGTATAATGACCCAGACAGATTTGAATTTCTCCCATTAACATTCATGTCTCATGGATAGATTGGATCCCATCATATCCGTAGCAGCAGCCCTGATTTCTGGAAATTAGCCTTTTTAAATATACTGTTTTTGTTGTTGCTTTTTACAGTGTTAAAACCCCTTCCCAACATTTGACGTACTATATTACGGCATGGCGGAGGTGCGTTCCCGCAATATGGCGTATATACGTTCATTCATCCTTAACGGAGGCCGGCGCCAGAAGCTGGGGTGTTGGCTATATATTATAGCCGACAACCGCCTCTAACCACCCTAACAGTTTTTTAAGTAGAAGCAGTGAAATAATTTGCAATTCTTGCCCAGTCCAAGAATTTGCTATTAAAAAGTGGATTTGCCTCTCCAGGCCAGGTGGTTATGGAGGGGACGTGAGGGCGTGATGGCTGGTGAAGGAGGCAGCACGGGGCATTTCCTGTTTTGTAGCAAACTACACCGGTCGGATCTGACATAGTTTTACCTACTGGCGGCGGATACATAAGAGGCTATGTCTCTTGATGCAGTCGGGGGAACAAGAGGGGGTGGGGCCAGTGCAGGAGTGATGGGCACTATGATAAATCTCCATCATATCGTTATTTTGAAAGGGAATCACATATTGGTAAAAAATCATATTGACCTGTGTTACAGTGAGTGATTTTTTTTAAATGGGTGTTTTTGCTGTAAATTATCTTCTACCAATGCAACCATAAGAGCTAATGATTTACCTTGAATACACGATTGTGGTCTTTTCTTCACCAATAGGAAATATGGAGGAGTCCAGGGTAAAAATGCATTACTATCAAGTAGAAGTTCTGTAAAGCACAAAGTGACAGCATCACGGCCACATGTCTCTGTTCCCAAACTTCACTGAAGAGAGAAAAATGAACATTGTTAGAGTTAAAGCAAATCTACCATTAAAATCCATCATGATAAACCAGGCACTTACTCATAGATCCAGTACACTGTGACTGTGGTAATCTTCTTATATGTGTTATCCATGGTATCCTTCATGGCTTCATAATAGTTTTTACACTGTGCATAGCATTGTCTCCCTCCCTTGTGTGAAATTACATTAGGCAGGGGAGGAGGGAGTACTGAGGGAGCAGGAGGCAGGTCAACCAGGGGCGTAACTTAAGGGGTGGCAAAGGGTGCCGTCGCACCAGAGGCTTAGGGGCCCATAAGGTGTCACTTTTCCATATAGAAACTAGACTATAACACCATACATTATAGCTGGGCAGGTGCACAGACTTTTGCACTGGGGCCCATCAGCGTCAAGTTTCACCACTGGGTTAGACATGCTCCTGCACCATACAACAGTCTGTGAATCCACAAGAGAAGAATTGATGTCCGCGCTTCAGGGGATTGCAGGTAAAACAAGGTTCCTTTATTTGTATCCATATAAATCCAAGACTGGCAAATACAATAGTGTGATGGCCCAGGTATGGTGACCTCTAGTATGGTGACGCATGATTAGCCCTGAGAGAGGGCGAAACGTGTAGGTCACCTACCTGGTGCCATGACACTATTGTATTTTGCAGTCTGGATTTTATATGGATACAAAAAAAGGAACCTTGTTTTACCTCTATCCCCTAAGGCGGACATCATTTCTTCTCTTGTGGATTTTCGTGCCTGTGGTGCCGTGGGGCTTTACTGGATGCCTCTCGCGCTGGGGTCAACTGTGCCAGAAGGTGAGCAGGAACGATGAAATCTTTTCCTTTGCCAACAGACCGTGAAGCTACAGATTGCAGCTTCCTCGACAAATTAGCATAATTAAATTTTATAGAAGCAGTCCATGGTAACAAATATAGCGGATTGCCACAGTCACAATCTCATTTAAAAAGAAAATCCATATTAAACTTAGATGGGACCAAACACATTTATGTCACTTCCTTTGGGAATGGCAGACAAGAAAGGTCTTTAGAAAATCATTGGAGAATTAACCGATATTGACAAAATGGGAAAGAGCAGGAAAATTGGCCCAATGTTTAGAATAAGCTCCATCATGTAAATGCTGGGTGGCCCATGTTGTCACTAAAGTGATCTGATATTGCTCACCCCGCAAGGTATTTAGAGAGTGGTTTTCTGGAATTACCCTGCAAACCTCTTAGGGGAATCTGGATTTTTGCAGTCTGACTAGATGTGTCATGGTACACAATGCATGTCACTGAAGGTACATGCAACACACAGTAGGAATAAGGTAGCAAAATTGATTACAGGTTAACCTGTTCGCACACAAAATAAAATTGAAAGATGCTAGAAAATAGGACCATTATTGCTCAGACATCTTACAGTTAAAAATTCTGCCTTAAATAAACCTGCAATCTTTTGATTGGCTGACTGCACATTTGGAAAAGGCAACTGCCTTATGGGATGAAAACAAAGAAGAATAAGGACCAGCATGGAAAGGTAAGTGCTACCTGTTAGCTTATAAATGAACAGAACAATTGCAAACTGAAAATGAGTAGGTAGACTCAAATATATATGGATCTTACCGAAGACCAACAATTTGACCAAAGAGTGTTGCCTGTGGTTACACAGATTGGTGCAGACTTGTTGGTGAAGCCTCGAAGGCTTCTGGGAGAGATTTCCCGATACTGAACATATATGTTTTTTGCCAAACCTGCAAAAATAAGAAACTGACTTGTTGAACATGTGTGGATGGGCAATCAATAACCCGAGGAGAAGGCTTATACTGGAGACAAAAAGTGGGGAAGACAATGTGGAGTTTGGGTTGGGAGCAGCATGTCTTCATGCCCACCACATTTACCATTACTACATTTATCCTAAATGCAAGGCCTAGAGTGTCATTCTTATTAAATGGCCCCCATTGTCACTTTTTTCAACAGGCTAATAGAAGATTATTGAGAATAATTTTGTCTGTTTTCTTAACAAACCTACAGTGCTAATATGATACCTAATGTAAAGCATAGATAAAACGTCCCACAATAATTAATTCATATATCCTCCAATCTTGCTGAGCCCAAGACCCAGGGAGGCTGTTATGCCCAAAAGATCACCAATATAATATGAGATCGCCTCCTACAGAAAGAAAGAGAATAGTAAATGTAAGGGATCACCCACGTTTTCCATCAGAAAGAAATGGATCATCAGGCATGTCTTGCTTAATGAGTTATCAGTAGGAGTAAGGCATAAATGCTTATTAATGCACCGTGTAGTTATGTGTTCATGGCTCATATTGAGAACAAAAGTACTCACTTTCAAATCTTTTGCTGAGGTACCCGGACACCAGTGATCCTAGTAGTCCACCAACACCGTACACAGAAATGGCTGTGGACACAGCGGGTGACCTTCTCTTCAGGACTGAGTGATCCATACCTTCCTATCCAAGCCGTCTGATTGATAAAGCTTTGGAAACTGCAGGGACTGAATTGAGGTGGTGTGGCAAAACACTGGCCAGAGAAAGAGAGATAACCTATTGACCATTTGATTGTGGTTATTGCACTGCTTGTGCATTCTGTACCTATTGGGGCAGATTTATCAAGCTGTCTGAAATCAAATTTTTCTAGTTGCCAATGGCAACCAATCACAGCTCCCCTTTAAAATATTCATTGAGCACTGGTAAAATGAAAGCTGAGCTGTGATTAGGTTGCCATGGGCAACAGAATATTCTGACTTCAGACAGCTTGATAAATCTGCCCCCATTGTGTTTAATATAGGGAATCAACTCATCAGAAGACTTGGACTGCCCCACAAGTGGATCCACTATGGGCACTGAACTAGGTGGCTTTTAGGCCTTGCATAAGCATGTGCATACAGAATATCCGCACTTTATTTTATTTCACCTATTCCTAAATAATATCGTTACATTATGTAAGAAGCTTCACCTTATTATTTATTGCTGCATATGCATTGGATAACTGTGAGGGAATCTAGTATGTATGTCTAGCACCAGTATCATTCCGTCCTAGGCTCCACCTTCTTAGTCATACTGTGAGAGTACTGGGCCTCAAAACTGATTTTACTGGTCGGGCCTAGCAATCCTTACTCACAAGAAGGGAAGTCTGACGGTGCTGTCACATTGGTAATCATTGACCATTGTCATCCTATAACCCCATAGATGTGGAGGACTGCCTCTGTTTGCACAAAACAGAACTGATTTTACTGGTGGCCTCAAATCCTTACAATCACAGAAGGGTATTCTGACGGTGCTGTCACATTGGTAAATCAATTTGACCATGTCATCCTACACCCCTAGATGTGGACACTGCCTCTGTTGGCACAAAAGAGTTCAAGCGGTTGTTTACTTTACAACCAGGATCTGGATTGAAAACCAAACACGTTATGTGCTGTTGTGCACTCTTCCTGGCGCGGTTCTACAGTACTGTTCGTTTCTTATGCCCTTTTTTAATTCAAAAAAGGCTTTATATGATCGCCTGGAGCCCCTCTGGCTCATTTGCATAATTTTTAAAAGCCTTTAAAAAAACAAACAGACATTAGAAGCTAACCAAGAGCGGATCAAGGTACCAAGGATCACTGGATCGGGTATGTCATTAGAAGGTAGATAGAGAGATGATAAAAATTTAGTGACCTAGACAGGATCAACAAAATAATGTTGTTTGGTAATGATGAATCATGATAATTATGAAATATGTTAATATTGTTTAATTTTTTTTTATTAGTTATAAAGAATTGGGCTGCACAAAGTAAAAAGAGAAGTCCTGCTACCGTAACCGATGAGCTGATCACTGATATTTGGTAACCAAAAAGGCACACCATTACCTATACCAAGTATAATATCAATGGAGAATCGCTCCAGTGTTGACCCTATTTTAATACAAAGAAATCAAGAAAACAGGGCTTTAATATTTCCCTCAATTTCATCAATGCAATACTCAGAATGATAGGTTTGTGTGATACACCTGCTGAGAGTCCATGGATAGATGTGACTTTGCTGATAAAATCATCACAAAGCTGTGATAAATCTTGCCAATGTAGGATAGATTCATATTTTATCTGATATATGAAACCCTACACTGTTTTGAAAACCTTCGACCTACAAAAGCTGTTCAACATGGGGCACATTTACTACCCCGGTCAGTCGCGACCAGCGGCGTCGTTCTCTTGCACAGGGAAATTCGGGTCCGGCGGGATTTAAGATGGTAGTTCCCCGCCGTCCACCAGGTTGGGCACTGCAGCGAGCGCCGAAATAACTCTTCAACGCCCGGGAATGCACCATCCCATTAGAGGTGAAGGTGAGCGCTCCCCAAGCGACCTTGCCGGTTTTTTAAATGCGCGTTTTTTTTTTTTTCCGAACTCGGGTTTTCGTTCGCCACGCCCCCCGATTTCTGTCCGCTCCATGCCGGCCCCCGATGCGCCACAATCCGATCGCGGTTCGCCAAAAACACCGGGGCAATTCATGTACAGCGCGCAAATCGAAATAATTCGGGTAACACGTTCGGGAACCGAACGGGCCTTAGTATGACCCCCAATGACCATTTTTTCCATGAATTCACCTGGCATGGGCAATGACTTTTTAAGGCATAATCCTGATAAGCTGTCGAATGTTGTACAATCCAGAATACTTCCTATTTGCTCCTTTAACATGAAATCCAGACTGTTTGCATCTTTAGTGGAGGCATACAAGTCCTTCCGTCTGAATTATTAACTATTAAAAGGGGTTGTCCACTTTCAGCAATAATCTGATATTGATTGTGTAAGTGAGAAGTTCTACAGTTTCCAATATACTTTCTGTATCAGTCCCACTCGTGATTCTCTTCTGCTTGCTGTCCTAACTATAGAATTTTCTATGTTTACTTTCATTGTTAGAAATCTGTCATGGTCATATGGACGGACATCATTGCACAATATAATCCGTTATAATCACAGAGCCATGATTACGTCTTGATACTAACGGCTTGTGCACCTGCGTGTCCTATGTCAGATTTTCTATCCAACTTGGAGTAAACATATAAGGCCTTTCTTAGAAGGACATCAAGCATAGATCTAGAAAACCACTGAGGAATGATACAGACAATATATGGGAAATTGTATCTTCTTACTACACAATCATCATAGTATCATATTAATATTAGGCTGAAAAAAAGTTTTACCCCATAACCCGACCTGATATTTTTTCTCTCCAGAAAGGCATCCATGCCTCTCTTGAAACATTGTACTAGAGTGCCATACAACCTCCTGCCGGCAGAGAGTTCCATAGTCTCAACTGCTCGTACAGTGTAAGACCTTGGTCTTTGTTGAATGGTCAGATCGCCTCTCATCAGAGGCGTAATAGGAATGCCCCCTTGTTCCTGGTCAAGGGCTAGGTTAAAAGATCTTTGAGAGAGTCTGTATCTTTGTTCAGGTTATTTGTACATTGTAATGGCTCCCCTCAGTCATCTTTTTCTAAACTGAAAATCCCATTTTGTTAATCTTCTTGTAGAAATGTTCCAGTTCTCTATGTCCTATATATTCTATATATCACTTACATGCTGGAAAGTGGACAACACCCCTTAAATCCTTTTTGGATTTCAATAATAGTTTCTCGGCAAACCCAGTGTAACGTAATAAAATATATTTTCCCTGCTTTGGGATAAAACTTTGAAACAGTATTTAGTCCCCACGGTCCTGCTGTCTGGGAATAAAGCACACGGGTTACATGGTGTGTACGAACAATCAGTGGCTTAGCGTGGTCCTGGTGATGCTGAATACTGTTCGACCAGAAGTGTAAATGGTTAGCCCACAGTGGTGTTTTTGGTCCGTTCTAACCAATGCTTTTCAGTGCGTTTTAAAAAGTCATAACGTGTTTGACTGCTTTGCTCATTTTAATAGGATAAGCACCAAAAGCAGTAAACGTCAAAACGGTCAAAAACAGTAGGCTGGCGCCACATGTGGCGCCAGCCTTAGGCTACATTCCACACGATGTATGCCCGCCAACCATATTACGGCGGCATACATCGGCGCTGCGGAGAGGCACAGGGATGAGCTCAGCTCACCCCCGCCCTCTCGCATAGTAATATACGTGCTCTCGGCCGTATTCCGTAGAAACTTCCCCGGCCATAGAAGGTGGGAGCGTGAGCGTAAAAACAAATATATGCCAATACATATGTCCCCGTATACTACGTCTCCTATAACGTTCGTCTTAATGACGTGTAAACTTAAACTGGCTAAACGCATGCTCTAAAGTACAAAACGCCACTTGTGCAATCATCCCAGGTGCAAGCCACACGTATTTTAACACATGAGTTTCAAAAGCAATACCACAGCTAAAGTGATGATTTTCTATAAAAGAGAAATTGGCATTACAACAACTGTGTTGACAGTTTGTGTTTTGTAATGCAAGTGTAACATACACTTTAATTAGGCAAATCCTCTCTTCACCTGTTTAAATACTTGTGTTAAACGCTGTGAATGCACCCTTGTAAGCTATTGTCAATGTTCTTTTCCATACTAATGGTATTATCTGAAAGCAGGTATGAGTTATTTTTGTAACTTTCCAGTCGTACTTTTGCTCCTGACATGTATCATCAAAATAGATAATAGAATGCCTAGTTCATGTGTAATCTTCTTATATTTTCTTCTCCTGATTCATGTTCGCATTTTCATCTCTTTGTCTAAAATTATATCAACTGTGAGTATAAATAATGCCATTTTTTATACGTTGGTTTCTCCATGAACAGACAGCTACAGTAAGAATATGGCACGTTTATTATGACACTATGTAAGTGCAGGCTCAAAAACTGAAGAAGAAGGATTAATCGTTACTTTTAAATGTATGGACAAAGTTTGCTATAATGCTATTAATGTTGTTTTACTTAAGGTTCTGCTGGAAAAGTTTTGGCCCTTCATTCTTGTGGATTTCCGACATCACAACTACTACACAAACATTGCTACAGATGTTTACCTTTTTAGATATAATAACCATTTTCAAAAGAATATCCCCTTTGTCACATTGGTAAAAGTAGTTAGGTCAGTCCGGGGTTTATACATGACTGTGTCAGAAGCCAAGGCTTGTGGGCAATTACTTACCCGGTCCATTCGTCAATCCATGAGGCGTTTCTGCGCGGATTCGGTCCGGCCAGGATTTATTAAGGTAGTTCCTCCCGCCGCGCTGAGTGAGCATCGTAACGCACTGGAATACACCGACCGGGCCGATGAAAGGTAATGCATTTTCGCTACACAAAGATAAATTTCCTACGATTTCCGTCCGCGTGCATGCCGTCGGCCGATGCGCTCACAATCTGATTGTGTGCGCCAAAAGCCCGGGGCAATTCAGGGAACATCGGCTCAAATCGAAAATTTTGAGTAACACGTCGGGAAAACGCGATCGTGACCCTTAGTAAAAAATGACCCCCTGGTGTCTCTATCTAGTCAGCGGTTCCAAAGTGCTGCCAGCTCTGTTTCTATTCCCACGATGTGCAATGGATGACCTTCTACATTTTCAGCTCTGTTCACTCTAAGGACTCACTCGATGTTGCACCTGAGGCAAGCGTGATTGTTTCTGATGTGAAGTAGGCCGAAAAAAGTTAAAAAATGGACACGTGTATCAAATATCCTTTAAGTGACACCCAAAGTAACCCTGTCACTTTTAACCATTTTCCTTCAATGTACCAATAAAATAATCAATTAAAAACAGACCACGAATGTTTTTGAAAACTTTTTTTAAGATAGTTTAAGAAATACTTCCTTAAAGGGGTATTCCGATTTCACAAATTAATGTTATTATTTGTATTATAACAGTTCTACAATTTTCCAATATCCTTTTGTATCATTCCTCACGCTTTTTCAACATCTCTGCTGCTTCTGTATTAGCTCGATTTTGACTACCAGTTGATGGAAATCGACTTGGTCACACAGGTGCCGGCTTGTTATCACACACAGCTCTGATTACTCTCTATGATACTAACGAGATGTGGCAACCTTTGTGACCATGGCAGAGTTCGTCCTACGGTATAACCATACCTCTGTAAACAATGGCAGAAAGCGAGATTAGATCACTGTTAGTAGTTGAAACGAAATATATTGGAAAATTGTATATGGTTTTATAAGCAAATATAACATTAATTTGCTGAAATGAGATACCCTTAATGTATATACAGCGTTCCCCTACTTAAGGACACCGACTTACAGACAACCCATATTAGACAGCCCTTTGACCTCTGGTGTAGCTTTCTGAATGCTTTACTTAGTCCCAGACTCCATGATCAGCTGTAAGGTGTCCTGTAATGATCTTTAATTAGTAATCTTGGTCCCATTAGCAGCGGAAAGGTTTAAACTCCAATTGTCACTGGGTCCAAATTTTTTTTTGTCTGATCTACAATTATAAAGTATACAGTCCAACTTACATAACAATTCCACTAAAACAACCTCCAGACCATCTGTATCGTAACCCCCGGGACTGCCTGTATTGTAACATTTTTGTTGAGTTATAGGTGTACTTACCCACTCTGAGAGAACCCTGGCCATGTCGTAATGATGAGATATGTTTTTGTCCACGCTGATGAACTTTTACAAGCTCGAACTTTACCCCATAAAAAGTACGCAGGGTTTCATTGGTTTGATTTGGATCATTACTGGTCATCTAGAGCCAAATCCATGACAATATTTACTATAAAGCACTGGAGAAAGACTAATATGAGCACATGGGTCTTATGTCGATTCTTCCCCTTCTCCCATCTCCACCTATTTTATTTTATAATTACTTCCGTGCCCTTCTAACACGTTTTACAAAGTCCTCATAACTGTTTATTTTAACAGCTGCTCTGCTCCGGTGGAAACCATAACCTTAGTTCGGTGCCATTTCTGTTATTCTTTAACCTCATATCTTCTGAGCCCAGGATACCTCTCCTTACTCCTATACCCTCTGCCCATGTTGCCCACTTCCTTACAGCTCTTTGTTGGTTGGCTGGTCAGGGTATAGTCTCTTTATACAAAGGTATCCATAGAATGGGTATAAAACCATCAGAAAGGAATTTATTGAAGGTACCCTGTACCCTGGATAACTGCCTAGTGGATCAGTAACTGGCGGGGAGCTAGGGGCAATTACCTGTTGTTTGTCTAACTTTACTGATGAAGAACGATAATCTGAAAAAAGATATAAGCGCCAAGATTATGGTAGCAATTAGTATATATCTGATTCTCACCATTCACATTATTAATTTCGAATGCCTTTGCAGTATCTTTCTAAGTTTGGTATTAAATGTGCTCATGGGGCTTCCATTGTTCCAGTTTTCAGAGTCCAACTTTTTGTGCCCCTGAAGGTGCATCTCTGGCCAATTTGAAAATGACAGTTCAACGTGTGATGTGTGTACACTGTGGGGCACATTTACAAAGCAGTGCGCCATTTTCTTCAACCTTGCACATTCTTTTAGAAGCAAAAAAAAGCTTGCAAGGTATTTTACTAAGGCCGTCCCACTTTGTCGCATGTGACCGTTTCAAATTTCTGCACGAAGGGGGAGTTCGTGCTCAGTCGGACCGTTTGCCAGATTTAAAACATGCAAATCCCAAAGAAATGTGTTGCACGCCCCTTGTTAAAGTGCACCAAAAGTGCAGGGCCGAGAGGCAACTTGATTCATGCAGAACGTGCGCCCGGATCTGAATCTAGCACAACTCTGCACTATACAGCAGGCACACTGCACATAGTAAGTCTGCACTGTTCTTAGTAAAAATGCTCCCCGTTCTGGTATTCAAATTTTAAAACTTTAAAATTATTAGTAAAATGTATAAACGATACTACCAGGTTAAAAGTAAATCACCTACAAAAACTATAAAAAGACAACATCACAATTTACATGCAGTCTAGCACCAGCAAACCTATAAACCTATATATGCTAAGCACTAATAAATGACAACAAATGTACAGATAAGCATCATACAAATAAAATATCTTTATTAGTATATTTCCAAAACAGAGTTCAGATGGCACAGAATCATCTTCAAATTAAAAAAGATACACAGACTTATAACAAAACCAGTGGGCATATGGAGAACAGATCCCTTTTTTATTGTATTAAAAAGATAAAATATATGCTTTTATGCAGCTCAAAAAGCTCACTTATATAAGAAGAGCCTTCTCTAAAATTACGATCCCTCTAATTTAACTTAAATAATATGTAAATATATTACAGACGGTCCAGTATAATGTTTCTTAAAGAAATGTTTCCATAGGAGTTAACCTCTACATAGCGCCATCATTTAACCATCGTTAAACAGGTCATTCTTTTATACAATATAATCGCTGACCGATGTCTTCTAAAAAAGACTTTAAAGGGCCTGCCACGTTCCTCATGTCTTTTTGTAAATGTGGAACGTGGGGAGATAATAGTAAATTTACCATAAAACACTGCATAGTACTACATACAAGATTTATATGGGACTAGTCTGGCAATGTCATCGCATTGAGTATCTGCTGCATGTTATAAGTAAAGAAACCATGCTGTGAAACAGTTTACAGAAAGTTACATCGGAGCTCTGATAGCAGCTAGGTTCTAGCTGTCTCTGCCTGTACATAGTGCCAGACTAGAACGTGGGAGGGGTTTAAGGTATAATGATCCTCAACATCCGCTGCAGAGACCGAAAGAGAACGTTCTGTAGAATCACAGCTAGGATGAGGTATCTAATAGGAAAAAGTGGAGGGGAGAATCTTGCAACTATTTCTGTAGGAGACTTTTGCAACTAAGCACTAAACACACTCACCCTGCTACACCTCTCTGCTGTCTGTTAACCACATTCAACTTTGTGAGCTGGAGCCACGCCCCTCTGCGGATCATAAGAGAAAATCACACAGCCAGAAGACAGCTAGTGGAAAGTATAGGTAAAGTTAGGAAGAAGCAATGAAAACTGTTTGCACTAGGTAATCTCGATAATATTTTGCAACAATAAACGGAGGGGCCCAGCAGGGCTTGTGTATGTGAGGCTATCAATTTTCAATAAGTAACATCCATCTTCTTTTTAAGCAGGTTAAAACATATGTTCTAAAAAGCAATTATGTAGAGGCAAATGTACATGAAACACCCGACTTCAGACGACCAGTTAAAGACGGATCCCTCGCCCCAACGTGCGAACCAAGGGTGCTGGTGAGCTCTCTGGATGTTCTATAAGTCCCAGACTGCCAATATCAGCTGTAAGGTGTCTAGAATACACTTTAATTGCAAATACTTGGTCCAAGTACAGCAAAAATGTTAAAATACAATTGTCATCACATGGGGTAAAAAAAAATTTTTTGGTCTGGATCTACAATTATAAATATACAGTTAAGACTCAACTTCATTTAAAACAAACCTAGGGAACCTATCTAGTTATTTAACCCTGTACTGTCTGTATGTTTTTTACATGTTTCAATAAAGAAGATCGGTTTATTAATATGTAGCTTCTCAATTCACCAGAACCAGAGGCGGAGCCCTCCTGTTTACAGTCGCAAAAACTCCCATCCTCTGGAGGGCGGACCAGCTGACCTAAACGAACACGGCCACTTCAATATTAATGAAACCAGAGCAATATAGCAGGTAACTGGATTGACGTTCAGACCCTCCATACCCCTTATCATTTTTGTGGCTCTTTGTTGAACCCTTTCCAGCTCCAGAGAATTTTTCTTATGGACCGGAGCCCAGAACTGGACAGCATATTCCAGGTGAGGCCGAACCAATGCCTTGTACAGTGGTAATATTATATCCCTATCCCGAGAGTCCATACCACTTTTGATACAAGACAAGATCTTGTTGGCTTTAGAGGCAGCTGATTGACATTGCATTCTGTTATTTAATATATGATCTGCTAGTACCCCCAGGTCCTTCTCAACAAGGGACTCTCCCAGATTTACTCCCCCAAGGACATATGTTGCTTGTGGATTATAAGCCCTCAGGTGAATAACCTTACACTTATCCACATTGAACCTCATTTGCCAAGTGGATGACCAAACACTCCATGTCACCCTGCATGTGGATGTCCAAGTCCCCCTGCAGCCTATGAACATCCTCCATAGACTGTATAACACTACAGTGCTTGGTGTCACCTGTAAAAACAGTGCTATTAATTCCTACCTCTGAATCATTAATAAATATATTAAATAGTAGTGGGCCAAGCACAGAACCCTGGGGTTCACCACTCATAACTGGTGACCAAGTAGGAATCATTGACCACAACTTTCTGGATACGATCCTTCAGCCAGTTTTCAATCCAATTGCAAATTATTCCTGCCAAACCAATAGACCTTATTCTACCCATCAGGCATCTATGAGGGACAGTGTCAAATGCCTTTGCAAAGTCCAAGAACACAATATCCGCAGCAGCTCCTCCACCCAGGCATCTGCTTACCTCTTCATTGAAGCAGATCAGGTTAGTCTGACAACTTCTATCCTTAATAAACCCATGCTAGCTGTCACTTATCATACTATTCGATTTCACTCCGGTATATAGTCTTTTACTAACCCTTCTGATATTTCCCCCACAATGGAAGTTAAGCTTACAGGCCTGTAATTGCCTGGCAAAGTTCTAGAGCCTTTTTTAAATATTGGCACAACATTTGCCTTGCGCCAGTCACTTGGCACCACACCAGACATTAAGGAATCCCTGAAAATTTTAGAGAGTGGTACAGCAATAACAGAACTAAAGTTCGGTGTAACCCAGAGTTCTTTTACACATTGATTTAGATTGGATCATGTCTACATTCAGCCAGTCTAGTATATTACAGGATGCATGACCCGCACTGGCACCACCCTTGTAAGTATTGAAAGCCTCAGGTGACCCGCCAGATTTATATTTTTTGAATGCCCTCTTTTTATCATTAATTGCTCTTTTAACTGTAGCTGTAAGCCACACGGGGTGTTATCTAGCCCGTCTATACTTGTTACCTATTGGAATAAAGAAGTATAATTAGAAGTATAATGACCCAGGACAGATTTGAATTTCTCCCATTTAACATTAATGTCATCATGTGATAGCATTTGATCCCAGTCTATATCCTGTAGCGCAGCCCTGAATTTCTGGAAATTAGCCTTTTTAAAATTATCTGTTTTTGCTTTTTACAGTTTAACCCCTTCCCAACATTTGACGTACTATTACTGCATGGCGGGAGGTGCGTTCCCGCAATATGCGGTAATAGTACGTCAGTGTAAGTATTGAAAGCCTCAGGTGACCCGTCAGATTTATATTTTTTGAATGCCCTCTTTTTATCATTAATTGCTCTTTTAACTGTAGCTGTAAGCCACACGGGGTGTAATCTAGCCCGTCTATACTTGTTACCTATTGGAATAAAGAAGTATAATTAGAAGTATAATGACCCAGGACAGATTTGAATTTCTCCCATTTAACATTAGTGTCATCAGGTGATAGCATTTGATCCCAGTCTATATCCTGTAGCGCAGCCCTGAATTTCTGGAAATTAGGCTTTTTAAAATTTTCCCATCTGTTTTTGCTTTTTACAGTTTAACCCCTTCCCAACATTTGACGTACTATTACTGCATGGCGGGAGGTGCGTTCCCGCAATATGCGGTAATAGTACGTCATGCATCCTTAACGGAGACGGCGCCAGAAGCTGTGGGTGTCGGCTATATATTATACCCTCTAACACCCGTGGTGTTAACACCTACCGCGGCGTGTTTGGGGCATTTAACAGGGAATCTGACCCCGCGGCGCTTTCACCGCCATCAAGGCCATCACGTCCCCTCCATAACCCACATTGACACTGGAGATGGCGATAAATCACTTTTTAAAGCAAATTCTGGACTGGGCAGAATATTGGCAAAATTTTCAATTCACTGCTTCTTCTACTTCAAAAAACTTGTTAGGGTGTTAGACGTGCGGTTGGTCGGCTATATATATATAGCCAACACCCCAGCTTTGGTCGTTCTCGCCTACGTTAGGATGAATGACGTGACTTAATTAGCATATTGCGGGAACGCACACCTCCGCCATCAGGAATGTACGTCAAATGTTTGGAAGGGGTAAACTGTAAAAAGCAAACAGATAATTTAAAAAGGCTATTTCCAAAATTCAGGGCTGCGCTACAGGATATAACTGGAGCAAATTGCTATCACAGTATGACATTAATGTTAATAGGGGGAGACTAATTCATCCGTCCTGTCACGCTTAACCTTCCTCCTTACTTCCAGGCTGGCATCCCATACTGTACGCCTGCCCTTAAATCTCCCTCACCCCACTTCCTCATCCAGAACCTCCACCCCCTACCTTCTTTCCCATCTTTTCTGTTTGAGAAATTCAAATCTGCTGGGTCATTATACTTTAAGTATACTTCTTTATTCAATAGGTAAAAGTATAGACGGGCTAGTAACAACCCCGTGTGGCTTACAGCTACAGTTAAAAGAGCATTAATGATAAAAAAGAGGGCATTCAAAAAATATAATCTGGCGGGTCACCTGAGGCTTTCAATACTTACAAAACACTTACCAAATAGAAGGAAATAGAATCAGCCAAAATACAAAATGAAAGACGGGTGGCCAAAGATAGCAAAACAAATCCCAAGAAATGTTTTCAGTATATCAAAGCGAAAAAAATGGGGCATTGGTAATTGAAGAACAAGAGAGGGGGCGGAGATACTTAATGGCTTTTTCAGCTGCGTTTATACAATAGAAGAAAGAACTTCTGACGTGGGTGGTGCCAGTGCGGGTCATGCATCCTGTAATATACTAGACTGGCTGAATGTAGACATGATCCAATCTAAATCAATGTGTAAAAGAACTCTGGGTTACACCAAACTTTAGTTCTGTTATTGCTGTACACTCTCTAAATTTTCAGGGATTCCTTAATGTCTGGTGTGGTGCCAAGTGACTGGCGACAAGGCAAAATGTTGTGCCAATATTTAAAAAAAGGCTCTAGAACTTTGCCAGGCAATTATAGGCCGTAAGCTTACTTCATTGTGGGGGGAATATTAGAAGGGTTAGTAAAGTCTATCATACGGAGTAAGTGAAAGCGATAGTTATGATAAGTGACTGCTAGCAGGTTTATTAAGATAGAAGTGTCAGACTAACCTGATCTGTCAATGAAGAGGTAAGCAATGCCTGGGTGGAGGAGCTGCTGCGGATATTGTGTTCTTGTACTTTGCAAAGGCATTTGACACTGTCCTCATAGATGCCTGATGGGTAGAATAAGGTCTATTGGTTTGGCATGAAAATTTGCAATTGGATTGAAAACTGGCTGAACGGATCGTATCCAGAAAGTTGTGGTCAATGATTCCTACTTGGTCACCAGTTATGAGTGGTGAACCCCAGGGTCTGTGCTTGGCCCAATACATTTAATATATTTATAATGATTCAGAGGTAGGAAATTAATAGCACTGTTTTTACAAGGTGACACAGCATGTAGGGTTATACAGTCTATGGAGGATGTTCATAGGCTGCAGGGGATGGACATCCACCATGCAGGGTGACATGGAGTGTTTGGTCATCCACTTGGCAATGAGGTTCAATGTGGAAAGTGTAAGGTTTCACCGAGGGCTTATAATCCAAAACAACATATGTCCTTGGGGGAGTAAATCTGGGAGAGGTCACCTTGTTGAGAAGGACCTGGGGGTATACACAGATCATATATTAAAATAGTGCAATTGTCAATCAGCTGCCCTAAAGCAACAAGATCTTGTCTTGTATCAAAAGTGGTATGGACTCTCGGGATAGGGATGTAATATTACCACTGTCACAAGGCATTGGTTTCGCCTCACTGGAATATGCTGTCCAGTTCTGGGCTCCGGTCCATAAGAAAAATTCTCTGGAGCTGGAGAGGGTCAACAAAGAGCCACAAAAATGATAAGGGGTATGGAGGTCTCAGGTTGAGGAAAGATTAAAACAACTAGATTATTAGTCTGGAAAAGAGATGACTAAGAGGGGACATTATTAATTATAAAAATTGTATAATGAATGGTCCATACAAAAAATATAGTGGTAAGTTGTTCCATATTAAATCAAATCAAAAGACAAGGGGGGTCGTCTCTGTTTGGAGAAATCAAAGTTTAATCAAAGTTTAACTGTGGGATAGCCTGCCTCAGGCGCTGGTCACAGCAGGGAAAGCAGAGAGCTTCAAGAAGGTACTAGATGCCTTTTTACACCTAAATAACACTGATGGTATGTTATATGAATTTTTCCCATAATATCTTCCTCACCAATCATTCCGTTCCTTAGTTGAACTTGATGGAACATGTGTCTTTTTCAACTGTAAATTATGATATTATGATATTTTTGTACTTGGCCACATCATCTTTCCTCAAGTGCCACAGTTGTCCTGTCCTGCAGGTGAAAAACACCCCTGCTGCCACGTCAGCAGGGAGGGGATTGTATTGGCCAGTGATGGGCAGTACCTGGTTTTCTCCACACATATCACTTAAAATTAACACAAAAAGTTCAATCTTTTCTCATCAGAGCAGAAAATCTTATTTCTCAAAGTCTGGGAGTCCATCAGTGTTTTTTTTGCAAACTGTATGAGATTTCCATATTGTCATGCAGGAGAGGATCTGTGGGCAGACTCTGCCATAAAGCCCCGATGGGGGAGGGCTGCAGTGATAGTATTAACTTTGTGGAACTTTCTCCCATCTCTGGAACCTTGATCTTGGGGTTCTTCTTTAACCTCTCTCACCAAAGGCTCTTCTCCTACGATAGCTGTGTTGGCTGGGATGGCCAGATCGAGGAAGAGTTGCTGTTGTCCAAACTTCTTCCATTTAAGGATTATGGAGGACACTGTGCTCTTAAGAACTTGAGTTAGCAGAAAATATTCTTTGTAACCTTGGCCAGATCTGTGCATTGCCAGAATTCTGTCTTTGAATTCTTAGACCTCATGTTATCATGTGCTATTTGACATTCACCTGTGGCTGTAAGGTTTATATAGACCGGTGTGCCTTTCCTAACTAAAATAATAATAATCTGTATTTATATAGCACCATCAAATTCTGTAGCGCTTTACAAATCATAGGGGACATATATAAATTAATATGAAATCACATACAGTTATAGGAGTAATATGAGTGAGGGACCTGCTGCAAGAGCTTACATCAGTTTATAAAACACAGCTGGACTCCAATGAAGGAGGAGAACCATCTCAAGTGGATCAGAAGGAAATTGACTATGGGGATTAAATATGAGTGTCACAGTAAAAGGTCTGTGTCACGGCCATACCGTGATCCAAGGGTGTCAGCTAGTACCTCTACATTTCCCGCGGTAGTCCAGAGGGTCCAATGGTCCACAGACTCCTCCCTGGACTTCCATAGAGGACTTTCCTGCCTGGTACTCCAAGTACCCTCCGTTGTCTGTGTGCCGTTACAGTCTGAATACTTATGACCATGTGATTTTCAGTTTTTCTTGTTAATTAGAAAAAATATTACATTTACATTTTTTTCTGCCAAGGTGGAGTGCAGAGTGTACATTAATGGCAACAAAAATGACTTTTTAATCTTACCATTGGGCTACATAAAAAAAGAGTGAAAAATATAAAGTAAATACTTTTTGTACCCAAAGTACATAAATGGTAATATGTACAAAGCGCCATATGGTATATGTTAGTAACTAATTTGGTAGCAAAGATATCAGTTTGAAAAAAACAGAACATTTTAATTGTGATATAGCTTTTTTATCTATTCTTTACTTAACTAGTTAATTAGTTAATTCATTTCCAAAAATACATAGATTTTTTTTATTGGTTTAATACAATTCTAAATTCAAAATATTTTCCGGTGTTTTAGCTATGCACAGGATTGGGACCAGGAGAGTATCAATCTGAAATTAATGAAATTTTGGCTGAACAGAGATGCGCAAGAAGTCTAAAACCTGAATATCATAGAGGCTGGTGAAAAAAACCATATCCAAAGTTGGCACTCTACATTGTGATTGTTATTACTTTAACTCTTAGCTGTCCGGTGTCAGGTGCAGTTAAGTAATTTCATTTTCCTACATAAACAAATGTGCTCGGAGCTTATGTCTTCATGTTCATTGGTCCCACTTTCAATACTTGGCCTGTGCCTTGTATGTCATATCACGCTACCTAAACAAGACATTGGTTTGTTGAAATATTGTTACAGGCGGTCCCCTATTAAGAACACCTGACTTACATACAGTTGAAAATATTGTTACAGGCGGTTCCCTACTTAAGAAAAAACCTGACTTACACTCGAACCCTAGTTACAAACGGACCTCTGGATTTTGGAATTTACTGTACTTTACTCCTAGGATACAATAAGCAGCTGAACAAAGTATACAAAAGTGTTGCAATTAAGATTTATTGTTTTTCCTGGTCTTATGAACATCCAACATTTTTAAAATCCAATGGTCACAGAGACCAAAAGAATTTTGACTGGGGTTACAATATAAAAGTATACGGTTCCGACTGCATCCAAACTCACTTAAGAACAAACTACAGACCCTATCTTGTATGTAACCCGGGGACGTTGTATTGACTCTAATGTAACTGGGGGGCCACTGTGTTGATTTTTTCCCTTAAAATGTCTTTCAGATTTCTATTATGCAAGCAGTGTTTTTCTCAATGCTGGTTTACCTCCAGAAAATATTCCTTATATATCTCTAGGAAGGGAGGTTTTGAGCTTATGGCTGTCATGTTATGTGGAGTATTGTAATAAATGTATCCACCCACAATGGCATTGACATATGCAAAGCTGTAAGAATGTTTGATGCACGGTAATTTTTATGGCCAAACACAATAACAGAAGTACCCAATCTAAAAATTTTAAATATTTAATGGATGCAATTCCTATCCAAAGTAAGTGACGTTTGTAGAATAGTAAATTTATCATTACTTATGCTCAAGCGATGATTGAAACAAATGAAATTATAATTGTGTAATCCATAATAAGGAGCGCTCTGTTACATTGATGACCATGTATATTTTTTTATATAAAATGGTAAACCAGGATGTCGGGGAGTTTTACTTTAACAAAATATGTTTTTTTACAAATGTTATTATTTTAGAACTCAAATTTCACCTTAATAATGATGTTGTCTAATAGATAGGCCCAATACTAAGACTACTATGGCTAACATATACCCTTACCAGTACCTCAGTAACACCATCAGGTGTCAGGAGAAGCCCAATTGCCAATTTAGTACCTGACCATCTATAGGTTCTCCCACCCCAATTTTATCTGGTGCTGCTTTATTGTATCTAGCTGGTTATTAAAAAGGTAGGGGGAATTCACATTGCTTTTGTTTCATTTACAAAAAAAAGACATAGGGGCTTATTTACTAAGGGTCCCGTGGCCACATTTCCGTTGGGTTTTCTGAGTTTCAGGGATCGCGCACTGGGACAGGATTCAGTAGGTGATTGAATATCAGGGGCGGGCGTCAGACGATCCGACGATTCGGACAAACCACGGGATTTAATTTATAATTGTGTCGCAACATGCACTGACATACATCGGGAGGAAGATCGTGAACTTCGGCGGACCTGATCGGGGAAGCGACACATTCAGTAAATCGGGCGATGATCTCTTGAATCGCGGCATCCTCTCCGGGACCGGGTTAGTAAATGTGCCCCATAAGGTCCCGCCTTTTTCTATAACCGGGCCGATACAATAAGCAGCGGCAGCCTGATATTTTTGGGCTTTTCCAACCCAATAATACCAGCCTGCGGCTGCACAGTATTTGGCCATTTAGGATGATCTGTACTGGATTGTACACCTGGTGGATGGAGGTACTGGGGTAATGGTAAGGGGGCTAGTGTAAACTTTTTCAAGCACTACACTAAGCCCAGGTCTTAGTTATAGTCCATATATTCAAAACCACCATTACTAAGATGAAATGAAATTAAAATAAAAAATCCCCCAAAATAAGCAGAGCAAATATGGAAACGTAAGAAAAAAATGGTGTAGGCGGGAAGGGTTAATTATGTATAATTTAAAAAGGATTTCTGGGGAAAATGCAGGCCACCTGCAAGTAAACGTGAATTGCCCATTAAAATGGGAGCATGTGCTGTTGTGAGCGGCACAGCACATGGGCACAGTGCAGTGGGTAGGGGTCCTTGCATAATAGTAAATTATGATGCAATGAGTCCTTGTTGCCGATGTATAACAGTTGTTCCATGACCAAACATGTTGTTTTGCAGAGGTCCAATCCTGACAGAACTCCTAGAAAGTCCATGCAGAATTCACTTTGACTCGAGGATCTGGTTTTAAAATTTGCATATCACAGATCTTTGCTACTTTGAAGTCAACTTTCAGTTAATGACATATGGTTTCCTTATTTGCGATGTGATGATAGAGCACTGTGGAAGAAAAAGTCCTGTTGCTCGGATGTTATGGGTTCATGGCAATTATGTTAGGTGGTCTCACTGTCCACTTTGTCATTTCAGGCAAGAATCTTTATGTCTATCTTTACCCTTCCTGATCCAATGTAAAAATATCAAATGTAAAAATATTGAAGGAGAATTAAATAATATATTTCACTTCTCTCTCCCAGGGCTGGGCACATTGGATCCTTATTGCAGTGCTTTATCCGTTTTCTTGTTCATTCTTTCTATGCATGGGTCCAGGTATATTATAGTGCTCCCAAATCTGTCCATTTTTACTTAGTGTTTTTTGTACAGAATCGGATGTTGTCTGAATGAGATGGGTTAGACAAGACTTAAGGAAATCTATCATAAAGGGACATTTATCATGCTCAGTTTTAGACAGAAGAGCAGTGAAATAAATGCAAACTGGTGTAGTGCAACAACTTTTCACACTTTAAACAGCGAATATGCCACCTCAACACCATGTAGGTGTGAAGGGTGTAGAAGGGCATAGCGACCGGTACAGGGGCAGGTATTGGGGCGTGTTGTTTTGAAAAATTAGCAAACTTTCAATTGCTAGTCTTTGCCACAAAACTATGCCAGGTGCAGGTGGTTTTGCCCAGCGGCCGCCAGCTGTCAGATACATTAAAGGCTAAAACTCTGATGTATTGGCCGGACACAAGGGGGGGGGGGGGGGGATGGCAGTATGATATATCCCCTACCGTGACTGTGGTATTTTCTTAATTTATTATCGTGGCCCCTTCCTTCTAAAGTCAACTTTTATACATTATGCTAATGAGACGAAATGCTATGAACATATTTTCCATCTGCATTATCCTCCATGGGGAATTGGCTGAATAAATAAGTCTCCAAGATGTAATGAAATTCTGTAATTGTGTACAGGGACATTGACCATTGCAATAGTTAGTGAAATGTGCAGCCAATCTTCCCGTCCGTGCAATGTTTGGTGATTGTTAGTTGCCTCAAAATGGATTGGGACTATATATATTGGAATGATATTCCATTGTGGAGGTGAGTGTGCATCATAACAATTATCATTATTTTCCAGTAGGCCACTTTGTGTAATGTGATTATGTTTAGACTTTTCAACTGAGCTGAATAAAATAATAAGAATGGGACAGAGGCATCACTTGAAGCGCTGGGGCCCCTGCAAAATGTGTTGCGGGCCCCACCATAATGTATTGTGTTATAGTACTAATCTTCATTGGAAAGGTAAAACCCATATGGGACCCCCAGGCATTTTCGGCCGGTGTTGGATCACCCCCGCTCACCTCAATGGGGAAACTTAAATGAGTGGTCTGCCAGTTTCTGCAGACATGGCAGTTAAAAAGCTCCAATCTCCACCGTTGGGTGATTTCAGCCCCGCAAACCACATTTCATGGGACTGAGAGAGGCCTTAAAATCCGCCAAGTCAGACCGGTTTAAAACAACTCTGATCCTCCAGGGTCCTGGCTAACCTACGACCTCTGGACCTCAACCTCTCCTCATTTTCCCCTGTATTTTGTTGCATGGGAAAAACTGATGACTAAGAACACCCCTGCTCAGGATGAGGGGTCTGTGACTCCATTATTCCATAAGCCTACCTTCTGACTGGGTAGGACAGAGGTTTCTCTGTTGGAGGCTTCTTCTGACATCCACCTAGGCCAGATTGTTGATGGCGAATCCATTCCCACGCTGTAGTCCTTGAAGGGCCTCCATCCGATGTCCCAATGTCGTGGTGTAGCACAGAAACTGGACATCTACATAACCGCGGCACAGAACCACCAATGCATTCGGGGAGTCCCCACAGCCTGGAGCCTTGTTTAGACTGCCCTCTCACCACCAATGCGCTCTCCGCCATTATGGCCTGCTGCTAGAGGATGCCACCTCAGGTAGGCCAGGCTTATTTGGTTGCGTGGGAGGAAGTTCTTTCTGTTGAATAACGATGCAGAGTAGATAAGGCTTTTCAATTGTGATAAGAGGCCGTTCATTGTAGTGCTCAGGAAAGAATTATAAAATATTGTCTAGGTGGTACAGATGCCTCTCTGTGGTCTTTTCACAGAAATTTCCTCCGAATGTTTCAGACGTGATGATTGCGGAAGGGGAGCGTACTCCATACTTGGTGGGGCGTTAAGCTCTCCAATCTTTATGGAACAGGGTCTTGTGACACCTACACACCAGGCTCTGTGAAGAGGGATCACTTCATATCTCCACCATAATCTTTGTCGATCATACCTGGTACTTATTTCTTCTATTAATGAAAAGGGCCTCAATTACGTTTTGAATCGCAAGCTAGTACGGCTAACCTCCCACGATAGTCGGATAGTGGATTCAGGAACTGCGTGTTTACGTACAATGGAAGCGATTGTTAGTAGCCAATGATATTCGCAGATCGGGGGGGTGAAGGAGGCAGGCACGGGGCATTTCCTGTTTTTTAAGCAAGACTACACCAGGTCGGATCTGACATAGTTTTACTCACTGGCGGCTGGATACATAAAGAGGCCTATGTCTCTTGATGCATCCGGTGTAACAAGAGGGGGTGGGGCCAGTGCAGGAGTGATGGCATATGATAAATCTCCATCAATCTGTTTATTTTGAAAGGGAATCACATAATTGGTAAAAATCAATATGAACCTGTAGTTACAGTTAGTGATTTTTTTGAAATGTGGTGTTTTGCTGTAAATTATCTTCTACCAATGCAACCATAAAGATCTAATGATTTACCTTGAATACAACGATTGTGGTCTTTCTTCACCAATAGGAAATATGGAGGAGTCTCAGGGTAAAAATGCATTACTATCAAGTGTAGAAGTTCTGTAAAGCCACAAAGTGACAGCATCACGGGCCACAGTGTCTCTGTTCCCAAAACTTCACTGAAAGAGAAAAATGAACATTGTAGTAGGGCCTTTTTTGGGCCGTCTTTAGCTAGTGGGTTTTCAGATCATAAAAACGCATCCGTTTTTAAAACTGCATGCGTTTTTGTCTGGCTTTCCTAATTTGCGCAATTAAAAACGGACAAAAATGCATGTATTTTCAAAAAATGGATGCGTTTTAAAAAACGGATTCTAAAAGAAGCCACAGGTTAAAATAGCTGAGCACAGCGCTCTGGTTCGGTAAGTGAGAACGGGAACACTTGTTGTTGGACAGGGGGAGGTCCGTTCTTGCGGTTGGTGGATGTCCCAGCAGTCAGACCCCGTGGATCAGTTTGTTATTCCCTATTCTTTGGAGCCACCGATGATTGCCAAGCGCAGCGCTCTGTAATTTCCGTCTACTCCAGAACAGTCATGCGCGGCTATCTGCTCCAATACTCTCACGGAGCAACCTGGGTTCTGACTGAGGTAACTGAGACACCATCAGAACCCTCGTTTTCGTGATCTGTGGGGGTCTTGTGACGTAGACCCCCACCGATCAGCAAGTTAATTTGGATTTGTGGGAAAACCCCATTAAGTTCATTTAAGCTCTTTTTACACAGTAACATCATACAGTTATATACAGTAGTCATAAAGGTTGAGCGAGTTCAACCTCTCATAGAGGAATTCTGAATTCTTACTTGAAAGGCCATTACAGGTATGTTGTGTGTTACATAAACCTGAAATGTTCCTTATGTAAAGACTTGTTTAAACAACAAGAAGCTGTGACAGACACGAGCACCTACATTCGAGACACCCGGGGGGTATCAAAATGTCTGGGTCAGAATTCTGTTTTGACCTAAAAACTGTGTGAAATGTCTTACCCCACATTTAGGCTACATTCACACTGCCGTATGGGGGACGTATATATGGCAGACGTATATACGGCCGATATACGTATATACGCCCTACGGGAGCAGTACGGTGCCACATGTCCTATCTTTCTCCCTAGTACGGCGCCGTGCGCCATATGTTCCTATGGAGAGGAGTGGGGGTGAGCTGCGCACACCTCCTCCTCCTCTCCCAGTGCGCCGCCGTTGCCCGCTGTGCTACGCTACGGCGGGCAACGGCCGTCTGAATGTAGCCCTATTAAGGGCTTTATACTGTTTTATTTCTGCTCATTTCTGCTGTAAACCAACTACCGTATTTCTCAGAAATCAAAGGTGCGCCTTATAGTCCAGTGCGCCTTATATATGAACCGTACTTACAGACAACAGCTGCACAGGTATGCCACCTGCTGGTCATTCATTATTATAATCAGGTGTGCCTTATAATAAGGTGCGCCTTATATATGAACATAGACGTTTTAGCAGGCATTTATTTATGGTGCGCCTTATAATCCAATGCACCTTATAGTCTGAAAAATACGGTACTATAGAGGGTGCGAAGTATGACTCCACACTTCACAGGCAACAGATGGACCTGTGTGCTGGTCAGATCCCCCGGACTGCATACCTTGCACAGGATGGAAATTCTTACATCATACAAAATAAAAATGATGCAAAGATTCTGATGCTGCTCAGACTGCAGCGCCTGCACTGTAACCAGTAGTATAGTGCTGTCGCTGCAGTTCTGCTGGCAGATGGGGAGTCCCTGCATCATATTTCTGCATACGGTATTATATTATTTCATCACTGAGTGTTTCTATTATTTGTGCACTGTGTGTTGCTATTATTTGTACATTGTATGGTGCACTTACTAGAGCAGTGTATTGTTCTATTATGTGTGCTCTGTTGTGTTCTTATTTGAGCACTGTATGGTGCTATTATTTGTGTACTGTGTGGTGTTTTTATTTGAGCACTGTATGGTGCTATTATTTGTGTACTGTGTGGTGTTCTTATTGGGCACTGCATGATGCTATTATTTAAGTACTTTAGGGTGCTATTATTTGTGTACTGTATGGTGTTCTTATTTGAGCACTGTATGGTGCTATTATTTGTACACTGTTTGGTGTTCTTATTGGGGCACTGTATGCGCTATTATTTGTGTACTGTATTGTGCTATTATTTGTGCTATATATGGTGCCTTTATTTGTGCACTATATGACGCTATTATTTAAACAGTGTATGGTGTAATTGTTGGAGCACTGTATGGTGCTATAATTTGTGCTCTGTATACTTCTATTATTTGAGCACTGTATGGTTAGGGTTAAAAGTGTGCATGGTTGATTTGGGCGCTATTTTTCCGGGACGGGGTTAAACGTGGAAAACCTTATTATAGAGCGAACAGTTCGGACCAGCGATACCTACTAATGGCCCGATTCACGCTTTCTCCCGGCGTGTTACCCCGAATATTTCTGATTTGCGGCGATTCCCTGGATTGCCCCGGGATTTGGTGCACACGATTGTGTCATATTGTGTCGCATCGCGCATAATGCTACCCGACGGAAAACGCGGGGTGTGGGCGTGGCCGACGAAAACCCGACGTGATTCCGGACACACGCTTACCATTCAGTCGGCCCGCTTGTGTGAACTCCGTGCATCAGGCGCAGCAGAGGCGCCCGCTGGTACGTCGGAGGAACTGCCTTGTGAATCGCCCGTAAGACCCTGAATCCCACCACAGGAACTGCGCCGCTGTTCTGTAATATTATCTACGTTCTAGGGAAAGGGGAGGTGATTTTAAATTTTAGGTTTTTTTAAATGTATATCTTTTTTTTATACTTTTTCCAATTTTTTTAAAAATGTTTTTTCAGACTCCCCAGGGTACGTTAACCCTAGGTTGGCCTGATTGATCCTACCATACTACATACCATACTGCAGTATAGCATAATATGGGTTTCCATCGGACGCACTTAAGTTCCACCGGCCCTATTCCTAGAAGGTAGTGCAAACCCCCGCAACACTTTTCTTTTTTAAATCGCACGGTTTTCCTTTCCGAATCCGTCAGGTTTTCTGTTCGAAAAACACCCGCGCCCCCCCGATTCCCGTTGCGTGCCATGCCAGCGCCGATGCGTCACAATCTGATCGCGTTGCCAAATCCCGGGGCAATTCAGGGGAAAATCGGCACAAATCGGAAATATGCGGGTACAACTTCGGAAACCCGAATCGGGCCCTTAGTAAATGAACCCCCTTTAATGAAGGGTTCAATTCAGACAGCCCTCTCTGTATACTTCTATTATTTGAGCACTGTATGGTTAGGGTTAAAAGTGGCATTTTTGATTTTGGGCGCTATTTTCCGTTACGGGGTTAAACGGTGGGAAAAACCATTATTATAGAGCGAACATTTTCGGACGCAGCAATACCTAGTGGGGGTCATTTACTAAGGGCCCGATTCGCGCTTTCCCGTCGTGTTACCCGAATATTTCTGATTTGCGCCGATTTTCCCTGTATTGCCCCGGGATTTTGGTGCACGCGATCAGATTGTGTCGCATCGGCGCCATAATGCACACGACGGAAATCGGGGGGCGTGGCCGAACGAAAACCCGACGGATTCGGGACACACGCTTACCTTCAGTCGGCCCGGCTTGGTGAACTCCAGTGCATGCAGCGCAGCAGCGCCACCTGCTGGACGTCGGAGGAACTGCCTTAGTGAATCGCCGGAAGACCCGAATCCACCACAGAGAACGCGCCGCTGTTCTGTATATTTCTATCAGTTCTAGGGAAAGGGGAGTGATTTTAAATTTTAGGTTTTTTTAAATGTATTTAATTCTTTTTTTTTTACTTTTTTCCATTTTAAAAAATAATGTTTTTCAGACTCCCCAGGGTACGTTAACCCTAGGTTGTCTGATTGATCCTACCATACTACATACCATACTGCAGTATAGCAGTATATGGGGTTTCCATCGGAACGCACTCAAGTTCACCGGCCTATTCCTAGTGAAGGTAAGTGCAACCTCCGCAACACTTTTCTTTTTTTAAATGCGGCGGTTTTTCCGAATCCGTCAGGTTTCCGTTCGACCGCGCCCCCCGATTTCCGTTGCGTGCATGCCAGCGCCGATGCGCCACAATCTGATCGCGTGTGCCAAAATCCCGGGGCAATTCAGGGGAAAATCGGCGCAAATCGGAAATATGCGGGTAACACGTCGGGAAAACACGAATCGGGCCCTTAGTAAATGACCCCCATTATAATGAAAGGGTTCAATTCAGACAGCCTCTGATCTTCGTATGACCCGAGGCTGTCATGTGACCAGATCGCCGCTCCATGATGACTTCACAGGGATCGATGATCTTCACCAAGATGGCGGCACCCATAAGCCCCCACCTTTTTCAAGCCACCGGTAACTTTGCTGGCAGCGATGGCAGTGCAAACACCTGTTCTAGTGCTAGTACGTCACATGTTGTTAAAGAGTTAATTTAATAATTTTTAAAGCATTTTTTTTCTTAAAAAAAGGTATAAAAAGCTTAAAGGGAACCTACCACCACGAATCTACCTATAAAGGTAGATCGGGTGGTAGGTGGATGTAAGGGACGTGAGGAGAGCCCTTTTTAGAGCTAATACTCACGTCCCCGCTAACTTTTGGGAAACTTTTGCACCGTGTAAGTTATTGTGGTCATGGCTCATATTGAGAATTCAAAAGTATCACTTTCCAAATCTTCTGATGAGGTACCCGGACACCAGTGATCCTAGTAGTCACCAACACCGTTACACAGAATGGTGTGGACCACAGCAGGGTGACCTTCTCTTCTCTGGACTGAGATCCATACCTTCCTATCCAATCTTGATTGATAAAGCCTTTGGCAAACTGACAGGGGAAATGAGATATTGAGGTGTTGGGGCCCAAAAAACTGGCCAGAGAAAAGAGAAGATAACCCTATGACCATTTGATTGTGGTTATTGCACTGCTTGTGCATGCTGTACCATGAGGGCAGATTTATGCAAAGCTGTCTGAAAGTCAGAATTTTCTAGTTGCAATGGCAACCATCACAGCTCCCCTTAAAATATTCATGAGCATCGGTTAAAATGAAAGCTGAGCTGTGATTTGATTGGTTGCCATGGCCAACTAGAAATATTCTGACTTTCGACAGCTGATAAATCTGCCCCCATGGTGCTTAATATAGGGAATCACTCAGCAAGAAGACTGGACGGGCCCACAAGTGGATCCACTATTGGGCACTGAACTAGGGGGCTTTTAGGCCCTTGATAGCAGTGGCATACAGAATATCCGCACTTTATCTTATTCAGCATATCCTAAAATAATATCGTTACTTAGGTAATGAAGCTTCACACTTATTATATATGCTGCATATGAATTGGATAAATGTGAGAGGAATAGATGTCGTGTCTAGCAACCAGTCTACATTCCTTCCTAGGCTCCACCTTTTAGTCCTACGTGAGGAGAGTACGGGCCTCAAGAACTGATTTTACTGCTGTCGGGCCTAAGCAATCCTTACAACACAAGAAGGGAAGTATGACGGTGCTGTCACATTGCGTAAATCATTGACCATGGTCATCCTATACCCCATAGATGTGGAGACTGCCTCTGTTTCCACAAAACAGAAAAATGATTGTACTGGTGGGGGCCTCATGCAATCCTTACAATCACAAGAAGGGTATGTCTGACGGTGACTGTCACATTGGAAATCATGTGACCATTGTCATCCTACACCCCCATAGATGTGGACACTGCCCTCTGTTGCACAAAAGAGTTCAAGGGTTTGTTTGACTTCTACAAACAAGTATCAGGATTGGAAACCAAACACAGTTATGTGTGTGGGCACTCTTCCTGGCAGGTACAGTACTGTTCGTTTCTTATGCCCTTGTTTTATTCAAAAAGGCTTTAATATGATGCAAATGAAGCCTGAGCACCTTGGCTCATTTGCATAATTATTTTAAAAGCCTTTACTTAAAAAAACACAAAGGACATTGAGAAGCTAAACCAAGAGGGATCAGGTACCAAGGATCACTTGGATCGAGGTATGTCATTAGAAGGTAGATAGAGAGATGATAAAAAAATTATTATGACCTAGACATGATCAACAAAATAATTTGTTTGTAATGATGAATCATGATAATTATGAAATAGGTAATCTTGTTTAATTTTTTTGATAGTTATAAATGAATTGGGTGCCACAAAGTAAAAAGAGAAGTCCTGCTTTAGCCGTAACGATAGTGATCATATATTGGTAACCAAAAAGGCAAACCATTACCGATACAAGCATAATGAATCATGGAAGAATCTCAGTGTTGAACCCTTTTAAACAAAGACATCAAAGAGAAAAACAGGCTTTAATGATTCCTCATTTAAGCAATGCAAAAATCAGATATAGGTTTGTGTGTATAAACTGCTGAGAGTCATGGATAGATGTGACTTTGCTGATAAATATCACAAAGCTGTGATAAAGATCCGCAAGTCTTCTAGGATAGATTAATATGATATGATCAATGAAAACCCACACGTTATTGCACCTCGACCTACAAAAAAGCTGTCAGACAATGGGGCACTTACTTACCGTCCAGTCGCGATCCAGCGGCGCGTTTCTGCACAGGGATTCGGGTCCGCTGGGATTTAAGATGGTAGTTCCTCCGCCGTCCACCAGGGTGGCACGCAGCGACGAATAATCGTAACGCCAGGGAATGCCACCATCCCATAGAAGGTGAAGGTGAGCGATCCCCAAGCGACCACATTTCCGGTTTGTAAATGCGGGGCGGTTTTCCGAATACGTCGGGGTTTCGTTCGGCCACGCCCCCCGATTTCTGTCGCGCGCCATGCCGCCCGACTGCCGCCACAATCCGATCGCTAGTGCGCCAAAAACCCGGGGCAAGTCATGTACAAGCGGCGCAAATGGGAAACAATTGGGGTAAACGTCGGAAACCCGAATCAGGGCCCCTTAGTAAATGGACCCCCAATGACCATTTTTCATGAAGTGCCATGGCATGGCATGAGCTTTTTTAAGGCCATAATATGATTTAAGCTTTCGAAGTGGTACAATCTCAGATACTTACATGTCTCCTGGTTTACATGAAAATCAGACTGTTTGCACTGTTAGGGGAGGCATTTAGCAAGCCCTGCTTGATTAATAAACTAGGAACGGGGTTGTCACTTTCAGCACAATAATTGATATTGATTGTGTAGTGAGAGTCTACAATCCAATATACTTTCTGTATCAAGTCATCACTGTGATCTCTGCTTGCTGTCCTACTATAGAAATTGTCTATGTTTACTTCAGGTGGGGGGATTAGAAATCTGTCCATGGTCAATGACGGCATGCAGTTGACAATTATATCCGGGAATCACAGAGCCATGATACTGTCTATGATACTAACGGCTTGTGAACCTGCGGGTCCATGGTCAGATTCTATCCACATGCGAAGTAAACAAGCAGCTTCTATAGAAAGGCCAGCCAGCAGAGATCTAGAAAAACCATGCGGAGGAAATGATCCAGAAAATTATATTGGAAAATTGTATAACTTCCTTACGACACATCATATAGTATCAAGTATATAAGGGCTGGAAAAAATGTGTTATCCCCATAACCATCGATATTTTTCTCTCCAGAAAGCATCCAGGCCTCTCTTGAACATGTACCTAGAAGTGCCGCCATCAACCTCCTGCGGCAGAGAGCAGCAGAGAGCAGAGAGTTCCATTTTCATGCTCTTACAGTGAAGAAACTTTGTCTAGTTGATGGCAGGACGCCTCTCATCTAGGCGTGAGAGGATGCCCCCTTGTCCTGTCAAGGGCTCTAGGTATAAAAGCTCTTGGAGAGATCTTGTACTGTCGTTCAGGTATGTGGACCTTGTAATGCGTCTCCCCGCAGTCATCTTTTTTCTAAAGAACATCCCCAAAATTTGTAATCTGTCATTGGAGGATGTTCCAGTTCTACTAGGTCCTAATATGACTAATATTCACTTACAGATGTGAAGTGACACCCCCTTAAATCCATATTTGGAATGCAATAATAGTTTATCGGCAAAACCCCAGTTGGAAAACTAATAAAAAGAATATTTGCCCTGCCTTTGGATAAGTTAAAATTTGAAAACAGTATTAGTCCCCTGTCCTGCTGGCTGGAAGAAAAGCACAAGGGGTTAATGGTTGTGGTTACAGACAATCAGGCATTCGATGTTCCTGGTGTGCTGGAAACGGGAGACCAGCGAAGTGTAATGGTTATGACACACGTGGTGTTTTGGGCCGTTTAACCATGCGTTTTCCAGTTGCGTTTAAAAGCATACGTTTTTGACGCTTTGACATTTTAAATGGATAAAGCAGCAAAAAGCATGGTAAACGGCAAAAACGGTCACAAAAACAGTAAGGCTGGCCGCAACCGTGTGGCGCCAGCCTTAGGTACATCACACGCGCTATGCCGCACACCATAGTACGGCCGGGCATACATCGGCGCTGCGGAGAGGAGCAGGTGGGATGAGCGCAGCTCAACACCCCGCCACCCTCTCCATGTAATATAAGTGCTCAGCGCGTATCCGTTAGAAATTCCGCCATAGACAGGAGGGTATGCGGGAGCGTCTATATGCCATACATATGTCGCCGTATATAAGTCTCCTATAAGTTCGTCTGAATGTAAACTAAAACTAGGCTGAAAACGCATGCTCGAAAAGGTATCAAAACGCCACTTGTGATATCTCAGGGTTGCAGCCACACGTAGTGTTTAACACAGGAGTTTCAAAATGCAAGACCACAGCTAAAGTGAGATTTCTAATAAAAGGAAAAATTGGCATTTACAACTGTGGACAGTTGTGTTTTGTAATGCAAGTTTAACATCACTTTAATTAGGCAAATCTCTCTCACGTTTAAAATACTGTGTTAAACGCTGGTGAATGCACCATGTGTAAGCTATTTCAATGTTCTTTTCCCATTACAATTGGTATATCTGAAAGCAGGTATGAGTAGTTTTAACTTCCAAGTCCGTTACTTTTGCTCTGACGATGTATCATCAAAAATAAGAGAAGAGAATGCCAGTCATATTTGTAATCTTAGTATATTTCTTCTCCTGATTCATTGTTGCATTTTCCAATTCTTTGTCTAAAATTATATCAACTGGAGTAGAAAATAATGCCATGTTTTTAATACAGTTTGTCTCCATGAACAGCGACAGCATACAGTAAGTATGGCACGTTTATTCTGACCTATAGTAAGTGCAGGATAAAAACACTGAAGAACGAAGGATTATCGTTACTAGTATGACAACGGTTGCTATATGCCTATTAATGTGGGTATTAATGTTCTGCTGGAAAAGTTTGGCCCTTTCCATCTTGTGATATTCCGAACATACAACTGACTAGACAAAAACATTGCTACAGATGTACCTTTTTTTGTATATAAATAACCATTTCAAAAGAATATCCGTTGTCACATTGTAAAAGTATAGTTTAGGTCGCCGGGGTTATTACATGGGACTGGGTCAGAAGCAGAGGCTGTGGGGCAGATTACTTACCCGGTCCATTAGGCAATCCAAGAGGCGCGGTCTTGCGCTGGAATTCGGGTCCGGCCAGGATTTAAGTATGGTAGTTCCTCCGCCGCGCTGAGGAGCATCGGAACGCACTGGAATACACAGAGCAGGGGGGCCGAGATGAAGGTAAGTTGCAATTTTCGCGCCCACATTTCCGGACCGATTTCAGTCGCGGGCATGCCGGCGCCGATGCGCCACAATCTGATGTGTGCTCCAAAATCCCGGGGCATTCAGGCGAAAAAAATCGGCGCAAATCGGAATATTTGAGTAACACGTCGGGAAAAACGATGAAGTCGTGCCCTTAGAAATGACCCCCTGTGTTTCTATATAGCAGCGGGTTTCCAAAGTGCTGCAGCTCTGTTTCTATTCCAAGGTAGTGCAATGGATGGAACCTTCTAATTTCAGCTCTGTTCACTCTAAGGATCACTCGATGTGGCACCTGAGGGCAGATGATTAGTTCTGATGTGAATAGGCCATAAAAATTAAATAAAAAAAGGACACGGGTATCAGAATATTCCGTTTAAGGGCCACCCAAAGTAACCTGTCAACTTTACCATTTCCTTTCATGTACAAAATAAATAATCAATTTTAAAAAAACAGACCACGGAAGTTTTGAAAAACAGTTTTAGAAGTTTAAGAAATACTTCCTTAAAGGGGCTTTTCGGGTATTCCGTTTCAGCCAAAATTAAGGTTATATTTGTATTATAAAAAGTTATCAAGCCTTTCCAATATACTTTTTGTAGTCACTTCCTCACGCTTTCAACTCTCTGCTGGCTTCTATTAAGATTCGATGTTTACTACCAGTGGATAGAATATGACCTGGTCACACAGGTGCACGGCTGTTATAACACCACAGCTCTGATTACTTCTCTATGATACCTAACGAGATGTGCACCTGTGTGACATGGTCAGATTCTGTCGAATGGTAGTAAAACCTACCTCTTTTTATACAATGGCAGAAAGCAGAGATCTAGATAACTGTGAGGAGACGTTGAAACAGAAAGATATTGAAAATTGTATATGGTCTTATAGCAAAATAACATGAATTTGCTGAAATGAGACTACCCTTAATCGTATATTAAGGAGTCCCCTATTAAGGACACCCGACTTACAGACAACCCATAGTTACAGACAGGACCCCTTGGGACTCTGGTTGTTGTAGCTTCTGAATGCTTTATATAGTCCCAAGACTTGCAATGATCAGCTGTAGGTGTCTGTAATGAAGCTTTATAGTAATCTTGGTCCCAGTACAGCAAGAAATGTTTAAACTCCAATTGTTCACTGGGGCCAAATTTTTTTTGTCTGGATCTACAAGTATAAAGTATAAAGTGCCAACTTACATACAAATTCAACTTAAAACAAACCTCCAGGACCCTATCTTGTACGTAACCCGGGGAATGCCTGTATTGTAACATTTTTGGTGAGTGATAGGTGTACCTACCAGCTCTGAGAGAAACCCTGCCATGTCTTAAGTGATGAGATGATGTTTGGCAAGCTGATGAAAATTTTACAAGCTCGGAACTTTACCCATAAAAAGTAAACAGGGTTATCAGTGTTGATTTGGCATTTAAGAATTCATTCTAGAGCCAAATCCATGACATATTTTACTATAAGCAGCTGGAGACGAGAAAGCACTAACTAATTGAGCACATGGGGTCTTATTGTCTGAAATTCTTCCTTCTCCACTATTTTCTTATAATTACTTACGTCTCCTTTTAACACGTTTTCACAAGTCTATACTGTTTATTTACAGCTGCTCCGGTGGAAACCAAACCTTAGTTCGGGCCATTTCTTTTATCTTAACCTACATATATCTGAGCCAGGTACCTCTCCTTAATCCTTCCACATGCCCATGGGCCACTTCCTTACAGACTCTTGTTGGTGGGGTAGGTGATAGCTCTTTAATACAAAGTATCCATAGACATGGTTTAATAAAAACCATCAAGAAAGGAATTTATGTAAAGGTAACCTTGTATGGATACTGCCTAGTGGGATAAGTAATATGGCGGGGAGCTAGTGGCAGATTACCTGTTGTTGTCTAACTTTAAATGATGAAGAACTATAATCTGAAAAAAGAATTAGCGCAATATTATGGTATGCAATTATTATATAATCTGATTCTCACAATTCACATGATTATAATTAGAATGCCTGCAGTATCTTCTAAAGTTGGTATAAATGTGCTCATGGAGGCTCCAGTAGTTCCAGTTTCAGGCGTCCAAACTTTTGCCCCTGAAAGTATCACTCTGCCAATTTTGAAAATTGAACCCGTTCAAATGGTGATGTTTGACATGTGGGGCACATTTACAAGGGCAGTGCGCCAGTTTTCTGTCAAACCTTGCACATTCTTTTAAGAAGCAAAATGCTTGCACAGGTATTTAATAAGTGCCTGACTTAACCACATTTGGTCGCAGGTGACCGTTTCAAATTTCTGAACCTGAAGGGGGAAGGTGTACGGTGCTCAGTCGCACAGTGTGCCAGATTTAACATGCAAAGTCCAAAAGAAATCGTGTTGCACGCCCCTGTAAGGTGCACAAAAAAGTGCCGGGCCGAGAGCACTTGATTCATGCAGAAGAACGCTGCGCCAGATGATACGAATCATAGCACACTCGCACGCTATACACAGGCAAATGCACATAGTACAGTTGGCAACAGTTCTTAGTAAATGCTCCCCCGGGTCTGGTGATGATTCAATTTTAACTTTTAAATTATTAGTAAAAATGTATAAACTGATACTACCATGTTTTAAGTTAATAAAACCTACAAAAACTATAAAAAGACAACATCACAATTTACATTGCAGGGCTTAGCACCAGCAAAACAATAAACTATATATGCTAAGCACTAATAATGAAAACAAATGAGATACAGATAAGATCATACAAATAAATATCCTTTTATAGTAATTTCCAAAACAGAGTCATGATGGCACATAAGAATCTCAAAAATTAAAAAAGCTACAACCAAAGACGTGTTTTAAACAAAAACATTGGCAGTATGGAAGAACAAGATACCTGTTATTTGTTATTAAGAGATAATATAGGATTGTATGCAGCCCCTCAAAAAGTCACTTATATAAGAAAGCATTCTCTAAATTACGAATCTCTAATTATACTTAACTATGTAAATTATATTACAGAAGGCTCCGTTATATGTTTCTTAAGGAAATGTTCAATAGGAGTTAACATATACAGAGCGCCATCAGTGAACCATCAGTTAAAACAGGCGTTCTTTATACAAGATAATCGTGACAGATGCTCTAAAAAAGACTTTATAAAGGGGCTGGCCACTTTTTCCTCTGTCTTTTGTAATGTTGAAGCGTTGGGGGAAGGATTAATATTCATTTACCAATAAGCACACTGCATAGTATACATACAAGATTCTAGGGACTAGTCTGGCCGAGTCATCGCATGGAGTAGCATTTTCTGAAGTTATAAGTAATAGGAAACAGCTGTGATTGAAACAGTACAGAAAGTTACATCTGAGATCGGTCTTAGCACTAAGGGTTAATAGCTTCTCGCCCTGTACAGAAGTGCCAAGAACTAGAAAGTGGGGAAGGGGTTTGAAGAGTAATATGACACAACATCAGACCCTGCAGAGACAGAACAGAAAGAGAAAGTTCTGTAGAATCACAGACTATGATGGAGGGGACTAATAGGAAAAAGGGGGGAGATTGCACCGATGTATGTAGGAGACTTTTTGCACCTAAAGACACTACACACTAAGCCCTGCTAACCTATCTGATGTTCATGTTTGCAGTCCATCCGCCCTTTTCTCCTTTCTTTTCTTTCCCACCTGTCCTTCTAGACCACAGTACCTACTGTTGAGCATGGAGCAGAAGCCCCTCGCGGATCTAAGAGAAATCAGCACAGCCAGCAGACAAGCTAGGAAGTTAATATAGGTAAAGTTTCGGAAGAACGAAAGCCAATGAAGAAAATGTTGCAACATAGGTAATCAGCGAATAGTTGCAAGACAGATCAACAGGAGGGGCTCCAGAATTGGCTTGGTGTAGTGAGGGGCCTACAATTTCAAATAAAAAAATCCATCTTATTTATTGAGCATGTTAAAAACATAGTTCTTAAAAAGCCAAGTATGAGATGGCAACAAAATGTTACATGAAACCACCCGACTACAGACGACCCCAGTTAAAGACGGATCCCTCTGCCCACGGGTCGACCTCTGGTGAAGCTCTCTGGATGTACTATGTCCCAGACGGCAATTATCAGCGGTAAGGTGTCTATAATGAAGCTTTATTGCAAATACTTGGTCCAATTACACACAAAATGTTTTAAAAATGACAATAAGTGTCACTGGGGTATATAAAAAAAATTTTTTGTCGGGATCTACAATTATAAAATATACAGTTTAAGACAACAACTTCAATTTAAAAACCAAACTATGGAACTATCTAGTAGGTAACCCTGGGACTGTCTGTTATGGTTTTTTTACAACTGTTTCAATAAAGAAATGGATTAATTTAAATGTAGATTCCACATTCACCAAGCCCAGAGGCGGGAGGATCCATCCGTTTATCAGTCATTCAAAACCACATCCTATCTGGAGGCGGACCGCGAGCTAAACGAACACGGCCAATTCAATTAATGAACACAAGAGCAATAATAGAGGGAATGGATTACAAACTTTATTATTTTTGTTTCATCAGATGATAGGAAAAAGCTTGTTCTACATCCTAAGAGCTGGTTGTTGATTAAAAAAAAGGTCCTTTAACTATGGAGTATGGTCCTCATGGGTGTTATTAGTTGCCATGGTTACCCCTATTCTGCCACAGAGTCCCTGAAAAAAAAAAAGTTGTTACCTCTGGGTCTAGAATATAGGTCCATGTTTTCTTCGGGGTATTATAAGCAGGAACCCATAACAAATTTCCTAGACACTTGTATTTGTTAGACATTCATGATTCTCGGTTAATACACAAATTAAAACTAAAACAATAGATTAATATGAGGAAAGAAGGGTGCCAAAATTACACAAACATAATAATGCAGGCATCTAAAAATAAACGGACAATCACAAATGGTACTAAGAGGGTGAAGAAAGTCTGGTAAAACAAGCTATCCTCATTCTAGCTCCAACATTAAGATTAGTAAAGGTAAATGATTGCAATCTTCTCCCCGACACCTTCTCTTAACCGTCCCACCCCGCCCCCACCTTTTCCCCTCCCCTACCACCTAACACTCATCCCCCCTCCTCCTCCTACTTTACCCCCGCCCCCCCTCTTCTTCCCTTATTTTGCCCCTTTCTACCCCCGTCCGTTCCATGTCCTCCCCCCTTCAGCCCATATCCGGTCCTTGGTCTATGGCCAAGTACCCAGGAAAGAATATTAGCCACACAGATATCAGAAAACCAAGAACGAAATTAAGCAGAATGTTCCCAGTGTCTGTGAAAACCATAGAATTGGTCTTTATAAGTAAATATAATTTCCATTATTAGAATCTCTGCACATAGGTTAACATGAGGCAGATTTCAGTTGTAGACTATTCGAAGACTTTACACCTTAACCAGCATTCAAAAATAAAAAAGTAGCAGAAGAATCTTTAATTCACAAAACTTTACTGTAATGGTTATACGTCAACCTGTAAATACCCAAACTCTTCAATGTTTGTGCACATTTTTCAAAATAGTTTTTTTAAAAAAAAAAAACGCCTAACTATTGCTGTAGCTACACCAAAAAAGTAGCATTTTTTGAAAATAATGATGCATGGTCATATGACTTGATTTAAAAAAAAATATGTATGGTTATTCCGTTTTAGTTTGATTCTGCGGATTTTTCAACAGTTTACTTTTTCTATAATCTGCTTTTCTGTTTGTTTGTGTGTTTTTTTTAAAAAAATGTATGTCCCCCAAAAGACAGATAACAGGAATTTTCCCTTTTAAAGACATATTACTGATATTGCTGACTCTTAGTTTTCAGCCCCACAGTTCACAAACTAGGGCGTCATACTAGCGTGCAGGTTGCCTGTGGAGTGTGCATAGTGGGCCAGATTCATCAAAACTATGCACGGGTTTCATTTAATGTGGGCCCGCTCTCTCACTTTCTGGAAGTGTGCACCATTTTTGGTTTGCAATTTGTTCAGCGGCACCAATGGTGGCACAGACCAGTAAGAAATGTGGCCAAACTCACCTAACCATTATAAATACATGTACAATGCCAGTTTGCAGTTGAGACAGAAAACTGCGGAAATTGCGGAGCGTTAATAAATGTGGGCCAATGCATTCCTCCGGGCTTTCAGTTTTCTGTATGCTGACTATTTCTTATAGGGCTTCAGAAGCTTAAAGGGAACCTACCACCACGAATCTACCTATAAAGGTAGATCGGGTGGTAGGTGGATGTAAGGGACGTGAGGAGAGCTCTTTTTAGAGCTAATCCTCACATCCCCGCTAACTTTTGGGAAACTTTATTGACCTAATATGTAAATTTCGTTATGCGGCTACTGGGGCGTGGAGTAGCCGGCACGAGGCTACACAGCGCGGCTACTCCACGTCCCAGTAGCCACATTACTCCTCCTACCCTGTTGTGTGCGGCGCGCAGCTCCTCGTAGCTGCGCGCCCTCGTCCGACAAGCCGGCTACTGCGCATGCGGAGCTGGGACTGCTCAGCCGGCGTTCTGCGCATGCGCGTAGCTGCGCGCCGCACGCAACTGGGTAGGAGGAGTAATGTGGCTACTGGGGCGTGGAGTGCCTCGTGGCCGGTACTCCACGCCCCATATCCGCATAAAGAAATTTCATTAGGTCAATAAAGTTTTCCCAAGTTGCGGGCGATGTGAGGCATTGCTCTAAAAAGAGCTCTCCTCACTCCCTTACATCCACCTACCACCCTACTCTACCTTATAGGAGATTCTGGTGGTAGGTTCAAACATAGGCAGAGTGGATTTTTCAGTCAAGGCAAAGAAGGCTTTAAACATGTATTTAGTGGGACATTCTATACTTCTGAGATTTTTAGTTAAAGGGGTAGTCCGGGAATATGAACATCTGACACAAAAACCCATGATGATATAAATAAATAAATAAAACAAAAATACTCAATTTCATTAGTCACAAAATTGAGCTTAAATAGTTTGATTTTATGATTTACAAAATTTATGGCCTCTTAAAAGTAGGTGGAGTTATCAATAAGATGGCTGCCACTGGAAACTACAAGTTCCATGATCCTTTAGTTCTCAGTCACTCCTCCTCCCTCTTATGCTCTGCTCCCAGTGATAATGTAACAGACTTTCCTGCTCTGTTACCATAGTAATGACGTGTAACTGCCATCACCACAACACTGACCATACTGGATGCACTGCAACCAACCGACTACAACCAAACTAGTGGTGATCACATGACCATACTCACATGTCCTTCCACCTTCCTGGGGCCATCCTCACGTCCCTTACATCCACCTACCACCCGATCTACCTTTATAGGTAGATTCGTGGTGGTAGGTTCCCTTTAAAGAAGAGTGGATCTTGTCAGGGGGGGGGGGGAAGGGTTTGCATATCAGTAAGCCATTGTGCTTGGTTTATAATTCTTCATCCTGGTGGAAGATGTCCTATAAAGCCACATTCACACGTGTGTGAATGTTCCCTAAGGTGACTGAAGTTCTTTCATTGACCAGTAACACAAGTGTATATACAGAATAACATTCATGTCAATCACCAGCTCCGGCCAGACAGGTAATAAGTGCACCATCCTCTGAGTCTATACCCTGCTTGTTTTATAACTGTGCTTATGTGTTAGACTCCTTCCCATACACCATTGTCCCAGCTTGGTTGTCTGTCAGTCATACGATACGTAGAAGAACCTGTCCTACATTGTTGTGCCAACACCACCCTCCGCCTCCTATTATATGTATGTGAAGAGCTCACATTCACATGTCATTACATGAGTGGAAGTATATGATGTCACAGGACGGGGAGGTTCAGGTTTCTGGGATTTTTTCTTTACATGCTAAACTCCAGTGACTTCTGAGTAGTTACAAAACCTACTTATAAAAAAAAGCGTTCTAAGGATTCTGTGAACAAGACACCCTACATAAAGAAAGAGGACCTGTCACCGGGAGGAAAACACCCCAACAAATTAGTCCCCCTATCTGCCCAGCCCTTTATATTTATTGAATTTTTATTTAGATTGTGTGTTTTTATACTTAGTTTTTAACCGTTCGCGACCGTGGCGTAATAGCACGTCCACGGGTCAGCCGCGGGTGCATGGAGAGTGCGATCACGCGCTGAGCCCTCTCCATAGCTGGTTAGTCTGTTGTGCATATTCTGCAAAGGCTACCGGTAACTACCACGCGATTGGTGCAGCTACCGATCCGGGGTTTCTTTGCCCGCCTGATCACACCACCCGGCAAGGCTTGCCCGGTGGTTCAAAAGGATAGCGGCGCCATGGGACGCCACCATCTTTTCAAGGATCGCCGCCGTCATGGGGAGCGGCGATCTGTCGCCATGGTAGCCTCGGGGGTCTCATGAAGACCCGAGGCTACTTCGGGTTTAACCCATTCATTACAATGTGCTATAGCACATTGTATGTGTGAGAGAGTAAAAATTCCCCCGATACTGCCATATGTTAGTATGGCAGTATAGGGTACGGACGATCAGACAACATAGGGGTTAAAGTACCCTCGGGAGTCTGAAAAATCAGTAAAAATTAAAAATTTAAAAAAAATTCTAGAATAAAAAACCCTAAAAAAACCAATCACCCCCCCTTTTCCTAGAACTGATGTAATAGTAAATAAACAGTAAAACTCATAAAAACATTAGGTATCGCGCGCCGAAAATGCCCGATCTATCAAAATATGATAACGGTTTTTCACTGCGATTAATCCGTTAACGGAAAACGCGGGGCCCAAAGTAGAAATGGCACTTTTTTTGTCATTTAAAAAAAAAAACTTCTATAAAAAGTGATCACAAGGTCGAACAGTCGCTACAAATTGAGTAACTTTGTAAATGTCATCAAATCCGCAAAAAAAGCAACACCACCCACAGCTCCGTACACCGAAGGTCATAAAAGAAGTTATTCAGCGCCAGAAGAAGATGGACAATTCTTTTGTACAGAGGTTTTTAATGTTTTGAAAGTTATGAAAACATTATAAAACCTATAAAATTTGGTTATCGACCTCGAATCGCACCGAGGCCCAAAGAATAAAGTAGGGGAAGTGGTGGCGCAAACGTGAAGGTACCGTAAGATCCAAGCCCGACAATGAATACGGCACAAATGCGGTGTTTGTAAATATATATTTCCATCCACTGGATTTGGGAATTTTTAAATTTTATTAAAGCTCACAGTTACAGGATCCGGACACGGGTGTCCTTAAGTAGGGGACCGCCTGTATATAAATGTGTGTGATTTTATAAACAGGTGTGCATGTACATATATGTATATTTTTTTAAGGGAAAAAGGTGCCTGATTTTTGGCCCAGTTATATAGTTAATAAATGCTATAACCATCCCCAGTGTCTACTCAACAGCATTTCAGGTTATCACATTAAGGTTTAAGGGCAATGTAAGCAGTCTTTTGAACTTAGCTGTCACCTATAGAGAGTTGTATATTTATGTCACTTGGTCATCATCAGGTTACTGTAGCTTTATGTTCAAATAACTAAGAATTACTTACCTGCCTTCCCTAACTCATCCCATTTCAGATGATTGAATAGGAATTAATGACAAAGATGTCATGAAAATTCTAACAATAAGCAAACACTTACATATCTATTAAGCAGAAACAATGCTAACTGTTTTGTGAATGTCAATTTAATTAAAATATCAATGTCAGGGCAAACTGACAGCTAGAAATAACGGACCCATAATCTCATTATGTATTCTTTCTGATATTAATTGCTGAGCTGAAGATCCTACCTCAATGAAAGGAAAAGCCACACCTATAAGAAATAATCCCAGCCAGAGGAGGGCGCCAGTTATGGCATAGGCAGCTGGTCTGTAGCATTGTACAAATAGCTCAGTGGGAAGGACAAAAGAAACCCCTCCTACAACACAAACATGAAAAAATATCCCTCATTAACAATTCCGTTATAAACAGAGATAAATATATTAATCTGTTGTTTTTTATTTGATTTTGTCTTTTTGTCATGATTCAAGAAATGGTTATTAAATGGTGTTAAGCTGTACTATGAAGTTTGGTAAAAATAAAACCCAATAAATGTAACTTACTCTAGTCTGATGAGTTAGTAAATGAAGTTACTGACCTGGTCCCAAGCCATAGCTAAATGTAAAAATGAAGATCAACATACAAGAAGCATATGGCAGCCAAGAGTATACATCCTGCAGGAAAACAGAATTATTGTGTAAACTGCCTTGTAAAAGCAAATCTGACATCATGTATACATGTTAGAATTATGTTTATTAATAAAGCTGTCTTTTACTAAAATAAACAGGATTAGAATTTCACATTTTTGAATAATGTATTTATGAATCTGTACAGCTTTCAGATTGTCCATGTGGGGTGAGAAGTAAGAAGGAAAACAGGCTGTCAGGCTGTGATGACATGCATCCTTTGTCCTGTCCCCGTGTGTAGCTAGCTTTATTTCATATAACTATGCATGGCCGTATTTCTTATAAAATAATTGTATTACATATGCAAATTAGCCTGTGGGGCTCTGCAAGGCACCAACATGCTCTGCCATATTATGATTTCTTAAACATCAGCTCTCTAATCACATCTCACTAACATTGTCCTTGCGCATGCGCAAGATTTTTACTACTCTGCCAGTGAAGCATGAATGAATATTATTACAGCACAGCCTGGTAATGCTCTGCATAGTACAACAGGCTAATTTGCATATGTAGTAAACATATTTTGCCTAGAAATGTGGTCATGCAAAGTTAGAAGAAACAAAGCTTGCTTGGGACGGCCAGGTAATCTGATGGTAGACAGCCATAAAATGCATAGTTATCTTATTTTATGTAATCTTTTGACTTAAAGTAATAAAAAGTTGAAATCAATGATGCTGCAAAGAAATGTGAGCAACCCAAAACATCTTTGGGTTTCTCTGCTGCTATGAGAAGCAGTCTGGCATGCGCAATATTTAATAGGTAAGAGGAGCCATGCTGTGGTGGTGGAGATGAAAGAGGCCACAAATGAAGAGCAGATGAGGGTTGCCCACAAGATTAGGAGGAAATGAGAGAGGCCAAACTATGAGAGGAGAATGACCCACAATATGTGGAGGGAAGATAAGAGGGAGCCATAATGATAAGAGGGGGCCTCAATAATAGCAGGAGATAAGAGTGACCCACAATAAGAGGGTCGATTGGAGTTGTCTACAGTAAGAGGGGAAGAGTCACTGATTAATACTGGGCCTTAAGTCTCCTTTTATCCTCTCTGAACACAGATAAGTTTAGACCAAAACATTCGTGTTAAGTAAGTAGCGACTTATGTTTTGCCATGTTAAAAAAAAAAACACTTGTTGCTACTTGCTACATAAAAGCATTTAGGTCTAAACACATATGTGAGATATTCCAGATGCTTGAAATGCCTCAAAACGCAATTCAATCGCATCTTATGAAGATGCTCTTATGCAGAACTTACACTATGGCCCAGATTTACTTATGGCCATGCATCTGTTTTCTGTCCGGCTTTGCATTTTCTTTTATGTGCAAACTGTTTGCACAGGTATTTAAGAAGTGTCCGCGTCACATATGTGCCACACGTGACCCATTTGAGACCATTTTGGAATTATGTCTGTAAGATGCTGTATTTTTTATAAGAACAGTGAATTAGAGAGTGTGTTAGTTTGTTGTCCTGAGTATAACTAAGAATTTTGTCTTAGTGGAACACCCCTTTAACAATTATGCATTTTGCCTGATGCATTTGAAATGTGTTTCAAAATGCAATGCAAGCACATTGTTTCAGCATGGCCTAAAAATTTACATTTATTATTCCCATGTAGCAGTAGGTGGGCCCCCAGAATCAATTTCACTGGGGGGGAGGGGCTGCCGCAGACACTGATGGGAAGAGACAAAGTGAGTGGAGAAAGAAGCACTTTGTAGTGGAGAGAGATAATGCATGTTATTTTTACACCTCCTAGGACCCATAAAAATCCCATGTATGGTTTTGATGTAGAATTTCTGTTATTAAATGTATTATTCCTAGTTGGCAGCAACATCGATCTTACCTGAAGTGTGAGTGTAACTGTAAGCAAGGTCAATGTACTAGCCAAGATCACATAATTCAACCAAAGTAGTGTTTTCCTACCATGACGATCAATGAGGAAGCCCTTTAAGAAAACAGAAAATATCTTGGAATAGGTCATGGACAGTGGAACGCATCACTGATGTGCAGAGGGTGGAGCGATAGAATGGCGCTAAGACGCTATGATAAATGTTATTAAGTTTATTTGGTAATAATAATAAAACCAATGGGGAGAGATAAAACAACGCGTTTCGCGCTCGGACTGAGCGCTTCGTCAGGTTCCTATAGCGGTATTGCGTGCAGGATGTCTTTTATAGCCGCAGGCAAACTATAGTAATTTCCGGTTAAGGATGAAGTGATTTAAACATAAAATGAATGGCAATAAAATACCTATTAAAAACTAACAATATATATACAAATTACAAATTACCATCTAGAATATAAATAAATATATAAAAAATATATAAATAAGTCAAAAACATAATTATGAATCGAGAGGCTACATCCGGTACCGGACAGAAGGAGACAATGAGCATCCCAGGATAGATCGGTGAAGAGAACTACTCGGACTACAAGTACGGAGAGAAGTTTGAGTCAAAAGGGATTAAGAGGGAATATAGGGCTACGGAAGCCGATGCGGGTCAGAAAGGTGTTCATACGGCGCACGAAGGCCGGAGAGGGAAAAACAGAGGGACCAATGCCCACAAACTGACGTGTGAGTGGCGCTGTGGAAAGGTATGTGTTACAGGATCGTTTCGTTGACCTCATTGAGCCCTTTGGGGGACAACGTATTTAGTTTGAACATCCAGAATACTTCTCTCCTACAAAGAGTGGGGAAACGGTTGGGTGTTGTATTTGCAATGTGGTCAATGGGCATGATCGTAATGGGAAATGACTTGCCAGGATGGGAGAGGGCACAGTGTTTAGAAACCCCTTGTAGGAGAAAGTTGTTTTTGATATTCTCCCGATGTTTGTTTAATCGACTTCGTAGAGATTGAACTGTTCTGCCCACGTATTGAAGGCTACATATTTTACATTCTATTAAATAGATGACACACACACAAAAGATTGACCTAACACTAGGCCAATTAAAAACTTATCAAAAAACATCTGAATTTATTAAGGTAAACTCCAACATCAACTGCAGATTGCAAAAATTAGAACATGAACTAATACACAAAAAAGTACAGAAACTGAACCAGGACAGACAAGATCGTAACAATAAACTCTATCGTGATTGGTTCAAAAACAAGACCAATAAGAAACAACACGTACCCAATACAAACACCACGACCAGGTATTTTGAGCAGACAAATAGACCAAGCTACAGTAAAAACGAGAAAAAAACTTCATACAAACATGGTAGTACCAAGCGCACCACGTTCGATCCCCATAAAAACACCACTACATTCTTCAACTCCAACACCCGTCTATCCATAGATAAACGTAAACCCTCCAAACTTCACGCTGATACAGTTAAAAATACACCTCAGAGTAATACATCCACACCTGCACCAGACCCCTATGCAAACAATAAAAAAGACATCCCACCAGATCCTCAGGACAACAACAGGATAAATATTCCCATACCCATCCCCCATTCATCATTATCCACAAGATCACCTAAAGACAGACTTGATGAATTTTCCACCACTGTACATACCTTGAGAGCAGAAGTACGAAAATACATCTCCAACACAGGGACACCCCAAACCCCCCAAAAGATCAAAGAAACTATGGCCCATCTTAAGATATTGTCAGGCCGCAGCACGAGCCCCAAAAAAACCTCTCTCCACTTTATCACCCACTGAAAACATAAACTGGTCCTTCATCACTACCCATGAAGAACTTACACCACCCTTTCCACATCCACCCAAAGAACTCAATTGGACCCCCCGAACTTACATGATCCAGTAAGCATACCTAATGTATCTACACCCATCCCTACTATACTAGCTCCGAACACTGAACCAGCCCAAGATCAAAGTATTGATCGTCACCATCATTTTTTAGGAGACAGCCACACCCCATTGAAACCAATACACTCCTTCTTCCAACCATCCAAGTCGCGAAAAAGAAAAAGTTCAAACGAGGCAAACGGGGAGGCAAAAAAAGAAAAAACGACCTAACCCCCACCATTGCCGATAATAAATCCACAGTAAAAATCTTTAACCTCACAGACTATATATTGAAACCCGCTGAAAAAACTCTCTTAGAAAAAGGTTTATCGTTCTGTCCAAATTCTAAACCTAACAAGTTTGAATTATTTCTGGACTTTAATCAATTTATTAGAAAATTAACTCTTAAAAGATTTTTTCTAAAAAAAGAAAAAGAAAATATTTCACAAAAAGACTCACAAAAAACGGACAGAAAAACCACAAGTGTCATTAAAAACAAATCTAAATTTTATCCGGTGAAGGAGCAGAGTCACAATATTAAGACGTTTCACCAACTAGTCTTGAAAGATTTTAACACACTCGTTGGCTCTCGAGACAAAAATACACAGTGTGAAGCCAGAAACCGGGCAAGAAAAAACCTCATGAAAAATGAAATTAAAGCACTGAAGTCACTCCAAAAGAACAAAGATTTGGTCATACGCGGAGCGGACAAGGGAGGTAGTATAGTTATCCTCACTTTCTCCGCATATCACCAAGAAGCTCAGCGCATTCTTAGCGACACAAAATATTATAAAAAGATCACGACCAGAGACCCTACTCCGGGTATACAGAGGAAGATAAAGAGCTTTCTAGATATATCCCTAAAGAGAGGTCTCATTACGAAAGATGAATTATCCTTTTTATATATCCCTTTCCCATCCACAGCATATTTCTATTTTTTGCCTAAAGTGCACAAAAATGAGGAAAAACCCCCAGGGAGGCCGATCATCTCAGGGATCGGTTCTTTTACAAGTAACATTTCGCACTTTTTGGATTTACATCTCCAAAAATACGTTACCGAGCTTCCAAGCTATCTTAAAGATTCCGATCAGCTCATCGGTGAATTATATGACACTACTTGGAATGATAATATTATTTTTATTACCATGGATGTCAATGCACTATACTCCAATATTAATCATGGTATAGGCATCAAATGTGTTAAATCCTTCCTAGATAGAGACCACCATCTCCCGGAGGAGAAGAAAACCTTTCTATTAGATTGCCTCAAGCTTGTCCTTGAGAACAACTATTTCACATATGGGAAAGATTTATACCACCAGGAACTAGGTACAGCTATGGGCACCAGAGTAGCACCTACATATGCTAATCTCTTCATGGGAGCTTTCGAGGAAGCTTTCATTTCAGATACGAACAACCCATTTGCCTCTTATATCATTAAATATAAAAGATAAATAGATGACCTGTTTTTTTCTGTGGACAGGACCTAAAGAAAAGATAGAGGAATTTTTCAATTATGTCAATAGTAATAATTGGGGCATCTCTTTCACCTTGGAAACTAATGAGAAACAAGTCATCTTTCTAGACCTAGAAGTATACCATGAGGACCATACCTTCAAAACAAAAACTCACTTCAAGAAAGTAGATTCGAACAACTATCTGGAATACTCGAGTGCACATTATAAAAAATGGATCAGAAATGTACCATACTCACAATATAAGAGAATCAGAAAAAACTGTACAGATGTTACCTCCTTCGATGAACAAGCTAAGATCCTTCAAAAACGTTTTAGAGAAAAAGGATACCCGAAAAACCTCCTTAAAAATGCATACCAGAAGGTGAAACCCTTGAAACAAACAGAGTGCATATCGAAAGATAGATGCACAGAAAAAAGTAACACCACGAAGAAACAAAACCGATACGAAACCAATTTCGTCACAAAATATAATGACAACTTTAAGGAAATACGTGGGATAATACAGAAGCACTGGCACATCCTAAAAAATGACTCTCTTCTGAAAGAATACCTCCCGGAGCATCCAAAGTTAACATATAGGAAATCAGCCACGATTAGGAATATCCTGGCCCCCAGTATTATAAGACAACATAAAGTTACAACAATCGTAAGGGACCAAGGTTCTGTAAAAAAGTGTGGAAAACCAAGATGTCTATGCTGTACATCTATCAAAACAGGCTCTACTTTCTCATGTACCAACACTAAAGAGAAATTTTCAATAAAAACCCATATGTCCTGCCAGAGTAAATATGTCATCTATTTAATAGAATGTAAAATATGTAGCCTTCAATACGTGGGAAGCCATATCGTTGCTAGGGGACCATATGACTACATTGTGAGAAAATTATCTTCACACAGGAACATTTTTAAAATACATACAATTGAAGAAATGTTTACAACATGGTAAATGAATTAAATTAATGTAATGCCCAGAGGGAATACCCCTTAAGGAAAGAGACAATCTAATTAGAGCCCTTAGTTTAGAAATCTCAGTGCCATCATACACTGGAATCCCATACACACCAACACCCACATTTGATCAATTCGACAGATTAATCTTGAGCTTTGAAAAGTTAAAGGTATTTTGAAAATAATCTACAAAAAAGTATGCAAAGTACCTAAGACTTTCTACATAAGGAGGCTCCATGCCAAAAATAAACTATGAGTGAGCTTCAGCTATGACCTATGTGTGTCTTCTGTGTGCCGTTCAATTATCCCAAGTCTATACAAAGGCTCGAGTATCCAAAGACCCTTAAGATCATCTTTAACATATGTACTCTATGTATCCCAATTATTAGTTTATCCTTGCCACCATCTGATTGTATGTCCTGCTTTATTCATTTTGCTCGTTCACACTTGAAAAAGGGCATGGATATATCCGAAACGCATTTGATTTCATATTTAATGCATTTATCTAATAAATTATATACATCCGTAACTGATGATATGGAATTCCAATGGAGGGAGCTCCCTCACTTCCATTCCCCTATATACAAGCTACACACTATGCCCGAGGTGCTGACAGGCTTGGTTGGTAAAGACTGAAACTATTGGGCCTCAATAACAGAAAGGTACACCCTCCACTAGACTATACCAACACTGCCCTACTCTTTTGGCAAAAATGGCAAGAAAATTACTCGTCCATCACCACTCTTAAAGGCTATGGCAAATGTTTACAATTTCTCGTCCTGCCTCGCTGGAGTGGTGTGCTTTCCCCACTCTCATCCACTCACCCACTCTAGCCATGCAATGCACACAGAGCAGGAGATACGGTAATGTACGGTAAGTATATGTGTCTCTGCCTTCGTGCAGCTCCAATACAGCAGCTGGGAGCAGGAGACGCAATGTGATGTCACCAGCAATCACACTGCACAGAAGATTGAGAGGATACAGAGGGAAGACAAAGTGAGTAGTAGCATTAGTTTTTTTTCTTGTTTATTATTAAGAGTGTAGCATTACTGTGAATTGGGCATTCATTTATGAAGCGGGCATTAATGTGGACTGGTGGCATAACCGTTCAACTGGGGGTCACTGTGGACTCGGGGCATTATTTTTTTTACATTTTTTATTGGTAAAACATTTATTTGGTTTTCAAAAACAACATTGCAAAATAAGCAACAAATACATGTACATGTTTTATGACAGTTCAGAAACTGTGATAAAGGTATGCCGGCGCCGATGCGCCACTATCCGATCGCGTGCGGCAAAAAACCCGGGCAAATCGGAAAAATACGGGAAACCCGACGAAAAAAAGCGATTCGGGCCCTTAGTAAATGACCCCCTTTGTGTCTCCTTTCCATCTTCTGCGGGGCCGTATGTATTATAAAGGGGACATTACTGTGGACTGGGAGCATTACATCATTAAGGGGCCATTACTAGGACTGGGGGCATTAATTATAAAGTGGGGCATTACTGTGTACTGGGGGCATTACATGAAAAGGGGGCATATTACTCTGGACTGAGGGCCTTACTTTATAAAAGGAGGCATTACTGTAGACGATGAGCACTACTTTGGACTGGGGTCATTTTTATATAGAAGGGGGCATGGCATACTGTGGATTAGAAGCATTACTATATTTAGAGGGCATTATGTAAGTGTGGGAATTACTATGGGCATTTTTATGTGGACTGTGCACATTAATCGGGCATTGCTGTGGAGTTGGACTTGATTAAGAGCTATTTCACATTAGCATTGGATAATCAGCTATATGTTGCACATCCGTTACTTTTTATCTATGTTTTTTTCTGTTTTGTTCCTGTTTCGGCTAAAAAAAAAATGAGTTTAGCTTTGCATTGAAAGCATCACAGCTGGTTATTTTAGCCCCATCAGTGAATAAAACAGATGTTTTTTTTTTTTGTGGACCCATAGGGGCACATTTACTTGCATTCCCGCTGAAGTTCGGATGATTCCGTTGTCCGAGGATAATGCAACTGTGCCGTGATTCACTAAGATCATGTGCCCATCTCATGCACGTTCGCTTCTCGCTCCTGGACGCTGACAGAGTTTTACCATCTTTTAGTGGTGGCATTTAAGTTGCTTGGGCTTTGCGACACATTTGAAAGGTAAATCCGTCACTGTCCGAATCAGTCAGATCATCCGACGACACCCCCCCTAGATTGTGTAGAAGCCATTGCACACAAATCACCTGTGCAAGCCGTGTAATCGCCGAAAAAGATGCTCAGGCCAACGAAAAGTGAGCAGCAGTTAATCAGACATGTTTCATAATCCACAAGATAAGGCCCAACTTTCTTATCTGTGGGAGTCTCAGGATGAGACCCCACAGTCATTGAGAACTGGGGGACCGATGTACCCTGTCGCGTCTCCTTGAGGTGAGCAGACAGCCAGTACGGCACTCGGCAACCTCTGGAGCTCCATAAGAAAAGATGAATGGGGCAGCCCGGACATGCGTCTAAGGGCTGCTCCGCTCACCTAGGATCGACGAGGGGTGTAATAGAGGTACATTGGGCCCCCATTCTCTTGATTGTGGGGTCTCATCACTGAACCCCCACTGACCAGCAGTTAGGCCTGTGTGACAAAATATAAAAGAGTAATAGTCCCTGGTTTATCAGGCTTGATTTTGGATGGTAGATTTCATGGTAGATGGTAGGTTTCATTACAATATACATCATGTATCAAAAGATAGAATGTCACCTCTCCCAGTGACTAAAGGACCGTTCATACTAGACCAGTTTAAAGAACACTTCCACTTGTATTCTTTACAGTACTACAGTGATTTCTTACACTTCAGTTGTTTTACCAGCGAATGGATACATTTACCATTTGGAATGTGAGTTGCGTCTACTCCACAATTTTCACGAAATGTTTGTAATGTGAATATTAGTGACAGATAACAAGACAATAGATAACACCGTATTTCTGACCTCTGTGCCAAAGCTTTTTACGTGGAACGCATCACTGATGCGCATAGGGTGGAGCGATAGAATGGCGCTAAGACGCTATAAAATGTTATTGAGTTTTATTGGTAATATAAATAATAAAACCAAGGGGAGAGATAAAAACAACGCGTTTCGCGCTCGACTGAGCGCTTCGTCAGGTTCCTATAGTGGTATTGCGTGCAGGATGTCTTTTATAGCCGCCAGGCAACCTATGGTCATTCCGGTTAAGGATGAAGTGATTATAAACATAAATAATACAATACAATACCTATTAAAAACTAAACATAAATATAACAAAATACAAAATTACATCTAGAATATAAAATAAATATATAAGTCAAAAACAAATTATGAATAGAGAGGCTGCATCCGGTACCGGACAGAAGAGACAATGAGCATCCCAGGATAGATCGGTGAAGAGAACTACTCGGACTACAAGTACGGTGAGAAGTTTGAGGTCAAAAGGGATTAAGGGGAATGTAGGGCTACGGAAGCCGATGCGGGTAGAAAGGTGTTCATGCGGCGCACGGAGGCCGGAGAAGAAAACAGAGGGACCGATGCCACCGACTGAGCAGGTGAGTGGCGCTGTGAAAGTATTGTTACAGGATCGTTTCGTTGACCTCATTGAGCCCTTTGGGAGACAACGTATTTAATTTGAACATCCGAATACTCTCCTACGAGAGTGGGGAAACGGTTGGGTGTTGTATTGCAATGTGATCAATAGGCATGATCGTAATGGGAAATGACTTGCCAGGATGGGAGAGGGCACAGTGTTTGGAAACCCTTGTAGGAGAAAGTTGTTTTGATATTCTCCCGATGTTTGTTTAATCGACTTCGTAGAGATTGAATGTTCTGCCCACGTATTGAAGGCTACATATTTACTTCTATTAAATAGATGACACACACACAAAAGATTGACCTAACACTAGGCCAATAAAAACTTATCAAAAACATCTGAATTTATTAAGGTAAACTCCAACATCAACTGCAGAATGGCAAAATTAGAACATGAACTAATACACAAAAAAGTACAGAAACTGAACCAGGACAGACAAGATCGTTAACAATACACTCGAGGGGAGGGGGGGAAAAAAAAAAGCAAAAGAAGATTAAAAAAAAGAGGGAAACATAAAGTAAAAAAAAGAAAGGGGATATACTGGGAGACTATCCCCTTCCCCTTGCCCTCGCAGAAGGTACGCTAAACGTAACCTCTTGCCCCACAAAATTTAACATTATTGCAGACTAACAACTACGCACGGAGCCCACGCTCCACTACGCTTACAAATCCCTCATCCACCATCCTTACTACAATCGGTTCCGAAACCCAACCGAAATAGACAACTCCCCCTCCATACGCCCCGCAATTCCATCAATGAGCCCCATGAAGTCAGAATCTTATTCACACAAACAGTCTTAGGAAAAATAAAAGTCCTTACCTCCGTACGGAGTCCCCACTCGCATCTCCACTCTACCCCCTTCATTCACAGTCTCAGCGCTTACCTACGTGCTCCTTACGATCTCCTGCATGGGCCAAACTTAACCTTTACCCCCCATAATCGCAACCTGCCATAACCCAATCGCAGGAAATACCCTCTCTTGTCCCTCTGCCAGTCAGCTTAGCTAACCCCTTCCAATCGACGACAAAAAGAAACCATTTACAAACAAAGAAATCGCTACTGAAAATATAAACAAAAAAAGCCTACTTTATACCATGAGTAGAAAAGGAAAAAAGGCAAAATAAGGACAAGATGATAATAATTTTGGTTATTAAAAATACATAAGAGTCATACATCCACAAACCTGCACCAGCCATATGCAAACAATAAAAAGACATCCCACCAGATCCTCAGGACAACAACAGGATAAATATTCCCATACCATCCCCCATTCATCATTATCCACAAGATCACCTAAAGACAGACTTGATGAATTTCCCCACTGTACATACCTTGAGAGCAGAGTACGAAAATACATCTCCAAACACAGGGACACCCCAAAACCCCCAAAAGATCAAAGAAACTATGGCCCATCTTAAGATATTGTCAGGCCGCAGCACGAGCCCCAAAAAAAACCTCTCTCCACTTATCACCCACTGAAAAACATAAACGGGTCCTTCATCACTACCATGAAGAACTTACACCACCCTTTCCACATCCACCCAAAGAATCAATTGGACCCCCCGAACTTACATGATCCAGTAAGCATACCTAATGTATCTACACCAATCCCTACTTACTAGATCACGAACACTGAACAGCCCAAGATCAAAGTATTGATCGTCACCATCATTTTTAGGAGACAGCCACACCATTGAAACCAATACACTCCTTTCCAACCATCCAAGTCGCGAAAAAAAAAGAAAAAGTTCAAACGAGGCAAACGGGAGGCACAAAAAGAAAAAACGACCTAACCCCCACCATTGCCGATATAAAAATCCACAGTAAAAATCTTTAACCTCACAGACTATTATATGAAACCCGCTGAAAAAACTCTCTTAGAAAAAGGTTTATCGTTCTGTCCAAATTCTAAACCTAACAAGTTTTGAATTATTCTGGACTTTAATCAATATTAGAAAATTAACTCTTAAAAGATTTTTTCTAAAAAAAGAAAAAGAAAATATTTCACAAAAGACTCACAAAAAAACGGACAGAAAAACCACAAGTGTCATTAAAAACAAATCTAAATTTATCGGTGAAGGAGCAGAGTCACAATATTAAGACGTTTCACCAACTAGTCTTGAAAGATTTACACACTCGTTGGCTCTGAGACAAAAATACAATTGTGAAGCAGTAAACCGGGCAAGAAAAAAACCTCACGAAAAATGAAATTAAAAGCACTGAAGTCACTCAAAAGAACAAAAGATTTGGTCATACGCGGAGCGGACAAGGGAGGTAGTATAGTCATCCTCACTTTTTCGCATATCACCAAGAAGCTCAGCGCATCTTAGCGACACAAAATATTATAAAAAGATCGCGACCAGAGACCCTACTCCTGTATACAGAGGAAGATAAAGAGCTTTCTAGATATATCCCTAAGAGAGGTCTCATTACGAAAGATGAATTATCCTTTTTATAATCCTTTCCCATCCACAGCTATTTCTATTTTTGCCTAAAGTGCACAAAAATGAGGAAAAAAACCCCCAGGGAGGCCGATCATCTCAGGGATCGGTCCTTCACAAGTAACATTTCGCACTTTTTGGATTTACATCTCCAAAAATACGTTACCGAGCTTCCAAGCTATCTTAAAGATTCTGATCAGCTCATCGGTGAATTATATGACACTACTTGGAATGATGATATTATTTTATTACCATGGATGTCAATGCACATACTCCAATATTAATCATGGTATAGGCATCAAATGTGTTAAATCCTTCTAGATAGAGACCACCATCTCCCGGAGGAGAAGAAAACCTTTCTATTAGATTGCCTCAAGCTGTCCTTGAGAACAACTATTTTCACATATGGGAAAGATTTTACCACCAGGAACTAGGTACAGCTATGGGCACCAGAGTAGCACCCAATATGCTAATCTCTTCATGGGAGCTTTCGAGGAAGCTTCATTTCAGATACGAACAAACCCATTTGCCTCTATATCATTAAATATAAAAGATAAATAGATGACCTGTTTTTTCTGTGGACAGGACCTAAAGAAAAGATAGAGGATTTTTCAATTATGTCAATAGTAATAATTGGGGCATCTTTCACCTTGGAAACTAATGAGAAACAAGTCATCTTTCTAGACCTAGAAGTATACCATGAGGACCATACCTTCAAACACAAAACTCACTTCAAGAAAGTAGATTACAACAACTATCTGGGAATACTCGAGTGCACATTATAAAAAATGGATCAGAAATGTACCATACTCACAATATAAGAGAATCAGAAAAAAACTGTACAGATGTTACTCCTTCGATGAACAAGCTAAGATCCTTCAAAAAACGTTTTAGAGAAAAAGGATACCCGAAAAACCTCCTTAAAAAGCATACCAGAAGGTGAAACCCTTGAAACAAACAGAGTGCATATCGAAAGATAGATGCACAGAAAAAAGTAACACCACGAAGAAACAAAACCGATACGAAACCAATTCGTCACAAAATATAATGACAACTTTAGGAAATACGGGGGATAATACAGAAGCACTGGCACATCCTAAAAAATGGACTCTCTTCTGAAAGAATACTCCCGGAGCATCCAAAGTTAACATATAGGAAATCAGCCACCGATTAGGAATATCCTGGCCCCCATATATAGACAACATAAAGTTACAACAATCGTAAGGGACCAAGGTTCTGTAAAAAAGTGTGGAAAACCAAGATGTCTAGGTACATCTATCAAACAGGCTCTACTTCTACATGTACCAAACACTAAAGAGAATTTTCAATAAAAAACCCATATGTCCTGCCAGAGTAAATATGTCATCTATTTAATAGAATGTAAAATATGTAGCCTTCAATACGTGGGCAGAACAGTTCAATCTCTACGAAGTCGATTAAACAAACATCGGGAGAATATCAAAAACAACTTTCTCCTACAAGGGGTTTCCAAACACTGTGCCCTCTCCCATCCTGGCAAGTCATTTCCCATTACGATCATGCCTATTGATCACATTGCAAATACAACACCCAACCGTTTCCCCACTCTCTGTAGGAGAGAAGTATTCTGGATGTTCAAATTAAATACGTTGTCTCCCAAAGGGCTCAATGAGGTCAACGAAACGATCCTGTAACACATACCTTTTCACAGCGCCACTCACACGTCAGTCTGTGGGCATCGGTCCCTCTGTTTTCTTCTCCGGCCTCCGTGCGCCGCATGAACACCTTTCTGACCCGCATCGGCTTCCGTAGCCCTACATTCCCCCTTAATCCCTTTTGACTCAAACTTCTCACCGTACTTGTAGTCCGAGTAGTTCTCTTCACCGATCTATCCTGGGATGCTCATTGTCTCCTTCTGTCCGGTACCGGATGCAGCCTCTCTATTCATAATTATGTTTTTGACTTATATATTTATTTATATTCTAGATGGTAATTTGTATTTTGTGTATATTTATCGTTAGTTTTTAATAGGTATTTTATTGTTACTTATTTTATGTTTAAATCACTTCATCCTTAACCGGAAATGACCATAGGTTGCCTGCGGCTATAAAAGACATCCTGCACGCAATACCACTATAGGAACCTGACGAAGCGCTCAGTCCGAGCGCGAAACGCGTTGTTTTATCTCTCCCCATTGGTTTTATTATTTTATATTACCAAATAAACTCAATAACATTTATTATAGCGTCTTAGCACCATTCTATCGCTCCACCCTATGCGCATCAGTGATGCGTTCCACTGTCCATTAACTATCCGGAGTCGTGTATCCCCAAGAGGAGTAAGGATCGACACCGGGAGCGAGGCTGCATGAGGACGCCAACGGCTTCTTTTGGCCATTAAATACGATTACACAGAGTTGTGCCTGCCAGCACAACTCCACCAGGTGAGCAGTTTCACTACTACTCCCACTTGCCAAACCGGTACTAAGGATACTGCACTATAGGAGCGCCCCTTCTCCATTCCTCTTTCAGATAAAGCTTTTTACGGGTTGTCTGGGTTTGATAAAAAAACATATAACCGGCCAGGGGAATAAGAAAGCAAAAATGAGCTTATACTTTCCTTCGCCGGCGCTCCCAGTGTCCTGCACCATCTCCCGTCAGTGCCGTGCCTCTGTATACATTGGCAGGGTACGCTGACTTAACAGCTTCCGTTCACCGGATACAGCATTTAACCCCTTAAGCACGCAGGGTATTTTCTCTCATTTCTCGCTCTCCATCTTCAAAAATCCATAACTTTTTAATTTTTCCGTGTACAGACCTGTGTGAGGGCTTATTTTGTGCGTAACAAATTTTACTTTCCCGTGATGTTATTTATTTTGCCATGTAGTGGGAAGCCGTAAAAAAATTCCAAATGTGTAAAAATTGAAAAAAAACGCATGTACGTCACGTTCTTGTGGGCTCAGTTTTTACGACTTTCACTCTGCGCTCCAAATAACACCTCTACTTTATTCTTTGGTTCAGTGTGATCGCGGTGATACCAAATTTATCCGGCTTTTATTGCGTTTTTATACATTTTTAAAAATTAAACGAATGTGTACAAAAAAGAAAAAAATTTTTTTGCCATGTTCTGACGCTAATAATTTTTTCATACTTTGGTGCACGGAGCTGTGTGATGTGTCATTTTTTGCGAAATGAGGACCATTTTGAGGACTGTGTGACATTTTGATGATTTTTTATTACATTTTTTATGTCATGTAAAAAGGTGTAAAAGTCACGTTTCGGACATTTGGGCGCCATTTCCCGTCACGGAGGTCACCGCCGGCAATAACCATTTTTATATTTTGATAGATTGGGCATTTTGGGACGCGGCAATACCTAATGTGTCTGTGATTTTTACTATTTATTATATTTTATATCAGTTCTATTATTTTTTTAAAATTTTTTAAACTTTTTTTTTTCTTTTTTTTTTCACTATTTCTTAAACCCTCTAGGGTACATTAACCCTAGATGGTCTGATTGTTCCTACCATATACTGCAATACAACTGTATTGCAGTATGTGGCATTTCTGCACAGTATACATTACAATTAGCCACAGTCAGTGGCTACTGGAGGGCAATGTGGCTACTTGGGGCACTGTGACTGATGGGGGGTATTGACTACTGGGGGCAGTGTGATTGCTGAGGAGTAGTGGCTACTGAGGGCACTATGGCTACTGGTGGTACTGTTATAGCTAGGAGAAGTGTGGCTACAGGGGGGCAGTATGGCTACTGGGGTCACTGTGACTTCTGGGGCAGTGTGGGCTACTGGGGCACAGTGACTCTTGTGGGGAACAGTTACTACTGTGGGGCAGTGTGACTGCTGGGGACTCTGTGACTGCTGGGGGGGGGGCAGTGGGGCTACTGGGGGAACTGTTACTCCTGGGGGGGGGGGGGGTGGGGGGGGGAGCGGGGGGCGGGGGGGGGGGGGGGGGGGGGGGGGCAGTGGCGCCTATCTAGCTGTTGGAGGGGCACGGTGCTGGGGAAAAAGCATTATTCCCAGCACTGTGGTCAGTCTGTAAAATCAGTTTTTCTAATGTGGAGTTTAACAATTAATGTTACTTCAAAGGGGTTTTCCCATCAGGGCATTTACATTTAATTAAATTAATTTGCCATATGTAAACATTTCTTCAATTGGATGTTAATAAAAAAAAAATGTTCCTGTGTGAAGATAATTTCTCATAAATGTAGTTATGTTCTCCCTTAGAAACCAGATAGCTTCCTCGGATACGACCACCTCGCACTCTGGCAGCGGCGGCCAGGCATGCGCTATAAAGTCCTGCCGTACCACCTGGATTAAGGGATCATAACCACAGGACAGCTGTGCGACATGTAGTAACTCCCGGACATTTTATATACAAAAACCTTTTGTGTCTTTGTGCAATCCCTCCAGCAGAGGTGGCCGTATCCGAGGAAGCCATCTCGTTTCTAAGGGACCATAAGACTACATGTATGAGAAATTATCTTCACACAGGAACATTTTTTTTAATAACATCTAATTGAAGAAATGTTTACATATGGCAGATTAAAGAAACTGAATGTGAGTGCCCAGACGAGAATACCCCTTTAAGTAAGGGTATATCATGGAGCACTATAACATAGCGCTCCATGACGTAACTATACATCATGAAGCTGATGCTTGTCCAGCTGTTCACCGGAGCTGAACCAGCATCAGAAAACATGGGGTGTCATCTGTTACTTACTGTAACTTGCCAAAGCGAGGCATTTCAATGCCTGCGAGGGAATTCATACCATGATCACCACTCCCCACAGCATTCTCAGGGGTTGACAATCATTGTTCATTGTCCATAATAAATGCCTATACAATGCAGGGTATTATATTGAACAAGCAATCAGATAATTACTTGTTCCTATCATAGTATCATCGTAAAAAAGGTTAATACATTTTATTGCATTGATCCATGCAAGGCTGATGCCAATTAGCCCAAAGCAGGGAAGAAATCCTTCTTGACCCCTAATATGATGGTCAGAATAACTCCCTGGATCAATAAAAAGTTTTATTCCCATACAATGTGATAGTATTGCCATACATAAAGACATCCAGGCCTCTCTTAAACATGTACACAGAGTCCGCCATAACAATCTCCTGCGGCAGAGAGTTCCACAGTCTCACTGCTCTTACAGTAAAGAACCTTTGTCTATGGTGATGGTAAAATCGCCTCTCCTCTAGGCGCAGAGGATGCCCCCTTGTCCTGGGCTCAGGCCTAGGTATAAAAAGATCTTTGGAGAGATCCTTGTACTGTCCGTTCAGGTATTTGTACATTGTAATGAGGTCTCCCCTCAGTCGTCTTTTTTTCTAAACTGAATAACCCTAAGTTTAGTAATCTATCATTTTATTCTAGTCCCCCCATTCCCCTAATAATCTTGGTCAGTCTCTTCTGCCCCGGTTCTTGTTCTAATATGTCCTTTTCATACACTGGTGCCCAAAACTGTACACAATATGCCATGTGTGGTCTGACCAATGATTTGTATAAGGGCAAAACTATGTTTTTATCATGAGAGTCTACAGTATTTCTCCTCTGTAATAATTACTGTATATATTTTACTATCATCTGCAACTATTGAAACTCTACTTTGTAAACCCTTTGTAAATGAGGTATTTATTAAAAATATTAAAAAGACATGGCCCCAATACTGACCCTTGTGGTACCCCACTGGTAACGACAACTCAACCTGACAATATGCCATTAATGATGATCCTCTGTTTTCTATCACTAAGTCATCTGCTTACCCAAATACACAGATTTTCCCCTAGACCCAGTAGTCTCATTTTATGTACCAACCTTTTATACAGCAACCCAACAAAAATTATTATTATTCTTGTTCTACATAGTAAAAAAAAGGATTTAAAAGAAAATGTCCACCATATTGGCCTCAGATATTTCTATGACCCAAGGATTTCTTGTTTTCTTGCAGAAAATGACACGGCACTCAGCTCCGTACATTGAAGTATGAAAAAGTTATCAGCATCAGAAGATGGCAAAATGAAGAATTTTTCCAGGAGGTTTTAATTTTTGTAAAAGTATTAAAACATTATAAAACATATATAAATTTAGTGTTTGTATGATCATACCCAAATAATAAAGTAGACATGTAACTTAGGGTGCACAGTGAAAGCTCAAATGCGGCTTTTCACCAATTTCACTGCGTTTGGAATTTTTTGTTCTAGCTTCCCAATACAGGGCATGGAATATTAAATATTGTCATTAAGTGCAATTTGTTATGCAGAAAACAAGCCTTCACACAGCTGTTTAAATAGAAAAATAAAAAGTTATAGATTTTTTTTAAGGAGTGGAAACGGTGGTGAGTGGAAAAGGAGACGCCTGCTACAGCCTGAAACTACTGCTGTAGCAGTCGCATGGCTGTTGTCAGGACGAGCTGCCAGCCTCTGGATACACACAGAGACCCGGCAGTGACCTTTGCTAAACAAGAACTAAGAAAGAGTGAGTATATGCTGTTTTTATTATTTTTAATCTCCCCAGCCATACATAAATAAAATATAACAGCCCCTTTAACTCTGACATGAGAGTCATTACCCTAATTATTGTAAATGTCCCGGCTCTCTTATTATAAAATACATGCTGACTTAATGACATATTTGCCTTGGCTGTGTCTGTTTCCAGTGATTTCATAGTTTACAAATAGATTCCATCTTGGAATAAGAATCAAGCCCACTCCTGTGGAATTGCAAGTCAGCATAAATGTTACTTTTTAGCAAACCTGTAACATCAGACCAGGCAATTACTTGTATGATAATTAGTGGCTCATAATAATGAGACTAGAAAACAGTACTCTACCCCTTTCATTACCTTCTTACATCTGCCTCTTACAGATCAACCAGATATAGGTAAATTGCTGTACATGCAAAACTGTGCTACTGGAATAAACAAGTTCATTTGTAAGATTATCTAGAACTCTACATAGTAAAAGGCAGCAATTAAAATGGCGTCACAGTCTGCCACTGGTTAATACTATCAAGAAGAGACAAATGGTCTTATCTTTCTATACTAAATATTGATTATTTATTCCATATATTGGATTTTTTTTCTGATAGACCATGTGTAGAGATGAGCGAGCACTAAAATGCTCGGGTACTCGTTATTCGAGACGAACTTTTCCCGATGCTCGAGTGCTCGTCTCGAATAACGAGCCCCATTGAAGTCAATGGGAGACTCGAGCATTTTTCAAGGGGACCAAGGATCTGCACAGGGAAGCTTGGCCAAGCACCTGGGAACCTCAGAAAAGGATGGAAACACCACGGAAATGGACAGGAAACAGCAGGGGCAGCATGCATGGATGCCTCTGAGGCTGCTTAATCGCACCATTATGCCAAAAGTATGGGCAACAGCATGGCAATGACAGAGTGACCGAATGAGGCTAGATAGCATCTAAAACATCCAATAATTGACCCTGACACTATAGGGGACTATGCAGAGGCAGCGGCAGGCTAGAGAGTGTCTTGGCAACATACCCCAAATGGACTCAGGCTTAAAACCAATGGGTGGCAGAGAGGAACCAAAGGAGGTGAGCAAGAAGCGCTCAAATAATATCGGTAAATGATAAAAGTTTGCCAGTATATTTTGTGGATTACACAGCAGCGCGGTAGGCCGCCAAAGTTAACAAGTGTGATGTGGAGGACGCCATGAAAACAACCCAAAATTCTGCCTGACACAGCTCGTTTGATAAGGGGACCATGTATGGAGGCAGTGAACTAGTAGTAGATTAAAGGTGCTGCAGTTAAAACTATGTTAGTTGGATCTTGGGATGGAGCTGGCGCTCCGCTGCCAGGCAAGCTTTCGCCAATCCAAGCCCCTGTCTCTAGGCTACTCCCCAAACAGCACTTCTAAGAACCTTTTGTATAAGATCAAGTGTAGTAGCGTTCTTATAAGTTTGGGTTCTGGCGGGTGAGGGGAATGTAAACAGATGCGCAAGAAGCGCTGAAATAATATTGGTAAATGATAAATGCCAGTATATTTTGTGGATTACACAGCAGGGGGTGGCGACAAAGTTAACATGGAGGAAGCCATGAAAACAATCCTCTGCCTGACACAGCTCGTTTGATAAGGGGACCATGTATGGAGGCAGCTATATGGACTACTTTTGGAGGCAGCTATGGCGATGACGTGTGGAGGTAGCAATGGAGACAACGTGTGAAGGCAGCTAAAAAGACGACGTGTGGAGGCTCCTATGGAGACAATTTAATTTGGATAGTGCCTGTATGTGGCAGTCCAAAAAAGTTTTCAAACCAGAGGAGCAGGTAGCTGGTCCTCCAGAAAAATTACATAGATTGAGTGCCTGTATGTGGCAGTCCAAAAAAGTTTTCAAAGCAGAGGAGCAGGTAGCTGGTCCTCCAAAAAGATTAAATAAATTGAGTGCCTGTATGTGGCAGTCCAAAAAAGTTTTCAAACCAGAGGAGCAGGTAGCTGGTCCTCCAGAAAAATTACATAGATTGAGTGCCTGTATGTGGCACTCCCAAAAATTGTTTAAACAGAGGACAGGGTAGTTGGCCCTCCAGAAAAATTAAATACATAGAGTACTATAGCCAGAGCAGTTGGCCCTGGCAAAAAAAAATAGCCAGTTTTCTGCTTTAGTGTACAAAGAGGAGGAGAATGAGGACAATGAGGAGGAGGAGTGCATACATTATTCAGGTTCAGCTTCTTTCACTGGTGGAGAATGGAAATGGGAGAAAATCCAGGCTTTATTCATCTTGATAAACGTCACAGCCTGTCAGTCGACAGGCGTGTACGCTTATCGGTGTGATGATGCCACCAGCTGCACTGGAAAACCGCTCGGACAACACGCTAGCGGCAGGGCAGGCAAGAACCTCCAAGGCATACAGCGCCAGTTCGTGCCACATGTCCAAGCTTTGAAACCCAGTAGTTGTAGGGAGCGTGTGTGATCATTTAGGACGATGGTATGGTCAGCGACATACTCCCTCACCATCTTCTGTAAAGATCAGCCCTACTCTGCCGAGACTGGGGACAGGTGACAGTGTCTTGCTGGGGGTGACATAAAACTGGCAAAGGCCTTGTAAAGCGTACACCCTGCCAGTGCTGGACAAGCGGCCTGGTCGCCTACTCTCCCTCGCTACTTGTCCCGCGAAGTACGCCCGCTGCAGCTAGCGGTGTCAGATGGGAAAGACTGTTTCAGCTTGTGCACCAGGGCCTGATGGTATTCATGCACTCTCACACTCCTTTCCTCTACAGGGATGAGAGTGGAAAGATTTTGCTTGTACTGTGGGTCCAGGAGAGTGAATACCCAGTAATCGGTGCTGGAAAAAATTCTTTGAACGCGAGGGTCACGAGATAGGCAGAATAGCATGAAATCTGCCATATGCGCCAGAGTCCCAACGTGCAAGAATTCACTCCCCTCACTGGCCTGACTCTTCATTTCCTTCTCCTCCTCCAACTCCTCTTCTTCTGCCCATACACGCTGAACAGTAAATAAGGACTGAGCAATGTTGCCCTCTTCTGTCTCGCCGACATTCTCCTCCTTTTCCTCCTCATCCTCCTCCACTTCCTCCGATACGCGCTGTGAAACAGACCATAGGGTGCTCTGGCTATCAACAAGGGAATCTTCTTCCCCCGTCTCTTGTGACGAGCGCAAAGCTTCCGACTTCATGCTGACCAGAGAGTTTTTCAACAGGCCAAGCAGCGGGATGGTGAGGCTGATGATGGCGGCATCGCCACTGACCATCTGTGTTGACTCCTCAGAGTTACTCAGCACCTGACAGATATCAGACATCCACGACCACTCCTCATTGTAGACTTGAGGAAGCTGACTGACCTGACTAGCAGTTCTGGTGAAAGTTGATATCTGGCAGTCTACATTCGTTCTGCGCTGCTGGTAATCTCTGGATAGCATGGTTAATTTGGAATTCAATCTCATGGGCACGTCGCACAACAGTCGGTGAGAGGGCAGTTGGAGACGGCGCTGCACAGCCCTGAGAGTGGCAGCATCTGTGGTCGACTTTCTTAAATGCGCAGTTTGCACAGATTTGCTGCGCACAGTTTTGCTTCGTAAGCAAATCAGACAGATCGGGGTATGTCTTGAGGAACCGCTGGCACATGTGTCAGTCTGCCGAGTTGCAGAGCCGCCACCAGGTTACCAACCTACAGGGCAGCATCTCCAGGCTTAGTAATTTGGAGATGTGGATGTTGAGGGCTTGGGCGTGCGGGTGGGTGGAACTGTATTTCCTCTTGCGCTCCAGCGTCTGGGATATAGACAGCGGAACGCTGCCCATGGACACATTTGTGGTTGCTGTGGAGGATCATGGAAGTGAAGGTGTGGTTTTCGAGCAGGAGGTGTTTGTGCCGGGGCTGACTAGCAGAGGCAGCAAATGACACAGGGGAAGGAGCAGTGGTGGGCCCGGCCGGAGGTGAACGGCCTTGGTTCCATTGAGTGGGGTGTTTAGCACTCATATGCCTGCGCATACTGGTGGTGGTTAAGCTAGTAGTGGTGCAAGCCCTGCTGATCCTGGTGTGGCACAGGTTGCACACCACAGTCCGTCGGTCATCCACTGTTTCTATAAAAAACCACCTTGAGAATATCTAGCCCTCACCACCTGAGCTTCACTACGTGAAACATTTGGTACTGATGCACCAGCTCTGGTCCCACAACTGCCTCTTCCAACCTCTTGGTATAGGACTCGCCTCCGTCTCAGAAGCACTGTCTTCACCCGGCCTATCAAACCCAGCTTGGGTCTATCACCTCATCATCCTTCGATCCCTCAGTCTGCTCCCCCCTCGGACTTCCTGCCCTGACAACAACTTCACCACTGTCTGACAACCGTGTCTCCTCAACGTCCGACAACTCTTTACACACTTCTTCTACTACATCAACAATGTCATCATCACTCACAGACCGTTGAAAAACCTGGGCATTGGGAAAGAGCTCAGCAGCAATCTGAGAAGTGGTTTGTGACTCTGGGAAGGGTCCAGAAAATAGTTCCTCAGAGTATGCTGGATCAAATTCCAAATTTTCCTGGGAGGGGGCAGACTGGGGGGAAGGAGGTTGAGGTGGAGGAGCAGGAGGAGTGCTCACTTGGGTAACATGGGTGAGCTGCGTGGAAGACTGACTGGTGGACAAATTACTTGAAGCATTGTCCGCAATCCACGACATCACCTGTTCGCACTGTTCTGGCCTCAACAGTGCTCTACCACGAGTCCCAGTAACTCGAGACATGCAGCTAGGGAATGTAGCTCTGCAGCGTTCCTCTGCTCCCTCATCAGCAGGTAGTGTCTCACCCCACCCAGGACCACGGCCTCTGACCCCTGCAGTAATTGGATGCCCACGCCCTCTTCCCTTAGCCCTCGGGTTCAACATTTTCCAAATAAAAATATATTTTATAGACAAAATAGAAATATAAAGTGTAAATTTTTTTTGGTAATTTTTTTTTGTTTGTTTTTTTTGGATTTATAGAAGAACAAAACGTGCAGAAGACTTCAGTCAGCAACCTCAGAAGATGATTGCTATGGCTAGTTTCTAACGAACATTGTCTACAATCGCTCTGCGCTGCTGGTAAACTCTGGATAACATGGTTAGTGTTGAATTCCACCTCGTGGGCACGTCGCACAACAGTCGGTGAGCGGGCAGTTGGAGGCGGCGCTGCGCTGCCCTGAGAGTGGCAGCATCTGTGCTGGACTTCCTGAAATGCGCACAGATGCGGCGCACCTTCGTGAGCAAATCAGACAGATTCGGGTATGTCTTGAGGAAATGCTGAACTATGAGATTTAACACATGGGCCAGGCATGGCACATGTGTCAGTCTGCCGAGTTGCAGAGCTGCCACCAGGTTACGGCCATTGTCACACACAACCATGCCTGGCTTCAGGTTCAGCGGTGCCAGCCACAGATCAGTCTGCGCCGTGATGCCCTGTAATAACTCTTGGGCAGTGTGCCTTTTATCGCCTAGGCTCAGCAGTTTGAGCACCGCCTGCTGTCGCTTAGCGATGGCACTGCTGCTGTGCCTAGAGCTACCGACTGATGGCGCCATGCCCACGGATGGTAATTCAGAGGAGGAGGTGGAGGAGGGGTGGGAGGAGGAGGAGGCATAGTAGGCCTTTGAGACCTGGACCGAGGTAGGCCCCGCAATCCTCGGCGTCGGCAGTATATGACCAGCCCCAGGGTCAGACTCGGTCCCAGCCTCCACCAAGTTAACCCAATGTGCCGTCAGCGATATATAGTGGCCCTGCCCGGCAGCACTCGTCCTCGTGTCCGTGGTCAGGTGGACCTTGTCAGAAACGGCGTTGGTCAGGGCACGGAGGATGTTCTCTGACAGGTGCTTGTGCAGGGCTGGGACGGCACATCGGGAAAAGTAGTGGCGGCTGGGGACCGAATACCGAGGGGCGGCCGCCGCCATGAGGTTTCGAAAGGCCTCGGTCTCTACCAGCCTATAGGGCAGTATCTCCAGGCTAAGCAACTTGGAGATGTGGACGTTGAGGGCTTGGGCGTGTGGGTGGGTTGCGATATACCTCCTTTTGCGCTCCAGCGTCTGGGGTATGGAGAGCTGAACGCTGGTGGATGCTGTGGAGGATCGTGGAGGCGAAGATGGGGTTTTCGCACGGGAGGTGTTTGGGCCGGGGTCCTGGGCAGGGGGCTGACTAGCAGATGACACAGGGGAAGGAGCAGTGGTGTGCCCGGCCGGAGGTGAACGGGCTTGGTGCCATTGAGTGGGGTGTTTAGCATTTAGATGCCTGCGCATACTGGTGGTAGTTAAGCTAGTAGTGGTGGAACCCCTGCTGATCCTGGTTTGGCAAAGGTTGCACACCACAGTCCGTCGGTCATCCGGTGTTTCTTTAAAGAACCTTCAGACTTCTGAAAATCTAGCCCTCGCCACGGGAGCTTGACTACGGGCAACATTTGGCGCTGATGCACCAGCTCTGGCCCTGCCTCTCCGTCTGGCCCCACCACTGCCTCTTCCAACCTGTTCTGCTATAGGACTCGCCTCCGTCTCAGAAGCACTGTGTTCACCCGGCCTCTCAACCCAGCTTGGGTCTGTCACCTCATCATCCTCCGATCCCTCAGTCTGCTCCCCCCTCGGACTTCCTGCTCTGACAACAACTTCACCACTGTCTGACAACCGTGTCTCCTCATCGTCCGACACCTCTTTACACACTTCTTCCACTACGTGAATAATGTCATCATCACCCACAGACTGCGACTGGTGGAAAACCTGGGCATCGGAAAATAGCTCAGCAGCAGCAGGACAAGTGGATTTTGTGCTTTGCAAGATGAGTTTGAGCTATAAAATGAAATAAAGGTAAAAAAAAATAAATAAATCAGCAGACTCTGCCTAATTCTACTCAAACCCCTAATAAATTGTCCCACTTCGGTGTTTGAGGTGGATATGCGTGTCACTAAGAGCTAAACACAACGGTCGCAGGTCTCCCAGCAAATTCCTCACAGTATGGTACTAGCTGCACTACTAGTGCCAGCAAGCCCAGCCACAAGCAAACAAAAAAAAGGAAAATATAACGCTATTGTAGGCCTAAGTAAGCCGTTGGGGTTCTCCTATCGCTATTTTGTAGCCTACAATGAGAGCACACCGCTTTGCAAGATGAGTTTGAGCTATAAAATGAAATACAGCTAAAAAAAAAAAAAAAATCAGCAGACTCTGCCTAATTCTACTCAAACCCCTAATAAATTGTCCCACTTTGGTGTTTGAGGTGGATATGTGTGTCAATAAGAGCTAAAACACAACGGTAGCAAGTCCCCTGCAAATTCCTCACAATATGGTACTAGCTGCACTACTAGTGCAGCAAGCCCAGCCACAAAGCAATTAAAAAAAAAAAAAGGTATAACGTTATTGTAGCCCTAAGAAGGGCTGTTGGGTTCTTGTAGAATCACTTGCCTAACATATTCTAATAAACACCCTAACGCTTTCCCTGACCAGCAGCAGCCTCTCCCTAGCGGCATCCAGACACAGAATGATCCGAGCAGCGCGGGCAGCGGCTAGTCATTCCAGGGTCACCTGATCTGGCAGCCACCACTGCTATCGCGTGTAAGGGTACCACGTCATGCTGGGTGGAGTGCAGAGTCTCTTGGCTTCTGATTGGCTCTGTTTCTGGCCGCAAAAATCAAAACGGCGGGAGCTGCACATTTTCTCGAGCGGGCGAAGTATTCGTCCGAGCAACGAGCAGTTTCGAGTACGCTAATGCTCGAACGAGCATCAAGCTCGGACGAGTATGTTCGCTCATCTCTAACCATGTGAAATCTGGTAGAGGGTTTTCTACAATAAAGGTATCTACTTGCACATGTTTCATATTTATAGTGGATTTGCCTCAAATCCCCAATGTAATATGGTGTATCGGAGTTAGGCCTCTTGTCCACAAACGAATGCTGTCAGTGAAAATCGCTCCTTGGGCTGAAGGGATCTCCTGACCCGAACCTCTGATTACTCAGCATATCAGTTCATTCCAGTCATCAGAGGAATCCCTTCAGCACACAGAGCGTTTATCACTGACTGCACTCACTCGTGAGCATGAGGCCCTAATGACAACCACACTATACAGAAGAAAATCCATCCATTCTGCAATGTGTGCCTTAATTGTTGTGTATTGGAGGTTGCCAAGGGATGGAAAAAGGTAATTATTCAACCGTCGCAGTATCTGTATTGTCAAGACACCAATAGTTTAACCTCTTAACGTTCTACGCCTCACTATTACGGCATGGAGCTGTTCAGCATCTATAAAGAGGGCTCATGGTCATACAGACGTAGGGTTTGCTGCATATTGCAACAAACACCCACTGCTAACACCCATCAATGCTAGCAGCGATTGCAGGTGTCAACCCCTTATGGACGCTATGCCGCCGTCTGGTCTTTGATTGTCGCTCCCTTTGACGGGAAGTGATAATCAGTTGCCATGACGGCCTTAGGTCTTTGTAGGACCCGAGGCTGTATGGTTTCTGCAGATTCGTTACAATGTACCAGTGGCACATCATGTGAAAAAATGCCATATACTGCAGTACAGTGGTATTGTAATATATTGTAGGAACAATCAGATTGTCTTGGGTTAAAGTACCCTACAGGGTCTAAAAAAGTAGTAAAAAAAAATCTATGAATATTCAAATCACCCCTTTTCCCTAGAACTGATATAAAAATAAACAGTAAAAAATCCCAAACATTTTAAATATCCAAATCCCAAACACCTGATATATAAAAATATAAACACGGTTATTCACGGTGGTGAACCCCATAACGTAAAAAGTGGCCAAATGTCCGAAGCGCCTCTTTTAAGCCATTTTAAAAAATATAGTTTATAAAAACTGATTAAAACTGGCTACCATCCTGCAAATGGTAGCAATGAAAATGTCAGCTTATCTCACAAAAAATGAAATTTTACACAGCTCCACACACGGAACTATGAAAGGTTATTAGTGTCAGAAGTGGTCAAAGCTAATGTTAACATTTTTAAAAATGTATTAAAATATAAACTATAAATTTGGTATCACCGTGATCATACCAAGCCAAAGAATAAAGTAGATGTATCTTTTGGGGCATTGTGTAAAACATAATGTGGCAGATTTACTTACCCGGTCCATTTGCGATCCAGCGGCGCGTTCTCTGTGGTGGATTCAGGTCCTGCCGGGATCCACTAAGGTAGTTCCTCCGACGTCCACCAGGTGGCGCTGCTGCGCTGAAGTTCCCCAAGGCCAGCTAGAATGCCCTGAAGTTCACCGGCCTATTCCTGGTGAAGGTAGGTGCAAGTTCCGCGACACTTTTTTAAAAAAAAAATGCGCCAAAATCCCAGGGCAATACAGGGAAAATCGGCGCAAATCAGAAATATTCGGGTAAGACTTGGGGAAACGGAAAATCGGGCCCTTAGTAAATGACCCCCGTAATTTCTTGGAGCCCTAGAAATGCTAATTCCAACTTTGTATTCACAATTGTCAGTTGGACCAAGTCTGTAGAGGTTTTCATGTCCTTAATATGAACATTCGATCAAAAACTTACAACAACCTAAGGTGAAACAAATGCAGAGGAGTCAATGAGCTGAAAATGGGTAAAAAAAATATTAATAATTTTATTAACACTTCACCAATCCGCAATTCCTGCTATTCCAATTCATATGCGTCTTACTCACCAAAAGGAAATCTACCATCAAATTCAATCATGATAAAACAGGGAAATTTAATCATATATCAAGACACTGTGGTAATATTCTTATATATGTCACCCATGGCCTCCTTCCTTCTAAAATCAACTTTTAAAATTATGCTGATAAACCTCAGGGGCTACCTTATCCGTACCAAGATCACTGTACAAATCTTTAATGGATAGGGGGAGTGTGAGACAATGTAACAGTCTTCAAAGCAAGATTACAGAGGGGTTAGGGTAGTCCCTCAGGCTCAGTATCATAATTTTAAATTTTGATTTTAGAAGGAGGCCATTGATGACAAATATAAGATTACAACAGTCACACTTCATGGATGGACACTACCTTAATAGGTAGATCCGTGGTGGTCATTATGCATTGGATGCATTGGTCATTCAAATTAAACACAGCAAAATAGATGCCAGCATAACAGAGGATTCGTATTTTTATTTCTTTAATATTTTATATTTAACATTTAAGAATTAAAAGGAAAATAAAAATATATATATAGGAGAATTGTGGTGTCCAGGTAGTTTATCTATTCTCACCAGTAAACACTAGATGGCAGTGAAAGCGCATAAGCAGCAATGATGAACTTCAGTTCTGCTGTTACATTAGTCCAGAAATACTTCAGCTTCGCTCTACTTCCCACACTGGAGCAACCACAGAGCCATGACAATCGCATTTGTTCTTTGGAGTTTATTTGAAGTGGCATAACAACTTCATTCAATAAAGCTTTGTGAAAGAGAGTAACGTTCAGTGATGAAAGGAACAGGAATTGAGAGGGCATTTACAAAAAGAAAGAATTTGCATCCTGCTGAACTATAGATTGAGGACAGAATTGAGTCTGAAGTTGATGTGAAAGCGTTCTGTACATTTAATGGGTTGCAGGCTTGACCCTGTTCCTGTTTTGTTGTAAACCCCAGAACCATGACGCATATTTGCTATGGGAAGAAAGGAAAACAAATTTTCTAAGTTAAGCACAAAAAAGCTGAAGATGGAAACAAGACGCGGCCCCCCTTCCCTCAACTTATCATTAGACACATAGCTTCTAATTCTTGTGGTTGATGACTGATTGGCGGGGTAAAACTAGGTCAGTGGGGTATGGAAATTTTAAAGGAGAAAAATCACTTTTGGTAGCAGTAAATAACAGCTGCTGCTTTTCTCCTTTTGGGATTTCTTCAAAATGTATTGCGGGCTAAAATAAACATCAAGTGACTCATTGTCCCAAGCAATGACACTGAAGGTTATACACATACTAAAGTAGGATTAGAGTCCAGTCCTCCTTCATAAATATACAGAATTCTCTACATAGAGTACTATGGGGGAGATTCAGATACATTGGTCATTTACTAAGGGCCCGATTCGCGTGTTACCCGAATATTTCCGATTTGCGCCGATTTTCCCTGTATTGCCCTGGGATTTTGGCGCACGCGATCGGATTGTGGCGCATCGGCGCCGGCATGCACGTGACGGAAATCGGGGGGCGTGGCCGTGCGAAAACCCGATGGATTAGGAAAACCCGCCGCATTTAAAACAATAAAAGTGTCGCTTGGGACGCGCTTACCTTCACTTGGTCCGGCTCGGTGAATTTCAGGGCATTCAGATGCTTTTCAGCACAGCAGCGCCACCTGGTGGACAGCGGAGGAACTACCTTGATGAATCCCAGCCGGACCCGAATCCAGCGCAGAGAACGCGCCGCTGGATCGCGAACGGACCAGGTAAGTAAATCTGCCCCATTATGGAGCTTATTTATTAAGGGTCCTGCGGCTGCATTTCCGTAGGGTTTTCCAACGTTTTGGGGATCATGCTGCTGGGACAGGTATTTAGTAGGCGATTGTGTTGCACATGATTGGATTTAGTCGCAATCGTGCCGGCTTACATGCGACACAAATCGAGGGGCGGTCCGACGAATTCGGACAAACCGCAGGATTTAACTTAAAAATTGTGTTGCAAGCCATGCACTTATATGCACCGGTAGGAATATGGTGAACTCCGGCAGACCTGAGCAGAGAAGCGACACATGCAGGATATCGGGCGCACAATCTTCTTGAATAGTGGCACAGTGTATTGTCATCGGACAATGCACTTTTGGGATCTCCTCCGGACCGGGTAAGTAAATTCCCCAATATGTCACAAGTTTAGGCCTAAACTTGTGATTTTCAATGCATATGTGCCCCTCAAACCACTTTCCTAAAAAGCGTTGTTGTGAGGGAGCAGCTTAAAGAAAGTATGCATTGCCTCTGCAGCCAAACATTGCCAAAGTGGTGTCAGAGCTGCACTTCATACATTAAGGCATTTATTAAGCACATGTTCCCCGGCATAGGACGTGCCAGTCTTGATAAATATGCCCCTATGTCTCCAGGTCATTCCCAGTGAAATGTCCCTGCTATGACTTTCTTTTATGAGAAAAATCCTGTCTAACCATCTGGAATTACCACCTTTTGGAACCTAGATTTCTGTAGTGATTATGTACTGTACTGAGCCAAAATATGGTGTATTTGTTATTAAAGTGACAGAAAGGGCTGACTTTGATCTACACCCAGTATTGCTGAACCCCATTTAGATCAGCCATACTGGGTTCGGGCCCATAAATCTCTCTGACAAAGGACCAAGTTTTATTGAAGAAAACACATCTGTGTACAACAGCTCTTAGTCAGGGTTCCCAGATAATGATTTTGTTGGGGTTTTGCCATAATTTTACCTTCTAGCTACTATCTACCATTTTCTTAAAAAAAAAAAGGTCCTTCTGCTTAACTTTTAGTATATTAAATAACCAACCACAGAGAAAATAAGCAAGTTCTTGTGTCTTACAGTTATAGTACATAGAATGGATTAGTCACTAAGGAACAGGACAGTCAGCAGCTACTCCAAATTGCCTCTGCAGCCCACAGCGGGACAAGCAGGCACAGCTCTAATAAACACCACCCGCCATCGTATACATAAAATCCAAGGTGAAAGTGATCTGGTGTTTGCTGGATAACTGATGGGAGATAGGACATAGGATGAATTAGTAAAGAGAGAGTTGACATTTCATGCAATTAGCGAGTGTGATAGGTATGCCTGAATAGATGGGTTTTAAGAGCACATTTGAAACTTTGGAGCTTGGGTATTAGCTGTCACACAGCCTGACATACCCCCTGAAGGAGTAACATTTGGCAATTCAATTGGTTCCGAATACCACACATCCCCTCAGATCTCATAGGAAAAAGTTTTTATACACTCTGATGTCCGTCCAGCGAGTTCATATAGACCCGGCACCCATAAGGCGAAATATGTTGAGCTTACTCACTAACTGCTGCTTAAAACACTAGTATAGCTCCTCAACATGAGTATGTAATCTCCCTATAATTTAGGTCCGTTCCACACTTGCGAGTGTGATGCGATGAACTCTCATCACACTCACAACACATGCTGCCGGGAACGCACGGCCCGAACGCTGCACATCGGGACTGAGCTGACATGCTGAGTTCATTCACGGTGTGCAGCGTTCGGGCCGTGTGTTCCCGGCAGCATGCGTTGTGAGTGTGATGCGATTTCATCGCATCACACTCGCAAGTGTGGAACGGGCCTTAGAGGTGTTTGGTAGATGAGAGTCAGGGCAAAGACGTGCATACTAAAATTGGTGGGACTCTATAGGTCCAATAGAAATAACAACAGTGTTCCCCACCAATTCTAAGCACCCACAATAGCGAGACACTTGTTGAGAAGCACAATTTTACAATTGTATTCTTAAAGGACATCTACCACCAGGATGAATGATTGTGAATCAAGCACACTTACATGCTGGTGTGTTCCCCCTCTGGCAGGATCTGCTCTTCATTTAGCTTCTTATTCCCTTGTTTTTAAGAAAAAAAATTATGAGGGTCTCTAGGCTTCACTGTAGAAACACCTCAGAGTGGTTATCAGCTATAAATCACATTTTTGTTTTAAATTCCAGACAAACCATTTAAGGTTTAATCTAATTTTCTTAATAACATAGGATTGTGCATTGTGACTGTAGGTATTAGTCGAATTTAAACAGCCCTACCAATATAGTGCTTTTGGTTAAAAATGTGTGCGTGTGGACTATTTTAATATACTTCATAAATCTAGCTAAGGCACTTAAAATATAAAGCCACTGGAAATATTTATTGATCAAGATTTAATCAGGAAATTGCCAGTTAGGATCCAATGATGTTTTAGCTAAACTTTGACATTATGAACCCTGGATGCTTCTGGTGAGTTTATGTATGGAACCATTGCTTCTTGTACTTTTTCAGTTGGTATTAGACTTTTTAGGGAGATTTATCATCAAGTTTCTGAGGTTAAACTGTTCTAGTTGCCCATGTAACTGGCACTGTGATAGTTATTGAAGCTTGGGTTGGCTACAGTACTAACCATAGCTGTGCCTTTGTCAGGTACTGCAGTAAGCCATTACAGTGAGTGCTGCATTTGTCTAAGAAATTGTAGTTTATGGCTCATGTATATATCAAGGCTGCAGTACCTTTGTTCAAGGAAAGATGATATTGCACAGAATTTAAATGTAAATAAGATAATTGTAAAAGACACTGATCAAAATTAGAGAACACGTATAGATACCTGCTGTAACTTATTGGTGTTAATCGGGCATCTGGTGCTAAAAATGGTGTGCCAAAGTGACTGAAACCCTGCAGCCCCCAGGTTGCATCTTTACAACATGACAAGACAAAGTCATTCAAGTCATTCTTGAAAGACAAAAGAGGACAGGATATCATTAGAATGTTAAAGACGTGATTATCAGAACACATTAGGGAAGCTTGTAAATCAGAGTCTCTAACTACTAAAAACATGACAGCATTATCCAAACACTTTTATGATGCTCGCAGAGGGGATATTACAGCTGTGCAAATCACAGCGATTGAAAAGATTACTGCCCCCAAAATAGGAGGAGATAGAACACATAAACTTTGCAACAGAGAGATATACTGGATCTTAAACCCGGACACATGTTCACCAAAAGGTTTCAATAAAAGATCTGACAGAATGTATTTCTACTAAAAAAACATACATGATGCAGTATATTATATATTATAACATGTCATGCTTACCATATCCTCTCTGTGCACGCCCAAACATCATGACGACATCACACTAGCCTTTTAAATATTTGCAACAACAGTATGGCTAAGGACCAAGATAATATAGTGCCCAAAAAAAGTAGGTTTGCTGCTGTTTTTAAACCTTGAGCATGCATGCTCTATGTTTTTTTTGTCTTTTTGTATCTATCCCTACTATTTTAAATGGAATGAACAGTTTTATATATCATACAAGTGCTGTACCATTGTTTCTTTTTGCATTGTACACAATTTTGGTTATCCCTGGACCCAACCCTTTATCTTCTGACTTTAGGGTCGGCAGACATATTGCTCTTCTGTCTGACACTGCACTGAGCTGCTCTCTCCCTTTAGCCCCCACATTTGCATTTGAGAGTAAAGCTACAAGCTACAGACAGATAAGATCTTTATCCAGGAGAGGGGGAGATAGGTTTATTTCAGAACTGTGTGTGTGTTGTAGGAGAGCAAGCACAGATTATTGTGTGTAATATGCATCTCATGGATCTCACCATCTCACATCTCTGATCGGTCTCATTTGTTTTTCTATGTGTCAGATACTAGTGAATGTTCAAAAGCTAAATAAAAGTGTATATAAACCTGTATCCGGATAATCTTACCACATTGTCAGCACACAGAACTAGAGGATTCATGTAGTGTCTGTTTAGTCCCCACCCACATGCTGGAATGTTACACTGATCGTTACTGAGTTGTAAGAGCTAAAACAGCAATAACACTGAGTAAAAGTGCAAAGCAAGTTGGTTAAAATGATCTGTATTGTGTAAACATCACTAGGGGATTGAAATGTGAGAATTTTCTTTTATGGGCAAACCCATTTAAGAGAATGATACCCGGGGGCTGAGCTCTCTCCATAAATAGCTGGTGTTTGCTGCGATCGGTCCTGGCACCTCTCCCAGGAATTAATTGTGCCGCAGTCAAATGCAGTCGTGGAACGTAAATTGTAGTAATGCATGTTGCATTCAAGAACTTATGATAGTAAAATGCCCCTTTCCTATGGACACCACATCTTATTCCATCATTGTGGCCTCTCTACTCCTCACATTGTGGCCCTTTTACTCCTTACATTATGGCCCATATATACTTCTCAGATTGTGCCCTCTCTCTTCCTCCCCCTCACATTGTGGCCTCACTTTTTCTCCTCTTCCCTTGAAATTGTGACATCGCTCTTCCTCACATTGTGGCCCTTTTTTTTTAAACTTTATATTATAATAAAGTACAAAATACATATACATTTAAACAGTTTCTTTATGACAACTTTATAAACGGACAAAAAAAATACACCAATACCATATTTGCTTTTAACCAACTTTGCTCCCACCTCGGCGGTCAACAATTAGCTCAAACATAGTAGGGTGTAGAACACAAACCATTCGGATACTTACATACTAAGAATCAGGATCTATTGAGCATCTATCGACTAATAAAGGGGCTATTATTCATAGGATCTATTGAGCCAGATCTCCCTCATCTCTTCTCTCTTTACACCGCTTTCAAATACCTCCTGTCTCTCAGCAAGAAATAGGAGATCCACTCTTTCTAGTCTTAAAGTACACTCTGGGTGCATCTCAGTGAACCTATAAAACCTAATTTTGAGCCCAAGATGCAAACCTGTAGACTAAATGGAATACTCCAATCAAATATTGACAGTTGATTTTGGACACCTCCATAACATATGTACAAGATCAGTGTCTATCAGGTTGCATCTTAGACATTTTTCTTCACTTTTTTTCCAGAAATAATTTAATCGTTTTGGCACGAAATGCACCCTGTTCACAATAAAGATCTAAGAGACAATGTGGGACAGATTCTTAATTGTTTTTCTAATCATGTGCAGTGAATCCACCCTTTACTCTGCTGTCAAAGCTGTTGCATCTTTCTTCCATTTCTCATAACATTCCCTTGCAGGGGGTACTTCTCACTTTTAAACAGAGTCTTATAAACTATTGACATCATTCCTCTCCTGTTTTGGGGAGCAAACTTTTCTCCTATTTTCATGTAGTGATCTCTCCTCCTCCTCTTATTCACAATGTTGCCCCCTCCTCCTGGCACTGTAATTTCTTTTTTTCTGTTTAATATAATCAGTTACTTACCTTTCCCCATTCCCTTGTAGCAGTCCTGCTTCCTCCACCATCATCATTCCATTCAATTTCATAGAATCTGCCAATTCTCATTAAATCTGCCATCCGCAACAGCAGGGCAGAGCCTGAAATCCTGGACTGCTGGGTGGTATGTCCAGCTGAACACTTAACATGCAACATCCCCACCAAGGCTGACAGTATATGGGAGCAGCTGGATACTAGGAAGGGAGTGGCTGGCTTGGTTATGGCCTACCCATGCAAGTCACAATAGCACAGTCCTAGCCATGTAGGCCTTATCCACACCAGTCAGGGCCCGAAGGGTGAAGCAGTAAGAGGGTACAACAAGGTTCCCACTAGGGCACTCCCAGTGTAAGTGAACGTGTTAAGGGGAAGGCCTTAATGTAAGAGGCTTAGCCAGGGACTCACGCTGGAAAGGAAGATGGTGTAAAATCTCATGTTTCCTTTTATTAGTAGGTCTTGATCAGCTGCATATAACAGGCTGTGCGCATTCCATTCTGAGGGCATGTAGGGCTGTCCAGCTGGCTAGCTTTAGTGCCGTAGTGGAGATGAGTACCTCAGCCCTGGACCAGTGGTCTGCTAGACTGGTTGATTCTCCAGGGAGCGGGCTCAGCTTTGCTGCATTTGCAGCACTATTTGGCAGAAATGTGTTTCTGAAGAAATCTAAGAAATCTGTAGCTCAAGACAATGTCATAGGAAAAATAACTCCTGAGACACTGAACCTCAGTGCTGATCCTATACTTTAGACTTTTAGGCCCCTTCCACAGTGGGAGTGTGATGCACTGAACTCACATCACACTTGCAGCGATCACTGCCTGGATCGCCCGGCCCGAACGCTGCAGATCAGAACTGAGCTGAAATGCTGAGTTCAGTTCGGTTTGCAGCGTTCAGGCCGGGAGATACAAGTGCGATCCAGAGGAGTAGTTGCGAACAATGCCCTCTCCAGGTTAGGAGTTGTCAGAGGGAGTCGTGAACCCTCTAGAAGGTTATAGCATTGGGTCATTAGGTATTAGCGGCTGTAGATCCTGCCTGAACAGGCAAGGGTTAAGTGGCTGTAAGTTTTAACCAATTGTATTTCACCATGTACACTGGAGTGTGATTGGAGAGTTAGCCACCACCTGACCAGGATAATAAAATCCCTGGACAGGGAGGGGCTAGGTCTCTTAGGTCCTAGCTCTCTTAGAGTGCACATGTTCTTAGAATACCAGCACACAGAGTGAGGAGAGACACAGTGTCAGTCCACCATCAGGGCTGACACTCAGCTAATTCTAGGACCAGAGTCTAAAGACTCAAAGCTGCAGCTTCCACAATTGGACACCACTCCATCCAGTAACAGGCTGGTGAATCTACTCCTGAGGACCACTCTCCATGACCACTCCAGTAATCCGGAATCAGTTCTGAGATCGTTCTGGCCCGTTGCCTGTGGCTCTAATAAAGAACCATGAGTTATTTTGCACAACGTTGCCACCGTCTAATCCCTGGATATGGCTGTTATCACCACGGGTTTCCCCATCCATTACCCAGGTACTCATCCTACAGACACTTACAGGTTGCCCCAGGGAGAACTAGTACATCTGCCTCTCCCTCCATATTTCTTGCACACACCAACTGATGGAGACCTGCCTGGCTGTAGGACAGCCCTCTGTAACCCATACCAAGCACCGTGACATCAGCGTGCCTTAGGCCGCAACCACCAGCCACTCCGGTATTCTGGTCCCCGGCTGCCTCCAGGCCCCAAGAAAAGGCTAAGCCCCGGTAGGGAGTGTTGCAAGTGGCATCACGAACAGAATATAGACTTCTGTGCCTCATACTGGCACTATAGACTGTCCTTTTATTGAAAGACTGTGTTGCCTAACCCTGCTGCCATCCGGGTTTAATAATAATAAATGATAATAATTCTTTATTTATATAGCGCACACAGATTACGCAGCGCTGCACAAAGCGTGTGAAATTGGTCCCTCTCCCCATGGGGCTCACAATCTAAGCAGCCTAACAGTATGTTTTGGGAGTGTGGTAGGAAACTGGAGTACCCGGAGAAAACCCACGCAAACACGGGTTTAGGCCCAAACGATTTGTGTTTTACAACATAGACTGTAATATTACTGCCATGTGCTGTAGAGTGCTGCTCCAGCATCTACGAGGTGTATCTCTGCTACATCTGCTGAAAGAGTGCTGCTGCAGCACTGAAGGGTTTAACCGCTGCTAAACTCTGTGCTACACAGCAAGTAATCCCAGCCCACCAAAAATCACTGGCAGGAACCCACAGTCTGAACGGGCTAAGCTCTGCACCCCTGCGCATATGGCGCGAATCCTGCCTCAGAGCTCTGTAGCGCAGGAGAAAATTCAGCCCAACACAGCTCCTGGCGGGAAGGACTTAAGCCCCAACATCTGGCCCGAAAGTTTCCAGCTCCACTTCAGCGCAGGAAGTGAACTGCTGAGTGCCTTATGGAGTGAAGACGCAGCCACCGTCATTGCGAGACCAAGGCCTTTCTTTACCTCTCAATGAGGAAACAGAATTCCTCAAGGGCTTTCATCGTGGCAGCGCAGCCCATCCTCCTTTGTGGACACTTATCTCTGGCCTGGGACGGAGCGTGGCTCTCTACCAGCACCGAATTCCTCCGCTGATGGAATTCTCTGCGCCAGTTCCAGAATGGCGGACCATCCTCAGCAGCCATCTTCACCGGCTGGGACTCCCGTTCCACCCCTGCTGGGACTCTCTCCACTATCTGTGTACTAGTTCCGTATTCTCCGGAGGGTTTTTGTTATATTCCGCTGGGCTCCCTCCACCCTGGAAGCTATCTTAAAAGAGCCCAACGCTCCAGTAGCCATTGCTGACCAGCCCGTGGAGTATCAAGGGCCACCTGCTAAGAGGCCCAGGCTGCCCAGTGAGAACATCCTGCGAGCTACAGAGGTCGTCAGCGCCAGCTCAGCAGCGCCCCCAACAGCTGCAGGTCAGTCCGGGAATTATACTCTTCCAACTGTCAGCCATGGCCAAGCTCCTGCAGTCATCATCATGCGCTTTACAGCGCCCACCAGCTTCTGAAGACCGATCAGGGAAGTGCTTGCCTCCCTTCTTTGCTGAGATGCCTACAGCTGCACATGACTTTCTCGCTGTTCCAGCTTTTGGATGTTCCATGTGAGCAATTCCAGACCAGTGTTCATGAGGTTCCTGCTAAGTTGATCCTGCTAGTGGATGATCTCCGGGTGGTAAGAGTTTCTGTTGCACAGGTTGATCCTCCAGCTGCATCGGAATGTGTTCCAGCATCATCCGTTCCTGCTATAGCACCTGTTCCCGTGACCTGCGGCCTTGCTACAGCTGCGTCACATTACATCCCTGCTGCTTCTGCACCTACCTCCGCAGTTCCAGTTTCCACCACCAAAGGTGTCCAGACGACAGATCCCAACCCTGCTGATTCCATCCAGGCTGATTAAGTCCATGCTGCAGTTCCTGCTTCCATGCCTGCAGCTATTGTTTCAGAACAGCAAGAGTAGCCCCCTGATGGGCTGTAGCCCATAACAGGTACTGCTACAATGTATATATTTTGCTGATTTACTCACAGTTGGGCTGCGCCCATTTTCCCTGTAATTGAGCCGGAGACTTTCCTGAGACTCTTCCCCTATTTATTATAAGTCAAGAGACGTTCCTTGAACTTTCTCCATTTGTGCTATGCTAACACTTACTTCTGCTGGCGCAGAGCTGCACCTCACCAATGGACTCTGTCCCTCATCTGAAGAGGAGACCCTATGTTGTTGCTGCACTTTTTCCCTATAAGCATTGGGAAAAATGCATCAGACGCATCTATGTTATGCAAGTAGCAACATGAGTTTTGTTTTAACCCCTTAAAGGAAACCTACCACCATGGATCTACCTATTAAGGTAGCTGCCTCTAACGTATATAAGGATAGCCCTTTTTAGGGTTAATCCTTAAAGAGAACCCGTCATGCAAAATAACCCCCCTAAACTAAATATATTTTCATAAACTGCCATTAGAGAGCATTGCCTCTATCCCTTCATTGTCCCTCTACATGCCTGTAAACCTAAGCAATGAGGTCCTAAAGCTGTATGCAAATGACCTGTGAAATGTCCAATGAGTCATTAGTATATTCAAGCTGTCCACTCTATTCATGAGTGGGAGGTACAGCCACACCCCCAGTGCATGACTGACAGCCTGTATAATGGAGTGAGGCTGTATAATGATGTGCTTCCTGGTGCTGGCGCCCCCTGCAGCCTGTGTGTGCATGTGTGTGTGTGTTTAGGAGAGATACAGCAGCTCCAGGCAGCCATGTTACAGCAGAACATGTCAGATTCATGTGTAGCTGATGTCTGTGTCTCTCACCTGTATATTAGGAGGATGCAGCATGTCAGCAGATGCAGCACAGACACTAGCCATGCTTTACTATACATTACACACAGACATGAGCAGGGGGAGGAGAGGGGAGGGGTGACAGGGGTGACATCACTGCCTCTGACCATGTGACCAGCCTCATTTATATGATAAAGAATAGATGATTTTACAATGAATAATGTATGAAATAACTAGATAAAGGCTGGGATGGGATCCTTGTGAGCTGCTCCAACAGGTAGAGGTGACAGGGCGAGTGGCAGAGACCTGATGACAGGTGTCCTTTAAGTCCCCTTTATCTTTTTAAATCTTTAATTGTGATAGTATGCTAATTTACCAAAGAGGCTATTGGGGTGTGGAGTAGCTGGAGCTGAGGCTACACGGCGTTGCTACTCCACGCCCCAGTGGCCTCCTTGATCCTCCTACCAGATATCTTCAGCACACAGCTACAGACAGAGATACCTATTGTGTCTGTGATTTTTTACTGTTTTTAATGTTTTATATCAGTTCTAGGGAAAGATTTGAACTTTTTAGGTTTTTTTAAAGGGAAATTATTTTTGAAACTCTTGTGAAACTTTTTTTTTTTTTACTATTTTTTTAGACCCTCTAGGGTACCGTAACCCTAGATGGTCTGATTGTTCCTACCATTTTTGCACAGTATTCATTACAATGAGCCACTGGCATAAATCTGCAGAAACCATGCAGCCTCGGGTCTTATAAAGACCCGATGCAGTTATGGCAATAGATTGCTGCCCCCCGATGACATTCAGGGGAGTGATGATCCGAACTAAGATGATGGCGACGCTGTCTTTTTTTTAAATGCTGCAAGCACCGACCATATTAGCAGTTGGGGTTTGCTACAATATTCAGCAAACCCCACCTCTGTATGAAGAGGCTCACCCCATTAAGGGGTTAAACAGTAAAAGGGTTGTTGACTAGGGCCCAACTTGCTGATCGGTGGGAGTCACAGTGATGGGACCCCCACGGATCATGAGAACAATGTACCCCTGTCGCTCCCCAAGATGACCTCAGCAGCCGATCGTGCTTGACAGGCTGCCCCAGTCATCTCTATGGAGCTGACGGAGATAGCCAAGCGTCGCACTTACTAGATGGGACAACCCCTTTAATAGTGATGACTAACTATGTCACACACATGCTGCTACTAAGAAAATGTATTTTCATGTGATTATGTATTTTGCCCAATGCATTTCAAAACACAATGCAAACGCGTCATATGAACACAGCCTGAAGCAGTTTTGAATCTAATACTTCCGGTAGATCATTAGAGAGACTCCTCCTGGATCCAGGGCTGATTTCTTCTAGTAACGTGCTGATAGTTATAGGCAGCGGTGTTAGCTTGATGGCTCCAATAGGGGACTTAAGGACTGAGAGTGCCTAGGGCAGCATAAACACTAAATACGGCCCCGGATAGAATGGGGAAAAAAAGGGGAAAGGGGGTAAAGGTGCCAGAGCACGGTATACAGGCAGCCACCTGTCACGACACCATTTACAAGGTCATGTGTTAAGTTTATATGTGAACAGACCCAGAAGGTGTTTTGTGATTTGGGCTTATAGAAACAGATACAGATAAAATGTACCAATCAAATTCTACTAAATGTGTTATTAAAGCTATATGGTAAAGTGAATATCAATTTGGAATTATAGCTGTCACTGGCTTACAATGATTTGCTTATATGATTATTAGGGCAATATTGAGTTACAGTAAGCAATTTATAAAATGTCTTCATTAAATCGGCTTCCAGTACATACATATTGTTGGATGCTTAGTCTTGTGACCCATAAGCAGGACTAAGGACTTCCTGTGACATCCCGTGTCCTGCTGGCTTTCCGTGGATGGAGTGGGCCATGCAATCATAACTGTATCCATGCCCTCTTTGGGATATCCACTCCTATATCAGTGGTTCAAGGGGAAAGCAGCAACAGGGTCTCTTCAAAAATGTTAGAACTAGATGAATGTATTTGTTCAGATCCTCCTGGATTCACCTCACTGATCAGTACACAAAGGGAGGAACCTGCTCCAACATTTAAAGTAAAGTTATTAAGTAGTTCCCCCTGAGGGAGGAGGAACTAGCACAGGATGAGTAAGCACCTGACTGTTACTGGGAATTAGACTTCAGCAGTTGTTACATTACTGCCAGGCACCAGACAAGGGCTGTAATATGGCTCTGCAAGGTGGTGGCGTCTTCAACTATCATCACATCCCAAGTGTCACCCGAGCTTATACCACAGCCTGCCTTATCACTACTGCTGCCGTGGTAAGTACCTACCTGGCTACCAGGAGCTATCCTGAGCACTACCATTGCTCTACAAAAACATTTGGTGTAATCGAACAGCTGTAGTCCACATGAGTCATCTTTACATGGTCCAGTATCTGTCTAAAGGCCTTGTACCTTCTCCTCTGCAGCAGATGGAGCTCATCAGCCCTTTCCAGATTTATTTCAACCCGGATCTGATCTTCAAAAGGCTGCAGGTGAGTTTCTATGAAACAGCTGGAAGTTCAATATAACCTTGTATGACCACTGGTCCCAGTAACCATTCAATATTACTATTTATAGGGCTAGTGCTGTATATTTCACCATTCCTTTGATAATGTATCATTGCAGTATGATCATAGGGCATGTATATAACTTGATGTATTCTAGAAAGAACATCTGCTGATGGCATCAATTTCTAAAGTTGCAAATGTAGGTCATATAAATGCCTACAACACCAGGCAAGGCAAGCCTTAGGCCGGCAGCACACGTGGCGTTTTTGGGCCGTTTTTAAGTAGTCCGTTAAAAAATGCATGCGTTTTTTGAAAATGCATCAATTTTTGACCCATTTTAATTAAGATAATTGGTAAAACTGGATGCGTTTTCAAAAAACGCATGCAGTTTTTAATGGACTGCTTAAAAACGGCATCTGGTAAACCTTCCTATTTAGTTGTTCCCGGACAGCAGACTGGTGTACTATCCCTTTTCCCCTGCTCTTAACAGGAGTTAAAGGGGTTTTCCCACAAACTAAAGTTAGGCCCTAACTTGCTGATCAGTGATGGTCTCAGTGCCGAGGCCCCCACAGATCGCGAAAATGAGGGGTCTCTGTCTGCTCCATTAGGTCAGTGGCACACGTGGCGTTTTGAACCCGTTTTTGACCAGTTTTAATTAAGATAAATTGGTAAAACCTGTCAAAAAGGGATGCATTTTCAATAAACGCATGCGTTTTTTAACGGACTGCTTAAAAATGGGTTCAAAACGCCACGTGTGCCGCCGGCCTTAGGGTGATGTCACACATGGCGTTTTTAGGCCATTTTTGGGCTGTTTTTAGTTTCAGATTGTAAAAAATATGCATGCGTTTTTTGAAAATGTATGCGTTTTTGTCCCTTTTTAAATGCGCAAATTCAGAAACCCAGACAAAAACAGATGCGTCTTCAAAAAAACGTATGTGTTTAAAAAAAAGGATGCGTTTTTTACGATCTGAAAATGCATCTGAAAAACCCCTGGACAGGGCCTTACTTTAGTTTGTGGTAAAATCCCTTTAAGGCAGAAAATTACTTTCTGCCCCTTTTACAAGATGAATAAGGAATCTCCACTACAGCCATATTTTCATGGCCTTATGTGAAATCAGTCATGAAGAATATGGGTCTATAAGTTTGTCCATGTGGTGTATGGTTATATTTGTACATGCTTCTGCATATGTGTACATTTGTGTCTGCCTGTTTGAATACATTTCTGTGTGAACACTAGATAGCCACTTTATTTGAGACCCATCAAATTTCACATTGGAATAACTCTGGCCTTAAGGACTGTGGTAATTCATAAGGGCATTCACAGACAACATAGATAACCAAAAAAATATAACACAGAACCAATACAGCAGGTTTCCCAGTCTAAAATTCAAGTGGCTTGCACCAAATCCTGACTACTCGATTCAATTTTCGATAACATTTTGCTACATTACTGGTCTCTCTATAATGATCACGAATGGTATCCAGAAGGACAGCATCAAATAACTGGCTGGAAAGCCTTTAGGCATGTGAAATTATTATTTTTTTTTTAAATCTTTTTATGTCCGCCTGGGTGTTACAACCCTAGAAGTTTTGTATTGTATATTGTTGGTATACAGCAGGGTGTAATGGGGACTGTTGAATTATAGGCCAGCTCTACACACTATGATAATAGCTGATACAAAACACAAATTCCAAGAGCAATTGCAATATGGAGACACAATGAACTTGGCAGAAAACTACAGTCTCACACAGCCTGGGGTGATCAGCAGAAAATCCAGGTATTAATATCATGTAGTAGAAAGAATACACTGCACTCACAGGCTTCTTCGTGGAAACGTTTCTTTATTTCGTTTAGGGCGACAGGGAGGGTGCATGCCGTACATGTCACCCTAAATGAAATAAAGAAACGTTTCCATGAAGAAGCCGTTGAGTGGCGTGTTTTCTTTCTACTACATCAAAGATATTTGATGCCTCTCGTTGTTGGGTTCCACTATTTGTGCTCCTATTGACTGTTGTGCTGATCAGGTTGTGAAGGCTCCTGTAGTGAACCAGAAAACTCTAATGCGCATGTGCAGAATCAGCCATTGCCGCATCACAAACCATAGGATGCTGAGGTGGCGTGACACTAGGAGCTACTACTGAGCGCTTTAGTGAGTAAATGTTATATCCAAGTGCATCTTCAACCTTTTTCATATATAATCACTAGTGTGGACTTTTTTTGGTGTAAAAACAAGCTAGCCCTATTAGTACATTTATAAATTCTTATTTTTTATTTATTGATTTGGTCTTGTATTATGAGCTCAATATATCCTACTATATAAGGCAGTGATTTTCAACCAGTGTGCCGCGACACATGGTCGGGAGTGCCGCGGGGAAATTTCCCCAAACTATGGTGCCCCCTGTGTTTTGTTTCCTGGCAATGCTCAGCGATGCGCAGTCACGGCTTCTTACAATTTAGGAGACGTGTACAATAACACATGCGCAAGCTTTGAACCTCACGCGACAAAATGACGTCACCGAGGCCGAAGCATCATCCTGAGAGCGGAGAGACCCCCGCATTTGCCCACCGCCAAGGTAATGCCCACCAATAATGCTGACTATATGAGCTTTTGCCTGAGTATATGAACTGTTGGCAGAATACTCAGCATATGAGCTGGTACTTTTAGTACTCCAGCAGTATACTGCATATAACAAAGAAATGTAAAATGAGAAATACTATAGTCATGAGGCTGGAGTACTACAAGTACAAGCTCATATGCTGAGTATATGAGCTGGCACTTGTACTCTGGCCTCATGGCCATAGTACTTCTCATTGTACCCCTTTTTATTGCAGTATATGAGCCACATAATAATCAGCACCATATACTAAAAACAGGGAGAAACTGAGAACTGTTGAGGAAGAGCTCCGTGTGTGTCTTTCCACCATTCCTGCCAGGATATCCCTTTTGTGTTTATTGAAACAGGCCCAGGTTTCACAATGAGTGAGTAAAATAAATTTAGAATCTATATTATTAACTATATGTATAATATGACTGTTTTAGTGTTATTTTGTGCTATTTTGGTTGGTGGTGTGACCCAGGATTTTCTAAGTATAAAAAGTGTGCCACGGCTCAAAAAAGGTTGAAAATCACTGATATAAGGAACTAGCTGTAGCTCCCGGCATTGCCCGGGATAATAAATAACTGCTCTTAGCTACAACAAAATAGAGTAGGTAAAAGAAAATATTTTATATGTATATATACTGTGTCACACTGTCACTGACCATCCACTTTTTTATAAACTTTTTTCTCTGGCAGTCTTATTCCAGCGACTATCTATCTCTGACTGTAACTATGTCTATGGGGAGATTGCCCATGGCAAACAATCAGAGCTCAAGTTTCCTTTTTTGCACAGCTGTTTATAAAATTACAGCTGATCTCCCCATGGGCAACTGGAACAGTTTTACCTCAGACATTCTCCCCCGATCTCTGTATCCCTATCCATCTTACCTCACACATAAGTTGTCTTCTACTCATTGCCTATAGCAGTGGTGGTGAACCTATGGCACGGGTGCCAGAGGTGGCACTCAGAGCTCTTTCTGTGGGCACCCAAGCCTTCACCCCAGGACAGAATTTGCTAGGTGTGACAAGGCTTCCTCCTGCGGTCCAAGACAGCCATGGACATGCTATGCTCAGTGCTATTTTAAAGCGACACCTAAGTGGCTGCCAGGACTACACGAGAAGGTATGGACAGAGATTAATTATTGTTGGAGCTCCTGCTCTGGGTCCCCTGATTCTTCCTCTTCAGGGGACCCTGGAAGGAAGCTATAATTCAAATTTCTCCATCATATTTGTGATACAGCTGGGATCCATAGGTTACTGCCGAAATTGTCATGTTGGTACTTTGCGATATAAAAGTAGGTTTCGTTTGTAGGTTGGGCACTCTGTCTGTAAAAGGTTCACCATCACTGGCCTATAGTAACCAATCACAGCTTAGAGCTCATATTAATGACCTGTGGGAGAACAGCAACCAATCACAGCCCAGCTTCCAACTGCCGCAGCAGCAGTAGACAATTGCTCCTGTATATGGCGAGTAATAAGTGGATTTTACAAAGCGCCAAGAGAAAATCTTGGCTCAAAGCATGGTCTACGACGTTCCCCGAGTCACAGGCAACAACTGTGCAAAATTTGGTGAATGTAAATGCAGATTCCTTTAGCGGACATACATACACCCACATTCAGCTTTATATATTAGAAGATTTATTAATTTGTAGACAATAAAAAAGGGTTTTATTCAAAAAGGTTATGGATAAGTCCATTTGTTGCGCTGGATATTTATGTTTACATATTTCAGTAATATATACCAATGATACCCTGGTAATTTAACGTGTACTTATTATGAATGTACCCTTTTGGACTACAGGAACAATTTGTGTGTGTACAGAGGACACCTCCAATCCACCTCTATTCACCGTCTCATATCATTTAAACACACCATTTGTTTTAGAAATTCTTAAATCTTTATATATCATCTGTGAAACTTCAACATTGACCTGCACACTTATATATATTCATCTGAGGTTGAGCCTTCCTTTCATATTTTTGTTTCTATGGAAATAATGCAAGACACCAGTTTCTGATCGCTAGTGCTTACATAGAAATGCAAACTCCAATGGACCGAGGCCCACCCCTACCCTAGTAGGGGTACGTACATATGACCTTACCCTTTTAATCAGATTTACTACCGTTTTTTTCTCTTTACAGATTTGGAGACTAGTAACCAATTTTCTGTACTTTGGACAACTGGGATTTGGTTTTCTTTACAATATGATTTTTACGTATCCTTATGCAATTGTATGGACCAATCCTAGAAATAATGGCATGTAGCTGCTTTCTTGTATGTGATAATATGAGCTACATGTATAAGGTTCCGGTGGACAGATCGGCACAAATTTAGCTCCAGTTTGTTTCCTTGTCGGCTGGAGAGTGTGTGGGCAGCTCTTCCATGTCACCTTTAAACATCTATTACTTGTTCTATAAGCTAGAGCTTGTTATCTTGGCTATCACTATCTTTTGCTGCTGACTGCCCAAAAGTAGTGTTAACACCTGCAATATATCATGTTTGCCACTGAAGGGTTAAAATGCGATATTTATGTTATGTTGAAACATTTGTTATCATTCCTGCAGAATCCCCAGCTACGATTGGTTGCCAGCTCAGCATGCTTTGGAATGAGCTCTGCTGCAATCTATAAATAAGGGCTCATTTCAGCATGCTGGGGTCTTCTATCCAAGAGATACATGTTTGCATCAAGATTGGCTCTGCTGCATTCAGTGTACAACAATCAGACTCCTACTGCCAGCCTTTGTACCACTGAATTTAGGCTAAAGTAAGCTAAAGTACTTGCTCCACAATGGAATCATCGCTACGTTCTACTGCTCTATACACCAGCAGAAAGGACCGTCATCAGACTGTTACCTGCTGCTGTGTGGGCTGTGTCTGCCATTAAAAAAAACAGTTCTGCAATGAATCTAGCTGTCCAGTAAGAACCCTGGCCTACCGCTAAAACCACTGCGTGCCCCCCCCCCCCCCCCTTCAGCAAGTGTTACCACACACACCGGCAGTGTGCGGACACCTTCTTTACATTGTGGCCTCCCTCTCCTTGCCTCGTCCTGACGGATGTGGACCGAGTCACTGTAACACTTTGTAGCACCAGGTCACAACTACAGCCATCCGCAACGGTCTCGGAGAATTCAGCTTTCACTACCCTGTAGTCAGGTCCCAGTGGTTTAATGTTATACATGGAATATGTTATTTTATATTGGTTCATATCTAGTTAGATTCCTTTACAGATATTTGTTTTATACAGGTACAGATATTGCAGAATGTTAGAAGAAACCTCCTTTAGGGGACGCACAGCAGATTTTGTATTCATGTTTCTCTTTGGAGGACTCGTCATCACAGTATCCTTTTATTCTAATTATATTGAGTTGTGGATACTAGGTAGACAATTTCTACTCAACCTCTGGAAACTTAAGAATGACAGCACTCTTTGTTTGGATTAATAGAAATTCAAGGGTTTGGATTTGCACCTGTAATATGGCATAAGTCAATGGTTTCCAGTGCCTGGCACTAAAGCTGTATGATACCACAGTCATGTACTAAATACTATTGCATCCAGGGGTGTCTTCCACATTACATTTCTTCCAGAATTAGATGAACTCTCATCTGTACCAATGTCGTATTAGCAATTTCTCAAAAAAAAAAAAAAAAAAAAGGCCATACAAAACAGATCTTTGTCACCTTTAAATTGACTGCCACCTAATCAGTTACTGATTACTTCTGCTTTGCATGGCAGAGTATTTAGGGTGTATGCAGGGGTTCCCTTTATATACGCGACTGTCCCATCTACCTGCATTGAACTTGAATACGTCCATGTATTTGCCCTAAAGCTACTACAGTTTTGTATAGTCAAAGCTAAAATCCACCAAAAGGGGATAATTACACTTCGTAGTCATTTTAATTCTTTGAGCTGTTAGAGCAGCATCATGGAAATGGGAAATAAGAAGAAACCCCTCCTCTCCTTCCAAAGTGGATTACAGTCTTCTTCCTTAGGCTACATGCACAAGAATATAGTTTTCACCAGGGTTTGCGATGGAGCCATACACGACTATATTTGTAACTGATCAGTGCTGTAGAAAACTTGGAGCAGGTCTGTGTTTGCGCCCCATAACTTTCAATAGATGCCTATGGGAAGGCAGGCATAGAGCTGAGAAACGGATTACACTCCGCAAAAACTAGTTCTACTTCAGGTTCCACAAAACAACACTAAACCTTTTGTGGCAAGTTTATTAATATTGAGGCAAACTACACGTAGCAGTCTTTAATAATCTGGCGCATCCTGCACATGCCAATCGCAGTCTTTCCACATAAACGTGGCACAAACACTATGTGCTTACTATGCCTAAAAACTGGCACAGCCAGCTTAATAAATCTGGGCCTTTGTCTCCAGAATTCTTGTTCTTGGATCAGAGCAATTGACTGGAAGTGCCTCATAGTAAGGGGGGGAAAAAAATGATGGTTACACACATCTATATAGTCACTGAAGTTGTGAGGACATTCAAAACTTAACATTAAAAGAATGGCTGGACCATTTTACAACCTCTTGTGTCACCCCCTCATCCACATAGTCTGTAAGCTCTTGTGAGCAGGGCCCTCACTCCTATTGTTCCATATGACTGTTTGTTCTTTGTAATGTAATATAGTTGTATATGTCCCCTATGATTTGTAAAGCGCTACGGAATTTGATGGCGCTATATAAATAAAGATTATTATTATTATTATTATAAATATTCTACTTGCTTTTATGTATTTTAAAACAAACATACCTTGAATATGCTGTAGCTACACTGATGCAGAAACAGATCTTGCTTAATACCTGAACAGAGTGGTTCTGCTCAAAAACAATTATAAAATTCAGGAGCTTAGGAAAGCTGGGTGCAGACTGATAAACACATTACATGGAGCTTCCTAAACTGTCCAGACAGGACTAATCAACCTGAGGTAGATGACTCATACACAGCAGCTGGGGGACGGTGCAGCAATTGATTACTTTGGGCCTGTCAGGGACACCACAGTAAATAAAGTGTTCTCTGAAGTAGTGCATACTAAAGGTAAGAGGAGAGCGCCTGTGCAGTCACAGGAGCGCCACATTATCATAATTGTATAATAGTTTTTCAGCAAAACCACTCAGCACAGGAATTAAACAAGGTTTCTGCATCAGTATAGCTATAGCTTTCTCAATGTATGCATAAAAGAAAATTGTAGATTTCCTGAAATCTCACATAGTAAGTGTCCCTAGTTTATCATACTTGATTTTTAAGATTGTTCTATTATCAAAGGAAACCTATGTGTGCAATTCTCACAATAGACCCTCCCTCCGCTCCTAAACATGAGGCAGGTATTTGGTCTTTTTGTCAATCTCTCATTCCTGGGTCAAGCTTTCACTCTGATGTTGGTTTATGTATGGAGTCGCAGAAATCCTCAAATTCACATCAATATTTTTGGAATAATGACATTTCAAGCTCCTTACCTGCCCTGGGTGATTTTGTCTCTTTCCCTTCTATTGGGAGATTCCATTCTTCTGGATTCTCTAGGTGAGATTTTTTTCTTGCTTCAAGCATCAATGTAAAATCATTTTACACACATGAAAGTAAACTGTCAATTTTTGTACCACCATTTGTTTCAGAAGGAAAATAAAAAAATGTCAGTCTGCAGCAAGGGTCTTGTAAAGGTCCAGCAGAAAACAAAGTGAACCTGTCACCAGGAATGTAATTTTTAGCTCGTGACAGGTTCCAATAACTTATGCAATGCTGAATTGTTTCACTACTTTATAAAACCTCATTACACATTACCTGGTTCCCTGCCAGCAGCACCGGACGAGTCCTTGGAGGAGAGGGGCATCTGCAGCAGCCTGTGTCTCCTCATGCATTCCCTCCTACTTATCATCCCGCTCCCTCCCCTGCCTGCTCAATGCAGATGACAGAAAGAGGGGATGGAGCTGTGGAGGAGAGGAAGAAAGTACGAGGAGACAGACACCGGTAGCTGCAGCTCCCCTACAGGGACTTACCGACGGCAGGGCACCATGATTAGAGGGGTTGTACCAACTTTAATAATTGTCTCCTATCCTGGTTGCATTCCCTCCTCCTTATCATCCCGCTCCCTCCCCTGCCTGCTCAATGCAGATGACAGGAAGAGGGAAAGGAGCTGTGAAGGAGATGAAGAATGTACAAGGAGACAAACAGGTAACTGCTGCTCCCCTCCAGGGACTTAGCGACGGCAGGGCACCATGATTAAAGGGGTTGTACCAACTTTAATAATTGTCTCCCATCCTGGTTGTGTCCTAGCACTCTTTAATATTAGGAGAGCACCAGACATTGCCAAGCATAATGCTCCACCGTGCTCATTGACAGAGAATATCTGTGTTTAGCAATTTCTGGCACACTTGTAGTATTGAATGGAGCAGCAGGATGCATGCTTGACCTTCCCGTGTCATTTAATTTGCAAGAATATGACTCCAGTATTTCTACAACTCCTTCCATTTTTGGCAGACTTGGGACAGGTCACAGTGGCTCATGCTACACGATAATGTCTTGCGGTCAGACATGGGACAGAGTCAGGGGCATGAAGAGTTTCAGGGTTAAACATGGAAGATTTTTTTCAAGCAGTATTTAGTTAAAACTATAACTATACTAGGATCAGAGGAAGGGACAAATTGAGGCATAGTTGGAACATTAAATTTTTACACACTTGTTATCTTTTAACCTCATTCTTGTTTCAGGCATTGCAGCTGGGCACATTTACTTCTTTCTTGAAGATGTTTTCCCAAACCAACCAGGGGGAAAGAAGCTCTTAGTTACTCCAGCAATTCTGTGAGTATGAGGAGAACCTGTTCTCACTCCAGCCATTTGTTGATCTATTACGCTGGAAGGAGATTAGTTAATAGGCAGTTGTTGGCATTCAAGACATTATTTGCAGAGGCTTTAAATGAGAACATCTTGTGCTAGATAATTCACAGCATTAAAATAAAGTATGGCAGAGGAACATGGATGTGTTCAACAAGTACAATACCAGAATCAATGTAACAAATTTCTTCAAGCATGAAAGCCTCTAACCAGCGATGTAATATGACAAACACCCTTGTCTTTATGTCTTCTGCAGGAAACAGATATTTGATGATCCCGAGTCAGACCCCAACTACAACCCTTTACCAGAAGATATAGTAAACCAATGGGACAATGACCCTCTACTTCAAAATGACTAAAGCAATAAACTTAAGTGTTTGGGATATCTATTTATTTCTCTAAGCAAAGAACTGGTTTAAAAGGAAATCTACCATTTGATTTTATGCATTATGAACAAAAAATACCTTGACAATGCTGTAGCTCCTGTAGTTGAGTGGTTTTGCTGAAAAAAACAATAACATTCAGGTTCTTGGGAAAGCTGAAGTACCTTCAGCCTACATGTTACACAGAGCTGTCTGCACTGTCTAGACAGGACTAATCCACCTAAGCTGGATTATGCATACACAGCAGCTGGGGGATGGTACAGCAATTGATTACTTGTGCCTGACAGGCACAACATATACTAATTACATCATTCTCTGGTGAAGTGCATAACTAATGTAAGAGGAGAAACACTGAGCCAGGCACAGAAGTGACAGAGCTTCATTATCATAATTTTAGAATAGTTTTTCAGCAAAACCACTCAGCAAAGGGATTAAACAAGATATGTTCCTGCATCAGTGTAGCTACAGCATTCTCAAGGCAAGTTTGGTTCACAATGCATAAAATCAAAAATGGTAGATTTTCTTTAATCAATTTTATCCATACAATGTCGAAATGAATTATGTGAGACAAAGATGGTTGACAGTTGCCTCTTTGCAAATTCTATTTTTACAATACTAGATAAAATTCACTATATTCTTACTGTATGGTGACCCTATGAAGAACAAGTAATAATTGGTTGAGGCAGATTTAATCCACAATATAAGACTTTAAAAATGACAGACTAAAAAAAAAAAAAAAAAAAAAAGTAAGAGGTAAGACCCCCCCCCACACATGAAATAAATGCAAAACTTTCGATACAAAATACTGAGCATTATGTTTATTTAAAAAGTTCTCTACAAGTGCATGATGCACCTATACAAATTAAAAATAGAACACAAAAAAGCTTTACATATCACGTACACAGGTATAAAGGAGGGCTTGGGACATCTGTCTCAGGTCTTCCGGTAGTCAGGTAGCACTAAAGCTTCACACTCTGTACATGGAAGGAAAGGATGAGGGAGTCAAACTAGGCAGCACCCAGCTGCTTTGAAAGTGGAATGTGTGGGTCCCCTGCACCCTCTGATTTGGGCTCAAGAGGTGCTATGGTAACCCTCCTCTCCTCCACAACTCTTTAGTCTTAGATTTTTTTTTTTTTTAACAATTTTCTGTCTCTTTTTTTTTTTTTTTTAATGGTTACTTTTTTGCTTATTTATGGGACGAGGTTCCATCTCCAGGATGTGAACCGCGAGTTTCGTCGGGAGGGGACTGTTTACCAGGCCGGTGCAGTGTTGGCAAGACGTCTCATACGCCTATAGGGAGGAAAAGAGAAGAGGGGCAAGGTAAATGATAAGGAGGTTGTAGGTGTATTCTTAACACTAAGGCAGAGGATCATGTCATGTTCATGGGGGATTTTAGTTCACACTGGCCACTTGACTAAACATTACCTCCTCTAATACTGTTCCAGGCCCTCTCTAATAAACAGACTTAAAACAAAATCCTGCCGCCCAAAATTATCAACTTCTAAAGAGCCGTCTTGCTACGAGTTATGCTATACAAAATTCAACTACTCAGCAAATGTAACACAATGGCACCACTTCAAATCTGGAAAAGCGAACCTCAAAAGTCCAATGTATACACATCTACATGCCTGTGGCCAAACTTGTAAAACAATTCCGCTATGGATCAAGTTGATGGGGAATCATATGTCTAATCTCAGTCTATTGCTGGAGAAACTCAGCGAAAACTGATACCAGCTGAAGGGATATATGGAGGAAAAACAAGAAGCCTTTTGTTAGAAGTAACTGTGATTTCATATTCATAAGAATTTTATGTAGTGCAAACATAAATCCAGATGTACAAATGCCTCAAAAATTCAATTTTCATGTGACTGGTAAAGTGCCAAATAAGAGCTCCTTGCCTGGGGCAGGTAAGGCATTTATGTTAAAAAAATTAAAAAAATTGATTACATTCACAGCCTTTTCTGTGATATTTCAATAAAGCTACTAGTAAGCTTGTCCTATAAATCTTGTGCTCTTACTACCACCACTATTGTGGCAATCATTAACCATAAGCACATACACTCTACAAAGGCACATGCTACGGTATATAGAAGATATTGCACCAAAACAATTACACAACGAACCTAAAAGCACAAGAACGGATAATAAAAAAATATGGATCCAAATGTCCTCAGTTGCTAACAGACCCAAGACCTTAGGTTTGCACAACAAGTTGTGATTCCAGCTTGTATCAAATGGAACACCACAGCCAAGTGTCCATAAGCCCCTTCAGCTACAATTCTACTGTATAATGCTACTGTTCCATTTTAGAACCCGATCAGAGTTCTCCTCATGATCTACTTTACAATATGTAACACAAGCAAATCAAGAGACTCTAAACCTCAGATAACAAACTCCATCCAGGTGTACTGCTTAAATTGTGACCTATGCCCAAAAAGGCTCTCCAACCAGCGTGAGCCCACCTTTCTAACCATCAAAGAAAACATTAATACTGTCACTACACATAAAAATACAAGTCTTAATACTGCACATAAGTACTTCATAAAGCCACCACCTGTAATATAACCAGGCGCGAGACATGTTCCCTTAACCCAGCACAAGCACCGGTAGCCTTATACTCTACAGGAACCAGCAGCGGTTAAAGGATTATGGTTAGCATTTGAAGCAGCAAAGCTATATCTAGAACGACATTTCACAAGCAGATTTTTGGCACCAGTTTTTAAGTATTATCTATCGATATACAGAATACTAAAGCCTGATCAACAGAAATGAGAGATACTAAAGAACATTAAAGATTCTGTTGTGGGCGATATTTAGTTACACAAATGGACTCAAGCTAGAGAAACCTGCAATACATCATATATTGTAGGTCCTGCTAAGGGGTAGGGTTATGAGGCAAGAGGATGATTGACTATCTCAATGTGAGACAAAGATGCTAGAAGTTGGAAATCAATTCTAAGTGCATTAAGCCTCGGGGCCAAGTACCGGGATTAGCATTAATACTTTTCTAATAAGGGAAGTTGGCACAGATGGTGCTACTAAGCTAATGGCGAGCACTGGGAGAAATGTCCAATCCCACCAGCTAAAGTCAAATGAAATACCAACACGACACTTGCAAAGTGCGATAATGATTAAAAGAGTAGCTCCACTGGCTGAAGCACGACAGCACAGACACGGATAGACACACATCACTTCATAGGCTGGTGCGCAAAAGCTGAAAAGTCTTCCCCGCGGACGCTCCGAGGAAGTGCCACATTGTTGTCTATATTCTACCCCGGCGAGAAGCCCGGAAGGAAAAGCGTATGAAACGACGGTGGCACCTGGTGTTCCTGTCCTGGTCACGGATCTTCTTTTCCATTTCTGCATCTGTGAGGGTCTCTAGAAGAGGACACCATTGGTCTGCATCGCCTGTATTTCGGATGGCGATCTCCACTGTTGGCAGGGGGTTTTCACTGAAACAAGGAAGTAAAAAGATACAAATATTGAAATGGAGCTCCAGAACATCAGGGAATCAACGGATACAGACAGGGCTAAAACAGGCAAATCCTTCTTACATACAACAGATCACAAAATACTATAATAAAAACAACTTTAATATGCAAAACCAGTGTATTTTAGTTGATTTGCAATATCTTATCACAGCAAGGTGCTTCATACTCCACTTACTTTAAAGAGTAACTGTAAAGTTATAACGATTTTACCAAATTATTATATGTGATTCCCCCTTTGAAAACGCACAGAACGTTGCCGATATTGTCCTGCTCGTCCTTTTCTTTCCAAAGTTATGACATTCTCTGTTCTGAAAGTGTTTGACAAATCTCTCTCACCAGAGGTGAAGTGGGCAGTGACTAATGTCTGTCAGTCTTTGCCCTCAGGCTGAGGCCAGTTAGCTTGCCCACAGATCCCATGATGCCTTGTGTTCTCTCTCAAAGTAATTTAGCTTTAAATCCATGTAGTTTTCCAAAAGTAAATTCAGTGCACATAGAGGATGTATATGGTGACCGCTTGGCAGCTTCCATCACATGAAGGAGCAGGGAACATGTAATAAGTGGAATTAATCATAAGTAAACCAGTTTCATGCAGTCTATAGCCCAGTGATGGCGAACCTTTTAGAGACCGAGTGCCCAAACTACAACCAAAACCCATTTATTTACCCTGATGTGCCAATGTGCCATTTTAAGCAGTAACTTATTGCTACCTGTTCTTCCACTTCTTTAATTGTATCGGCTGCCTGAGGCCACCAATACAGTTGAAAGAAGGTGGGCAAATTCAGACTATCATTGTAGCTTCTATCCAGGGTGTCTCTGTTTAGGAAGAATGATGGGTCCAGCAGGAGGACCACAAAGATAATGCACTTCTTTTAACACCTTCTCACTTTTCAAGCAGTTCCAAACAGTCAATGAAGTGTCGCTGTAAAATAGCGCTGAGCGCAGCATCTCATAAGTTGCCTAGGACTGCAGGAAGATTTAATGGATTTTGGCCTGTTTGGTGAACTCTGTCCTAGGCTGATGGCCTGAGTGCCCACAGAAAGGGCTCTGAGTGCCACCACTGGCACCAGTGCCATAGGTTCGCCATCACTGCTATAGCCTGTGCTGTGTGACAACTAAGGGTTAATAGCTTATCCGCACAGAGCTGATACTGACAAGGTGGGGGAAGGGAGCAGCATGAAATGCAGAGACAGAAAGTTCTCTAGAACCAGACTGGGACTGAGAGACTGATAGGGAACAGGGAGATCTTGCACCTCACTATTCTGTGTAGGAGACATCTGCATTCACACACCCAGCTTTGCTTCATACACTTACATGACCTTCTCCTCAGTGAGCAGGGAGCAGCAGCTCCTCCTCTCCCGTGACACCGACTCAAAAACAAAGTGCAAAAAAAGTACAGACTCCAGGGCTTATCAGCACATTGAGAGGAAGCAGCCATTGCAGCACTGAGGGAATCTGAGGGCTATAGCAAAGAAACTACTTGATATAGTTAAAGATAATAGGCAAAGTTGATTTACATCCAATATTGATTTGTGGAAAAAAAAAACCTTTACAGTTACTTTTTAACTCCCATTATCCTATTCCCTCCCCTACTTTTCACTCTTAAATGTCTGCATTCCAACTTGCAAGCATCATTGCCAAGTTCATGAGGCATCAGATTACATAAAAGCTCTATGGATTGGGAGCAGCAAGTCGTAGGAGAACGGTCTCATCTGAGCAGCTGAAGAACGCTTCCCGCACCAAGAACGGTACCACCCATACACAGTCTGATACTATCCAATCAACGCTTAAATTGCTCAGTAAAAACACACCAATGTGACCAGGGGATCTGGAACACCCAATTGTCAATTTGTACATTTCTAAGAGACATAATGTAATAATTGGTTGAGAGAGTGATGTTCCAGATCTGTCTAAACTTACTAATACACGTTTGTTAAGATAGGACAGCTGCTCCATAAAGATAATGAAAAGATGGAATTTATAAGCGGTTACTCTTAAAGGTTATAGTATACCCCCCACTTATATACCCCCCACTTATATATATTTATTTTGGCAATGATAAGAGTCATACATTTTCTCCCATTTTCATTTGTATGTGGAGTCCAGCATCGTGCAATAGGTCTTCCATACACCGTAAATAGAGTAAGCTATAGGGTCGGGTGATGCTTGTAGAAAAGCAAGCAAGCATTAAAAATGTGGGTCACCTAGTGTTTTGCGTGGACCTCTTGTTTTTGCCCCAGTCAGGTTAGTAGTTCTTTTATCCCTAAAGTGTTTTTTTTTTTTTTTTTTTTTTTTTATAAAAAAGCCAACTCAAACCCTTTCTCTTTTTTCTTTTTAGCAACGCTTCTTCGAGCAGCTCTCAAGATAAAAATTTAAGCTGGCCGAGCATAAATCTCATAATTTCTTCTGGAAAAGATCCATGGGAGAACTATTTGAGTTGAGTTTACATTCCAATTCGACAGTGACACAAAAAACATTGTTTCACAATTCCAGAATATGCAAACAGTAACTCAAAAGTAAAAACAACAAAAGCCAAGCAAATACTGCATTATCTGAGAACATACTGCATGTACTGAGAAAACAAAAACATAAATGAAAAATATCAATTTCAGCATGAAGAATATTTTTATAAAATTTGGTTATTCTGAAGTTAAAATTAGGCCCAGTTCACACCCTTGTTCACCATTAACTTCCGTCGCTAATACCATAATAAGTGTAGTCTAAAAGATCAGTTCAAATGTGCATTGATTTCAATGTCTGCGCCACTTCCATTAGGCTTCCGTTATTTCAAAAGATTGAAAAATTGGATAGAGACTGCAGCGCAATTTCTATCTAACGGAAGCACTGACTAAATTGGTGCAACTGGACACTGAAATCATTGGACATTTTAATTGAGCTGCTAGATTTCAGTTTTTATCGTTTTAGTGTCAAAGTTAATATTTGGAGGTGTAAAGTATATGTCACTAAAATTATTGGCAGATTTAAAGGCAATCTACTATCAAAATCAAGAATGATGAACTAGGGGTCTACTCATAGACCAAGACTGTGGTGATCTTATATTATTCATGGCCTCCATCCTTCGAAAGTCATTTTTTTAAATTATGCTAATGAGGCAGAAGGGCTGTAGCTTCACAGGGGAGCAGAGAGCTGAACAAGTAGGGGTCATTAGCATAATTTTAGAAGGAAGGTTCATTGCTTATCTTGGGAAAAATAAACAGCAGCATTTTAGCCACATCTGCATTTATTTGAATGCTTTTTGATTCTAAAAGGTAATAGATTTCAGCCTGGCGCCAGTTATAGCAAATTTGGCATGTGAATGGGGGAAAAATACCAATTTCCTAGGCTGGAATTTTTTCATACCTAGTACGTGATAAAACTTGTGTATAAGGCATATATGAATGTCATAAGTCGTTTTCTCAGACTGGGAAGGGATTAGAAGCCACAATGTTTTACATGGAAATGTGCTAACCACATTTAAAGGACAGATATACTGATGGTAGACTCCTATAATGTACTTACTTATCAATGTCTTCTTGCCTATTCTGTTTTTATGAAAACCTGGAATGGGGCGATTTTTCCAAAAAAAAAAGAGAAATATGCAAATCAGCCAGAGGCGCTCAGGCTTGCGTCACCTGAGCCCCCTCCTGGCTCCAGGGGCTGATAACAGGCATGAATTAATACAGAGGTGTCCCACATTTTGGTCATTCAGACCGTTTGTGACGCCCGCCAGCAGTCTGAAAATATTGCGCATGCACTCAGACTTTCCTTGTGCAGCTAAAGCCGGCTGCATGCAAGGAAAGACAGATTTTGAGGCTGTAGTCACCAGCAGTCTAAATGAGTTTATGCATGCCCCATTATAGTTAATACAGCCAGGTCCCGCCTTGTGGTCTTTCAGACTGCCGGTGATGTTAGCTGGCAGTAAGAAATTCTTAGGAGATTTCCTTGTACACAGCCGGCTTTAGCTGTGCAAGGGAATGCCTCAGTGTGGGTGCGCAAGATTTTCAGACTGTTGCCTGACGTCACCAGCAGAGAAGGTGGGACACGACTGTATTAACAATAATGGGGGGATGCATAAATTATCAGCCTCCAGATCATTAGCATATTTAAAAGTCTTTTTGCTAAAATCGCCTTAATAAACACAGTTTAAGAAAGACAATATCTCGATGAGTAAGTACATTATAGGGGTCTACCAGCAGTATATCTGATGATAGATGTCCTATAATTCATGCAGTGGTTATACATGGGATTAGATGCTTTATATTAAGCAATTCTGATTTAAAACAAGTTGTTACCATTTACATCGATAGAATCTCCTACCTGAAAGCATAAGTCTTCTGATGCCAGCTGAGTTGCCCACGTATGCTGTATGCAATAGTGGTAACAAACTCGCCACCCAAGCCAAGTTCCGAACATAACTTGAGTGCAAACTTCTCTGGAGAGTTCTCCTTTTCTGACATATCCCATTCAAACTGGTCAACCAAGGAAATGTTCCCAACGTGGATATTTAGCTGAGAAAGAAAACAAGGAGAAAAACCGCAAACCACAAAGTGAGGCCGCTATCTTTCAATAGTCTCGACGCAGAGACATTATGCAGACTCAGAACACACGGCCAGCGTTTTTTGATGTTAGGAATACATTCATATTCCAAAAGTACCATGCAAAAAACATCATCCAAGTATGAAGTCAGCTGTGAAAATGTCCAAAGATTATCAAACTGTTTTATAAAATAAAAGGCAAAAACACAATGCACAGTTTTATAACTACACTAGAAGAGATCCATGCAAAGCATTGCAACAACATGCAATGGAGTCAGCTGAAAATGCATATAAGCCATTAGATGTTATGGTACAGTGAGTAAACATTACTTTTCAGATGTACCTTGATAATGACTCTCTGGTCAGACTGATCTTCTAGAATGCTGTCAGTAGGATAAGACTCTATCTGCTGTCGGATAGCTGAAGCAATAGCAGGGACAAAGGCAAGAGGGTTGAGGTCTAGATCGTCACAGAGAATCTCCGCAAACATTTCTGGGGTCATTAACTTTTCTGTAGAAAGAAGAAAAAAAAAAAAAGTTTTAACCCCTATAACCCAGAACACAATATGATATTATAGCTTAACATCTTATTGCTTAAAATGTACACACAATCTTCACTGTGCTCACTCCATCTCCAGTGCCCAGAAATTTGAAGTGCATTTAAAGGAAATCTTCCACTCCATAAAAAAACAAAACAAAAAAAACAAAAACAATCACCTGTCCTCCTCTTCATCTTGATCATGGCTTTTGTCTTCTTCAATCTGCCGCTCCGGGCTGCCTGCTTGACGTCACCTCTCTTTCCAACATGAGAGAGGGAGGTGGGGAGGGTGTGATTAATTAGCAGCCTGGAGCTGCGGAGATCACATCCCCATGCTCCAGGCTGCTTTCTATAATTTTTTTTTTTTACGTGATCATGGCATGTCAAGATTAAAGTAGACCAGTGGCAGGATCAAGATGAGGAGAAGGACAGGGGATGATCTCTAGTGTTTTTTGATTTTTACTGTTATTGAGTGGTAGATTTCTTTTACAAAAGTCTCATGGCAAAATAACAACCCCCTGAAGAGAAGCCATCATTTTTCCATTTCAGAAGTGAATAGTGCAGATGACAATGGTAAACTTTCAATATACTCAAATAAAAAGGAAAAATAAAGCTGTTCAACGTTGTCAATGAAAGCCTTACCAAGTTCATACACAGCAGATAGACACGACTAGGAGGCTAAGGCTCAGCTAGTTATGCAGGTAAAGAACATTAATACCTGCAGGATTGTGCCCACTTCCTTTAAAACATTTTACAGCTTTCAAGCATAATATTTATCCTATACACTGACAAAACCATGTAAAGCCTAAGCTTGCAAGGACCGCCAACACAAGCTACTTGCAGGGACACAACTACTCGTCCTCACAAGGTCTATTTACAAAGTATTAATCAGCTTATATTTGAAGCAGAAAGTACCATTCATGTTCCATGTAAAGGCATCACGTAGCTTCTGCCCATCAATCTCCATGTCCAATCGGATAGGAACTAGCACCTCTTGCTGAGAGGCATTCTCGTGAATCACTGCTGGATCATGATCATCAAAACTATGGATTGAGGAAACAAAAACACATGAAAAAGATATACATTAACAAACACAAAAAGTTACAAATGGTAAATAGTAATATAGAATGGAAACTCCTGAGGTTTATACACACATCATGGAGATTCTAGGGTCACAAGTTATCCCCCTAATTTTCACGTATGGGTGTGTAGTTTTTCTGTCTTGAGTTAAAATGTGAAGTGTATACCTCTTTCTCTTACTCCCATTTCTGACATTGGTAGGCAAGAATAAAAAGAAAAAAAAAATGCAGTGCAGAGTATGTGAGAACAATCTAGAGGGTTCCCTGCACATGAATGTAGTTTTTTGTCAACCTGTTGACTCAACGGCTAGCACACAGACAAATTAATTTCTATGGGTTTATACAGTGTTTCCAGTTTGGGCAGTCCTGACTAATATGTCAACTCACATGTCGATGACACGCAGACAATTGCTCTTTTACAGGTAGTCTAGTAGTTTTTCATCCAAATGAAATATGAAATTGTATGAAAATATTAATATTTTGTATACAGAGCATTTGAGATTCCAGTATAAAATAACTGCAATATCACTAGGAACATTTGTGTATTTATTAAGTCAAAATTAGTGGCCTCACCACAAACTCTTTGCTGGAGAGAGAATTAGATTATGAGGGAGAGGTCTACAGTAAATTGTACATGTATGTTGAAAGGTGGGTGTGGGTGGGTCCTGATACTTACACATGGTATATCTAATAGAGGTGCAAAAACAAGCAGGAAAAAGATGACTAAATTAGGTGCAAATATGATACAACAGAAAGTACTAGGAAATGTTGTGAAATACATTACCTTTTTGTTACACCACAATACATACAAAGAAAAAAAAAACCTTAAAACAGCAGGTACACATAAACCAGGAGAAATAAGCACAAACATCTTACCAGAGCGGAAAGGTCCTCTTCTTGTCCCGACCCAAGCGGTTTCTATTTATAGTAGTAGAACAGGGCACAGCATCCAAGTGGTGTGAGCTGTTGGGCAGTGTAGGAACCCACTGGCTGTTTCTTTTTGCTTTTTGTTCCCTGCAAGAAAACATACAGCTTTGAGGAACACCCAGAAGAATACATACAGGCGGTCCCCTTAAGAACACCTGACTTACATACGACCCCTAGTTACAAACAGACCTCTGGATGTTGGCAATTTACTGTACTTTAGTCCTAGGCTACAATAAACAGCTATACCAGACATCACAGGTGTCTGTAAATAAGCTTTATTGTTAATCCTGGTTCTAATGACAATCCAACATTTTTAAAATCCAATTGTCAGAGACCAAAAAAAAATTTGTCTGGGTGTTACAATGATAAAATATACAGTTCCGACTTGCATATAAATTCAACTCAAGAACAAACCTACAGACCCTATCTTGTATGTAACCCGGGGGCTGCCTGTATAGTCTTTCTTGTGGTATGACAACAGACAATCCCAATGACATAACATGGAGAAAGTTATCCCCATGGCATCTCACATAAACGCTGCAATTCAAGAATCCCCTACCAACAAATCTGACAAATTGAGTCAAATGAAAGAAACAAAGCCCAGACACAGATGTCTGGGTCTTCCAAATAGTCAAGAAAGACTACATCCAGTTATCAGCTCGTAGAAATACTAAAGATGTTCTAACCACCTTAAAAATCTGAATAACAGGTGGTCCCCAAGTTAAAGAAACCTGACCTACTGAAGACCCCTAGTTACAGATGGACCTTTCTGCCCTCTGATCTCTGGTGAAACTCTCTGGATGTGTTACTTTAGTCCCAAGCTGCAATTATTTGCTAGAAGATCTAGAATTGTGTAACCAAGTTTTATTGATAATTCTTATTCCCATAACAGCAAAAAAGTTTGAAAATCCTATTCTCACTAGGACAAAAACATTTTTTGTGTAGAGCTACAATCATACAACATAACCTAAAGAACCTATTGGGTACGTAACCAGGGAACTGCCAGTATACCCAAAAAGAACCAACAAGTACCCTTCTCTCTATGCACAGAGAAGAGCAAAGCAAAATAGTAATAACTAACAGTAGTAAATAGCCCACTTCCATGACTGTCCAAATGCAAAAGGCTGACAGCATATATATAGTACTTCTAGTCGCTACTGCAACAACACAACTCCCATCTGAAATTTGCCATGCAATAATATCAGATTTATATGGTACTTATACAAAGGAGTATTTCAATCACTGCCTTTCCCACCAGTCACTTTAAGTAACTAGAAAGGGCCTAGAAGTCAATCTCTATTACCAAACATTAACAAATGGAGTTATAGAGTCAGCTAAATATAGCCTGATCATGTTGTTTCTGTATTCCCAGCTACCTGTGTTGGATGCAAACGTATATTCTGATCATAGTCTTTAAAGACCAAGATGGGAATATCCCTTTGAAATCTGCAGACTCAATTTTATCAACCACATTGCTTCTCGGCAAAGATGGCAAGAAGAGCACTTTAGTCAGAATCCTTTTTAGTAATATGAATAGATTCTGTCAAATATCCATATAGTTCAGCTGCAAACAACAGATACTGAGCTGAAACTCCCAATTTCAGAGACATTGGCCAACCATGTAAAATGAGCGTATGAGGGAAAAAGAATCAGGGAAGTTGGATCACAATATGCGCCATCTTATTTTTCACATAGAAGTTAAGTCAGCAACTGCTGAAAAGAGCATTTTGCACGCTGCCCATTGACAACCAAGTGCAGGTGTATGGGGACTGTAAAGTTTTATTCTATGCATACGTTCTGCTTACCTGAGGTAAGTTGGAGGTTCTGTGCTGATAGAAACAGCTTTATATTTTTCGTCATTCCCATCAAGAATTTCTTCCACTTCGGAGGCTTTTAATAGGGTGACACTAGTAGCTAATGTTGTATACCCATGATCTGCAGAAAGAAATTAGGAAAGAGCACCTTATAGCAACTGTACCGAATACACAGATAATTCTTAACTATTTTCTATTAGTGCTAGTGTAACCTGGGAACACACCAGCAAGAAGCATGTCTAACAAGAAACTAAATTTAACCTGCAAATGTTACATTGTTGCCCCTTCTGGGATCTGATCAAAACATTTATGTAACTTAGTCTCCAAAGAAATTGGGGGGAAGAAAATAAAAATACGGTATATATATAAAAATAACAACAATGATACTAATATTTAAATGGAAGATAAACAAATCAGAGTTCAACAGAATTCTGGCATATATGCAACAAAAAACCTGTCTAACTATGTTTTTCGCCACATTTTTCACTTGTTCTAGATACTTTAATGCCTGTTTATCGCATTATCAAAGCCGCACAAAATTTTGAGCTCCTGTTATCTCAAAATAAGTGCTATTCCTGCATGTGTTTAGAGCTGAGGCAGTTTATTCTAACGTCGTAAGCTCATGAGCAACCCTCACAAGCCTATAACACCATGAAGGTCGCAAAGAACGCACCACGGCTCCTTTGCAACCTGATAAACAATACATTAGTGTGCAGGTAGGGAAGTAGAGATTATCCAGTTAGTAGCAGGGCCTTGGAGAGGCTTCACAGATACAGGTTTACCCCTGTAAGCACAGCAGCAAAGTAATGAGGTGTATAGGGTGCATGAGCAGATAACTGACATAGACCCAAGAACTAATCTGTTAGAAAGTAACTTTATAGTGGCCACAGAAGAATTAATCTACTGGAGTTTTTCTGGCAAAAACAAAACTTTACCACAATTCATTAAATTTAGCATATAACAGGTCTGAGATTTGTTTCCTTGACAAAAGCTCATGCCTCAGATTCCTGCTACGTATAGTGAATGTAGTCTTGCCAAAAGCCAGCAGGAAATCTGCTTTGAAATACAGTAATCTGTTTGTGATTTTCTAGATCTCATATACATGAAACACTGTGGTTATTTCAAGCACAGCAGATATCTATAGAAAGCCAGATTAAAAATCTATTACACATTGTGTTCACGTCATACTGGATCCTTAGGAAGCACATTTCCGATGAATAGGTAGCGGGTACTAGCATTACACCCAGTCTCTGCCCGCTGCCAGCAGCAGATTGCTCAGCTTGTAGACTGGCACATACACTGGCAAAACAAAAAATGAAGTAATATGAAAGGCACTTACACTTCTTCCCATGGGACGAGGCTACAATCTTCTTCCTTTCCTCCACAGTGGCCAGGCGTCTCCAGAGGGAGGGGTACCTCTTGTACAGTGACCCCCTGAACATGCGCAGGTAGTTGCCCACCTGGAAACACAAGCACAAGGGTCATTCATGTTACATGCCAGCTACACTCAGCCCTGGTAACCCCATACCCTCTCCTCATATTATTGTCTACAGCTCCCCACCCCCTCCACAGCCTTTGTCTACAACCCAGCTCCAAACAGCTGCGTGCTGCCGCGTAGTGAGGCTCGGAACCCGAACTTCTAAGGCTCATACCTCGGAGCCGATCATATAGAATTCCCCATCTTCTTCGAGCTGAAATTTCACCGGCTTTTGGCCGAATGTTTTACTCAGCGCCATGATCATTTTGCCGTCTCCAGCGCCTGGCCCGGCTTACCGAGCATGCGCAGTGCGTTATACAATTAATGAGTCTGCGCAAGGGAAGCTGCTATTGAGCATGCGTGGCGCATGAGCACTGCGGACACATCTAATGTTCTCAGATTTACCGCGGCGGGAGAGTTCACACTTATGTATACGGGGCGGTTTTAGCGACTGGGAATGGAGTTCATGAATGATACATGTCACAGAGCATTGTATTAGACTATGTTATTCCCTGTATACTGCCTTTTACAATGCAAACTTCTGCCAGAATTCCCTATATACAGCGCTCAATGTGTCTTCCCTGCATCCAGGGACCATGTAACCACCCCTCAGACTATAAAATATCCTTTGTAGCTTGCCTCTTTTATGTCAATTCAATTTTCCTATGATTAATCCCCACAGTTATGTTAAAAGAGGAACAGAGAAGAGTCATATTTGATAGTCAAGTATTTGATGAGTCAAGTTTTTAACCCCTTAACGACTTGGCCTTTTTTAGTTTTTTCACTTCCATTTTTCACTCACCAACTTCAAAAATCTATAACTTTTTTATTTTTCCACATAAAGAGCTGTGTTATGGCTTATTTTCTGCGTAACAAATTGCACTTCATAATATTCTATGGCGTGTACTGGGAAGCGGGAAAAAAATTCCAAATGCAGTGAAAATGGTGAAAAACCACATTTGTGACGTTTTCTTGTGGGCTTGGATTTTACAGCTTTCACTCTGCGTCCCAAATGACATGTCTACTTTATTCTTTGGGTCGGTACGATCATGTGGCTACCAAATTTGTATAGGTTTTATAATGTTTTCATACATTTAAAAAAATTAAAACCTCCTGTACAAAATATTTTTTTTTTATTTTGCCATCTTCTGGGGCCAATAACTTTTTCATACTTTGGTGTACGGAGCTGTGGATAGTGTCATTTTTTGCGAATTTTGAAGGCGTTTTCATTACTATAATTTTTGGGACTGTGCTACCTTTTGATCACTTTTTATGAATTTTTTTATATTTTTCAAAATGGCAAAAAAATGCCATTTTCGACTTTGGACGCTATTTTCCGTTACGGGGTTAAACGTAGTGAAAAAACATGATCATATTTTGATAGATCGGGCATTTTCAGACGCGGCGATACCTAATGTGTTTATGATTTTTACTGTTTATTTATATCAGTTCTAGGGAAAGGGGGGTGATTTGAATTTTTAGGTTTTTTTATTATAATTTTTTTTTTTAAACTTTTTTTTATTTTTACTTTTACTATTTTTCTCTAACCCTAGGTACTCTAACCCTAGGTAGTCTGATCGATCCTATCATATACTGCCATACTACAGTATGGCAGTATATGTGGATTTTACTCCCCATGCATTACAATGTGCAATTAGCACATTGTAATGCATGGGTTAAAACGAGTAGCCTCGGGTATTCGGAACACCCGAGGTTACCATTTTTTACTTTTTAAAATTTTTACTTTTACTATTTTTCAGACTCCCTAGGGTACTTTAACCCTAGGTTGTCCGATTGATCCTACCATATACTGCCATACTACTGCCGTCGGCAATGTGCGGGTTATGCAGCCCGTGAGCCCTCTCCATTCACCCGTGGCCGACCCATGACGTGCTATTATGTCCCGGGTCGTGACAGGATTAAGTAGAGTAATCAGTGCCTAGTGATCATAATGGCTACAGTAAACTCAAAACCATTCTATAAAACACATGTTTATTATTACAGATCATATAAAAAGTTTATATACAACAATAAAGCATGAAACAGATTAACAATGGTTATTTAAATAACATCCTACAATAAGAACACCCATGATGGCTTGTTGTGTGATACAATGTACAAGGACCTTCTACATTAATATAAGAGAAATTTCATGTACAGTACTTAATGGAAAAGTAACAGCTCTCCCTGCTTGGAGAGAGCCCTTGACCAGGAGCCAAGGAATTATCCCACTGAGCGCTATCTGGAAGAATCTCCATAGTGTTGCCTGTCTGTTTATGTAATTTCTGGCCATTTTTAGCTAGTGAAACTTATACGGGTGCACACATGGTATTTCTTTGTCTTATGTTATTGTTTTGTTATTAGTCTAAAGTTCTTAAACAGGAGCTCTGATTATTCTGAACCAATATCTCATCATCTGAAATCCCTGACCAATCCAGTCCTGGAACAATCCAGCAAGTTCCTTCTGACATTTATAACATTCAGTATCTTCATAACATACAATAAAATTGTTTTCTATGAAATCCTTCTAAAGCTAAATCCTGCTGCCCTACCTAAAAGTAGAAGGAGAGAACCTGTGCTGGGTGATACAGGATTATTTGATTTGCAGCAATGGATCCTGATAGGACTCCTAGAAGAACAGTTTTGCATTGCCGTTGTTGGTCTGTGAACCACGGACCGTTCAGAGTGCAGTGTGCATAAGAAGACAACAAAAAAGAAGGCAATATGAAATTGTACCTTTTAAGTTGTTACTCCATAAATACAACTGATCTCCCGTCCACAGAGTGGATGGTAAATGAGAGATTCAAGGACCCCTTGTATTCTCTTATGTCTGGAGCAAAATGGCAAAACTATAATTTAACGCAAATGTATGTTTTTCTAAATGTCATGAGTTGTTTCCATGTATTTTTGCAAAATATTAATACATTTTTAAGGATTTATCCAGTTATAAGTAACGTTTTTTTCTGCCCCTTGTATATGATAAATCTGACATAGTTGTTTAGTCTAATTGGACACCTCCAATTAATTTACTTAGTTCAAGCCATACATTAGGATATAATCTTGGAACACGGGGGACATATCACTCTGTCTTAGGTGCTCTTATGCATGTCCGATTTATCTTAGTGGGTTTGCCTGATTGATTGTCCCAAATAGCTAAATAGCTATTTGGGGCAATAGATAAATAGCTGATCAGGGTCTGGTGTAGGAAGTCATGGATAACAAATATAAGAAGATTAGCACATCCACAGTGCCTGGATCTATGAGTAACTGGACTGAAGTGATTTTGCTCTAAAATGTGCTACTTTTTGAATAGTCGCATGTCACAAATCATACTTCATTTTCTGGATTGACTTGATAAATAAGGTGCAAATAAGGAGATTTGAAATGTGGCGAGTGTAGGCAAAAGTCGGAAAGAAATTATGCAAAATGACTGATGCAACAATTTAGCACCAGTAATATTAACTGCAAAGATAAGCCAAGTGTCTGAAACACTTTCTATCATACTTTATGCTACATTATTTGGTGCATACTATGCAGCAATTCAGGTAAATTTTGCTTAGGTTACCTCCCCTATTTTTCTTAATACATTATAATTTGTAAAACTAAAAAGCCTAAAGTTTGTAGTTTTAATAAATAACAATTTATTGTTAAAAAAAACCCTAAAATGTAAGAACTCTGGAGCTTGGGATTGCATTTGAAAACTTAGAAAATCAACTTGCCGAGCAATATGCATGTACTAAAGGGTGTCCTTGGCATCCCTAGAACAAAGGCCAAAGCACCTTTGACATACACAGTAGTGGGGCTTATTTACTAAGGGTCCCGTGGCCGTATATCCGTTGGGTTTTCCGACGTTTTCGGGTACCATGCCGCTGGGACAGGGATTTAGAAGGAGTTTGTGTCGCACGCGATTGGATTTTGTTCCTGGCTTTCATGTGACAGAAATCGGGGGGCGGGCCGTCAGATGATTCAACGGATTCAGACAGAGGGCGGGATGTAACTTGCACTTACATACACCCGGAAGAAGAAGGTGAACTCCGGTGGACCTGAGTGGGGAGCGACACATGCAGGATATTGGAAGCACGAAGTAAGTAAATCGCGGCACAATGCATTCTCGTTAGACACTCCGGATCGGGGAACACTCCGGATCGGGTAAGTAAATGTGCCCCAGTATCCTTCACATAGGACTTATAATCGGGGGGGGGGGTTGGGGGGTCCCAGCAGTTGCCTAGCAATGCAATATATATTTCCTTACAGTAAGTCTCTTTGGTGGGAGAATGGATATATTGTGATCCTGTAAAGTAAAATACACAGCTTGAGATAAAGCTGACAGAGGATTAACACTTATAGCAATCATAAGGAAGACTTTGTTTACGGTACATAATTTCATTGATACAAGACAATAATTAGTACAAATGTCATAAAGTGTGGAAAGCAGTGCTGCTTCCAGCCAGTAACATGAATAGAAGTCTTGTACCAGAAACCCTTCCTGATCAGTGTCCAGCACTGCGAGAGGCATTGTCAATGTACAGATACATACATTAAATACAAAACAAGCAACAAGTCTTTCTCAGTAAACTTTGCAAGTGGTGTTAATATCATCAATGTCAACAAAGTGTAAAGGGTTAATGAGTTCAGCTCTTAAGTTTCTTCACTCATTGATGATGAAAATATTGTTCTCGTGTTGCCGTAAAATTGTGACTTTAGGATGTTGGTAACTCAGATGCTGCGAGATCAGAACCAGATTCCTCACTTTAGTCCTGGTGTCAGAAAGTTTCCTGTGACTCTTCTCGGCTGTTGGTGAACCGTCACATGACTTGCAGCAAGGTTATAATGTTTTTTCCTTACCAGCAAGTGGTAGGGTTAAATGTTCCATAGCTATACAACTCGAGTGAAACTAACTTGCTTTATTAGTATAAACGCCAAAAAATGAATTGATGCAACAGGATAAACTGTTCTTTGCATTACTCTCTGCAGCCAAGTATGAAACATAGGCTAGTGTTACCTCAGTGCTCTGCAGAGAAAAAACATATTAGAAAAGTTTTGTGAAGTTCCTTTCATCATAATGAATTGGCAGATGATGATTCTACTGGGCAGTTGAAGAAATCCTGGCTGACCAGGCGTGGATAGCCTTCTAGTACACGCACTTGGACAGGATCAAACTTCCAGTAATATCGCCCTCGCAGGAAGTAAGCAAAACCTACAAAAAAGTGATCATTTGATTGTGAGTAAAATTTTCCAATGATAAGGACAAAGTTGTGAATCCTAGGAAAGTAAATTATACTTTTTCTTTCACAATAATTACTGATGTGATTAAAACATGATAATATGTAAATTACAGACGGTCCCCTACTTAAGAACACTCGACTTACATACGACCCCTAGTTACAAACGGGTCTGTAATGGGTCTGTAATGAAGCTTTAGTGCTAATATTGATTCTTATGACAATCCAACATTTTTAAAATCCAATTGTCAAAGAGACCAAAAAAGCACTGTCTGGGATTACAATGATAAAATATACAGTTCCGGCTTACATACAAATTCAACTTAAGAACAAACTTACAGACCCTATCTTGTATGTAACCAGGGGACTGCCTGTACTCCGTATAACAAAAGATTCCCTACATAAGCAATGGATGCTGCTGCTAGAATTCATTACCCAGTGCTGGATTATTAGATGTCATTGTTGACCAGGAGCTGGCCACCTTCCCTGTTACAGGACCATCTTCTTCATGCACACAAGGCCATTGTCATGGGTGCCCCTACGACCTATTTCTCGGGTCGCAGGCACACCCGCGTGCCTTTGTGTGCCCCTCCGTGCCCGCAGTCTCACTCTCGTGCTTCAGCAGAATCTCCCGCGGCTTGGCCCACACATCCCCACCTCCTAGGGCCTGCACGTGCCAGCTCTGTAAAATTTAAAGGGCCAGTGCACCACTAATTGGCGTTCGCCAGCCGCTGACCTGTTAAATAGCCAGCCTCTTCCTATAACCGCTGCTGGATCTTCGTGCCTTGTGCCTTAAAGAAAGCTTGCTCCCTATGTCCTCTGCGTTTATAGTGATTTCCCGTTGTGACCTTAATTCCGTTCCTAACTTCGCTCCTGTGCTGCTTGTCCTGACCTTCTGCTACGTCCCCGACTCTGATCCTGTGCTGCCTGTCATGTCCTCCTGCCTGTCCCCGACTCTGTCTCTGTCTCATGACTCTGTAGCTTGCCTTGTCCCCCACCATGGATAAAGTCGCGCCTGTGGAGCGACCTGGTGATACCATGCAGCAGCAAGTCCATCCCACTTTGCGGTGGGCTCTGGTGAAAACCGGGTGCCACTTAGACTCCGTCCGCGTTGGTACAGTGGGTCCACTACCCTTGATTCATGACAGCTAAGAATTGGCTGCACAAAGTGCAATCAGCAGGTTTTTATAAATGGACACAGTGCAGTAAGCGCACATTGGGGGTCATTTACTAAGGGCCCGATTTGCGTTTTCCCAAAGTGTTACCCGAATATTTCCGTTTTGCGCCAATTTCCCCTGAATTGCCCCGGGTTTTTAGCGCACGTGATCGGATTGTGGCGCATCGGCGCCAGCATGCACACAACGGAAATCGGGGGGCGTGGGCGAACGAAAACTTGACGGATTCGGAAAAACAGCCGCATTTAAAAAAAAAAGTGTCGCTGGACTCGCGCTTAACTTCACCCACGATGGCTCGGTGAACTCCAGGGCGTTCTGATGCTCTTCAGCGCAGCAGCGACACCTGGACGTCGGAGGAACTGCCTTAGTGAATCCCGGCCGGACCCGAATCCACCGCAGAGAACGCGCCGCTGGATCGCGAATGGACCGGGTAAGTAAATCTGCCCCCATGTCTCACTACACCGCGAATGAGCCGGGTGGCTGCGTATTAAATGTTAGAGCAGGTTCTATTTTTGACCTGATTTATAGTTTGTCATGTGCTTGGCCCAGGTGAAGCACACAACCATCTGCATGATTGCTATCCCACCAGTAAGTTAACCCTGGTGATCATGATTACTGGGCAAGGAAGAGGGAAAGTTTTGGCACACTGGCACATTTTTGGGCAAATGTTATGTCCCAAATTATAGAACAATGCTTCTTGTATAAGTGTCTAAAAACTGTCTAAAACATTTGTTAAAGGGATTTTCATGGGTAGAAAGGAAAAAAAAAACATAAAAATGTACTGACATTACTCACCTTTTCTGTGGTCCTAGCAGTTGCAGAAGCTGGAACAGTGGCGGTCAATGTTCCTGCATCTGCCCTGACCAGTCCAGAGGTATAAACAAGAAGCTGGGAGAAGGGGATGCTGGGGCACCAGGGAGCTGGAGCAAGGTGCATTTTATTTGTATTCTTGCTCCTTAACATGTTGTGCGCTGTAACCCAATGTATAGGGCTGAAGAAATGAGCCCCTTACATGAAGAAAAAGTATCTTCTCACCTTGTTCATCTTGGAAGGCAGCATCTATGCTTGTGGGGACCCCTCTCCAATCACTCATACTCCTGGAGTGTCTATTTTCTATTCGTCGTGTGTCAGTATTAAATCGCCAATATTCGGCTCCTCTGAACAAATAAGTCTTCTTACTCTTGTTAGTTCCCCACAAAAATGCAGCGTGAACTTTCGGTACAGATAATCCAAGATCTGATAGCTGGAAGGGACCTGTGGCTTGTAATTTACCATCAAATACCCAGTACTTTGAGCCTATAAAAGTGACAATAGAAATGTTCAGCACATTGCACAATGTTTTATATGCTGCTTTCTATAGTTCTATGTGCATTGCTTTATATGTTGGTATAAACCATATATTATGCAGATACATTAAGATACCAAAATTCTCTACTTCACTTCAATTAAGTTATGACCTAAGGGACATTGTGAACTTATTTTTCTTCATTTTTTAAAAAATGTGCCTTTCCATGTGAATCCTTATCATTGTGTCTGCTCCCTGTCTGTCAATGCCCTTCTCTTGCAACATATGAAATATTGTGCCCTGGGGTTTGTTACTTCATGGGGCAGTTGAGCTGGCAGAAGCTTGATTACCTGCATGGCCTAAGGGTTAGTTGGACATGCTGCGGCTCCAATGTGAAGACACACAACAAAGGACCAAGAATGTGAGATGATCAGCAAACCTGCCCTAGCTTGCATCTACACACTAAAATGCTCCCTGATGCCTATAATAGGCTAAAAGCATCACTATATATGGTCATATCTACTGTACATTTATTCTGTGTGCCATTACATCTCCCTGAATAAGACAGTGTGTGCTACACATGCAGCATCTCTCTATTCATTTAATTTATATTGTTTGGTTATGGGACTGAATAATACCTATTGAAATGAATATGATATGAAATAGAATTTTATCAGAAATATTGTTTCAGAAGGTTAATTATAGGATATTCATTTATACTATCTAACACTTTGTTTCTCTAATTTACAACAAAATGATCACTGCAAGATATACTGGTTTTCAATGTTAAGAACATAAAATATATACCATAGACATTTATTAGAAAATTTCTAGGGTCCAATCGACATCCAGAGTGCCTGAAGATCTACCTGTGTGGGACATGTGACAAAATAGTGGCTTTTGGAAGAGGATTACTCCATTAGGAGCACTGGATACCAAGGGAAAAACAATGTACACTTCAATATGTGTTTTGGTGTTTGCAAGTCATATAAAACTATAATATAACTGAATTAGCTTGACAAACTTGACATAGAACGGGTTATGTAAAGGAAACCTGTCACCATGAAAGTTCAGCAGACAGAAATATAGTTTTATAGGAAAAGATTCAATATTAAGCCTCATGCACACAACCTTGTGTGACCTTATGCTTACCCTGTGGGTGATAGACTTCTATGGGGGTGTGATGTGGCCGCAGGTTTTGCAACCAAATGATAGCCCCCAATATGGCCATGGGAATGGACCCTTATTTGATATTTATCCATCTCTACCTGACGCCATCCTATCAGTGATAAACAGTGTTCTCTCTATGGATGTGCATAGATAAGACTATCTCCTCGACTTATCAACATTTAAAAAAGATGGTTAGAAATGAAAGAATTATATTTTTTACTAAATCTTTATTCTCACAACTATATATCATTGTGATCATTTTTCCCAGCCATGGTTACCTTAGAATGCTATGTATTTTGAAGGAATCAGCTTTCCCTTAGAACAACTAGTGCCACTAATTGAAATATTCAATGCATGTATGTAGATATAATGTATGTAAATGTATTGAAATATTCAACACATTCAATACATCACTTCTACATTACTGGTGATAGGTCTCCTTTAAGTAAAAATTTGAAAAGTTACATAATGCTATTTACCATGGAAGAACCAGATGTTTCCAGCAGAATCTTCCAAAGCAGCATCTACAGATTCAGGGATCCCTTTCCAATGTCGAGAGGCTAATGCTGGATATCCACTCTGAAGTTTTCCCCCTCTCAGGCGCCAAACATACCCAGATCTAAAGAAAAACAGCTCTCCACGGATTGTAGACACGGCATCGAAATCTGTTGTGCAGGCGTCTGGCTACAAAGTGGGATAAACCAATATAAATTCCAAGTCCATTTGATTTGTTTTGAATCACAGTCACCCAGCATGATGTGTGCTGCACATCAGTCACCTCACTGTACTGCTAGTGTTGGAACAACTCTCCCATGTATAAAGGCAATGTCAACTGCTGAACATTTATTTTATTAAATAAATGTCTAAAATTTATTGATATGTTGCAGCTGACACCATACTGTTTTGCTATTGAAAGCAAATAACTTTCAACAAATAACTGATATTGTCTGTATAATTTTCTAATGTAATTTCTGTATCAAAGCCTGGCCGTTTTCTAGATCTCTGCTTGCTGATAGAGAATAATCAGAGCTGAGTGTTGTAAAAGGTCCTGCACCTGTATGACTTCACATGACATTGGACCAGTTTTTATTCACAGGAAGAAAACCATAAAGTTTCCTGTCGAATTGTCATCAAGCAGAGATCTAGAAAACTGTAAGGAATTGATACAGAAAATATATCAGAAAATTATACAGACAATATTAGTAATCTGCTGAAAGTGGACAACCACTTTCAATTCCAAAGCAAAACAGTATGGTGTCAGCTGCAATATATCAATACATTTGGGAATTTATTGGAAGATTGTATTATATAAATTATATCAATTATTTGCTGAAAGTGCATGGCCCCTTTAATGTGAGTTTCCAGAATTATATTGGTAGCACAGGAGTATATAAAATATTTTCTTAGCTATTCCCCATGCTGCTTAGCCGGCGTGCTGGCAGAATGGGGCCTGCGGCTGTGCATGAGCCATAGGAAGGATCAGGAGTTGTGCTCCTGCGCTGCTGCAGCTGACTGCTTGTGCGCTGGCAAGTTATACACTTCCTGTTCTTCATCAATGCACAGCACTGCTCCCAGCGCAATTACATCACTGCGCCTGCAGGACAGTAAGCTTACCGGAGAGATCAGGAGAAAGGCGAGTATTGTGTTTTTTTTAATTAAAACCTGAACTGCCATAAAAAGGGAAGATGTATTGGAGTAAAATAAAGGGTGCATTATAAAAGGAGGCAGAATGAAGAAGGGACGTTATAAAAGGGGGCATAATGTAGGGTGCATTGTAAAAGGGAGCATAATGGAGGGAGCATAAGGAGTGGGGAAATATAAATGGGGGAATAATGGAGCGAGCATTATAAATGGTGGCATAATGAGACTGGGCATTTTGAATGGGGGCATAATGAGAGGGGGCATTATGAATGGGAGTGTAATAAATGGGGCCATTATGAGAAGAGGCATAATGAATGTGCTTGTAAAAAGAGGGGGCATTATGAATTGGAATCGTAATGAGAGATGGGGGGCATTATGAGTGGGGCGTTATGAAAGGGGACATTGGGTAGACCTGAGTTAAGTAAATTAGTTTGGCCTCCTAAAACTATTTGAATTTCTCATGTGGCTCCATATAAAAATTAATTGGCCACCCTTGGCCTACAGTATCTTAACAAGACCTGGAGAAAGACATGAAGGGGTTTTCCCATTTCAGCTAAAGTTAATGTTATTGTTTGCATCATGAAAATGTAAACAATTTTTGAATATACTTTCTGTATCACTTCCTAATAGTTTTCTAGATCTCTGCTTGCTGTCCCTCTATAGTAAGTTTCTAGGTTTACTTCCGGTGGACAGAAATCTGATCACACAGGTGCACGGCTCGTTATATCACAGAGTAATCAGAGCTGTGGGTTATAACGAGACATGGTCTGTGTGACCATGGTCAGATTTCTGTCCACTGGAAATAAACAATGAAGATTTCTATAGAAGGACAGCAAGCAGAGATCTAGAAAACCCTTAGGAAGTGATACAGAAAGTATATTGGAAATCTGTAACTGTTTATTATAAAAACTAAAATATTTACTTGCTTTAATGGGAATACCCCTTTAAGGGGATTCAGTTAGAATCCTAATAGCTGCAGATGAGGATGGGTTAGCGGTTCACTGCATATTCTGAACTTAGTGTGGATGTCTATTCTATAAACATGGATGCATATTGTGGAATGTGTATTTGGGTATTTGGCGAACGTCTTACAACTAAAAAGCAATCCAACAACCGCTATTGACAGCGCAAAAAAGATTTTAAATATATAGATATATACAGACAAGAAGTTTAGGATACCCCCCTTCATTGTGTAATAATGCCCTAACAAGACATTTGAAAAGGATTTAACATACAACAAACCACATTTTCATTGTACTATAGGGGCACACATTTTTCATAAAAAAGACATATTAAACCAACCTCAGAATAAGGGATCTCATTGCTCTCTTGTTCAAGCTGGCGACTATCTGGTCTTATGGTAGGTATTGTAGTTGGTGCTGAGGTTGGAGTTTGTGGAGCACCATACAGGTATTGGATTCCCTGTTTATCATCTGTGCTAAGGCTGAGTGGATAGCGGAAAGTATAGAATGGAGACATCAAAGACTTGGAGACAGAGGAATGTTGTAAGCCAAGTACATGGCCAAACTCATGAGCAGCCACTTGTAAAAGGTCTGTTCCTGCAGGGGATGAAAATGAATATATTAGCATAAATGCTGGACATCAGCTGGAAAGGCAGAGATAGATAGTGTGTGGAATTTTAATGGGTATACGACTTAAGTGTCATTCTATTAGTAGAGGTTAAAGGCTTGTAATGCCTACCTAAATTGTTCCCAATGGTCCAAGCTTCATCATAGTCAAAGTGCACATCTCCTTCACGATGTGTTTTAGGAAAAAAAGCATGAGCAAGGATGCCCCCAGGACCATCAAAAGGCAGGTTATCTCCATGCCAGTACCTGTAAAAGTATATGTTTCATTGAATAGGTTGATTGCAGCTTGAAAACAAAATTAGTCACAGCATTTCATAGTGGCTGCTATCTTTAGACATTTCAGCTGCTGTAGATGTGTTGGCCATTACAGAACCCTGCAACCAATCTATGGCCTCAGAAGGCCTTGGTGACATTAATGTTGCACATCTCTTTTACCGCTGAGGCCACTCGTTGAGCACAAAAGTCGACACCTCTGGCATAGCCAACATAGTTACAAATCACTGAGAGCCATAGGGAACATCTTAGTTTTTTTGTTTAGTGTATAATTGAGAGTTTTGGTAGGTCTTTTTTTGGTATGATCAAGTCTTTTTTCTTGTGATACATATAAAATTTTTCTTCCTTACACAATCTAACATTTCAATATAATTTGCAGCATTGTAGGACATCTACCATTTACTGAGGTGCTCTGGCTATGTCACCAACTAATTAGAATATACTTTATAATTCTATATTACCACAATCAAGTTATAATAAAACATGTTTCTCAGGAACATTTTATCAGGGCATATCTACCATCAGTAAAACTAGATGTCCTATAAGTAGTCCAGTGACTTGTGGTCTTCATTTTCCTGTAGCTTGCATCTGTGCAGTGTCTGTGAGTGAGTTTGCTCTGAGTTTGTCTCAAAGCTGCTGGAAGGAAATTTGGTGCTCCCAATGCTACCTGCCTCCCCTCCTCTTTGCATAGAATTCCTCAACTCAGTGAGCTTTATGCAGAACTTACAGGTAAGGCAGACTAAGTGGGAGGATGCTAAAAACCAAAGTAATAAATTGGAGAAGGGGGCTCTTTGCTCCCATAAGACATATTGCAAAGTTTTGTGTGTTTACTTGTACTATTGATTTATGCACAGATTGATGCATTTATGCACAGATTTCACAAAATTTTGTGACCATTTAAACTGTGAAGGGACACACCCCTTTAGTAATGAAAATTGTAACACCCAGTTGTCAATTTATTTATAAATATTTAGGAGGTATAACAGAAGAACAGCACAATGTATAAATATAGTCCATTATAAATCGTAAGAGCTGTAGGATATGTACTGTATTGTTGTTCAGGCATATTCCATGTAAATGCACTGTTGTAGCCATAGCAATACTGCAAGTATGAAAAGAACTAGAGATACAATGTTCTTTGTAAAACGCTATTAGACTTGACAGTTATGTTTATAAATGATTAAACTTAAGGCTTTTATTCCAGGAGGAGATTCTAAGCTTTTGGCAGTCTACCAAGCAGTTAAAGTACCCCTAACGGAATGTCTCTAGTTGGTAGAATTTTTATCCTCGAGAATGGTAAGATAAGATTCTGTAATGTATTCATTCATCCTAAGAAACTGTAAAATGTAGTTTTATATGTTTTTTTTTATGCTGGTATGCTTATTGCATTTCAAGGCAGTGTCAGAAACTTTTCTTTATGGTATCAACACCCTTTACCTTCCTTTAACATCAGAAAAAGTGTGTGGTCTCTGATGGTCACATATAAACTATGGGGGAAATTTATCACTGTTTCTACGTCAGTTTTCTGGCGTAGAAGCATTGAAATAATCACAAATTCTTGCACAGCACAAGGCATAAAGGGGCGTGGAGGTCGTGGAGGCGCGTTCTTTAGAAAAGCCGACTTGGCATAGTTTTGACTGTTGGCCTCACTGCCCACCAGAAACCACCTGCCTCTTGTATCTGGCACAACAAGAGGGGGCACTGCCACAGTGGCCTGGTGTATAATAAATATCTCCCTATGATTTGATGACAGAAGCTTATTTATTTTCCTATTAAATTGTATCTAACTTTTCAACAAGTTTTGTATAAATCAATACAATAAATGAATTTGAACCTTTGCAACATCTTAATAGAGACTGATGCTTTCTAACTTTCATGAAGTTAAAAGCATTTTAACATGAGCCTGCAGTGAGAGAAGAGAGACAACAGTCTCTGGGTCTGAACAGTAAGGGTACATTCACACAGTGGTATGCCCGCCTGACTGCTGTGCGCTGGAGAGGAGGAGGAGGTGACCCTTATCCCCTCCATGGAGAAAAGCGCGGACACGGCCACACACACACACACAGAAAGACAGAGCATGTCACTAGGATATTTTAATTAATTTCTAAAAAATCCTGTGCAAGAGAAGGTTATGGAGCAGATTCTCAGCCATGTATGGGAGACATCTCCCATACTACATCTCCAGCTCCAAGCTCAGTATCAGACATATTGGGGCAGATTTACTTACCCGGTCCATTCGCGATCCAGCGGTGCATTCTCTGCGGTGGATTCGGGTCTTCCGGCGATTCACTAAGGCAGTTCCTCCGACGTCCACCAGGTGTCGCTGCTGCGCTGAAGTCCGCCGAGGTCCGCCGGAGTTCACGATCCTATTCCCGGGGGAAGGGAAGCGCGTGTCCAGCAACACTTTTTTTTTTTTTAAAATGCAGCGGTTTCTCCGAATCCGTCGGGTTTTCATTCGGCCACGCCCCACCGATTTTCCGCAAATCGGAAATATTCGGGTAACACATCGGGAAAAACGCGAATCGGGCCCTTAGTAAATGACCCCCATTGCCTGCAGAGGGGAAAACTGTTTAAAGGCTCAGTACAACTAAAAAAAGGAATTCTGATAAATTGCAGCCAAACATGGCGAGTTTCACTGTTTGTTGGATACAGGGGTAGCTTTACTTCTCAATTTAGCAAAGAAGAGGTTGGTTATAGCTTCCTCACCAACCACTGCTGATGGATGCTGGACCCCAAAACAGGGGGACACAATAAAGTGGCATAACTTAGTGCAGAATTATTTTCCAAAGGTGTCCAAATGTTTCATACGAGCATTGTCAGAATTTGTTCTTCACTATTCTGAATGGGGTCAGCTGGGTGTTAGTTTGAATTCAGTTTCTGTGCAGCAGTGCCTTGAATGATGGATGGCTGAATAAGTCAGCTGCTAGGGGCAGAGTCCATTACTCACTTTATATTCTTTCCAATTCCATCAGAGGTTGCAAGTAATTATCAGTCTTCTGACACTTGTGTTGTTGCTATTTCTACTGCTATTTGCATATCTTTACTGTGTATTCCACCCCTGCTTGTTCACTTGACTATTTTCTTTCTTCTTGATTCTTTGCTGCACCGCCAACTTTAATTTGATCTGGTTTTGCCTGCCTTCACTAGTCCTGCCTTTTTTGTTGTTTTGTCCCTTTGTGTTTGTCATCTTTCTGTTGCACCCAAATAGTTTAATGAAACTCAACCACTGGGGTTTGCAAGGTTTGATAGGTAGGTGACAGAGGTTGCGGATGAGTTTAGGGCTTGCAACTTTTTTCTACCCTGACAAGCATCTTGTCACATCTTGTTCCGGTTAGCATTAAAACAGCTTTTATGTAAAAATAATAAATCAAATCACATTAAACAATCTATTTAAAAAGGCAGCATCTTGTTTTAGCAATGGAGACCAATTAGAGGAGTTTAAATTGTAAAATAAAAATCACATAACACAACCAGGACCTTTATTCTCCACTCTGTATTTCCCTAATGCTGCTTACCGCGTAAAATCAATGTTGATGTCAGCACGTCCTTCATGTAACTCAGTAAACGTGAGAGGGGTCACCTCACTCCATACTCTGAGTGCTTCAGCAAGTGTCTTTCTCACCTTCACCTTGCTGAGCTGCCATGGAAAACGGATAATTCTAAAACACAAACAATGTTGGAATCAGACTCTTACATCAACTTTGACCTTTACTTTTTTTATTGTTTATATTTGCCTAAAGTGTTAGATCCTGTTCTCATGCAGTGAAAATGTTCATAGTGGGACAGGCCAGAAAATTTGTGATGGAACCGCAGATGTAATAGGCTGTAATTTTAACCATGCGTTTCATTTATTTCAATACAAAGGTCAAAATCCACTGTAAACTCTGGAATACCCTGCTGGTCTAGGGCATGTCAAGGAGTTAAAAGTTTACAATGTGCCATGTAATCGGTGCAGCTTTTGTTTTCTACAGTATATGAATTTTATATATTCAACGCCTTATATTTTTATCAATGGAATGAATGCATGGGGCTAACCATGTCGGCTTCATGTAGTGTGGTGTATGTTGAGTTATTAATATATAGGATTTTACTAACAACATCTTTACATATATATCTGTATATATGTATATATAGATATATGTCTATATCGATTTTGTTTAAATGCATGCAATGCTGCTGGCAGCTCTGTCCATTTATTAGTAGTAGTTTAGGGATACTGTAGGCTCAGCTCCCAATGGAGTAAGTACAAGATTAATTGATCATTGATGACTGCAGGACAGGTCATTAATATGCATGGTCCCGAAAACTTCTAACATTTCTTTAAAGGGATCTGTTTTGATTATTCAGAGCTGCAAACAATGCTAGCTATAGGTGCTGGACAGCTGTGTAACCATGCCTATGTGTATGAAGTAAATAGCAGCAGGACTGTGGAACTTTTTATTCATGTATTTAGCTCCTGCAAGTGCCGTTCATTCATGGTCATTCAGGCCATTCCTACAAGTGCAGGCCTTTCAGACTGAGGAGATTTCTACTCTGTTCTAAGTATCCACCCAGCCATAATCCTAATAAAGCTCAAGCTAATAGCAGAGGGGAGTGGCTATGGAACAAAACAGTGCAGAGAGCAGAAAGCTCTTCAGGCTGAAAGACCAGAAACCAGAGCTGCAGATCTAGATAATAACTTTACCTTTCATAGTCCTGCTGCTACTAACTACACACACATGTCAGTATGTAGTCTCAAAATAGAAGAAAGCATTGAACGCTGCTTGGTAAATGGTGAAGTAGAAGTTGTTTTTATACACTTAGCATTACAACTTTACGATTCTACTATGTCTTTCACTACAGCATGGATATACAAAGAGCAATATTGTTTTCCTTACATAGTATATAGACTCAAGCTTATAAGCCATATATAAGTTTATATATTCTTCCACTTTATACCCCATGGATAAGTATGCTGTGATGCTGATTTCCCTGCAGGTGCATCTAACATTAAATAAGGGGACCCAATTTTATGCTTACAATACAATTTTATACAATTTTATACTTCCCAAATCTGATAAAATTGCACAAACATTATGTTTCAATAAGCCCACAAAACAGTAAATAGAAAATAAGAGAATGATCTTACTTGTAGGTAAGGTTTGTTTTGTCCCATCGTCCTCCAGAGAGCACAAACCGTTTTTGTCTATTGCGACCATTCGAAGAGTCTTCAGGGACAGGTATATCAGGTACACCACAACGAGGAGGGTTCCAAGAATTATGAGGTCGGAGAATTCCCTTTGTATGAGGTTGTCGCATCCATAGCCGTGACTTCAAGGAGGGATTGTCTTGCTCCTGTAGATAAAAGAAGTTGAGTTCCTCCTTTTAAGTAGACATTATAATAATCTGTCCTCTTTGTTGCCTGATTTTGGAAATTCAAATAATCAGTCCCATCTTCTACCACTTCCTATTTATAAAGAAAGAAGAAAGGTTGTACTTGACGTCCTTAGGTGTAATATGTATATATTATATAACTCCTACATCATAAGGGATACATGGGCAGGTCATCATATCAATCACCCATAACATTCTTGATAACAGTGATAGCAAATCTTTTGCAGACTGAGATCCCAAACTGTAACCCAAAACCCATTCATTTATCGCAAAGTGACAACACGGCAATACAGAGGTATCAGTTAGGTGTTTGAATGAGCACATTTTGTCTTAAAAGAAAACCACAATAGCAGAGCTTTCATGAATACCTTCACCACAGACCTCCCAAACAGCCCAGAATTCATCACCTTAAAATAGTATTAGGATCAGCACGTCCTGATAGAGTTGTTTCTATACCAGGAGGTGGAATTTGATATTGATAATTAGAGTAGTATAGGAATTCTCAATACCAAAATTTTGTTTCAAAGACATTTTTAATAATCAGATTTAGGGTTCATTCACACTGCTCACATATGCTCACCCCTCCCCTCCTCATAGAAAATAATCTGTACGTTGCGATACAAGGTAATAAACTGAAGATAAAAAAATAAAAATAGATGGAAATGGATATTTTCCTTGGTATATATTATCTCCCAGATGTTCAGGAAGCAAACCAGGGTGCAGAGGTGGAAAATGGACAAGTAAGCTCAAATTCTATACAGCTGGGCTGCAATACCAGCAACAAAAGCAGCTTAAGATGACATTCCTGGTGACAGATTACTATAAAATGGGTTGTCCGGTGTTTGAAAACCATGGTAACTTTTTTCCAAAATCAGTGCCACACTGGACCATGCTTTTGTTGCTGGTATTGCAGGTTTCCATGGCCTATGCCAGCATGGGTGCCAGAGGTGGCAATCAGACTGCTCTCTATGGGCACTCAGGCTACCACCCGAGCACAGAGTTTACCAGACAGGACTCAGGAAATCTATCTGCAGTCCCACGCAAGTCAAGATTTACATCCTAGATTATGGCAGCCATAACTTTGGATCCCTGACACCTAGAATCTCTTGGCTGCTTGGGACTAAAGGAAAAGCGTGAAGGTGTGGAGAGGACCAGATTATCTTTAAAGGTCCTCCTGTTGGCCCCACGACTATTCCTGTACAGTGGGGCCCTGGGGAGAAGTGACAGTGATAGTCTGAATTTGCCCTCCTGCTTTCAGTTGTATCGGTATCCGCAGGAGGCTGGAATGATTGAAAGTTGTGAGAGAACAGTTCAACAAATAAATAAATTACAGCTTATATTGGCACTTTGTGATAAATGGATTTTGGGCCTGGTCTGGGCACTCGCTCTGTAAAAGGTTGTCATTGGCGTATACTATGCTGATTGTAATAACAAGCAGTATATATGTGAGTGGCACTGTCAGCGAAATGACCAGTTGGAAATTTTTAGGGAATGTACAAAGCACAGTCCATATATGTAACATGGAGTAGTAAATCGCTCTATTTATATAGTAACAGACACAATGGGGCACATTTGCTAAGGGTCGGAATGCCACACTTTCGTCGAGTTTTGCGATTATTTCCGTCTTGCGCTGAATTGCCCCTGGTTTTTGGCGCACGTGGTCGGATTGTGGTGCATCGGCGCCGGCTTGCATGCGACATAAATGGGGGGGCATGACTGTCGGACAGCCCGACGGATTCGGACAAACCGCAGAATTTTAAAACGGAATTGTGTTGCAAGATCAAGCGATCACATGCACCAGGAAGAAGCATGTGAACTCCGGCGGACCTTGGCGCAGAAGCAACGGATGCAGGAACTCGGTCGCACAAGTTATGTGAATGGTGCCAAACCCGAATCCTCGTCGGACAACGCACCGCAGGATTGCAACAGGACCGGGTAAGTAAATCTTCCCCAATATGGCATCCAGAAAGAAAGATGAAATGAATGTCACTCACCGCTGTTACACATCTTCAAAGTGTAGATTTATTCAATAAACATACTCAGATTACAGCAAAATGATGCAAGGGAGGGAGGGTTGTAAGGACACCTCGCTATGCTGATTCTAAAATTGCCTTTGTTTGCGTTCTGAACCATTTCAATAGTTTAGAAGAGTTTCTTTCACATTACCTGCTGCTCCATGCCAGCAGCATGTGGTGATACCCAGGGGCTGCCGCAATCTATGTTTGTATCTCCCCATGCTTTCTTCACACCATCCCCCTCCTCCTCTGCTTAATGCATATGATAGGAAGTAGGGAGGGGGAGGGAGTTGCATGAGTGTGGAGGAGAGGAAACTGACATATGTACACAAGGACTGCAGCTGCCTTCCTTCATCCCCTGGATTCACCACATACTGCTGGAAAGGAGCCAGGTAAAATAATGTAAAATAAAATATTATAAACTACTGAAATTATTCAGAATGCTGACAAAGGCATTTTAAAATCAGCACAGCTAAGACTATTGGAACTTGTCACCAGTTAACAATGACATTCCTATTGACATGTTCACTTAAAACAGTAGAAAATACCAGCAATCCCTCAGAGAACACATTAAAACTATTACACATAAACATTGGTATCTGGGACTGGCCTTGTGGCAGATGTAAAGGAGATTTTAGCTACCTGATCCATTAGGTCACAAATTGAATACTTCTACAATATGCCCAAGTGGGTGTGGAGGGGCTAAACCAGTGATGGCGAACCTTTTAGAGACCGAGTGCCCAAACTATAACAATGACCCGCTTATTTATCGCAAAGTGCCAACACAGAAATTTAATTATTGATTTATACTCCTTTCTATGTTACAGTTTTCATTGATACCAGCACCTGAGGACACCAATAAAGCAGAAAATAGTCCCAGGTAGTCCTGTCACTTTAAAATAGCTCTGTGCACAGCAAGTCCTGGGCTGTCTGGGACTGCAGGAAGATACCTGGAGTCATCTCTGGTGATGGCCCGAGTGCCCGCAGAAAGGCCTCTGAGTGCCACCTCTGGCACCAGTGCCATAGGTTAGCCATCACTGGGCTAAACGGTCACTGGTTAATAGCACAAATTTATGCTAGGCAGGACCTGACATAGAATTGTACTCTGTGCAGCCCGACCGCCAGATACATTAGGAGGATGGAGCCTTCTGGTGTATCCGGTGGTGCCAGAGTGCCAGGGTTTCATCATATGCAGGGGAATATTAAGACTGTCATGAGCCGAGGGCCATATGAATATTATAGCCCCTACACATCTGGAATTCACTTCCTACTTAAGGTACTAGAATCCAGCTACTTGACCTTGCCTGCTTTCAATCTGCAGTTTTAAGACCTTTGGATGACTGTGAAAGGTCCTGAAATGGCTCTTGTATACATGTGAATTGATTTTTGAGCAGATTGCAAGAACTTCATGGGTGTAGGTCTTTCTGAGTATAAAATTCTGAGAAGATGAGCAGCCATTAGGAACCTGACTCATCTCAATGACAGCTAGAGTGCAGAGACGGGCCTTTAGTAATATAATCTTGCTTTTAAAAGCTATGTAGGATTCAAGGAGTTAGTACCCTGTTACCAGGCTTGAGCACCCTTTATTATGCAATTGCAACCTAGATAAATCCATTTTGTTTGGACTGTCGTAAGCATCTATGCTCTATATTTGCCACTTTGCAGCCAAACACTTCAATAAAGTTTAGAATGCTTCATGCTTTGATCTTAAATTAGCCCAAAGTTTCACCCAGTTTAACAAGTGCATCCAATGTAACAGTTTTTTAAGATTGCCTGCAAAAGTGAGAGCAATACAGTTACACCTCTCACCCCTATCAACAGGCCATCCCATATAATTTACATAATATATTTCCTTTCCTGTGACATTGTTTAAGTTCATCACATACTATTTATACTGGTCATCTTCTAGGCAAGGCCTACCCTTGAAAAGATCTCTTTTCAATACAATTTTGGGTTGCTTTTTAAAATCGGTTTTCTTTAGCTTCACAGAACTATCACTGGATAATGTGAGGACTCCCAGTTTATGATATACCTCCTGGATATGGGACAATTTTCGATATTAGAGTGACACTCTAAGACTAGGACTACATAATGGAGGCATTCATCAATTGTGGAGCAGGGTCCATTTTTTTGGTAAAACGGTCCATTTTTTTGGCACACAAACTGTAAATTTTGACTGGGATAGACTGGGATTTTATATTTCGGTGCTACAGTATAATGAATTGGCGCACTACCGAAAAGGATCCAAACTAACTCCAGATTCAGGAAGGTGCAATACAAGTTGATAGTTCAGCTTTTAGCCTGTCTATTTGTGTGTCAAAAAAGCGTCTGAAACCTATAAGTGCAAGAAAACCAAGTTGCTGCAAAATTGAGTGACCAAAAATAAAAAAGGTGTGAGTGTTGTAAAAGGACCAATATTATGGTGCCAACACTTCATAAATATGGCGCAAAAGGCGCAGCAGGAAAAAAAACTACAAAGAGAGCAATAAATGCCCCCCAACAATCGGTTGTGCATTATTTGACAAATTTACTTGCAATTAACAATAAAAAAGCTGCGAAGTTGCATAGGACCCAGCTGAAAAGAAAATGGTTAAGACTCTTTAAAGTCACACATCATGTGAAATGGATACTACTTACAGACATAAGTGCACACATAAAAGCCATTAACCATCTCTCCTAGCCCTTGTCCAGCAAATGGGTTCTATCTCTCAGCATATGTCAGACAGATGCTCAGCCATCCAACCCGACTTCTATCTCCAGCCAAGATATCTCCACTTAAGAAACACGTCAAAGGGGGAGGTAACAAGAAATCAGATTAGATCGATGATGCTTGGATCTCCAGGATAGGCCTGATAAATGTTTGGAATAAAATGTAGAATCCTAGTACAAAGGTACTATACACTCATAGTAAGTATCCTCTATAATATTGTCCAAAAAATGGATCTCTGCAAGAAAATATATTTATGAATATTTTCATTTTTCTGGCATGACAAGACCTCTTATACATCATGTACATAAATGACCTGTAATGACCTAAAATGCTTTTAACTGCAGCCTCAGGCCACTTCAAAAGTATATACTCCTCTTAGAAAAAAAAGCGCTGACTGCAAATGCCTGAACAGTTTAATCCTTTCTAACCATAATATTTAGAGATGCTATTTGAAATAGTTACAATCTAAAAACAGAAGAGAGGCACAAAATAACACAGCAGTGGCTAGATATTTACAACAAAGACTATTAGAAGAACAAACCAAAATATTTTCTACATTGACTGTTTGCAGAGTCAGTGACGGTCCTCATTTACAACAAATGATTCAATGGGCCGGGTAAGTAAATGTGCCCCAATGTGTTCTTCATTGCAGATGTTATTGTGAATTTATATTTATTTATAGGAGGACATGTGCCATATAATAGGACGTGATTTACAAAATGATGTACTTTCACATCTATGTTTATCACTTCACATCCACATTCATTTCTCCAATTGAAATGAACCATTATAATGGACAACGGCCTATACTGGGGTCCATTGGGTATCCTGGTACCTGTCATTTTTCTCTATATGCTGTGTAGATGGACACACGTTAGCATAGTGATAATGAAGTCTCACTAGAAGTACAATCAATATTGACTGCAACGCATCTTAAAAGGTAGCTAGTATTTCTGATAATTGGCCACAACTAACATAATGAAAACTAAGAATAAAACTTGGATTCCGTTTTGTGATTTTGTTGCAGTTTTTTTGTTTATTTGTGGCAAAACTGCCACACTGAAACACAGACAATATTCTTGACAATTGTTTTATTAACACACACAAACATGGAAATTTATGAAGCTATTATGAATACTCTACAATCAGTCATGTCATTTTGTGTGTACCATTTTTCTTATATGCAATAATTATTCATGTTGTACAATATTCAATAAGTTAAGGCTGGAAGCACATGAGTATATGATGTGTATACCGGAGTTGTTATCTTTAGTTATACATGTCAGTACCTGTGACAAGCTGATAAGAAGAATACCCATGAGAATTACCTTTAGGCCACCTACAGGTCAAATTCAGTAGTTTTGGCTATGTTTACTGTAACTGTAGCTTCCAATAATCTTCTATTGCATCTAAGGAATTGGACGTATGAGAAGAGGGGTCATTTATTTTAGAGCCTTTTCACAGTCTGATTATGTGCTGCATATTTATAGCATATAGCATTTGTGGCTTACACCCCTACTGGAGACAGGTACATGTGCCAGAGGAAGTGCATACATCTGTCATAAGATATGTCCAATGTCTAAGATGAAAACATCCCTTTAAATGATATCTACACTTTTGCAAACCATTTTTCATTGGCAGTGGAAATCTTAAAGACTAAAAGAGCTCTGCAATTTAATAGAGCACCTGTTAGGTTACATACTACAAATAAACCCTGTGTAGAGTGATCCTACAGGCAGATGTTACTCTCATCCAACACCTATCCCTTCCTGCTAAGGAAAATGGTAACACATAACTGCAGGAACAGACTACAACAGTGCTTTAGCTTTATCTGTAGTCTGTAACCATGGGGACATACAAATGCATAGAACTGCACATAAGGTGTGTAATACTGTAATAATTATGCTAGAAAATGTGTATCTGATTGATAGGGGGAAAAGATTGTGAACCCCCTATGATTGACAAGAGTATCATGTACATTGTATATACTGTATAAGTGTGGTATAGTGTAAGTCACACTTTGCTTCTATGTGTCTCCACAATAACCTTTAGGATTACTAAACAATTAAGTGACACTTATCTATAAGCAAGCAGTGACCTTTAACACTGCTGGTGACTGTATACCGTGGTCATTCAATGGCAAGGCAGAAAAGACTGGGGGCTTGCCTATGTAACATGAGCATCTCTACTTGCACTGTTACCAATTCTGTTTCTTCACCGGAAGGCAAACACATTTCTCAATGGATATAGCCATTTGTGAATGAATAGTTTTGTCACGCTTGACTTTCCATCCAATTCTTTGGAGTTTACAGCCTGACTATGGTAAACAGTCTGTGTTTGTACTATATGACCCAAAGGCCTTAATTTCGCCTGAGGATTCAGACCATTAAACACTTTAAGCTCTTGAGTAAGTTCTCCTGCCTGCTGTGACATCACCACTTCTCAGTGTCTGAAGACACCAGTGACTCAAATTCAAAGTCAACTGGAGACAGGTAAGGGCTAATTAACCCTACATATACAAAAGCTAGACAGGATGGGTAACAGACTGTCCCCCGAGCATTTTAGCCCTTTGCCTCTTTTAGTGACATAAATCAATGTGTGCAGATTATAGTATCCTCTAATTCAACCAAATAAGCAGCTGTCTTTCTCTGTACCCCTGCTGAACCAAGTATACATGCTTATTGTATGAGGATAAGGGGTTGACATCTGCAGGGGTCTCACATATTTTTAGCTCTGATGTGGTAGTGAAAAACCAAAGGGAAACTAATACCATGGCTATAGAACTAATTCTGGCATCTGACCCAACAGTGATAATACCAGTTGTCTCCCAGCACCACACAGATAAAACCATGCATGCAAATCTTTTCTGTTCAGCTAGTGAGTACAAAGTGCAGAAAAGTAAAATAAATGTCTAGACACAAATGATTTATGTAAAGTCTACCAAAAGGTCTGGCAGTACCTAAAGCCAAATTGCTTAATTCTTGATTCTCCCAAGAAACATATCATGGTTCAGTGTGCATGGCCAGGATTAGAATATTAGTGTTTAGTGTCAATGCATGTTGTTTACAAAATAAAGTTGACATCCCAAAATATCAGCATTTTTGCTTTAGTAAATTCTAATCTTCTGAAAAGACACATTAATAGCTGTAGATAAGCTGTAGTTATACATATTCTTCATCAGTGTAGGTTAGCAAAAACTTGAAGCAGAAGAAAAACTCTCAACAAAACCGAGACTACACATTAACATTATGTAGGATAACTTTTTTTAAAGTTAAATCTAACCACATATATTCTGTTTCCTGCAACCCCCGGTTCTGCAGTGTGGACAAAGTGCATTCAATAATGAAAATCAGTCAGAAGTGCTACAAAATGTCTCTGAGTGTCCCTGACACAACTGCTAGAGCAATGCATGTAGTGGATCCTCTGTACCACTGCCGACAATGACGTAAACCAACACCTGGGACCGGAGTCTAAGTGGTACCCGGTTTTCACCAGAGCCCGCTGCAAAGCAGGTACCACCATGTCATTCCACAGGGGCGGCCAATCCGAAGGAGGTCGAGACAGGCAGCACAGGAGCAAGGTCAGGAACAAATGTAGGTCACAATGGGAAATCAGGATAATCGCACAGGGAATCAGACAAGCTTTCTCGAAGGCTATGGGGCACAAAGATCCGTCAGGGAACACAGGAGGGGGTTAGGAATTTATCAGAATTGGCAGCCGATCAGCGCAAATTATCAGTGCGCTGGCACTTTAAATCTCTGGAAGCCATCGCTCACACGCCCATGGAGGCGGGGGCACGTGTGTAAGACCGTCGGAGCCAGCGCAGGATTATGGAGAGGTAACAGCAGTGTCGGGGGTCCAGGGGCACAGATAGGTGCACGGATGCGTCTGTGACCTGAGTTGTGGTCATTGTAGCACTATACAGTTTTCATCTAATTTACCCTTACTGATCATGGCATACGTGCTATTTTTACTCAATAGGCAAGCTATTTTACTATATCAATATATATCAGGAACATTCCTACCTGCCAAGAATACAAAATTGGTACTTGAACATACTGTAAACTCCAAAAAGTGATGCCATTATACCTATAACAGTTGTCTGCATAATTGTTCTGAAGATTACTAACAAATGTTTTTGTGAGTAACTTTTAAAAGCGAAGAGTATATGAGACAGGTGTTCTTAACCAAACTATGTGCATATCTGTGGCCAACTGCAGTAAGGCTTCATTCACACTAATGTATGCCCCTGCGGCTACAGCCGGGTGGGCATACATCAGACGCAATGGAGAGGAGGAGGGGTGGCCGCTCCCCTCCTCATAGCGATCCACAGCGCACAGCCCGTAACACAGGGAAAGATAGGACACATCCTATCTTTTTCTTGTGTATGAAGCGGTATCAGCACCGTATCGCTCCGTGTGGTCATTGCCGGTCTATGGTGGTGTGAATGCACCCTAAAGACAAGTGTTATCAGCAAGCACTGTAAGTGGTAAGGAAATTTATAAAGTACTTTATTTCAATGGCTACAATGGAAACATCATGTTTGTGAGATATGATTTAATTTGTGTAGGATTTCTTCCCGATGGCCTATCCTCAGGAAAATCTGCAGCATATTAAAGTAGCAGTATGGTTTATACAAAGGTTAGGCAATGCCCCCCATATTGCAGCATAGTTGGATAGAATTGCTGAAATTGTGGGTAAATTCTGCAGCCATACTGCTTCGTATTGGTGATACCCCTAGGGTATGGTCATACTTTTGTGAGAAATCCCAAAGCTACACCACAATCAGTGTCTGACCCAGTCTGACACACCTTGGACCCACCAGATAAAATCATACTTCATCATCCCTTAGGAATAAGACCCTACTAGGCTCCAAATTAGGTTCTGTTTTTGTGGTCCAGTATTTCTTCAGAGTCTGTCACCCTTTCTTTATATGTTTGATTGATTGACAGTCATCAGTCAAAATTCAAGCCAATGTGAAAACACCCATAGAAATTAATGGCTTTGTGAGGCATCCGTGGAAATCGCCAATGTGAAAGAGCCCTAAAGGTCTTAATGGCATCATATCCTTATTAGTGGGCAGAGAACTATTATTGGGCATCATTGTGCTAATCATGACTTATTAGCTTGATCAGTGAACAGGAGTCAGGGAGTCTGCACTGACACATTCTCACTTAGCAAGGGGGGAGGGGGGGCAGCACAACCACAGCTTAGCAGAAACAATAGTCTATTGCCTTGCCTACTTTAATTAATCAGTTTTGGGTGTGTACTCTATAGTGTGGGTGAAGAACATATTTTTATCATGGTTTTTATTTCTTATTTTACTCTCCAAATTTTGAAGATAGATGGATGAAAAAATATTACTCACCCCACATGCTGCCACTGTGCCATATAATGCCAAAATAATACAAAGACAGTTAAATTGTGCATATATTACCAGGGGAGTACTATAAAACACCCATTTATTGTGGTCAACGTCTAGTTTCACAATAGATTTAGCACATATATAGGGGCACATTTACTAAGAACAGTGTATGGTGCAGGGTGCGCCAGATTCAGGATTTCTGGTGCACATTCTTCATGAATCTGGCGCCCCCTGCACTGCTCCAACAGAGTTCACCTTTAACATAGGGCATGCAACACAATTCTGTCTGACTTTGCATGTTAAATCTGGTGCAGGGTCCGACTGAGCACTGGAACGCCCCCTTCAGTGCAGAAATTTGTGTCGCATGAAGACTTCGCCACAAAAAGGTCGCGTGGCCCTTAGTAAATGTGCTCCTTAATGTATTATCCTTTGCCAATATACAGTTAGCTATTGACTTCATAGTACCAAAAACTGTGCCCCAGGGGCATACATCATGGAGGGTACCAGCATATGTGTCCAGGTGCTAGTTGTTGCAACTGCACATTGAAAGAATAGCTACAGCTGTACTGTTCTTAAATGGTGCCATACATTATCCAATTCTACTGTTCATATATAATATCAAACTTCTCCATGTGGTGCACTCAAGGTGCATTACTGTGCTTAGACAGCCTAATGGTGTCCACATTCTTCTGTACCCTGTGGACTTTTGCAGTAGAAATCTCCAAAGCAGTGAAAGACACTCTGATTCCTAAGGTAGTGCCATCACAAGGAGCCGATTTCACACATTTTTGTTACAGTGGATAACAGTGCTGATAACAGAAATTCAGGAAGGAAATCGTCCAGTTAATTCTAACCCCCAAATCCACAGACTAATATATAACACTTAGTTCACCAGTGAATGGCCATTGCATTTTATAAAGTCTTAATTAGCAGTTTTCTTATAGGAACTTCAGTCTTTTCTTAACTATTTCAGCAGCACTAAATAGACTGTACCACAATATTACACCATTCACCACTGCATATTCTTTTATTCATTCACAGACCAATAAAGTCACAAAAAATGTTTTGCTTTATTTTTAGTACTTTTTGAGAGCCATGCCCTTTAATCCAACTGGATGTCCTCTCTCTATCACCCTCCACCTTTCTTCCCCTCTTCTCCGAACTTTCTGTGCAATGTTTTTAGATTCTGTTTATATAGAGGATAAACATTTCAAAAGATCGGAAATAACTCTGAACAAGAACGCAGAATCCATCTGGGCAAGTTCTGCATTGGCTCCCGGCAATGCCACTGCATTATCAAGTGGTGCTCTACTTTCTAGGCAGAAGTGCAGATGTTGATGTAGAGGAATTGAAGCCGGTGCAGTATTTAGTACCGCTATGTTGGAGAACTATTCTCTTTGTTCTGGCAATGAGTCCTGCCCATTAAATCAATGGGAGTTGTTGCTCCGCCTATTACTACTTTTTAATTTACTGGACTTCCTATGCGACAAATGTGCTGGTTTTTTTTGGGAGATACAAAATTGACATTTCCCATCACATTGTAAGATAACCAGCATATGCTAGCTTTAAATGTTACAACTGAGTAAACTTTATAAAAAAAATGTTATATAGTAATCTGGCTTGGTGTCTGATGGGATTGTGTAGTCTTTTTTAACAATTTCATCACATGACTGAGTTCCCATTTAAATCCCCATGATGGCATAAGGGCTTCCAGCTCAAATACTGGTTTCCATACATGCGAAAAAGCTGTCATTACATGCACTGTGCTCAACCCTGATATGTAAAAAAACGCCAGCCTGCAGATTCCAAATCCCAGGCAGCTGACAGCACAGAAACACGACATCCCTTATACAAACAGGGTCTGCCAGAGTCATCCAGTGGCTGTCACACTCATCCAATCAGAAAATCATCACCCTTGTAACGCTAAAGGCCTGCAGCACATTCTTCCCAGGTGGAAACATGTGCAGGACAAAACTACACATTTCTGTTATTATGTGGCATAATATAGTATAGAATAGAATATAATCAGATTATAATATAGTCCAATTTTTGGCTCCACCAATAAGCACCTCGTGGCATACTGGAACAGATATCTTTCAGTACCTCCGCCAATTGGCTGATTGTACTATGCAGGACCAGGGGCATATCACTATAAAAATAAAAGCTTTAGCAAATCAGTGTCATACAAAGTAAATCCCTAAATGTGCCACCCAATGCTAAGCATGAAGTGCACCTGATGTAACACCTAAGACAATACCTAGGCAGTACTGATACTAAATGTGCTGGATATTGGATAATATATTTGCCATAGGATATCATAAAATTGCTTTGATAGTACAAAATCTACTAAACCAAGATGAAAGCTATGATTTAAACACAGAACAAAAAGTTTCAGAGAAAGAAAACTCAATGCAAATAAACTGCTGCCTCAGCACATAGCACCAAGTATTAACTCATCATACAGAACTGGACTAAAGCATGTAGTGAATACATACAGAATGACCCAAAACTTGAGCAAATCTTCCATGTGTGTAGCTCACCTGGCTTTTCTGCTTGGAGTTCCTCTGAGGTAAAGATGCAGTTTGTGCCCCTAGTAGGCACAGAGCAGGTAGAAGAATGAGGAGATACATCCTCAAGGTAGGGCACAGGTTGTCTACTAGAGGTGGTGGCACTGTATGTGCAGCTCTTTGTTCTTTCTTTGTCTTTCTTTTCCTCTTTCTGTGTTTCTCTCCTCTATGTGGATGTGGAGGAGCTGCCTGTGTCAGTGAGCAGAGAATCCCTGCTGGGGATTTATACTCCTCTGTGCCTTTTGTTCTCGCTCTTCACTTTTATGGCCTGAAGTGACACATCTGAACAGCGTCACGTGCTAAATGTTTGGGAAGGAGAGAGAGACAGAGGGGTTGACTAAGGAGAGGGGTTCATTTAAAGAGGAGGAGGGAGACGCTAAATCTCCTTCCCATAAACAAAAAAAAACCTGAAGAAGAAAGTCTTAAAGACTTACTGAAGTTTACACTGTTGTGTGGTGCTGTAATCTGAGGGGCTTCAGATTCATAATAAACACAATGACTTATTAACAAATACAGAAAAGTGTATTAAACATAATTCACTTATCCAATTGTCACTTTTTGTCACCTAAATCTACCGATTAGATATTCATCTGTGGACTCCAAAAAGCTTGCTATAGAAAACATAGCTTATGCTTCATGTTAGGTAAAGTTCTGGTTCTATCTGTCCAATTTTACTGTTCCCCACTAGAAGTGTCTGGATTGATTCCCTAGCTACATTAACCAGGAATGAGTATGAAGAAATCTGTAATCATATTTTTCCATTCACAACTATGTAGCAGGTTTTTCAAAAGTGTCAACAACTTAGACATTAGTTAGGCTAGACAGATATATTACTGTTACAGATGTATCAGTGCCTAATGCTGTATGATAAATCTGGTTACGTATTGGTCTTTCAAGCCTAACTTTGTATCTCCTATTGGTTGGTTTAGTTTATGCCACAAAAATGAGCCAAAAGACACAGACACATAGGGGCATATTTACAAAGGGCTTTGCGCCGCACTGTTGTCGGACTCTACACGTTCTTCTAGGCTAAAACAGCTTGCACAGGTGTCTGCGCCGCTATTATGTCACACACAAACCTTTTGTGGCACAGCTGCGCTGGCCTCCATGCGACACAGATACAGATTAGGGGGCATGTCCGACTGGTTTGGACTGAGCGCCGTATTTAACTTGCAAATTGTGTCGCACGGTCTATGTTAAAGGTGCACCACCAAAGCCTTGGGGAGTTTATGGCGTGCAATCTTAGTGAATCGCCGCACGCAGCATTATACACGGAAATAGCACTTTTAGTGCATTTTCTGACTTTCTAAGTAAATGTGCCTCATGGAGCAAGTTTGTTAGAGGAGACTGGAGAGTTAAAGAAAATCTACCACCAGATCACAGTTTGTAAACCAAGCACACTTACATGCTATTATGTGCCCCTCTGGGTTGATCAGCTCTTCTTTTAGCTTCGTATGCCCTTGTTTTTACAAAACAAAGGCTTTAAAACTGAGGGCCTAATTTTTGTCAAAACAAGGGCATAAGAATCTAAAAGCAAGCATATCCTGACAGAGGGGGCACAAACCTGCATGTAAGTGTGCTTGGTTCACAAACCTTGATCCTTGTTGTAGATCTCCTTGGGGGAAAAAAACATATGTCCTTCAAGTTCAACCAAGGATGACAAGGCAAGGGGATGTAAAGGAAACATTTCTGTATCATAAAATAACCCTCAACATTATTTTGTTGTAAGAAGGTGTATAAGCCCTACTGAAAGATTAACAGTTGTAATGGTAAAGAAGCCTCGTTGCTTCTGGAGATTATTACTGTGCATATGCTCAAAGTATACTAGCACCACGAGTTAGAAAATGGAATATATGATGAATTAGACATCCATTTTTCTATATGGATGCCGATAGGTAATGGATACCATGAAGTGGCATTTATTAAATAAGAAGGTCTGAGGTTTCTGCATGTAAACCCACCCAAGGGGAACCACTGCAAATCACAGTGTGAAAGAGAAAGGAGCCTTATGGATTCACTTATATTATAATTCTGTGCAATGAATATATAGATTAAACTTTACCTCTGCTATTGTTGACATAAACATATTAAAGATCCTCTTCTTAACCTAACTCAATTTGAAGGACAGACAAGGTCATTTTGTGTATAGGGACCCTTTGCTATATTCGCAATTGCCAGATTTTTGGGTTTTGCAACAAATCTGCTGTGGGTAAATATACCCTCACAGGTAGCAGAAGGTTCATCCATCACAATGGACACTCAGATACATCCTATGTACAAACAAATAAACTCACACACAGCCTCTAGGAATTCATCTTAACTGATATATGTCTGACTCAAATCCCTTTGAGGTGCACAAAAAGAATCCAGCATAAATAAAAACATGGTGCAGACTCAAACACCAGGTGTCCATTCACCTGACACCTGCTTGTGCTCATGTTTACAGACCTCCATAGATATGTGCCGGCTTACGTGTGTGTCAATCTCCAGGCACGTGTTTCTCTACAACATAAACATATCCATCACGTAAAGATTTCTGGAAAACTTCTTTTTTAACTGCTTTTTATAATTTCTTGCATTTGGTGGTTATTCCAATTTTTTTTAAAAAGATGTGAGGACAGAAAGCGATGATGTCCCAGTACAGGTATAATAAATAGAGTGATGTCACACTGATGGGGTAATGCACACAGTGGTTTCACAGTATATAGATAACACACACAGTGATGTTACAGTACATAGATAATACACACAGTGATGTTACAATACATAGATATTACACATAGTGATGTCACAGTACATGGATAATGCATACAATGATGTCACAGTGCAGGATTAAATACACAGTGACATCACAGTTCATAGATAACACACACAGTGATGTTACAATACACAGATAATACACATCGGCGTCCTCTGCAGCTCCCGCGGCTCGGCACACACGTCCCTGTCTCCTAGGGCGCTCGCGCACCGGCTCACTAAGATTTAAAGGGCCAGCGCGCCAATAATTGCCTCTGGTCTGATTTAAAATCCAGCCTCTTCCTATTACCTTGCCAGATCTTCAAACTTCCTGAAGAGAAAGCTCTCCTGTGATCCCTGCGTACCCGTGATCCCTGCGTTCCTGTGATTCCAGCGTTCCTGAGTGTCCGTCCTGTGTTCCTGTGTGCCAGTACGTCCCTGTGGTCCTGCGTTCCTGTGTCCAAGCTCCTGCGATTCCCGATGTGAGTTCTGGTGTGCCTTCCGCTGCTATTCTCCTGGCTCCACTCAGACTGTCTCCTGTGTTACTACCTTGGCAGCCACCGCGGGCTAGTCGCACCTGTGGAACGACCTGGTGGTACCCCAAAGCAGCAAGACCATCCCGCTTTGCGGCGGTCTCTGGTGAAAACCGGGTTCCACTTAGACTCCGGTCCCAGGTCAGATAGTACCATCCAGAGGGTCCACTGACTCCCAGTCCTGACAGAGGGCGAGTTTTGTAACTACCAATTTGAAACAAAGACGAGAGAGTGGTTTTGCGTGCCACTGGTTCTTAGTGTGTTTAAATGAGCGAACACATCTGTGTAAGCCCTGTGTTATTACTTTGTTTTGTGCTACATTGGGAAATATAATTGCAAAAGATCCATGGGAAAACATGTGAGGAGAACATTCATCTGTCCGTGTTTTTAACGCACAGAATAAAGTGTCATTTCTATTACTTCTGTTGATTTCTTTGTGGTCTCTAGAGTTTATTATACACCACACTCTATGTTAGTTTTAATTGAATACTCGGCTCACCTACTACTTCCTTGTCTACATGGTGTACAGAATTACGCCCCAAGCAGCTAGTGCTATAGGTATATCGAAAAAAATAATTCCAGAACTCAAATGGACTATAAAAACTTCTTTTATTCCATAATTGTAAAAATATGCAAAGTTTTCACAAGTACGGCCCACTTAGACCGGCGTGTTTTGACTCGTGATTACACCATTACTATGATTGTTTTTAGTCGAAACGCATGAGTATTCAGTGATGAGTTTTTCGTATACCAACAGAGGTTGGTGGTGACAGGAGGTGCCACGCCAGACCAGGGGCATGGACAGAGGTAAGTATTGGTTCAGATCCAAGGATAGGACGGCACTCGCTGATACGATCCACAATCTTTATTTAGCGTACAGGTAAGCAGACATGTGAGGACGCCGAGGTCCAAAAGGTAACCATTTGGACCTCGGCGTCCTCACTTGTCTGCTTACCTGTACACTAAATAAAGATTGTGGATCGTATCACAGTGCCGTCCTATCCTTGCTCTGAACTATTACGTCTATTTACCTTTGTGACTTGGGCACCGCAAGTAATCCAATTGCATCTGAAGACCCCAGCAGGTACCCCAGCAGAGTGGGTTGTGCCTGTTCTACTGCGATTCTTTTCTCCCTTGCTGAGAGGTAAGTATTAGTTCTTTATTATTTTCAAACCACCTGGAACCAGTATAAAAATCAGGATCAAGAATTTATTAAACTGGACAACCCCTTTAAGAAGTATCTGTAGCATTTAGAAGGAGTCCTGAAATAGATAAAATGGCCTCCACGGTGCCTCAGTCTCAACATCATGGGGGTAATTTGTCATGCCCCCCACTGTTTCTCAAGAAATTGAGATTACTTCAGTGCTTCTACACCAGAAACTTCCATAGAAGCATTGATAGATCTCCACCATGTACAAGTGTACCTTGATGATCATTTATAGAATTGATTCTCTTTTAAAGGTAAAGATAAGGGCCAGTTCACATCTGATTTTAGACTTCTGTTTAGCAGTTTCCATTTTGTTCAACGTTTATAATGGATGACAAACTATCCGTCCTTCCCTATTGATGTCAATGGACTTGTAATGGTATCCATTTTACATCTTGCATTGGCTTCCTTTTATTTGAGATGATAGTTGGACACAAAGTCTAAAGTAACGAAGATTCCTTTTGTCCCGTTTTTAATATTATTTTCTATGGATGATGGATAGTCTTTATTTGTATCAGTTTGCAACTTTAGTTAATCCATCATATTTTTTTTCATTCTGTACATGGTCTGATTCAATCTGTACATGTTCTTTGGCCTCTAGTGGCCAAAGCAGAGGAATAAAAAAAACCGATGGTTATAAAATAATGAAAAGTGGAAACCAACTGACACTAACGGAAAGAAAGGAATTGTTTCCTTTTTTTAACTGATCTATTAAACCTTTCACGACCACCCAACGTAAATATACATCGGCTGGTTGTGAAGGGCAGTATGCAGTGGGCTTACGGACTGAGCCCTCTCCATACTGGACGAGTGTCTGCTGTATCACATACAGTGGTCGGTGCTGGCACCGATCATAGCAGTTAACCAACCACAGCACCTAACAGGTCTGCTGCTGAGCTTCACCATCTTTAAAGGAGTATTCCAGGAATGAGCATAATTCATATACAAATGGGTCCTTAAAATATAAACTAATATGTAATTAGTTGTTATTTAAAATGTTGCTCCCCTTAGCAGAAAATTGCTGTGGACATACAATGAATGAAGAATTAAAATGCTACTGGCCCTTTAATCAGTCCGTAGATTTTCTACGTGCGGAGCAGACACTGGACAGAAGATGGGGCTGATCACATTTCCTGCAGCTGTCTGGGCAGGTCATGTGATCACCACTATGTTTGGCTTTAGTCAGTTGGTTGCAGTGCACCCAGTATGGCCACTGGTGAGATCCATCTCAGTGATGTAATGTGCAGTGATGGCAGTTACACATAATTACTATGGTAACAGAGCAGGAAAGTTTGTTAAATTATCACTGGGGGCCGAGCATAAGTGGAAGGAGGAGTTACTGAGGACTAAAGGATCATGGGACTTCCAGTGGTGGCCATCTTGGTGATAACTCCACCTACTTTAGAAAACCCATAACATTTTGTGAATTATAAAATCAAACTATTTAAGCTCTATTTTGTGACTAATGTAATAAATGTATTCATTTATTTATAGCATTATGGGATTTTGTATCAGACTTTAATATTCCAGGAATACCCCTTTAAATGCCGGTCGGTGCCCTCCATAACATCATTGGCACAGTGACAGCTGGGGGCCTCTAAGTCGCACATTAGTATATATCTATATATATATATATATATATATATATATATATATATATAGAGAGAGAGAGAGAAGAGGCGGTCCCCTCTGTAAGGACACATAGAAACAACCCCTAATTACAGACGGACCTACCGTATTTTCCGGGCCATTAGGAATAATTCCATATATAAGGCGCATCGGACAATAAGGCGCAGGGTCCGGGGCGTGGCGGAGGTCCCGTGGCGGAGTGGATACCCAACGAGAAGAGACGCGACGAGACCCGGAGACGAACCCGACGAGACGCGGCGGCGCGGGGAAAGTGAGCGGGGAAGGTGAGGGGGAGGTGGAGGAGGGCAGCGGACCATACTTACATAGGTCCCCGCTACCGGAGACAGCAGACCGACGCGGCAGAAGTTGTTCGTGCCACGTGGTCTGCAGTTCCCGCTGGAGATCTGCTGTCTCTGGTAGCGGGGACCTATGTAAGTAGGGTCCGCTGCCCTCCTATAGGGCACACCGGACTATAAGGCGCACTTTGGATTTCCAAGGAAATCCAAGGCTTTTATGTGCGCCTTATAGTCCGGAAAATACGGTATTTTCCTACTGTGACTTCTGTTGAGGCTCTCTGTATGTTTTACTGTAGTCCCAGGCTGCAATGATCAGCTGTAAGATGTCTTTAATAAAGCTTTATTGATAATCCTTGTTCCCAGTTTCCTGTCAGAATATAGAAATGCAGGGCATTTTTTTAATGCAATTTTAGAAAACTATATACATTTAGTATCACTGTGATTGTACTGAGCCAAACAATAATGGGGAAGTGTCCTCTGGACCGCACATTTAAAGCCGTAAAAATAAAACCCATCAGAATATGGAGCAAGTTCACCACCTTTGGAATCTTTTTCCACTTTCCTAGTACATGGCAAAGAATATTAAACTGTGCCAGTTAAAAAATAAGAACTCCTCATATGGTTTTATAAATTAAAAAAAGCAAAAAGTCATGACTTGTGTCAATGGAAAAAAACGTGTCTATTTTCCACATCTGGCAAAAACTTTTGCATAGTACTGTATGTGTTTAGACTACGTAAGCTATTCTGCATGCTGGAAGCTTAATAAACACTTTTGTCACATGGTCAAATGGCGCTGACATAAACAGCAGAAGGTGAGCTTTATCAGTGGCTCCTGATCTTCCCTCTCTCTTACAAACTACTAACAAGCCAAGTCATAAAAGCACATGCTGCGGTGTATGGCTCTCATCAATGTCATCTCATTTCCCTAATTCTACCATCATGCACTGAATCATAATTTCTCTATTTATTTGAAGTGCTGAGTATATGCTTTCCATAGTAGACCCTGTAACCTGTTAGTGTAAATTCATTACCTAGTAGAGACACCAACTTTTTAGCTGCTGAGTCAGCTCAATAAATCCTCCAGTAAAGGTGTCTGTTAGTACACAGCGCATCTCATAAAACAACAAAGAATTTTGTCTTTAGTTGAAAGTCCTTCTGAACGTCTGTGGGCCCGAGGTCTGGATGGCCTGTGGCTATACTGTTAAAGTGATACTTAGCAGTTTTCTATGAGAGCACCTGACAAGTCTGCACTCTACGCTTGGGTTACTCTTCTTGCTATCTTGTATTGGGTAAATTTTGAGCCATTTTATTAGCATTACAAATGTGAGTAAACTCAAAAGACAAAAATAAAATGAGGGACATGTGGGCTTTCAGTACAAAAAAAATCACTTTATTAGATACATATATAATACATAACACCAAAAGACACAGTGAATATAAAAACAATTACAAATAGGGTAACACGTAGTTACAATTCCCAATACTAGATAACGCACACTTCAGTATACCATGCTCCTCAAATACCTTGATATTTTAAGGATTTATCAATAAATCCTGGAATCAGTGATCATTTTTGGAGCTGGACTTTCTGTTTGATATTTATTTTACTTATAAGTCTTGCTCATGATCGTGGCACAAACACTGTATAAACAATAATCAGACGAGCTGCGGTTCTACAGTATAATACATACCATCTGTACTTTACATTTTTTTTCCTATTGTTTTGTGCATTATCCAGTATTATATATCATATAAGGAACAGTGGGGCACATTTACTAAGGCCCTTGTGCCCGTTTTCCGTTGGACTTTGCACCTTTAGTTGCAAACTGCTTGCACAGGTATTTAAGAAGTGTCTGCACCACAATTTTGTTGCACGTGACCCTTTTGTGGCGCAGCTGCACTAGGCATCATGCAAATCAAATAAGGGGGCGTTCAGGTGCTCAGTCGGACCGTGCACCAGATTTCACATGCTAAGTACGACAGAAGTGTTTCGCAAGTCCCATGTTAAAGGTGCACCAAGAAAAAGTTGCCGCACTCAGGGCAGTGCAGGGAACACCAGGTTCATGAAAAACGTGCAACAGAAATCCTGAATCTGGCACACACTTCGCACTAGACAGGCCAACTGCATTTAGTGCAGTTTGCACTGTGCTTAGCAAATGTGCCCCAGTATCTATATGTTACCCTATTTTTACTTGTTTTTATATTCACTGGCCCAGATTTACTAAAGCACCTGTTTTCTGCCGGACTTTGCACGTTCTTTTCAGTGGAAACTGCTTGCGCATACATATAAGAAGTGTCTGAGACAAATTTTTGTCACACGGGACACCTACTGCGCTAAAATGTGCGTTCTGGTGCCCAGTTGGACTGTGCAACATATTTATCATGCAGAGTCCAACAGAATTGTGTCTCACGCCCCATGGTAAAGGTGCACCAAAAAGAAGTGGTGCATTCTGTCAAAGCAGTGCAGAATGGGCGCTTGAATCCTGAATCTGAAGCCCTCTGCACACTACACAGACAAAATTGGGGATATGTATTATCTAATAAAGTGATTTTTTTGTACTGAGAGCTTGTCCCTCATTTTATTTTTGCCTTTTGAGTGTAGTTACATGAAGTAGGGTGAACTTTTCATACTACAGTTGTGCCAGCTCGGAACTTCATTTATTATAAGCATTACATATGTAAAATAACGACATTGCAATCTATGAGTTCCCTATTGGCTACTTCCGTCAGTTACCCATTGCCAACTATTTCTCAAATATATTGCAATTATATAGGAAACAACCGCAGTAACCACTACATAGTGTATGGCGCTGTGCTTTCTGATAGTACACGTGTGACAGCCAGCTGATTGGTGAGGGTGTCAGGAGATGTCCTCTTTAGGGTCTCCTCGGAAAATCCTATCCCATTAACAATCAGCCCTCCTTCCCTTGTCCTCTCCATTGTACATCTCAGATGTTTCAGTGTTTGTCATTTATGAACACTGCTTTCTCTGAATGCAAGATGCTGTGCAAGATGTTGGCACTATATAAATAAAGACTACAAAAAATGACTACATGGTTTCTGTCAGCACCCACTCCCACTGGCCTTGGGCTCTTTAAATTATGACACACTGCTCTCAGGTCTGTGATTCTCACTCATATACCAAACACAGGTAAAATACTATAGCCCCAATTATTGTATCTTATAGCTGCAGGCTTATTTGTATAGCCATCTTACTCACAACTTTCACAGCTTTCTCAGACATGGGGATGGTACAACAAAGACAATAAACTATAACACAAACTATCTATTTATCATTCTACACTTACACCTCTGTAACTAATATTTTTGGCTTTAAGGTGCTATTTCACCCATCATACACATACTTACATACAAGAAAAATATTCCTCTATATGGCCCTGTACATAGCTGCAATGCATGGAAAGCTACCAGAAGGAACTCTACCATTAGAAGTACTGTAGATCTGATAGTAGATTCCTCCTGCCTGTCCTTGCTCTAATCTGTAATTTAATACAATACATTAGAGTAGCCTATGCAGTTAATTTACATAATAATTTACTAAAATAAAGTTTTAACAAGTTATCTTAGGTTCTGGGATTATTTAATTAGAGATTACAGCAGAGGCAGACAGGAGGAATCTACCATCAGATTTACTTCTCCAACAATCTCGACTTGTTCTATTTTTGGTAACAAAATGTTGGCGCAGCTTCTAAATCCATCAGTTTTCTGGCGCTTCTATTTTTCCAGGACGTCTTTTGCCACATTTTGTGGTGCAAAAAAATAGTACAGCTAAAAGCTAGTCTACCAAGTGCTAAACCTTTCAGTCCATGCGCCAATTCATTAATTCCTTGTGCCACAAACTTATATCCCACTGAAAAATAAAGAAGGGTTCGAGCACCACCCCGAGCTAAAAATAATAAATGCCCCTCAAAGTGTTAAGAAAAGAAGATCCAGAATTGTATTTTCTGTTATTTCCGGTGGTGGAAAAGTGGAACAGAGGTGGTAAAGAAAAGCCCAAAGTACACTTACTTTTCTCCCACATTGGGCTGGTAGTGCTTTGGCCATTTGTTCCATGGCACAGTGAGGCTATGGATTGTCCAAAGCAAATGACCCCATTTACTCCCCGGCACTTACAACTTGGTACAGATGCTAAGAAGTGAAAGTACTTGCATAATTGTGGAACCAGCAGCCAGAGCAGGAGAAGCATTCTTTGTTTCCGTTGGCACCCCTGTCCAAACCCTAAAGAGGGTTTCCGGAATTCCTGTTAAACCCCTTTAAACAGAAATGTATTTGGTAACAGGTTCTATTTAATTATGAGAATACTGGAATTGCATCAAACTATTTCAAAATCAAAAGTCAATTGTTAGGGTTGGGTAACACAGAAGACAGGGGATAGTGTGCCCTGAGCTTGTCCCAACCTCTGTCCCTTCCTATAGCCCCCCCACGCTAAACCGTGGGGCGACTACTTGAAGACTCGAAATACACTGGACAAGTGTGGGAAGGGAAACACAAACAGACTGACAAACATAAAACACAAAAGAATGGTAAACTAGCCGGAGTCACAACGAGAGGGTACGTCAAGAGCAAAATCAGTAAGCAAAGAGTCAATGTCAAAAACTAGCCGAGGTCACAACAACACAGATACAGAGCAATACAACCTAATGCAGCAAGCGAGTGATGAAGGGATATCAAACACTGGCACAGGTGACTAGTGAGGCTGCAATGTATGCAGCCAGAACTCCACCTCCAGAACCTGATAGGAGCTGGACAGCTTCTGGGAATTAACCCCTCAAGGTGCAGAACAACCAAGCACCATGCAGAGGTACCACAAGTCCCAGCAGTTCCGAACACAACTCCTAGACAGCGCGAGATCTTAGCAGCCGCTGCCAGGGACGAGAGGTGGAGTTTGCGCGGATACGCGCCAGTGTTGGAGAACGCTGCTGACACCAGCAGAAGAACCAGAAGTCCCAGCATTCTCCCTAGCGAACCTGACATCAATAATATTTATTAATAGGGAAAACATTTTTGAAAGCTCATATACTTATCATATCCCCACTCCTAGTATTTCATCTGACTATGTTATCACTCTGTAATGTCTATTCTGTTTGTATACGTATCCCATGATCTGTTCAGCACTGCAGAATATGATGGTGCTATATAAATAAAGATTCATTATTATTGTTATATCAAAATTACTTTACTTTTTTTCTAATGTGTAGGGGTATTATTGACATGTATGCAGCTCTACAGCTAAAAATAAGGGTCGGAGATGTTGGTTGAATCACCCACCATACATTATACAGAAAATAAGTGGCTAACACAGCACAATTCAAGAAGTAAAATGTGTATGTGAGATATCACCAGTATACAGGTATCATAACTTGTATTACAGTTTAAAATTGTAACCGGTAGATTGGTAAATCTTTTCTAGGTTCCCTATTTCTGTACATTTGCAGGACAGGAATCAGTAATAATAATAATACTTTATTTATAAAGCGCACACAGATTACGCAGTGCTGCACAAATCATGTCAAATTGGTCCCTGTCCCCATGGGGCTCACAATCTAAACAACATTACAGTATGGCAAACCTTTTAGAAACTGAGTGCCCATACTACAACTAAAACCCACTTATTTATCCCAAAGTGCCAACATTTAAGTGCAATTTAAGCAGTAACTTCTTGCTCCCTTCTCTGTCATATGTTTGAAAGCTATGACAGAGAATCCTAAGAACACCAATACAGTAGAAAGAAAGGGTGACAAATTCAGGTTCTCCTGAATAGGAAGAATTTTCAGGCCTGGGTGCCCACAGAGAGGGCTCGCAGTGCCACCTCTGGCACCCGTGCCATAGGTTCACCACCACTGCCCTACCCTATCGGAGCACAATCTGTCTTTTTTAATATTTTAATAGCCATTTGAAAGGCATCGAGGATCTACATCAGGGGTCTCAAACTCAATTTACCTGGGGGCCGCTGGAGGTAGATTATGGGTAAGGCTGGGCCGCATCAAGTTTTCCACACAAAATGCGCTTACAAAATATCATTATTCAGATTCAAATGTCATGGCGTCTCCCAGCGCAAGGAAAGCCCCATGCTGGGAGACGTGTTCTCTCTATGAACGCGTCCTGTGCACCGAGGGGTCCCAAGCTACTACCGCACTGAGCCCAGGACACTCCATCCCCCCCTCCCCCCCCCGGTACTTGCCTCCCATCGAAGAAGATGAAGTCGCCGCTCTGACCTGCACCAAGTGCGTTCAGAGCGGCGACTTCATCTTCTTCAAGTACCGGAGGGAAGGGGATTAACCGGTTACGGGCCCTTTCCTGTTTTTTCATGTCCATTTTTCACTCCCCACCTTCAAAAATCTATAACTTTTTTATTTTTACACGTAAAGAGCTGTGTGACGGCTTGTTTTCTGCGTAACAAATTGCACTTCATAGTGATGGTATTTAATATTCCATGCCATGTACTTGGAAGCGGGAAAAAAATTCCAAATGCAATGAAAATGATGAAAAAAACGCATTTGCGCCATTTTCTTGTGGGCTTGGATATTACGTCTTTCACTGAGCGCCCCAAATGACATGTCTACTTTATTCTTTGGGTCGGTACGATTAAGGGGATACCAAATTTGTTATAGGTTTATAATGTTTTTTACAAAAATGAAAACCTCCTGTACAAAAATTATTTTTTTGATTTTGCCAACTTCTGGCGCTAATAACTTTTTCATACTTTGGTGTACGGAGCTGTGGGTGGTGTCATTTTTTGCGAAATTTGATAATATTTTCAATGATATCATTTTTAGTACTGTACGACCTTTTGATCACTTTTTATAGATTTTTTATATTTTTCAAAATGGCAAAAAAGTGCCATTTTCGACTTTGGGCGCTATTTTCCGTTACGGGGTTAAACGCATTGAAAAAACGTTATCATATTTTGATAGATCGGGCATTTTCGGACGCGTCGATACCTGATGTGTTTATGATTTTTACTGTTTATTTATATTTATGTCAGTTCTAGGGAAAGGGGGGTGATTTGAAATTTTAGGTTTTTTTATTATCATTTTTTTTTTTTTAACTTTTTTGTATTTTTATTTATACTATTTTTCAGACTCCCTAGGGTACTTTAACCCTAGGTTGTCTGATCGATCCTATCATATACTGCCATACTACAGTATGGCAATATATGGGGATTTTCCTCCTCATTCATTACAATGTGCTATCAGCACATTGTAATGAAGGGGTTAAAACGAAATAGCCTCGGGTCTTCGGAAGACCCGAGGCTACCATGGAGACGGATCGCCGCCCCCCGATGACGTCACAGGGAGCGGCGATCCCAGGTAAGATGGCGGCGCCCATGCGCCGCTATCTTTTTGAGGCTGCCGGCAGCTTTGCCGGCAGCCATCGCTGTGAAAACACCCGCGATCGGTACTAGCACCGATCGCGGGTGTTACCGGTAAGCCTTTGCTGCAATATGCAGCAAAGACTTACCGGCTATGGAGAGGGCTCGGCCCGTGAGCCCTCTCCATGCAGCGCGACCAGCCCTCTCCATGCAGGTGGGGGCCGCAAAATATTGTCCCGCGGGCCGCAGTTGGCCCGCGGGCCGCGAGTTTGAGACCCCTGATCTACATGTTGCTGGCATCTAGATCGACCAGACTTATAGCTGTAGCATAGCTAAACAGTACTGAAAACACGTTAAGAACAATGTGGCATTAACCCGGACCTTTAATGGCTTATGTCATATTTTGAGATATTATTGTCTACAAAGTTATGCTAATCATTATGTCAAAAGTACAATGTAAAATTGTATCATCACAGTAGATCTCTACCATGCCAAGTGTGCCCACCCACGCATTACAGCACTATTCATGCTTCATTTGAAGTTTTTAGAAAATTCTTGACAGATGAAGTGACTATAAGCTGCTTCTGATGCAAAAATATTTCTATTTATTCCATACAACTGTTATATTGTATTCCATACGAATGAATGTGTAACGTGTGTTTCTATTTAATCCATGTTGCTTATAAGTAGGAAGTCTATTACTTAGAGGGGAACAAAAGTTTAAAATACAAAATAAAAACCTGTAATATAATTAATAATTAAACCTGCTGAAGATGGAAGCAGCCTTGCCTTTTCATAGAAATAGCACAGCCACATCCTCTTAAATTGAAGGAGCGTCAATTCATTTGCATGCGCCATTGTGAGATGCTTACTTGGCTCAATGCCTAGCAACCAGGTGATGCAGCGTCTCCACTCTATCTGCGCTGTGCAAAAGAAGGTGCTGACCACGCAAGCGTGAGTTTCAGTTGCTGTGGTCAGCGAACACAGGTAGAAGAGGAGGGAGGGAGCAGGAATGAAAGGGAGGTTTTTAAAATGCTGTGTGACAAGCATTTCACAGAGAGCGAGCGAACCTGCTGCTTGATGAAACCCCACCCAAGGGACAAGAGGAACATGCTGGCAGGGAGCCAGGTAAAACTTTGATCTAATTTATCTTTTTCACAATAAAACGCAGAAATGTTATAAAAACTGTTGTGGGATATGATGATAAATGTCTGTGCGGACTTCGGAAATTCAAAAACAGAGTCTCTGATGACAGGTTCCCTTTAAGAGTGCCATAGACAAGAAATGGAGCAGTAGGGACAGAAACACCAACCCATTCAGCTCCCCGTGGCCATGGTCTTGTGGATAGGGGGATTGTCAAAGCAGTTCCCGCTTACTGAAATAAATACCAAAAGTCACATAAATTTAAAGCAGCATTCCCCACCAATATTATGTATTTAGCTGATAGCGATAACCGGAATACACTCATCCCATGTACTGAAACATTCTGGGTATCAATAATGGTTACAGTTATAAGACCTCTTTAGTTTACACATTAAATGGTCTTATGCATTGATGCTAAAGGGCACCGAGCTCACAGGCGAAGCTCACAGGCGAACAGCACCTGCGTGAGAACTAATCAACGGAAGAGGATCATGTCATGTCAGGTAAGGAGTTTTGGGGGTCGAGAGGAGGCTGGGTAATCTGACCTCAGTTTCTTCTGTCAGTCTTTCTTACAAACAGATAAAGAGGGAAGTAGTATAGATGATAAGAGACAAAGTCAGTGCATAAGGATGCACTTTATCCCTTAAAGGCACATTATACGGTTTCTCATGTTCACGTTTACTATTCACTGGTTTAAAGTTTGTTGAAAAGTTACTAATCAGGAGCTTATTAAAACTTAAGATAGTGGCGGTAGCTTGTACTACTAGATCTTTGCTCTTTATACACTTTAAAATTAAAACTTTAGCAAAATAACCTTAAAACAAACATCATGTTCTTATTTTACTTTTTTATGTATACTGTCTTATTCTGCACCAGATTCATAGAAGTGTTCTGGTGCTGGATGATAAATCTGTCCTAGTATAAGACTGTCTTTGTCTTACTTTACGCCAGAAAGTTAGGACACAATTCTGACGGGTTAGCAGTATTTCTGCCACACTGACCTTTTTGGCGTGCGACCACGCTCCCTTTTCTTAGGCCACGCCCCTCTTGTCAAGCTATTATTAGGAGAGACAGAAAAAAGGTTTTTTTAGTGCAAACTACACAATAATTCTGTTGTGGACACATTGGGGGTCATTTATTAAGGGCCCGATTCGCGTTTTCCCGACGTGTTACCCGAATATTTCCGTTTTGCGCCGCTTGTACTTAAATTGCCCCGGGATTTTGGCGCACGCGATCGGATTGTGGCGCATCGGCGCTGGCATGCGCGCGACGGAAATCGGGGGGCGTGGCCGAACGAAAACCCGACGTATTCGGAAAAACCGCCGCATTTAAAAACCGAAAATGTGTCGCATAAGGACCGCTTACCTTCACCTGGTCCAGCTCGGTGCATTCCGGCGCGATGAGTTTACTTTCAGCGCAGCAGCGCCACCTGGTGGACGGCGGAAGAACTACCTTTTTAAATCCCGGCCGGACCCGAATCCAGAGCGGAGAAGCCGCCGCTGGAACGCGAATGGACCGGGTAAGTAAATTTGCCCCATTAACATTAATCTCCCCCATTATGTATAAACTATTTCCTATTAGGGTGGGCTGCCAATGGTCACCATAAAATTAATTGTGCTTTTTTGCACATCCCAAATCTCAAGCATGTGATCAGTATTTGCAGATATCTGATCCTGCAAGCCAGAATCCAGGTAAGAAACATTCTGAAAAATCACCATTCAATGGTAGAATGATAGAAAAAGTTAGTATAAATATACAATTTCAAGGTAATGTCAAAGAAGTTTTAGTTGGCTTACTAAAGAAAAAACTGTTTTGCCACAAATGCAAATACATGAATCTATACTGCAAATTGAACAAAATAATATGGTTTCATTACTCTCTCAGCTTCACTGCCATGACTTTTATTCTTCATAGACATAAATATAAACCATCAAAATGATTTATTCATGACTCTAGTCATTCAGCCTCATTAAATTCCTGGCAAATAGAAACAAATACGCAGCCTTCTCCCTTAAATGTATATTCCCTAATGTTTTCATTCCCATATTGCTATATTTAGTGATAAAAAAATGAGACAGCTTAAAATGGTCATTTTAGAAGTTTATACAAAAGGAGCAAAGCCTCATGGACCTTGCTGGCAGGGTAGAGGTTAAGGCAGGTCTCAAGTGCTCTTAGAATAATACTGTCTAGACAACCCCCACCTAGAATAGACTGAGGTGTTAGGACCCTTCTGATTCTCAGAAAGCTAAAGGCTCCAAGCTGATAGCAATCTTTGGGGCATTGAGGCCGCTGTCATGTGGGTGGGAGCGGGGATTGTTGGTCTGTCTGCAAGGAGACTCTTTGGCTGTACTTAGAAACCCAGGGAACACATTGTGGATGAAGAAGAGACAACAGTGGTATCAGATTGCTGTGTGTTCAGTGGTGGTCTAGGGAGTATAGGTGCTTCTCATTTCATTTTATCTCTTACACTATCCATCATCACCATCATCAGTGTGTATTTGTAAAATGGCAACATATAGATAGGACAGAACACTAAACATACAAACACATGTTACAAAAGAGTGACCATATTTAGATATCTGAACAAACATTTAAGAAGAACATGTGATAAGATGAATATCTTTAACACATTATTAACCAGAGCCCAGATAGATGGCTATAGTTGTTGAGAAATATATGAGCTTCAAAAGCCGATTTAACATTTTTACTCTACAAAATGAGATTATAAAAAATAATGTACAGTAAGTAAAATGTCACTATATAGTAATTTAATGCCACCATTCTGTTAAAAGGCTAGTTTAGTAACCCCCTTCGTAAAGTCAAAGGAAGCTGGGGAGCTCCACCATGAAGTCAAGCTACATAAAAGATCTTTAGAGAAGGGTTGCACTTAGATATTTTAATCATATACAGGCAGTCCCCGGGTTATGTACAAGATAGGGTCCGGAGGTTTGTTCTTAAGTTGATTTGTATGTAAGTCGAAACTGTATATTTTATAATTGTAGATCCAGACAAAAAAAAAATTTGGCCCCAGTGACAATTGGAGTTTAAACATTTTTTGCTGTAATTGGGACCAAGGATTATCAATAAAGCTTCATTACAGACACTTTACAGCTGATCTGGGACTATAGTAAATCTGGGACTATAGTAAAGCATTCAGAAAGCTTCAAAGGTCAGAGGGGTCTGTCTGTAACTATGAGATGTCTGTGAGTCGGGTGTCCTTAAGTAGGGGACCGCCGGTAATGATATTGGTCGGTGTTAAAGGAGATAAAGTGATATTTCCCATAAATAACACCCTATTCCTATATAATATGAGCCCCATTGAAAACTAGTGGTATTTCCACTCCTATATAGAGTGGGTACGGAAAATATTCAGACCCCTTTATATTTTTTACTCTTTGTTTCATTACAGCCAATTGATAAGATCAAAAAAGTTCCTTTTTTTGCTCATTAATGTACACTCTGCATGACATCTTGACAGAAAAATACTGAAATGTAGATATTTTTGATAATTTATTAAACAAGAAAACCAGAAATATCACATGGTCATAAGTATTCAGACTCTTTGCTCAGTATTGAGTAGAAGCAGCTTTTGATCTAGTACAGCCATGAGTCTTCTTGGGAATTAGGCAACAAGTTTTTCACATCTGGATTTGGGGATCATCTGCCATTCTTCCAAGAAGATCCTCTCCAGTTCCCTCAAGTCGGATGGTCAAGTCGGATGGTACTTGGCCGCATTCATCTTTCCTTCCATTGAAATCAATTGTCCTGTCTGAAAAACAGCCCCATAGCATGATGGTGCCACCATTATGTTTCACTGTTGGCATTGTATTTGGCAGGTGATGAGGTAGATAGTGTCTGGTTTTCTCCACACATAACACTTAGGCCCCTTCCACACTTGTGTTGCAGATCACGTCAGAGTTTGATCAGGGTGCCATCAGGGTTTGGTCAGTGAAAAACTGACATTTTGCATCAGAGTGCAATCAGTTTTCAGTCAGAGTTTGTTCATTGTCTGAGTTTTTCACACGGGTTTTTAATGCAATTTCAATGCAATTTCAATGCGTTTTTCATGCGCAGATAATGCGCATGAAATGGATTCAGGGCTGAGCTCTATCTTTTCTATGGCAATCTGGTGGAGGGCTGCAGTGATAGTTGACTTTGTGAAACTTTATCCCATCTCCCTACTGCATCTCGGTAGCTCAGCCAGAGTAATATTGGGGTTCTTCTTTACCTCTCTCACAAAGGCTCTTCTCCTATGATTGCTTAGTTTGCCTGGCCGACCAGGTCTGGGAAGAATTGTGGTCGTCCCAAACATCTTCCATTTAAAGATTATGGAAGCCACTGTGCTATTAGGAACCTTGAATTCTACAAAAATAAGAGGAGGACCTGATGGGAGGAGGGCAAAATAACAGGGGGAGCTACTAGGAGGGCAAAATAAGAGGGGGAGCTCCTGGGGGCACTCAATAAGAGGCTGAATTGCTGGGAGGGCAAAATAAGAGAGGGCGATAATATGAAGGGGAGCTGGGGTCGCGTGCGCCACAATCCCAGCGCACACACTTATCAAATTGCAGTGTGGTTTTATGTGTAGTTTCTTCATTAAACAGATAAAAAGACATTTATTGAACAGATATGACAGGTTTAAGTTTTGAAATCAAAAGCTGCACCAAAACTGAATGCAGTTCTTTACAATGCGACATGTGAACCAAAGAATCAGGGTGAATAAGTAAGATTTCATGAGGCTCCTTGTCAAGTGCTCAGCACTATAGAAACAGCATATTTTGGCTTCTAGAAAAGCTGCATTAGATAATTGACTTCATTGCCATACATCTTTCCTTTCTCAACTCCCGTGTGTTTTTGGATCAGGCATGGATTAATCATTGCCAGGGCAAAGTTTATTTTACGCATTGGCTGGGAATTCTGCCCCGGGCCCTGAGATCGTTGTATACTTACACTTAGGTTTCTTTTCACAGAATTATGTTCTCCAATGTTCCCTAGCAATCAGCTGAGTCATTCCCTTGATGCAAACAATGATCATTTTGTTAAATCACATTTCTGTTCCTGGCATGAAGAAATGTTCATTTTTATTGGTGAAGTTGGATCTCACATTGATGTATGCAAAAGGATAAAGCAGCTTATTGTGGCAAATGTTGAATATAAATATATGTACATTATATTTCAGAATATTATCAAGTATACACTTCAGTAATGTCATACAATACATACAAAGTTTGGTTCCAGTAAAGAAAGGGTTACTTCATCCATCCAGCCCATGCCTCTGGGTAAAAAGGAGGTGAATGATGTTGAGGGGGTGGAAGCTTTGGACTGATAACATGCATGCACTGACTTCTGCAGACTCAGCACCCTTTTGACAGAAGGGAGAATTATTACAGAAAGTAGCAGCACCTGACCCGTACCTTATAAGAAACATTTTAACTGTGCCAATAGCTGTACTGTGCAAAAATAACAAGTAATAAAATTAGTAAAAACTAGGAATTGAGTGAATAACACGGATGGCGGGACAGATTTTCTTTTAGTCATAACTGGGTTTTGGGGTTTTCTTGTGCCAACTCCATGCATTCTACAAAGTGCCTGTGCATCTTCAGGCTGGACCTGGTGTAGAACTGCCCCTGGTGTAGCCCCTACCTGGATTTTGCAGGAGCTGGAGCCTCTGAGTAATCCAGCAGTTGGGGGATTACATCATATGCTGGGAACACCAAGCATGTCTCTGGTCCAGAGAAGCTCCTCCCATAACTGCTGACCTCTCTAGTGACTCTGAACCCAGTACAGTACAGCCTAAGGCTACATTCACACTACCTTATGGTGGACGTATATACTGCCGACGTATATACGGCCGATATACGTCCTCCATAGACGGCAATGGGCGCACGGCGCCCTACGGAACCGGTACGGTGCAGCACACGTGCGGGAAAAAAATAGGACCTGTCCTATTTGCACCCGTAGTACGGCGTCGTGCGCCATAACTTCTTATGGAGAGGGGCGGGGGTGAGCTGCGCTCACCTCCTCCTCCTCTCCCCGTGCACTGCCGTTGCCCGCTACGGTACGGGCGGGCAACGGCAGTGTGAATATAGCCTTAGGGTACATTCTCTCGACTGTCTGGGGGGGGGGGTATATATGCGACTGCATATACGTCCACACAGACGGTAATGGCGGTGCTCACATGTGTGGTACCGTTCCCTGCCGGACACGCGGAAAAGATAGAGCGTGCTCTATCTTTCACCTTGTGCGCGGCTGTGCAGGGCCTTTTTCTATGGAGAGGACACCCCTTCTCTGCTGTCATATGACCACCTGGATATGTGTGTGTGAACGTACCCTTACACAGACAGAAGAGTGCTCTGTTGTCGTGGGCACACCCTGCAATAAGAGGAGTTGAGCCAATCACCCTAGGCTGTGCTTCCTGCCGGTTGACAGGGTGATCCAGGACTTATCACTTTGAGATAGCACTCATTACAAGATCTCCTGGCGGAATGTGTATGAGGGGCCTAATTACATTATGAAGGAGAGTGGAAATGTGTATGGGGGAGCTAACTACAATATAAAGGGGGGGGGTTGTACGTGTATGGGGGGGCTAACTACAATATGAAGAGGGGGTGGAACGTGTATGGGGGGGCTAACTACAATGTGAAGGGGGGGTGGAATGTGTATGGGGGGGCTAACTACAATATGAAGGTGGGTTCACTTTAAAATAGCTCTGTGCACAGCAAGTCCTGGACTGTCTGGGACTGCAGGAAGATACCTGGAGTCATCTCTGGTAATGGCCTGAGTGCCCACAGAAAGGGCTCTGAGTGCCACCTCTGGCACTAGTGCCATAGGTTAACCATCACTGCTATAGGCAATGAGTATAACATGTGTGAGCTAACATGGATAGGGATACAAAGACGGGGGGGGGGGGATTTATCAGAAATGTCTGAGGTAAAACGGCTCCAGTTGCCCATGGAAACCAATCAGAGATCAGCTGTAATTTTATAAACATCTGTGTGAAAATGAAACTTGAGCTCTGACTAGTTACCATGGGCAACTCGAACAGTTTTATAAACACATTTATAAAGATACATTTATTACCTATGTATATAACCTCACACCAACAGCATGAACAGATACTACATACATGTATCAATAGCAAGCTTATAACATGTGTGCACAAATACACGCAGACAGTATAAACAAGTATATAGTACATGCACTCATATGCTATCGGGTTATACTGTGAAGATGTTACAGATAAAGTACTAGCATAGATCCCAGGAGTCCAGTGAATGCCCTTCAAGTAGATCTGAAGGCATGCAAAACATGAAGGTTATGCAAAACATGTACAGTAAATAAAATAACCATTGACAGCATTTCAATATATTTTAAGATATTTGCATAATGAGGGTTGCAAAGTTCTGTATATAACAGCCACATCTCAGTGATAGCCTCAGCTCATCTGTAGCTGTCTCCTGTTGCATCATGGTCTGGTTGCAGAGTTTTTGCCTGATTTTCATGTTAATACCTGGTAAGAAAAGTTTGGCTAAAAAAATATTTCAGATTTCTTGAGAAATCATTATTATAGCAATGTACTAAATGTAATCCTTATGTCTTCCAGAGTCCCAGGCGCAGCACTCAGTGACACAAGAACCTTCAATGATAACTTCTCCTGGACAAAACATCAAGATTTCATGCACTTTGGGAGGAGGTCTAACAGTGGCCTCAAACAGGGTGGTGTTCTATCAACAAAAGGACAATAAGGTCCCCAGATATATCCTTTATTATTTCACCGGGTCCAACAATGGCAGAGGACAAGGCATCCCATCACGTTTTGTAGGATCTGCCAGTGGTTCTATAGGTTATCTAAGTATAAATGGGGTCCAAGTGGAGGATGATGCTGTCTATTACTGTTTGACATGGACAGGCAGCCAGTGACACAGTGACAGAAGATGATGAGGAAGTGACACAAATATTGGAAAGAACAAACTGTACATTACTCTAACATATGGTTTTAGAAATAGCTTCTGACTGTCAAGTTTATGTTAGATAAAAATTATTTTGCCCGCAAAGGGCAAGTTTGAGTTCAAATAGATTCAGCAAGGTTGTTGAGATATTTGCATCCTTTAGTGTATAATCAAATACAGCATTTTTTGTTAATACAGGTGGTCCCCTACTTAAGGATACCCGACTTACAGACGGCCCCTAGTTAAAGACGGACACTATGCCCACTGGACCCACTGCCACTGTGACCTCTGGTAAAGCTCTCGGAGCCTGTAGTCCCAGGCTGCAATGATCAGCTGTAAGGTGTCTGTAATTGAAGCTGTTTTGATAATCCTTGGTCCAATTAAGGAAAAAAATGTTGAAAACTCCAATTGTCACTCGGGCAAAAAATTTTTTTTGTCTGGAATCTACAATTATAAAAATATACAGTTTAACTTACATACAAATTCATGTATGTAACCTACGACTGCGCGTATGCAAATTGCAGCATGAAATATGCCCCCCTCCCCTTTTAAACAAGAAAACAATCTTAAACCAAATTTTACTATACTTAGAAATGTAGATGGATAAAACAAACTATATGGGCTACTATGGCTTTAGGAGACATTATTATATTATTACAGCAATGGGCCACATTTACTAAGGCCCTTGTGTCATTTTTCTGTCAACTTTGCACTTCTTTTAGTGTAACAGATTGCCACAGGTATTTAAAGTGTACAAGCCACATTTGTGTCGTACGTACTGTTTTTGTGGCGCGGCTGTACAGGCTTCAGGCGGACACGAATAAGGGGGAGTTCCGGTGCTCGGTTGCCACTGTGCGCAGATTTAACATGCAAAGTCTGACCAGAATTGTATCGCATTCCCCATGTTAAAGGTGCATAAAAAGTGGTGTACTCTGCTGGGCTGTGTCAGGGGGCACCAGATTCATGAAGAACGCGCGCCAGAAATCCTGATTCTGGCGCACCCTGACACACTACACAAGCAAAGGCAAACTGCATTTAGTACAGTTTGCAGCTGTTTTAGCAAATGTGCCCAATGTGCAATTTCCTAAAATTTGAGTCCTACCACCTCCTATTATACACTCACCGCCACTTTATTAGGTACACCTGTCCAATTGCTCGTAACACTTAATTTCTATCAGCCAATCACATGCGGCAACTCGTGCATTTAGGCAGTAGACATGGTCAGACAACTCCTGCAGTTACCAACCAAGGTAGGCAGAAGACCATCTCTGACACACAAGTACGTCGAACTTTGAGCAGATGGGCTACACAGCAGAAGACCACACCGGGTGCCCTCCTTTCAGCTAGAACAGGAAACTGAGGCTAACAATTGCACAAGCTCATCGAAATTGGACAGTAGAAGATTGGAAAAAACGTTGCCTGGTCGATGAGTCTCGATTTTGCTGCGACATTCGAATGTAGGGTCAGAATTGGCGTCAACAACATGAAGATGGATCCATCCTGCCTTGTTCAATGGTTCAGCTGGTGGTGGTGGTGTCATGGTGTGGGGAATATTTTTCTTGGCACTATTTGGGCCCCTTGGTACCAATTTGAGCATTGTTGCAACGCCACAGCCTACGTGGTATTGTTGCTGACCATGTCCATCCCTTTCATGACCACAATGTACCCAACATCTGATGCGATACTTTCAGCAGGATAATGCGCCATGTCATAAAGCTGGAATCATCTCAGACTGGTTTCTTGAACATGACAATAGTTCACACTGTACTCAAATGGCCTCCACAGTCAACCAGATCTCAATCCATAGAGCATCTTTGGGAGTGGTGGAACGGGAGATTCGCATCAATGATGTGCAGCCGACAAATCTGCGGCAACTGTGTGATGCCATCATGTCAATATGGACCAAAATCTTTGAGGAATGCTTCCAGCACCTTGTTGAATCTATGCCACGAAGAATTGAGGCAGTTCTGAAGGCAAAAGGGAGTCCAACCCGTTACTAGCCATGGTGTACCTAATAAAATGCCGCGTGAGTGTGCTACTTCACACACTCACCATGGGGCAAATTTACTTACCTGGCAGCTGGAGGTCACAGAAAGTGCATTGTCCAACGCATAATGCAATCCTTCCGCGATTCACTCCATTGTGCTCCCGATGTGTTCTCTAGAGATCTGCTGACATTCAGGCTAAGATTTGCCAAAAGTGAGCAGGTAAATAAACCATGGGCCCTATGTCTCTGGGCCTCCTATAGCCCTGTATGAGATATAACATAGCAATTACTCTGTGTCTTCATATAAATATTCAGCATACATGGGGGTTCACTTACTAAGGGCCCGATTCACGGTTTCCCCATGTTACCGAATATTTTCGATTTGCGCCGATTCTCCCTGAATTGCCCGGGATTTTGGCCGCACGCCGATCGGAGTGGCGCATCGCACTGGCATGCACGCGACGGAAATCGGCGGCGTGGCCGAACGAATACCCGACGGATTCGAAAAACCGCCGCTTTAAAAAAAATCTGGTCGCGCGGGCTTGCACTTACCTTCACTCAGCCCGAGCCGGTGAACTCCAGCGCGTTCCGATGCTTCCAGCGCAGCCAGCGCCACCTGGTGGACGCGGAGGAACTACCATTAATAAATCCCGCGCTGCACCCGAATCCAGCCAGAGAATGCGCCGCTGGATCGCGAATGGACCGGGTAAGTAAATCTGCCCCATAATCCCTCCTCCCATGCCCCACATTTATCAAAAACTGTGGTAGCTGCAGTTTGCCGTGGAGTTGCACGTTCTTAATGAATATTTTCACAACCTGCACTGCTTTGACAGCAGCAACTTTTTGGAGCACTTTTAACATAGAGTGTGTGTAAAAGATCGTTATCTAGGGCTCAAACAGCCCATTAGTTTTAGGTGGACTTCGAGTAACCCTTTTAGACAAAATGCTAGACTCACAATCTTTATAGCGCGCAGCCGCAATTTAAAACAGAGAAAATCATCTGCATAGGGGCGTGAAAAGGTGATGAAATACTGCAATGCTATAGGCCAGCTGAATGTCCAGAACATTCCCTTTATGACATTCTTCCAGAGGACTTGGTTCTCATATAAACAGAAATGTTATACTATTGTCCTTGTGTGTTGTACTTTGTAAATCACAACATGGCCTTTCAAGCAGAGAAGCTTCAGAAAGATAAGGTAACAACAGATAAGCAGAACACAGTAAGTTGAAAACAGTTCACACAAAATGGTTTGGTAACCCCTGGGCTAAGACAAATGGTGTCCGCTTGGTCCAAAATGGCGCTGTAGAGAAATCTCTCACATCTCTCACAGTGACGACACAATTCCTGTTGAGTTGCGGTAATAATGTGGCTAATGTCCAACTGCAGCAGAAAGCTCTTTAGTGTAAGAAATTTGTATGTGTCGGGTTAGTGCATCCGCTACACAAATGTGTCGTGGACACTTATAAATACATGTGCAGTAGTTTTGCATGTTCTTTTCTAGTGCAAATCAGAACAAAGTGGTGCAAACACTTTATAAATGTGGCTTATGTGTTTATGTAATAATAGGGTAGTTATTGCAAATGCCAAGTTTATATACTGTAGGCAGGGCCGCCATCCAGAAGTGAATAGTGGGACAGCAGAACATAAGGGGAATTGAATATCCACCAGCACAACAAGTCTTCCGTTAAAACTTTATGTTTATCTTTCAAATAGTAAGTTCAGTACATACACTTACAAGAATTTAAAACACATTTTAAAAAAATGTGACAACCTATGTATGAATATTCACAAAAGATTACATCATCACAAGGTATTACAAAATGTGGAATGGCAAGAAACGGAACATACAAGAAGTATATGTAACAAACTAATATAGCATAATATAGCATTCAGTAAATACAAAAGCAAATGTTACATTTATTGACAGAAGACACAATATGAAGAATAAACAAAGACATCAAATGCCATTAATGTCAGTGCAGTATTGATAGTGATGAGGACCTGACCACACTGTTCCTGGCAGCTTCAATGACAGTAAGGCAGCAAAAATTTTTCAATGGCATGTTAGTACTGCGATGTATATACCCAGAATGTAGAGCTCCGATAAAGTTAAGGCATTGATCAATAAATTGCCAAACTGCCTCTCATGTTCCAATCAGATGTTCTTTAAAATTGCTCCACCTCTTTGTTGCAAAGTTCTCCACCTCACAAATGTTCAAGGATGTCCGCCAAAGGTAATGGAGCAGACTTATGCTCAACTCATAACTCTCCTAGCTGGGACTCGTAGGCCATCCACCTGTACCTTCCTCAGTTGTAGATATAGAGTTCCAGATGGCCAACAACTTGTGTTGGAGAAGAAGGATATGGACAATGGTCCATCGCAGGACATCTACATTATAGGAAACCAAGGCGCTGGGTTTCTGCAATGTGGGACGACAGGAAGAGCATTGGTAAGGGACTTGATGGAAAAGATCTGAGGGCTGATGATGATGTCCTAGACCCAAGAGGCTCATTTCAATTTATAGCCCTTCCGGTAATTCTTGTGCCAAGCTCTTCCCCTCTCCCAGTCAGTCTGTTAACTCGGGCAACGTTGCTTCTATTTGCTCTCGTCCACCCTCACCTGCCCGCGAACATGCCTTAATATACCTCACAGCTTTTGTTACTTTCACTTATCCCTTCCTTGATGGTTGCTTACTATCTCCCTGGCCCACCCCATTACTATCACGCTTTAGTATTCACAATTCATCACGTTTTCAGTATACTTAGTGTTTTTGTCGGGGATTGTACACAAGCATTACACAATGTAAGGGTGAAAGGTATGTGCCTGTCACCACGCAGGCGTAAAGATGAACATGCATACTCCGAAGCAACAATCTGCCCTGACGCGCACAAAACTGCGTGGGCTAATCGACTGGGGCTCCCTCACGTTCAGTTGGTCTAAGCCTCTAACACGCCCTCTTGAGTGAGAAGGACAAGCGTCCCCCCCGCAGGGAGGATGTGAGTACCAACACAACCATTATCCAAACCCTGTCCACGCCACAAAGCAACCATTCAGCTGTTTTTATGCCCAAAGAAGAAGAAAAATACAATGGCAACCATTGCTAGCCTTGAAAGCTACCATCCAGACATGCTTTAAATATGTTAGCTCTCCCTCAATATATAATTCTCAGCCCACTGCTTTTTGACTGCCATTTGGTACCCACAAAACAATATTGTGGAGAAAATCAATAAGCAAGGTGCACATAACAACTGATTTATTGTGGACAAGTAAACAGTGACCAGGGACGTTACATCTCCTACAGTACATTCCTACCTGTCTCAGTCCTGAATGTTTAATAATTTGGTGTCCCGGATCGCCATAATCCTGACGATGGTCAGGTAGATTCCTCTGGATGACTAGTTCTCTTGGACCTGCAGGGGGATGGCAGGAGGGCAGAGAGTCCTATAGACAGAGCACTTCCCTTTCCAGCAGCGTGCAGAGTAGACACCAGCTCTACAAAATTCTACAAGCTAGACACGGTTGTGATCATGAGGGAAGGACGGCATTGCAGTGACTGACTGTTTGATTGATTAGATCAGGAAGCGAGCTGGAGTGAATGTCATTGTGTTTATTACCTCCCATTTCTTATCTCTGATTCTGTCACATTTCTCTTTTTGTGGAAGAAACCGGGGAAAGCAGAGGTTTATTCCGGCGACTCAAAAAATTTTCAGGAAGCAACAAATGTTCCAACTCTTGGAATTTATTATGTGTAATCGAAAGCAACCTTTTCGTCATACGTGAGCCTTCGTCGGTATATCCTGCCAACATAGTGTGCATTGCCACATACGGACTGTTTATGTCACTAATTGTAAGAAATGACATCAATAAACAATTTATAAAAATCTAAAAGACAAGGTTTCTGTCATTTTAAAAACAGAACAACGAAACAGAATTTCTTTTAGGGGTTAAATGAACCATGAGAACTGAAGCCTACCTGGGTTGTCTTTGAAAAACAACACGATTTAAAAACAGGTGTGGGCTTAATATGAGGACCAGAAGTACGTTGCAAGGTTAGTGTGTTAGCTTTGGTATCCAAGCAAACAGCACCAGTCTCGAGGCAGCCAGAGTAGTAGTGGTGATTGAGTGTGTGAGAATTTGCTGTAACCAAGCAACATACCAGCTCAATGCAGTTCAAGAAGAAGTTTTCCTATGAATGTCATGCCTCTTCCGGTATCTTAGGCAACTACCAGCTACGAGCCCTAAGCCAGAAGGTGAAAAACGAAGCCAGCGATGGAGCGCCAAATAATAAAGGAAGTGATATAAAATACTCAGCAGAGTTTGAATTTAGTTACACAAATAAATTATAAAAACAGACATTAGAGACAGTTTTTTGCTAGTTTTTTTTTTTTGGGGGGGGGGGTTTCAAGTGTTCATAATTACATAGATTCAATCATCGGGCATTGAGACCATTTAAGATGCGCAAAGTTTTAAACCCTTTTTTGACAGTTCCAAAGGAAATACTGACTCTATTGGAGTCAAGGTAATCCCCGAATGAACAACTTTTTCCACGATGTTTAGATAGTCTTTGTCTTAAAATACTATTTTGCTCTTTGTGCATCTTTCACACCCTTCACACAGACGGAAACGTTTTACGCTAGAACAAAGCCTTTCAACAAATCGGCACTTTCTGATTTGTGTTTAGTTATCTAAACTGTGCCTGTGGGCTCCAATAGTGGGCTGGACCATAACAAATACTTCGGGTCAGAATGGCCATAGGCCACAAGACCAAATAGGATTTTATAAATCCCTGTGCGGACTGTAACAATTGCACAGACAGGGCATTAACATACATTACACAAAGACAGTACAACTCTTAGTCTGGAACAAGTGGGAGGAGTACCCGGTCCATGGATTGCTCAAGAATCTATATGGAAGGTGGAAAATGGAAGGCATGAGGTGAGGGAGCAGAGCGCGTATGTTGTTGTAGGAATCTTGAAAGGTGGGTTTTCAGTTTACGTTGGGAATAGATGGGATGCACGGCAGAAGTCCTGGGGACTGTGGGTGAAGAGAGCGGATGGTAATAGAGTGAAGCAGAAAGTCCTGCGAGGAACGGAGATTAAATGTATGATTGTAGACTGGGGGGGGGTGATAGTTTTGGAAAAATTGTGGTGCACAATCAAAATAGAACAGGCCCCCCTGCATTCTGTATGTGCACTTGGTCAATGCTGCAGAATTGTGCAATCGTCCGATAGTGCGGGTCGGTCGACGTACAACACTAACATTTCTTTCTGTTTGTCTACACAGTAAGTGCCAAAACACAAAACGTGTGGGAGACACTGTGATAAATACATTGAATCAGTTTGCATGTTCTTTCTAGTGCAGAAAGTACTGTCCAAATGCCATTGTAACTTCATGTTAGGTTAATTTGAGAACCATAGTTTTTCCATAGCTCACCCAAATTAGTTGCTGTACTAACATATCCCAATACTCAACAGTAGATGGTATTGGTGATTAGTTTTGGAAGAATTGTGGTGCACTGTCAAAACGAACTCAGGCGCCCCCTGCATTTTTTTGTTTTTTGGTAGCCTTGTTCAGGCGTAGCATGAATTGTTGCAAAAAACGTCGGTCCGAATAGTGGCGTCGGTCCCGACTAGCACTAACATTTTTTCTGTCTTTTCATACACGTACAGCCAAAACACAAACTCTGGTGATGACACTTGATAAAACATGTGTAAGCAGTTGTGCAATAGTTTTCTAGTGCCAGGAACTGTCAATGCCATTGTACTTCATGTTTGAGTGGTTAATCATTTTGAGACCCATAGTTTACTACCACCCAATTAGTTGCTACTAACCAATCCCCATATCTCAACTTTAGGTTTTCTAATTTTTCTATTTTCCTTTATTTAAACAACGTTTACAAAATGAACAGAGATTTCTCCATTATTTATCGAAAATTTCACTAATATGAAGTTATTTTGGTATCATATTCTTCTAATAAGTTTATCATGTTAAAAGCCCCCTAGAATCACCCATTTTCAAAAGTAAATGAGCTAAATACGAACGTATGCTCTCTCAGACACTTCTGAAAATCTCCCCCTGTGACATTGTAAGAATCTGTAGTATCTTTACGGCATTGTCTAAGTTACTCTTACGGGCATTGCCTATGGACAGGCATGGAGGTTCGGATCAGCACCGGGGATGCCACCAAGTCGTGTAAATGCCGCTGTCACGTTGCCAGCATTTTATAGTTAAAAGAGGCCATGCCTGTTATTACGTTGATGACTATTCCAACAAGTTGCATGTGGGTAATAGGATCGGCATGGCTGTATTGTTTGATTGTGGAAATCGCTATAAAGTTTGCCATTTTGTGCTTATAAGGGCGCAAAAAAACATGCTGTTAGCAAGGGGCAGTGGTCTTCAAAACACACTGTTATAAGAGACACATTAGCGTGCTGTAGAAAGTCAATACAACTGCAGGTGTTTATACTACACCGAATGTTCACATGTTTGGAGACTTTTATTGGATAGCCAGTAGTCTTTTTCTATAAAATCAATTATATCTAAGGCAGAATATTTTCATCTCAGATCTGGCACACTGTCCTGGATGTTTCTGTGTTGTGTCCTAGTGCAGTCCTTGCAAGTAACGGGAAATAAGTAATCATGATATAGAAAGAACATATAGTAATACTCTGAACACTATGATGTATATTATATGTGTTTGCATATACTACTCATCAAGGTGGAATATGCACTCAAAACATGTACATGACGACATGGAATCCCATATGCATGCGTTCATCTTTAAATCAAAGGGTCACATTTCCTCCTGCACATGTTGAAATACAGCACACTAGATACGACTCCATATGGTATACTCAAAATGGTACACACTATGCTTAATCTGCAAGTCGGATTCCTCAATTACATCTGTAGTCTCAATATACACTCGACTGCTTTCGGACCAACTCCAGAAATTCCTAACAGTTCTCTGGCTCTAAAAATCTGGCAATCATGCTATCTGACAATATCAGCAACACAAGATGAAGGCATCGAGATTACTAAACTGTATTCGTGTATGTGGTTTAGTGGATGCTAGACACACTGTGGTTAAGTGAAACTGAAAAGACAATACCCAAAAACCTCATACATATGAGTTTTTTGCCAACGAGCTGGCTTTCAAAAACACATTTTTATTTTGTAAATTTAGTTATGTTATGTGCATGTTTATATGAATGTTAGTTTCCATTTAAAAGAGTTTTAGCCTAAATAATGAATGGAAAAACAAAAACTATTTGTTCATGGTTCTAAACAACGAAATAGACATATTAACATCTTTAAATCTGATAATTTGACTTAAACAATGCAAAGCGCAAGTTGAACTCTCACCATTAAAATACAGTGAAATTGCCCGCTAGGGTTATAAGGGCAGAATAATAGCTGATTGTTTTAGTAGGCAGAGACAAAGAAAGTTCAGATATAGTCGAAGACAGAGACAAATACAGAGACATCAGCGGCAGTCAGAGACAGAGACAAGACGAGTCGGGGACAGAGACAGACAGAGAAAACAGGAAGCAGAACAGACGTGATGATCAGAGACAGTTGGAGACAGTCCGAGGACAGAGACAGTGGAGACAGAGGACAGTCAGTCAGAGACAGAGACAGTCAGAGACGGAGACGGGCAGAGGGACAGGAACGGCCAAAGACAGAGACGTCAGAGAAAGATGGTCACAGATGGTCAGAGCAGTCAGAGACAGAAGAGATTAGTAAGAGTCTTGCCCTGACAAGAACATTGGGGAGATGCATCTAACCAGAATTCCAGAGAAAACTGCCTGAAATACCTTAGGCCAAATTTATTAAGAGTTGTACACAAGTTTGAGGCAATTTCTGCCCTATACAATTAGGCCACATGGCCAGGTAAAAGGGAGCATTGATTGAGGTCCCCTACTTAAGGATACCCGACTTACAGACGGCCCCTAGTTAAAAACGGACCTCTCTGCCCACTGTGACCACTGTGACCTCTGGTAAAGCTCTCGGAATGCTGTAGTCCCAGGCTGCAATGATCAGCTGTAAGGTGTCTGTAATGAAGCTGTTTTGATAATCCTTGGTCCAATTAAGGAAAAAAATGTTGAAACTCCAATTGTCACTCGGGCAAAAAATTTTTTTTGTCTGGATCTACAATTATAAAATATACAGTTTCAACTTACATACAAATTCATGTATGTAACCCGACGACTGCCTGTATGCAAATTGCAGAATGCAGAATCTCCCCCCCTCCCCTTTAAACAAGAAAACAATCTTAAACCAAATTTTACTAATACTTAGAAATGTAAGATGGATAACAAACTATATGGGCTACTATGGCTTTAGGAGACAATTATTTATATTATTACAGCCAATGGGCCACATTTACTAAGGCCCTTGTGTCATTTTTCTGTCAGACTTTGCACATTCTTTTAGGTGTAAACAGATTGCACAGGTATTTAAGAAGTGTACAAGCCACATTTGTGTCGTACGTGACTGTTTTGTGGTGCGGCTGTACTAGGCTTCAGGCGACACGAATAAGGGGGAGTTCCGGTGCTCGGTTGCACTGTGCGCCAGATTTAACATGCAAAGTCTGACAGAATTGTATCGCATTCCCCATGTTAAAGGTGCATAAAAAAGTGGTGTACTCTGCTGGAGCTGTGCAGGGGGCACCAGATTCATGAAGAACGCGCGCCAGAAATCCTGATTCTGGCGCACCCTGCACACTACACAAGCAAAGGCAAACTGCATTTAGTACAGTTTGCACTGTTGTTAGCAAATGTGCCCAAGTGTGCATTTCTAAAATGGATTACCACCTCCTATTATACACTCACCGGCCACTTTATTAGGTACACCTGTCCAATTGCTCGTTAACACTTAATTTCTAATCAGCCAATCACATGCGGCAACTCAGTGCATTTAGGCATGTAGACATGGTCAAGACAATCTCCTGCAGTTACAACCAAGGTAGGCAGAAGAGCCATCTCTGAACACACAGTACGTCGAACTTTGAGGCAGATGGGCTACAGCAGCAGAAGACCACACCGGGTGCCCTCCTTCAGCTAAGAACAGGAAACTGAGGCTAAAATTTGCACAAGCTCATCGAAATTGGACAGTAGAAGATTGGAAAAACGTTGCCTGGTCGATGAGTCTCGATTTTGCTGCGACATTCGAATGGTAGGGTCAGAATTGGCGTCAACAACATGAAAGTATGGATCCATCCTGCCTTGTTCAATGGTTCAGGCTGGTGGTGGTGGTGTCATGGTGTGGGGAATATTTTCTTGGCACTTTTGGGCCCCTTGGTACCAATTGAGCATTGTTGCAACGCCACAGCCTACGTGGTATTGTTGCTGACCATGTCCATCCCTTTCATGACCACAATGTACCCAACATCTGATGGCTACTTTCAGCAGGATAATGCGCCATGTCATAAGCTTGGAATCATCTCAGACTGGTTTCTTGAACATGACAATGAGTTCCACTGTACTCAAATGGCCTCCACAGTCACCAGATCTCAATCCATAGAGCATCTTTGGGAGTGGTGGAACGGGAGATTCGCATCATGATGTGCAGCCGACAAATCTGCGGCAACTGTGTGATGCATCATGTCAATATGGACCAAAATCTTTGAGGAATGCTTCCAGCACCTTGTTGAATCTATGCCACGAAGAATTGAGGCAGTTCTGAAGGCAAAAGGGGTCCAACCCGTTACTAGCATGGGTGTACCTAATAAAATGCCGGTGAGTTGTGCTACTTCACACACTCACCATGGGCAAATTTACTTACCTGGCAGCTGGAGGTCACAGAAAGTGCATTGTCCAACGATAATGCAATCTTCCGCGATTCACTCACATTGTGCTCCCGATGTGTTGCTCTAGAGATCTGCCTGACATCAGGCTAAGATTTGCCAAAAGTGAGCAGGTAAATAAACCATGGGCCCTATGTCATCTGGGCCCCTAGTAGCCCTGTATGAGATATAACATAGCAAATTACTCTGTGTCTTCATATAAATATTCAGCATACAATGGGGGTCATTTACTAAGGGCCCGATTCACGGTTTCCCGACATGTTACCCGAATATTTTCGATTTGCGCCGATTTCCCTGAATTGCCCGGGATTTTGGCCGCACGCGATCGGAGTTGGCGCATCGCACTGGCATGCACGCGACGGAAATCGGGGCGTGGCCGAACGAATACCCGACGGATTCGGAAAAACCGCCGCATTTAAAAAAAAATCTGTCGCGGGGCTTGCACTTACCTTCACTCAGCCCGAGCCGGTGAACTCCAGCGCGTTCCGATGCTTCCAGCGCAGCAGCGCCACCTGGTGGACGGCGGAGGAACTACCTTAATAAATCCCGCGTGCACCCGAATCCAGCACAGAGAATGCGCCGCTGGATCGCGAAGGACCGGGTAAGTAAATCTGCCCCATAATCTCCTCCATCCCATGGCCCACATTTATCAAAAACTGTGGTAGCTGCAGTTTGCCGTGGAGTTGCACGTTCTTAATGAATATTTTCACAACCTGCACTGCTTTGACAGCAGCAACTTTTTTGGAGCACTTTTAACATAGAGTGTGTGTAAAAGATCGTTATCTAGGGCTCAAACAGCCCATTAGTTTTAGGTGGACTTCGAGTAACCCTTTTAGACAAAAATGCTAGACTCACAATCTTTATAGCGCGCAGCCGCAATTTAAAACAGAGAAAATCATCTGCATAGGGGCGTGAAAAGGTGATGAAATACTGCAATGCTATAGGCCAGCTGAATGTCCCAGAACATTCCCTTTATGACATTCTTCCAGAGGACTTGGTTCTCATATAAACAGAATGTTATACATTGTCCTTGTGTGTTGTACTTTGTAAATCACAACATGGCCTTCAAGAGAGAAGCTTCAGAAAGATAAGGTAACAACAGATAAGCAGAACACAGTAAGTTGAAAACGTTCACACAAAATGGTTTGTGTAACCCCTGGGCTAAGACAAATGGTGTCCGCTTGGTCCAAAATGGCGTCTGTAGAGAAATCTCTCACATCTCTCACAGTGTACGACACAATTCTGTTGAGTTGCGGTAATAAATGTGGCTAATGGTCCAACTGCAGCAGAAGCTCCTTTAGTGAAGAAATTTGGTATGTGTCGGGTTAGTGCAGCCGCACACAAATGTGTCGTGGACACTTCATAAATACATGTGCAAGTAGTTTTGCATGTTCTTTTCTAGTGCAAAGTCAGACAAAGTGGTTGCAAACACTTTAATAAATGGGCTTATGTGTTTATGTAATAATAGGGTAGTTATTTGCAAATGCCCAAGTTTAATACTGTAGGCAGGGCCGCCATCAGAAGTGAATAGTGGGACAGCAGAACATAAGGGGAATTGAAATCCACCAGCACAACAAGTCTTCCGTTAAAACTTTATGTTTATCTTTCAAATAGTAAGTTCAGTACATACACTTACAAGAATTTAAAACACATTTTAAAAAAATGTGACAACCTATGTATGAATATTCAAAAAGATTACATCATCACAAGGTATTACAAAATGTGGAAGGAATGAAACGGAACATAAAGAAGTATATGTAACAAACTAATATAGCATAATATAGCATTCAGTAAATACAAAAGCAAATGTACATTTATTGCAGAAGACACAATATAAGAATAAACAAAGACATCAAATGCCATTAATGTCAGTGCAGTATTGATAGGATGAGGACCTGACCACACTGTTCCTGGCAGCTTCAATGACAGTAAGGCAGCAAAATTTTTCATGGCATGTTAAGTACTGCATGTATATACCCAGAATGTAGAGCTCGATAAAGTTAAGGCATTGATCAATAATTGCCAAACTGCCTCTATGTTCCATCAGATGTTTTAAAATGCTCCACCTCTTTGTGCAAAGTTCTCCACCTCACAAATGTTCAAGGATGTCCGCCAAAGGTAATGGAGCAGACTTATGCCAACTCATAACTCTCCTAGCTGGGACTGTAGGCCATCCACCTTACCTTCCTCAGTTGTAGATATAGAGTTCCAGATGGCCAACAACTTGTGTTGGAGAAGAAGGATATGGACAATGGTCCATCGCAGGACATCTACATTATAGGAAACCAAGGCGCTGGTTTCGCAATGTGGAGACGACAGGAAGAGCATTGGTAAGGCTTGATGGAAAAGATCTGAGGGCTGATGATGATGTCCTAGACCCAAGAGGCTCATTTCAATATGTTCTCCCTTCTAAGATTTCTAATGTCCCTCTTTCCTTCTCCCGGCGTTCTCCTTATCCCTTCCCCCAAGTTGTTTATTGTAGCTCTCTCACACCTCACCTGCCACGGGCCATCTTCTTTATCCACAGTGTGTACCTTTACAACCTTACCCTTCCTGAGGTGCCTTTATATCTCCCCACAATACTATAAGCTTCTAGCTATAAAATCTACTTAGTTCCAGATCTCCTTAATTTTTCGGAGGAAGAGTTGGTGATCACCAAAGCTCTAGTAGCCAGCAGAAGGTGTGGAAGGGTGCAAAGGGTATGTGGCCTGTCCCACCGTGCCAGGTGAATGAAAGATAAACAAATGCATTACTAGTACTGAAGCGTAACAATCTGAGCACCACCTGTATGAACAGACAGCAAACAAAACATGAGCGAGTAGATGGCATATCAAACAAATACGGAAACCTGGGCTCCCTCACTGCTTCAGTTGTCTAAGCCTCTAACACTGCCTCTTGAGTGAGAAGGACACAGTCCCCCGCAAAGGGAGGATGTGAAACACAACCATTATCAAACCTGTCCACGCCACAAAGGCAACCATTCAGCTTTTTATGCCCCAAAGAGAAGAAAAATTACAATGCAACATTGCTAGCCTTGAAAAGCTACCATCCAGACAGCTTTAAATATGTTAGCTCTCCCTCAATATATAATTTCTCGCCCACTGCTTTTTTGGACATGCCATTTGGTCCACAACAATATTTGTGGAGAAAATATATAGCAAGGTGCACATAACAACTGATATTGGACAAGTAAAACAGACCAGGGACGTTACATCTCCCTACAGTACCATTCCTACCTGTCTCAGTCCTGATGTTATAATTTGGTTGTCCCGGATACGACCATAATCCTGACGATGGTCAGGTAGATTCCCTGGATGACTAGCTTCTCTTGGACTGCAGGGGGAGGGCAGGAGGCAGAGAGCACCATAGACAGAGGCACTTCCTTTCCAGCAGCGTGCAGAGTAGACACCAGCTCTACAAATTCTACAGATAGACACGGTTGTGATCAGGGAAGGAAGGCATTGCAGTGCTGACTGTGTGTGATAGATCAGGAAGCAGAGCTGAGTGTGTCATTGTGTTTATATCCATCTTATCTCTGATTTGTCATTTCTCTTTTTGGGGAAGAAACCAGGGGAAATCAGGAGGTTATTTCCGGCGTCAGAAAAATTTTCAGGGAAGCAACAAATTTCCAACTCTTGGAATTTATTATGTGTAATTCAAAGCAACCTTTTCGGTCAACTAGTGAGCCTTCGTCAGGTATATCCGCACATAGTGTGGCATTGCACACGGACTGAGTTATGTCACTATTGTAAGAACATGACACAATAAAACAATTTATAAAATATAAAATGAACAAGGTTTCTGTCATTATTAAAAACAGAAAACAGAAACAGAATTTCTTTTAGGGTGTAAAGTGAACCATGAGAAACTGAAGCTACCTGGTTGTCTTGAACACGATTTAAAAACAAAGGTGTGGCTTAATATGAGGACCAGAAGTAGTTGCAAGGTTAGTGTGTAAGCTTTGGTATCCAAGCAACGCACCAGCTCGAGGCAGCCAGAGTAGTAGTGGGATTGAGTGTGTGAGAATTTGGTAACCAAGCAACATACCAGCTCAAGGCAGTCAAAGAAGAAGTTCCTATGATGTTCATGCTTCTCGGTATCTAGGCAACTACCAGCTACGGAAGCCAAAGACAGGGATAAACGAAAGCCAGCGATGGAGCGCAATAATAAAGGAAAGTGAATATAAAATACTCAGCAGGAGTTAATAAATTAGTTACACAAATAATATAAAAAAACAGACATTAGAGACAGTTTTTTGCTAGTTTTTTTTTTTTGGGGGGGGGGTGTTTCAAGTGTTCTAAATACATAGATTCAATCATGCATTGAGACCATTAGATGCAAAGTTTACCCTGTTTTTTGCAGTTCAAAGGAATTGACTTATTGGAGTCAAGGTAAGATCCCCGAATGAACAACTTTTTTCCAGATGTTTAGATAGTCTTGTCTTAAAATACTATTTTGCTCTTTGGCATCTTCCAACCCTTCACACAGAGGAAACGTTTTACATCGAACAACAGCTCAAAATCGTGCACTTCTGATTTTGTAGTTTAGTTATCAAACTGTGCCTGTGGGCTCCAATAGTGGGCTGGACCATACAAATACTTCGGGTCAGAATGGCCATAGCCACAAGAACCAAATAGGATTTTTAAATCCATGGCGGACTGTACAATCACAACGGATTACATACATTACATAAAGACAGTACAACTACTGAGATCTGGAACAAGTGGGAGGAGTACACCGTGCCATGATTGCTCAAAATCTATATGGAAGGTGGAAAATGGAAGGCATGAGGTGAGGGAGCAGAGCAGTAATGTGTGTTGTAGGCAATCTTGAAAAGGTGGGTTTTCAGTTTACGTTGGGAATGATGGGATGCACGGCAGAAGTCCTGGAGGACTGTGGGTGAAGAGAGCGGAGTGGTAATAGAGTGAAGCAGAAAGTCCTGCGAGGAACGGAGATTAAATGTAGCGATGGTCAGTGGTGATTAGTTTTGTGAAAGAATTGTGGTGCACATTCAAAATGAATCAGAGCCCCCCTGCATTTGTTGTGCACTTGTCATGCTGCAGAATTGTGCAAATGTCGGTCCGAAAGTAGTGGCGGTCGGTCGACGAAGCACTAACATTTTTTCTGTCTTGTCATACACAGTAAGCCAAAACACAAAACTGGGATGACACTTGATAATACATTGTAAGCAGTTTGCATGTTCTTTCTAGTGCAGAAAACTGTCAAATGCCATTGTACTTCATGTTAGGTTAATTTGAGACACCATAGTTTTAGCCACCCAAATTAGTTGCTTACTAAACATATCCCAATATCACAGTAGTGGTATTGGTGATTAGTTTTGGAAGAATTGTGTGCACATTCAAAAGAATCAGGCCCCCCTGCATTTTTTTGGTTGTCACGTTGTTCAGCTGCAGAATTGTTGCAAAAAACGTCGGTCCGAAATAGTGCGGTCGGTCCGACTAAGCACTAACATTTTTTCTGTCTTTTCATACACAGTACAGCCAAAACACAAAACTGGTGATGACACTTGTAAATACATGTGTAAGCAGTTGCAGATATTCTAGTGCAAGAAAACTGTCAAATGCCATTGTACTTCATGTTAGTGGTTAATTTTGAGACCCATAGTTACACCACCCAAATTAGTTGCTACTAACCAGATCCCATATCTCAACTTTAGTTTTCTAATTTTACATTTCCTTTATTCTAAAACAACGTTTACAAATAGAACAGAGATTTTCCATTATTATCGAAATTTCTAATGAAATTTTTGGTATCATATTCTCTAATAAGTTTACATTGTTAAAAGCCCCCTAGAATCACCCCATTTTCAAAAGTAAATGAGCAAATAGAACGTTATGCTCTCAGACACTTCTGATAAATCTCCCCCTGTGACTGTAAGATCTTGTCAGTATCTTACGGCATTGTAAGTATCTTACGGGCATTGCCTATGGACAGCATGAGGTGTCTGATCAGACCGGGGATGCCACAAGTACGTTTAAAATGCCGTGTCACGTTGCCAGCATTTTACTAGTTAAAAGTGCCATGCTGTCTAACTTGGACTTCCAAAAAGTTGCATGTGGTAATGATCGGCATGGCTGTATGTTGATTTGGCAAACTATAAAGTTTGCCATTTTGTGGCTTAAACGGCGCAAAAAAATCTTGCGGGAGAAGGTCTAAAATCAACCTTTATAGGAGGACCCACATTGCTTGCTGTAGAAAGTCAATGATCAATTGCAGGTGGTTATATACTCACCAATAGTTCACATGTTTGGAGACTTTTTATTGTGATACCAGTAGTCTTTTTCTATAAAATCACATTATATCTAAGGCAGAATATTTTCATTTCAGATCGCACATGTCCTGGATCTTATCTGTGTTGTCCTAGTGCAGTCCTTGAAAGTAAGGAAAATAAGTAATCTGATATAGAAAGAACATATAGTAATACTATGAACACTATGATGTATATATATGTGTTTATTCTCTCATCAAGGTGGATATGCACAACATGTACTGACACAGAACCCATGATGAGCGCATCTTTAAATCAAAGGGTCACATTCTCCTGCCATTTAAATACAGGCACTGACTAGATACAATACCCATACTGGTATACGCAAAACTGGTCCAGATTCCTCGTCTCCTAATAGATAACACCGATTGTTCGACCCTCAGGAAATTCCTAACAGGTTCTCTGGCTCTAAAATCGCAATCATGCCTATCTGACAATATCAGCAACACAAGATGAAGACAATGCGAATTACTAATGTTCTTATGTGGTTTAGTGGTGTAGACACACTGTGGTTAAGGAACTTGAAAAGGACAACCCAAAAACCTCATACATTATGATTTTTTGACCACGTATGTGTCTTTCAAAAACCATTTTTATTTTGTAAAATTAGTTATGTTAGGCATGTTTTATATGGAATGTTAGTTTCCATTTAAAAGAGTTTTGCTAAATAGGAGAATGGGAAAAAAAAAACTATTTGTTCATGGTTCTAAACAACTGAAATAGACATATTTAACATCTTTAAATCTGTAATTGACTCTTAAACAATGCAAAAGCAGCAAGTTGAACCCTACTCACCATTAAATACCAGTGAAATTGCCCGCTAGTGTTAAAGGGAAGAAATAAAAAGCTGATTGTTTTTAGGTAGGCAGAGAAAAGAAAGTCAGATATAGTCGAAGACAGAGACAACTAATCCAGAGCACATCAGGGCAGTCAGAGACAGAGCAGACGGTCGGGCACAGAGACCAGACAGAGAAAACAGGAGAGCAAGAACAGACAGTGCATGTCAGAGACAGTTGGAGACAGTCCGAGGACAGAGAACAGTTGGAGACAGAGGACAGTCAGTCAGAGACAGAGACAGTCGAGACGGAGACGGGCAGAGGGACGGAACGGCAAAGACAGAGACGCCAGAGACAGATGGTCACAGATGCGTCAGAGCCAGTCAGAGACAGAAGAGATTAGTAAGCAGCTTGCCTGACAAAGAACATTGGGGAGGCGATCTAACCAGAATTCCAGAGAAAAACTGCCTGAAATACCCGTAGGCCAAAATTTATAAGAGTTTGTACACAAGTTTAGGCAATTTCTCGCCTATACAATTAGGCAAATGGCCATGGTAAAAGGGAGCATTGATTGAAACGCGCGCCAGAAATCCTGATTCTGGCGCACCCTGCACACTACACAGGCAAAGGCAAACTGCATTTAGTACAGTTTGCGCTGTTGTTAGCAAATGTGCTCAATGTGTGCAATTTCCTAAAATGAGTCTACCACCTCCATATTAAACATCTGATGGCTACTTTCAGCAGGATAATGCGCCATGTCATAAAGCTGGAATCATCTCAGACTGGTTTCTTGAACATGACAATGAGTTCACTGTACTCAAATGGCCTCCACAGTCACCAGATCTCAATCCAATAGAGCATCTTTGGGATGTGGTGGAACGGGAGATTCGCATCATGGATGTGCAGCCGACAAATCTGCGGCAACTGTGTGATGCCATCATGTCAATATGGACCAAAATCTTTGAGGAATGCTTCCAGCACCTTGTTGAATCTATGCCACGAAGAATTGAGGCAGTTCTGAAGGCAAAAGGGGGTCCAACCCGTTACTAGCATGGTGTACCTAATAAAATGGCCGGTGAGTGTGCTACTTCACACACTCACCATGGGGCAAATTTACTTACCTGGCAGCTGGAGGTCACAGAAAGTGCATTGTCCAACGATAATGCAATCTTCCGCGATTCACTCACATTGTGCTCCCGATGTGTTGCTCTAGAGATCTGCCTGACATCAGGCTAAGATTTGCCCAAAAGTGAGCAGGTAAATAAACCAATGGGCCCTATGTCATCTGGGCCCCTAGTAGCCCTGTATGAGATATACATTAGCAAATTACTCTGTGTTCTTCATATAAATATTCAGCATACAATGGGGGTCATTTACTAAGGGCCCGATTCACGGTTTCCCGACATGTTACCCGAATATTTTCGATTTGCGCCGATTCTCCCTGAATTGCCCCGGGATTTTGGCGCACGCGATCGGATTGTGGCGCATCGGCACTGGCATGCACGCGACGGAAATCGGGGGCGTGGCCGAACGAATACCCGACGGATTCGGAAAAACCGCCGCATTTTAAAAAAAAATCTGTCGCGGGGCTTGCACTTACCTTCACTCAGCCCGAGCCGGTGAACTCCAGCGCGTTCCGATGCTTTCCAGCGCAGCAGCGCCACCTGGTGGACGGCGGAGGAACTACCTTAATAAATCCCGGCTGCACCCGAATCCAGCACAGAGAATGCGCCGCTGGATCGCGAATGGACCGGGTAAGTAAATCTGCCCCATAATCTCCTCCATCCCATGGCCCACATTTATCAAAAACTGTGGTAGCTGCAGTTTGCCTGTGGAGTTGCACGTTCTTAATGAATATTTTCACAACCTGCACTGCTTTGACAGCAGCAACTTTTTTGGAGCACTTTTAACATAGAGTGTGTGTAAAAGATCGTTATCTAGGGCTCAAACAGCCCATTAGTTTTAAGGTGACTTCGAGTTAACCCTTTTTAGACAAAAATTGCTAGACTCACAATCTTTATTAGCGCGCAGCCGCATATTTAAAACAGAGAAAATCATCTGCATAGGGGCGTGAAAAGGTGATGAAATACTGCAATGCTATAGGCCAGCTGAATGTACCAGAACATTCCCTTTATGACATTCTTCCAGAGGACTTGTTCTCATATAAACAGAATGTTTATACTAATTGTCCTTGTGTTAGCTTTGTAAATCACAACATGGCCTTCAAGCAGAGAAGCTTCAGAAAGATAAGGTAAACAACAGACTAAGCAAGGACACAGTAAGTTGAAAACAGTTCACACAAAATGGTTTGTGTAACCCCTGGGCTAAGACAAAATGGTGTCCGCTTGGTCCAAAATGGCGTCTGTAGAGAAATCTCTCACATCTCTCACAGTGTACGACACAATTCTGTTGAGTTGCGGTAATAAATGTGGCTAATGGTCCAACTGCAGCAGAAAGCTCCTTTATGTGAAGAAATTTGTATTGTGTCGGGTATAGTGCAGCCGCTACACAAATGTGTCGTGGACACTTCATAAATACATGTGCAAGTAGTTTGCATGTTCTTTTCTAGTGCAAAGTCAGACAAAAGTGGTGCAAACACTTTAATAAATGTGGCTTATGTGTTTATGTAATAATATGGGTAGTTTATTTGCAAATGCCCAAGTTTATATACTGTAGGCAGGGCCGCCATCAGAAGTGAATAGTGGGACAGCAGAACATAAGGGGAATTGAAATCCACCAGCACAACAAGTCTTCCGTTAAAACTTTATGTTTATCTTTCAAATAGTAAGTTCAGTACATACACTTACAAGAATTTAAAACACATTTTAAAAAAATGTGACAACCTATGTATGAATATTCAAAAAGATTACATCATCACAAGGTAATTACAAAATGTGGAATGGAATGAAACGGAACATACAAGAAGTATATGTAACAAACATAATATAGCATAATATAGCATATCAGTAAATTACAAATAGCAAATGTTACATTTATTGCAGAAGACACAATATAAGAAATAAACAAAGACATAAAATGCCATTAATGTCAGTGCAGTATTGATAGTGATGAGTGGACCTGACCACACTGTTCCTGGCAGCTTCAATGACAGTAAGGGCAGCAAAAATTTTTCATGGCAGTGTTAAGTACTGCATGTATATACCCAGAATGTAGAGCTCCGATAAAGTTAAGGCATTGATCAATTACATTGCCAAGACTGCCTCATGTTCCATCAGATTGTCTTTAAAATGCTCCACCTCTTTTGTGCAAAGTTCTCCACCTCACAAATGTTCAAGGATGTCCCGGCCAAAGGTAATGGAGCAGTCACTTATGCTCAATCATAACTCTCCTAGCTGGGACTTCGTAGGCCATCCACGTGTACCTTCCTCAGTTGTAGATATAGAGTTTCCAGATGGCCAACAACTTGTGTTGGAGAAGAAGGATATGGACAATGGTCCATCGCAGGACATCTACCATTATGAGGAAACCAAGGCGCTGGGTTTCTGCAATGTGGAGACTGACAGGAAGAGCATTGGTAAGGGCTTGATGGAAGAAGATCTGAGGGCTGATGATGATGTCCTAGACCCAAGATGGCTCATGTCAATTATAGTTCGGAGGAAGAGTTGGTGATCACAAAGCTCTAGTTAGCCAGCAGAAGGTGTGGAAGGGTGCAAAGGTGTATTGTGGCCTGCTGTCACCCACCGTGCCCAGGGCTGAACATGCAAAGATAGAACACATGTCATTTACTAGTCCCTGAAGCGTCAACAATCTGAGCACCACCTGTATGAACAGACAGCAAACAAAACATGAGCTGCAGTAGATGGCATATCAAACAAATCACGGAAACCTTGGGCTCCCTCCACTGCTTCAGTTGTCTAAGCCTCTAACACTGCCTCTTGAGTGAGAAGGACACCGGTCCCCCCGCAAAGGGAGGATGTGATACCACAACCATTATCAAACCTGTCCACGCCATCAAAGGCAACCATTCAGCTTTTTATGCCCCAAAGAATGAAGAAAAATTACAATTGCAACATTGCTAGCCTTTGAAAAGCTACCATTCCAGACAGCTTTAAATATGTTAGCTCTCCCTCAATATATAATTTCTAGCCCCACTGCTTTTTTTGGACATGCCATTTTGGTCCACAACAATATGTTGTGGAGAAAATCATATATGCAAGGTGCACATAACAACTGATATTTGGACAAGTAAACATGACCAGGGACGTTACATCTCCCTACAGTTACAATTCCTACCTGTCTCAGTCCTGATGTTTATAATTTGGTTGTCCCTGGATACGACCATAAACTCCTGACTATGGTCAGGTAGATTCCTCTGGCATGACTAGCTTCTCTTGGACTGCAGGGGGAGGGCAGGAGGCAGAGAGCACTATAGACAGAGGCACTTCCTTTCCAGCAGCGTGCAGAGTAGACACCAGCTCTACAAATTCTACAGACTAGACACTGCAGGAAGGCATTGCAGTGCTGACTGTTTTATTGATTAGATCAGGAAGCAGAGCTGAGTGTGTCATTGTGTATTATATCCATCTTATCTCTGATATGTCTCATTTCTCTTTTTGTGGAAGAAACCCAGGGGAAATCAGGAGGTATTCCGGCGCTCAGAAAAATTTTCAGGGAAGCAACGAATTTTCCAACTCTTGGAATTTATTTATGTGTAATTCAAAGCAACCCTTTTCGGCTCAATACGTGAGCCTTCGTCAGGTATATCAGCACATAGTGTGCATTGCACACGGACTGAGTTATGTCACTATTGTAAGAACATGACACAATAAAAACAATTTATAAAATATCTAAAATGAACAAGGTTTCTGTCATTCTTAAAAACAGAAAACAGAAACAGAATTTCTTTTAGGTGTTAAATGTAACCATGAGAAACTGAAGCTACCTGGTTGCTTTGCAACGATTAAAAACAAAGGTGTGGCTTAATATGAGAGACCAGAAGTAAGTTGCAAGGTTAGTTGTGTAAGCATTTGGTATCCAAGCAACGCACCAAGCTCGAGGCAGCCCAGAAGTGAGTCGTGGGATTGAGTGTGTGAGAATTTGGTAACCAAGCAACATACCAAGCTCAAGGCAGTCAAAGAAGAAGTTTCCTATGATGTCTCACTGCTTCCGGTATCTAGGCAACTACCAAGCTACGGAAGCCTAGAAGGGATAAACGAAGCCAGCGATGGAGCGCAATAATAAAGGAAAGTGAATAAAATACTCAGCAGAGATTAATATAATTAGTTACACAAATAAATATAAAAAAACAGACATTAGAGACAGTTTTTCTGCTAGTTTTTTTTTTTTGGGGGGGGGGGTGTTTTAAGTGTTCTAATTACATAGATTCAATCACTGCATTGAGACCATTTAGATGCAAAGTTTTTACCCTGTTTTTGCAGTTCAAAGGAATCTGCTCTATTGGAGTCAAGGTAAGATCCCCGAATGAACAACTTTTTTCCAGATGTTTAGATAGTCTTTGTCTTAAAAATACTATTTTGCTCTTTGTGCATCTTTCAAATCCCTTCACACAGAGGAAACGTTTTACATCGAACAACAGCTCAAAATCGTGCACTTCTGATTTTGTAGTTTATGTTATAAACTGTGCCTGTGGGCTCCAATATGTGGGCTGGACCATACAAATACTTCGGGTCAGAATGGCCATAGCCACAAGACCAAAATAGGATTTTTAAATCCATGGGGCTGTACAATCAATAAGGGATTTACATACATTACATAAAGACAAGTACAAACTACTGAGATCTGGAACAAGTGGGAGGAGGACCCTGTCCATGATTGCTCAAAATCTATATGGAAGGGAAGATGGAGACATGAGGTGAGGGAGCAGAGCAGTTAATGTGTGTTGTAGGCAATCTTGAACAGGTGGGTTTTCAGTTTACGTTTGGGAATATATGGGATGCACGGCAGAAGTCCTGGAGACTGTGGTGAGAAGAGCGGATGGTAATAGAGTGAAGCAGAAAGTCCTGCGAGGAACGGAGATTACATGTAGGATGGTATTGGTGATTAGTTTTGGAAAGAATTGTGGTGCACATTCAAAATGAATCAGGCCCCCCCTGCATTTGTTGTGCCACGTTGGTCATGCTGCAGAATTGTTGCAAACGTCGGTCCGAATAGTGGCGGTCGGTCCGACTAAGCACTAACATTTTTTCTGTCTTGTCATACACAGTACAGCCAAAACACAAAACTGGTGATGACACTTGATAAATACATGTGTAAGCAGTTTGCATGTTCTTTCTAGTGCAGAAAACTGTCAAATGCCATTGTACTTCATGTTAGTGGTTAATTTTGAGACCCATAGTTTTACCACCCAAATTAGTTGCTTACTAACATATCCCATATCTCAACATGTAGGATGGTATTGGTGATTAGTTTTGGAAAGAATTGTGGTGCACATTCAAAATGAATCAGGCCCCCCCTGCATTTTTTTGGTGCACTTTGTTCATGCTGCAGAATTGTTGCAAACGTCGGTCCGAATAGTGGCGGTCGGTCCGACTAGCCACTAACATTTTTTCTGTCTTTACACAGTACAGCCAAAACACAAAACTGGTGATGACACTTGATAAATACATGTGTAAGCAGTTTTCTAGTGCAGAAGAAAAACTGTCAAATGCCATTGTACTTCATGTTAGTGGTTAATTTTGAGACCCATAGTTTTACCACCCAAATTAGTTGCTTACTAACATATCCCATATCTCAACTTTATGTTTTCATAATTTTTTTACATTTCCTTTATTCTAAAACAACGTTTACAAATAGAACAGAGATTTTCCATTTATTATCCGAAATTTCTAAATGAAATTTTTGGTATCATATTCTTCTAATAAGTTTTACATTGTTAAAAGCCCCCTATGAATCACCCCATTTTCAAAAGTAAATGAGCAAATAGAACAGTTCTTCTCTCAGACACTTCTGATAAATCTCCCCCTGTGACTGTAAGATCTTGTCAAAGTATCTTACGGGCATTGCCTATGGACAGCCATGAGGTTCTGATCAGACCCCAGGGATGCCACAAGGCGTTTAAATGCCGTGGTCACGTTGTCAGCATTTTACTAGTTAAAAGCCCATGCTGTCTAACTTGGACTTCCAAAATGTTGCATGTGGTAATGATCGGCATGGCCTGTATGTTGATTTGGCACTCTATAAAGTTTGCATTTTGTGCTTAAAGGTCGCAAAATAAATCTTGCGGGAGAAGGTCTAAAATCAACCTTTATAAGGAGACACATTGCTTGCTGTAGAAAGTCAATGACAATGCAGGTGGTTATTACTCACCAATAGTTCACATGTTTGGAGACTTTATTTGCATATCCAGTAGTCTTTTTCTATAAAATCACATTATATCTAAGGCAGAATATATTTCATCTTTAGATCTGCACAATGTCCTGGATTATTCTCTGTGTTGTCCTAGTGCAGTCCTTGACAAGTAAGGAATATAAGTAGATCTGATATAGAAAGAACATATAGTAATACTATGAATACTATGATGTATATATATGTGTTTATTCTCTCATCTAGGTGGATCTGCACAACATGTACTGACACAGGAACCCATGATGAGCGCATCTTTAAATCAAAGGGTCACATTCTCCTGCCATTTAAATACAGGCACTGTACTAGATACCAATTACCCATACTGGTATCAGCAAAAACCTGGTCAGATTCCTCGTCTCCTAATATATAACACCGATGTTCGACCCTCAGGAATTCCTAACAGGTTCTCTGGCTCTAAATCTGGCAATCATGCCTATCTGACAATATCAGCAACACAAGATGAAGACAATGCAGATTACTACTGTCTTATGTGGTTTAGTGGTGTAGCACACTGTGGTTAAGGAACTTGAAAAGACAACCTAAAAACCTCATACATTATTATTTTTTGACAACGTATGTGTCTTTCAAAAACACATTTTTATTTTGTAAAATTTAGTTACGTTATGTGCATGTTTTATATGACATGTTAGTTTCCATTTAAAAGAGTTTTGCTAAATACTGGAAATGGAAAAAAAACTATTTTTTCATTGGTTCTAAACATCTGAAATAGACATATTTAACTCTTTAAATCTGTAATTTGACTTAAACAATGCAAAGCTGCAAGTGAACCTATCACCATTAAAATACAGTGAAATCTGCCGGCAGTGTTATAAGGGAAGAATAAAATAGCTGATTTGTTTTAGTAGGCAGAGACAAAGAAAGTCAGATATAGTCGAAGACAGAGACAAATACAGAGACATTCAGAGGCAGTCAGAGACAGACAGACGGTCGGGGACAGAGACAGACAGAGAAAACAGGAAGCAGAAACAGACAGTGATAGTCAGAGACAGTTGGAGACAGTCCGAGACAGAGACAGTTGGAGACAGAGACAGTCAGTCAGAGACAGAGACAGTCAGAGACGGAGACGGTCAGAGACAGGAACGGCCAAAGACAGAGACGGCCAGAGACAGATGGTCACAGATGGTCAGAGACAGTCAGAGACAGAGAGATTAGTAAGATGTCTTGCCCTGAAAAAGACACATTGGGGGAGCTGCATCTAACCCAGAATTCCAGAGAAAAACTGCCTGAAATACCTTGAGCCAAATTTATTAAGAGTTTTACACAATTTTTAGGCAATTTTCTGCCTAATACAATTAGGCACATGGCCATGGTAAAAGGGAGCATTGATTGAAAAAGTTAAGTTGGTGCACCTAAAAATAAACAGGGAACTAGACATTCTAATAGATAAGGCAAAGTACTACTAGACTCAGACATACATCTTAAATTACACCAGATTTTTCATCGAGCGTCAGACACAGGGATCGGTCTGGCACAGCAGTATGCTCTGGTATGGCCGCCAATGAGTGATGATGTAATCACGTCTGCCAGCATCACAGCACAGAAAAAAGGACACAAAAAGAGAAGAGCTGCTGGGGAATTGGGACTGTGATGTTTATTTTTTAAAATTTATTCTAAGCAAGGAAAAGAGGACAAGTGTGGGTCCACAATATTTGGGGTTTGAGAGTGGCTCCAGAATATGGGGGGGGGGGGGGGATGAGAGGGGGCCCACAATATGGCAGGGTTTGTGGGGGGCCCATAATATGGGGGAATATGAGAGGGGGCCCACAATATGGGAGGTTTGAGAGGGGCCCGACAATATTGGGGAATATAACATGGGCCACAATATGGGGAGGAGATAAGGGATACAATATGAGGGGGAGATGAGAGGGTCCGTAATATAAGGAGGAGATATCCTCACCCAGTGCTGCTGGCTCAGAAAGCAGCTGCTCAATGACACTCTGTGGCTTACACTTCACATGTTGACACTTCACCCATGCAAACATATAAAATATTCATTGACCCTGCAAATATATTATAATACCCACATTCCTTACTCTTCGTATATGTAGCCTCCCCTTACCAGTATTTACAGCCTCCCTCATCCCAGTATATACAACCTCCCTCATCCCAGTGCATGCAGCACCCTTATCCCAGTATATACAGCCCCCCCCCCTCATCCCAGTAGATACATCTGTTCTCATCCCTGTATATAGAGCCTCTCCCCACCAGTATATATATCCTCCCATGATTTTAATAATGAATGTGGCCGGTAATAAAATAATAAAACACATACTCACCTCCTTAAGCGTCCATGCCGTGGCTGACCTTCTCTCCTCCCGGGCGATGCTTCTATGCAGGAAGATACAGGTGGAGTGTGATGACGTCATCTGTGTCCTCCAGAGTGTATAGAGTGGCTCTGATTTGCTCTGTGTATCAATCACATCATACCGCCTCTTGGCAGATGCGGCCCTGGGAAGATGAGAGGGTCCACAATATAAGGGGTAGATAAGGAGCCTCAATATGAGGTGGTGAGAGGGTCCACAATATGAGGGGAGATGAGAAACCACAATATTAAAGGGGGGGGGGGGGGGTTGGTGGCCACAGTAGGAGATGGCAGAAGCACTGATTGCTTTTAGGGTAATTACATTTTAGGCTCACCAGGAGAATCTCCTCCCTGAGGTGAACTCCCTCCTCCATGTGGTTCAGGGAGGAGATTCTCCAGCTATACCTGAAATGCATTTTAAAACGCAATACAATCACATCTTGTGCCCCCAGTCTGGCGCTGTTGCACTAGAATAGATTTAGTGATTGGTAAATTTGCCTAGAAGACAAACTGTAGCCACAGCTGCTTTTCAGGTGTCACACTGGTCAGAAAGTTGCTCTAATTTGCATACAACATATATTTATACTGGGACGTCTCACTCATTTTCAGTATCTTTTCCACTGTTCAGCTTTATCATGTTGGGGGCTGTTCTCTTCTCTATTACAGTTTACATTCCATGTAAGATATATTCCGTGCTTACTGTGTTTCTTTATTTTCTATTAACCTTTCTCATTCCTTATTGTCTCTTCCTATTTTCAGGTGGTTTGGCGCAGTTTACTGTGATCCAGGATGGTCCGATGTCTGTGTCTGCAGGTGGAAGTGTCCGTCTTACTTGTAGCCAGAGTACAGGCTCTGTAGGTGGAGGAAACTACCCAAACTGGATCTTTCAGACATTGGGAAGTGTACCTAAACTGGTAGTTGGCAGTAGCGGCACTAGTAATCAGAATTACAGACCTTCATGGACCTCAGAGCGATTTACAGCATCCATAACAGGAGGTTCTGCTGTTCTGTCCATCAGTAAGGCAGAGGCTGCAGATACTGGGGATTATTACTGTGTTCTCTGGTCAGGTAGTCAGTGCACAGTGGTGCAAGAAAATACAGAGCTAACACAATTACACTTCCTCTTATTGCAGACAAACAAATACAACTTAGCTACCACTCACTCACGGTTTTATTCACAGCCAGGATTAAGTTGATCTTCGTTCAGCCCCCGGTGCAAGGAATTAAGCAGTCTTATCGAATGACTGAATAGTTCACAAGAAAACGAAAGAGTTGGATTGAGGCGCTCGTTATTCCATCTTTTAAAATAGTACATTTAAAAAAAAAAAATCAGATCATGAATAATGATCAGATCATGAATAAGGACCCGAATACTAACAGTCCGAAATGCGTAGATATGTTTTTGGAGATTATGCAAGAGGTGACTTTTTTTTAACTTCATGAAATAAAATGTACTATTTTTAAAGATGGAATAACGAGTGCTGGAATCCTACTCTTTCATTTTCTTGTGAACACTTACTCTTATGTCTTCCAGCTACATAGCACAATTTGATGACTTGCCACTCTAGCAAACTAATTGGTTAAAAGAAAAAATCTGATTTAACCCCTTCCCGACCTGCGGTGTAATAGTATGGTACAACAGGAAGTGGAGCTGATGCCCTTCATAGCGAATGTCAGCTGCATTGTGAATCTCAACACCTTAGATGTGGCAATCAATTATGACCATGGGGATTCTACATGTTTCCTTTCTTGATTCCCCAATGCTATCAAGAGTTATATCCTGCTTCTGGGCAGGATCTGACTGTCAGTTACACTACACACTGTAATACATTAGTATTGCAGTTTAGTAGCTGCAGAGGATCGCTTGTTCAAATCAAAAAAAGTCATAAAAAATCTAAAAAGTAAAAAAAGGGAGTAAAAAGTTTATTTTATATTTTTAATAAAAATAAATAAATGGAAAGTCCTCTCAACAACACTATTACATATATAAATCATATAAAGTACAAAAAAACCCACAAAATCACAAAAAGTAATCTGTACAATAAATGCTTTTTTTTTGCATCACATCCCTTCTCAAAAAATGTTGTAAAAAAAGATACAAAAAAGGTTGAGCCCAAAAATGATACCACTACTTTTCATGCGAAATACAAGCCCTCAGCCAGCTCTGTCAACAGAAAAATAGTAAAGTTATACCTCTGAAATGAAATTTATTACATTTTTGTTTTCATCCAGGAATATTGGGTAAATATAATAGAAAAATATGTAAATTATACATCGCCATAATCTTAGTGACCCAAAGATATACCCAAAGCTATCATTAAAGATATCATTTTCATTGCTTGGCAACAAAATGATAAAAATTCAAAACAAGAATTGATGATTTTCTTTTCCTCCACTAGTAATAAGCTAAAGAGATCCCCAAAATGAAGGATCTGTAAATTGCAAAAAATAAGCCTCCATATGTCCAAATTGTAAAAAAAAAAAAAATAGCTTGTACAAAGTGACAATACAGATCGACTCTGCAATGGTGCTCCTTCCTTTTAATGCCCTGGATCTGCCAATAAAGCAGTTAACGACCACATATAGGGAATTGAGATTCTTTAGACAAATATGGACAAATCAAAATTTGTAGTGCCTTTTGGCATTTTATCCATTATGAATGTGTACATATAAAATACATTAATCTAAAAGATTGCAATTTTAAATTGCTACTCCGTTTTGTTTTAACCACTGTGAAACACTTAAAAAGTTAACACATTTCCTAAATGTTTTCTTGCATACATTAAGGGGTGTAGTTTCTAAAATGGGGTAATTTTAGTTGGGGTTATTCTATTATTTAGGCCTCTCAAAGTCACTTGAAAGCTGAGCGGGTATGTTTTGTTGATTTTGATTTGACATCCTACAAAAATTAGAGGACCCATAATAAACCATACCAACATAAACATACATTCAGTAAATTATAGTTATCAAGATATTTTGGTTATCTTCCTGAAAAGTAGAACATTTAGAATTTTGAAAATGGCGAATTTTTCAGGATTATGCCACATTTAATTTTTTTTCTTAAATAAATTTTCTTTAGGGGGCTAAGAAAAGAATATGAAACGGAAAATGGAAAAGGTTTTTAGTCAAAACACCCATGATACACCCCTCCCGTTAAGAAGGAATGACTAGTAATTAATCGATAGTTTTGCACGAGTTGACAGTGTGTGGTGTTGATGTTCATTTAAATATGATTCCTTGGGCTCTGCGAAAAACCTTCCAAATAAAATTCACCCACCTATTCACTTATTCATCAAGAGTCCATTTCATTATTTACCTTGTATTTAAATTAGTATAGGACCTTTCTTTTATTAGTTATTCATGTCTTCTCTTGTGCCCCTTGCCTTTTTATATTTTTGTTTGAATCTTTTAATATTTAATATTAAAATAAAATTAATTATAAAATAAATAATAAAATTAATGCCATTCTTTTTTTCTACTAATTATTTTTGATAATAACTTGGAATTTATTTTTTATTAGGGATGTTATTACTGCCGTAGTTTTATTATTGATTTATTAATAACTGTTTTGAATTTGCTCGAAATGTAATTTGTTTATTCGTGCTATAGCTTCACAAAAACGATCGTGTTTTGGTCCATTTTTGCCAAAATTTTAAAGCATAATAGGTTCGTTCACACCTCTGCTGGGAGAGTTTAGCAGAAACTAAAATGGAAGGTCCTTCAGTCACTTTCCCCCCACTGACTTCAATGTATGGAACGTTACCTTTAATTTTTACATGGCGGGAAAACGAAACGCTGGCTGTTTTTTGGCAATTTAAAGACAGATGGCCATAGGAACCTGATAAGCAAAGGTGAACTTGCCTTACCTTACTGATGCAAGACAAGAACCAAAACAGCAAACCAATTTTTTAGCAAGTAATGGAAATTTAGTATTATGACTTCAGCTCATTTCTAATAACCAACATGGTTGCAAACAGTTTAAGGAAGTTTGTCTTTTAATTATACATTCGATTCATCCTCCCTATCTCAACAACCCTGGTCAAGCAGCTATTTGGCATTAGATGGAAGCAGACGGCGCTGCATGGCAGGATTGTTGAGGTGCCACTTACATTTAGTCCGAATTCACACGACGTATCCCGACATGCTACGGCACAGGAGGACATACGTCAGGCGGCCAAGGGATAGAGAGGGGTGACCCCCCTCTCCATTGCAATGCATTACGTACGGCCCATAACATAGGGAAAGATAGGACATTTCCCCTGGGTCTAGGGGGACACGTACCTCGGTCTATGGGGGGCAATGTTATGGCGGAAGCTTGCGACTGTACATAAGTCCCCTTATACTTGTGTAATGGGTCTTACTTGATGAATTATCATAAATGCCAGATTTACCCCATTTTGTCTTTGAGGATGATTAGCTCCCAAAATTTCCCCCACAGGGTAACGGAGCATTGTGTAAGTACATTAAAAGCATAATAAGTAGAGATGAGCGAGCACTAAAATGTCGGGGTCTCGTTATTGGAGACAAACTTTTTTTCTGATGCTCGGGTACTCGTCTCAAAAACGAAGCCACTTGAAGTCAATGGGAACTCAAGCATGTTGTTCAAATGACCAAGGTGTCTGCACAGGAAGCTTGGCCAAAACATTTGGAAACTCAGAAAATGATGGAAACACCATGAAGATGGAACAAACAGCAGGGGCAGCACTCATGTGATGCCTCTGAGGCTGCTTAATGCGCACCATTATGCCAAAATTATGGGCAACAGCATGGCAATGAACAGAGTGACAGAATGAGGCTAGATAGCATCTAAAACATCCAATAATTGACCCTGACACTATAGGTGGACGCATGCAGAGGCAGCGGGCAGCAGCGGCAGGCTAGAGGTGGCAATGGCGACATACCCCAAATGGACTGACAATGATTTCCTATGTGAACAAAAGGTTGACGGTATATTTAGTCGATAACACAGCATGGTGGCGACATAGTGACCAAGTTCCATAATGTATCTGGTGAAACACACCCGAAAAATGAGCCTGACACGCATCGTTGATAAGGGGACGACATGTGAGGCAGCCATGGAGACGACTTCATGATTAGAGTGACAGTATGGGGCATCCATATTGCTGCTTCATGATTAAACCTTCAGGGTCCCAGCATGCGGCGACAGATGGGCCGAGTTCCACTATGTATTGGGGAAACACCTGAAAATTTGCCTGCACGACACTCGTTTGATAAGGGGAGATGATTGTGATGTATATCCTCTTGCACTCCAGCGTGGAGACATGGTGGACACTGTGGAGGATCGTGGAGGCGAAATGGACAGGAAACAGCAGGGGCAGTATGCATGGATGCTCTGAGGCTGCCTAATCTTGGGATGGAGTGGCGGTCCGCTGCCAGGCGAGCTTTCGCCTGTCCAAACCCCTGTCTCTCGGCTCCTACCCACCCAAAATGGGCCTGGAGGCCAGAAGCGTTTCCTTTGAAAAAAGTATCATTTTCAAAGCAGGCGGGGGCTACAAACATCACTTCTAAGAACCTTTTAGATAAGATCAAGTGTAGTACTGTTCTTATAAGTTTTGGTTATGGCGGGTGAGGGGAATGTAAACAGATGCGCAAGAACGCTGAAAATATCGGTAAATGATAAAATTTTGCCGAGTATATTTGTGTGGATAACACAGCAGGGTGGCGCACAAAGTTAACAAGTTTGATGTGAACCATGAAAACAAACCTAAAATTCTGCCTGACACAGCTTGTTGCTAGGGGATGATGTGCTTATATCCTATCGTGCTCCAGCGTCTGTGGGGTATAGACAGTTTGAAAGTTGCATGGAGACATTGGTTGGACGCTGTGGAGGATCGTGGAGCGAAATGGACAGGAACAGCAGGGCAGTATGCATGGATGCCTCTAAGGCTGCCTAATCTTGGGATGGAGAAAAATTAATATATTGAGTGCCTGTATGTGGCAGTCCAAAAAAGTTTTCAACCAGAGGACCGGTGGGTGGCCCTCCAGAAAAATTAAATACATAGGAGTAACTGTATGTGGCACTCACAAAATTGTTTAAAACAGAGGACCAGGTTGGTGGCCCTCCAGAAAAAAATCAATCAAGTGTACTATATCTAGAGCCAGTTGGCCATGCAAAAATTTCCTCTGCTTTAGTGTACAAAGAAGAGGAGAAGTAGGAAAATGAGGAGGAGGAGTGCATACATTATCAGGTTGAGCTTCTTCACCTGGTGGAGAAATGGAAATCCTGAGAAATCCAGGCTGTATTCATCTTGATAAGACTGTCAGCGCTTGTCAGTCGACAGGCGTGTACGCTTATCGTGATGATGCCACCAGCTGCACTGAAAACCCGCTCTCAGACAACACGCTAAGCGGCAGGGCAGGCAAGAACCTCCAAGCGTACAGCGCCAGTTCGTGCCACATGTCCAGCTTTGAAAACCAGTAGGTTGTAGGGAGCTGTGTGATCATTAGGACGATGGGTATGGTCAGCTATGTACTCCCTCACATCTTTCTGTAAAGATCAGCCCACTCTGCCAACTGGGGACAGGTGACAGTGTCTTGCTGGGGTGACATAAAACTGGCAAAGGCCTTGTAAAGCATACCCCTGCCAGGTGTTGGACAAACTGCCTGCTCGCCTACTCTCCCTCACTACTTGTCCCGCAGAAGTACGCCCTCTGCCTGCCGCTAGCACTGTCAGAAGGGAAATACTGTTTCAGCTTGTGCACCAGGGCCTGCTGGTATTCTGCATTCTCTTCTCACACTCCTTTCCTCTCCAGGGATGAGAGTGGAAAGATTTTGCTTATACCGTGGGTCCAAGGAGAGTGGAATACCAGGAATCGGTTGCTGAATAAATCTTGAACGCGAAGGTCACGGGATAGGCACCTAGCCTGAAATCGCCATATGCGCCAGAGTCCCAACGCGCAAGAATTCACTCCCCTCACTGGCCTGACGTCCATTTCCTCCTCCTCCAACTCCTCCAACTCCTCTTCTTCTGCCCATACACGCTGAACAGTGAAGGACTGAGAAATCTCCCTCTTCTGTCTCGCCAACATCTCCTCCTCTTCCTCCTCATCCTCCTCCACCTCCTCCGATATGCGCTGAGAACAGACCTGAGGGTGCTGTGACTATCAACAAGGGAATCTTCTTCCCACGTCTCTGTGACTAGCGCAAAGCTTCTGACTTCATGCTGACCAGAAAGTTTTTCAACAGGCCAGCAGCGGATGGTGAGGCTGATGATGCGGCATCACCACTGACCATCTGTTGACTCCTCAAAGTTACTCAGCACCTGACAGATATCAGACATCCACGTCCACTCTCATTGTAGACTTGAGGAAGCTGACTGACCTGACTTACCAGTTTCTGGTGGAAGTTGACATCTGGCAGTCTACAATCGCTCGCGCTGCTGGGTAAACTCTGGATAACCTGGTTAATGTTGAATTCTACTCGTGGGCACGTCGCACAACAGTCGGTGAGGCGGGCAGTTGGAGGTGGCGCTGCAATTGCCGAGAGTGGACAGCATCTGTGCGGATACTTCGAAATGCGCACAGCATGCGGCGCACCTTCATGAGCAAATCAGACAGATTGGGGATTATCTGAGGAACCGCTGAACTATGAGATTTCAACATGGGCCAGGCATGGCACATGTGTCAGTCTGCCGAGTTGTAGATAAGCCGCCACCAGTACGGCCGTTGTCCCACACACAACCATGCCTGGCTTCAGGTCAGCGGTGCCAGCCACAGAGAGTCTGCGCCGCGTGATGCCCTTAATAAGCTCTTGGGCGGTGTGCCTTTTATCGCCTAGGTTCAGCACCACTTAGCGACGGCACTGCTGCTGTGCTAGAGCTACCAACTGATGGCGCCATGCCACGGATGGTAATTCGGAGGAGGTGGAGGAGGGGTGGGAGGAGGAGGAGCATAGTAGGCCTGAGAGACCTGGACCGAGGTTAGGCCCCGCAATCCTCGGCGTCGGGCAGTATATGACCAGCCCCAGACTCGGTCCCAGCCTTCCAAAAGTTAACCCAATGTGCCATCAGCGATATATAGTGGCCCTGCCTGGCGCACTCGTCCACGTCCGTGTCAGTGGCCTTGTCAGAAAGGCGTTGGTCAGGGCATGGATGATGTAGGTCTGAACACGTGCTGGTGCAGGGTCTGGGACAGCACATCGGAAATAGTGGCGGTGGGGATCCGAATATCGAGGGGGCGGCCGCGCCATGAGGTTGCGAAGGCTCGGTCTTACCAGCCTATAGGGCAGCATCTTCCAGGCTACGCTTTGGAGATGTGGACCGTTTGAGGGCTTGGGCATGTGGTGGGTTGCACTCTACTTCCTTTTTTGCGCTCCAAAAGGAGTAAGTGGGTATGGAGAGTGAATGCTGTGCAGGAGCACTGGTGCTGCTGGAGGATCGTGGAGGCGAAGGTGTGGTTTCGCAAGAGAGGTGTTTGGACGGGTCCTGGGCAGGGGGTGACCTAGCAGAGGCAGCAGGAGAAAACAGGGAAGAGCAGTGGTGTGCCCGCCGCGAGTGTGAACGGCCTTGGTTCCATTGAGGGGTGTTTAGCAGTAACTATGCCTGACGCATACTGGCGGTGTATTAGCTGGTAGTGGTGGACCCCTGCTTGATCCTGAGTGTGGCACAGGTTGACACACCACTCTGTCGGTCATCCGATGTTTTCTTTCAACGTAACCCAGAACTCCAAAAATCTAGCGCCTCGCCACGGGAGTTCACTACGTGAAACATTGCCGTGATGCACAGCTCTGGCCCTGCCTCGGCCCGTCTGGCCCACCACTGCAACTTCCAACCTTTTCTCGTCGAGGGATCGCCTCCGTTCAGAAGCAGTTGTGTTCACCCCGGCCTATCAAACCCACTTGGGTCCTGTCCCCACCCTCATAATCTACGATCCCCCCATCGCTCCCCGCCCTCGTACTTTCCTGCCCTACACACACTTACCCCTTCTGATCAAGCACCCTCATTCCTGCATCTTCCGACACTCTTACACACTTCTTCCATCTACGTCAACAGGTCATCATCACCCACGACTGCGACACCCAGGTGGACAACCTGGGCATCGGAAAAGACCCAGCACAACCCGGACATAGTGGTTTGTGACTATGGGAAGGATCCAGAAAACAGGTTCCTTCATAGAGTATGACCGGTTCAAATGCCATATTTCCTGGGTAGGGCGGCAGGACTGAGGGGAAGAGGAGGCTGACGGTGGAGGAGCTGGAGGAGGCTGATTCAGTGACAGGGTGGACTGTGTGGAGACTGACTTGGGGACAACTGGGCTGAAGCATTGTCCGCAAATCCACACATCACCTGTTCTCACTGTTCTGCACTAACAGTGCTCTAACCACGAGTCCCAGTAACTGAGAACATGAACTAGGGAGTGTAGCTCTGCGGCGTCCCCCTGTTCCTCATCAGAAGGTGGTGTCTCACCGCCGCAGCTCTGACTCCGACAGTAGTTTGACTGCCCACGCCCCGTCCCCGTCTCCTAGTCCCCTAGCCCCCTGGGTTCAACATTTTCAATATTAAAGTGTAAAACTGTAATATGTTTTGTGTTTTTGTTTGTGTTTTGTTTTTTTAACAAACGATGCTTTATCCTATTGTTATGGCTAAGTTTCTAGCCTACACTGACAGCACAACAACTGGATTTTGTAATTGTGCCTGATGACTTGAGTTAGAATAACAAAAGAAAAGTAAAAAAAAAAAGAAAAGCAGACGTGCCTAATTCAATCAAAACCCCTAGAAATTGTCCACACTTAGTGTTTGAGACGATAGTGTGTCACTAAGAGCTAATAAACGTTCGCAAGTCTCCTGCAATTCGTCCAATTGAAAGTTTGACATTTGACTCTTCTAAGCATGCTGCCCTTGCATACTGTCTCTTCTGCTCTAGTAGTCCATGTGACCGTCACTCTCTCTTTCTCTTAGTCGAAATTTATTTAAACTGGTCCAACGAAAAAGGTTGGGAAGAGGAGAAAGAAAGTTGGCAGAGTTGTAAAGAAAGAAGCATTAAGGTTACACACATACAAAACAGGTATCAGGACTGTCTAAAAACACATCATTCAGGTATCATTAAGTCTTATCTACAAAATCCGTTAGGCGCACATGGGAAAACTATCTGAAGGCCAACACCTTTAATCCCTTCTTTAGCTTGCCCATCTTTACCTAGATACTTTTCTGTTCACCTGTTCCCAAATAAGCACTTTCCTTATTCTTTTTTTCCACTAGGAAAATTTATTTTGCATATTATTTGCCTCAATTTAAAGGAGCATCAATGGCTACAGTATTTGATGAAGACTTATAGCAAACACGGGGAATGGGTCAGACAAACTCTATGAGCTATCCGAATTCTCAGTCCAGAAGGGATCATACGCTTCCCTGTACATCCAATCTAGCAGGTGGGTGTAATGTGAAAGTTGGAGGAGGCACCTCTATCCAACAGCTAGGTTTTACGTCTGCAGTATGATACGTCAACAGGAGAGCAGCTGGGTGTGGATGGGAATCCAATAAAAGCTAGCTTCACACTATTACAAGACAGACATGTGAGCTACAGTCAGCATCATCATTTTCTGCTGTATGTTTTTAATGGAAGTGGTTGACCATGAAGCCCAAATGGGCAACAATTGCTTTGTATAAATACTACTGATACTAATATCGTAGTTATCTTGCATGAAAATTGTATTTTAGGAGTTAGTAAACTTGTCAAAAACTTGTCGAGACAACCTGCTTCTTAATAATACTATCACAATCTCCAGTTTACACTTATGTATTTAGTAATTAGATGTCAAATACATTGACACTTTTAGTATTGTCCACAGTAAAGTAGATTTCACCCAGGGATATTCAGTACTGTTGTTTTTTTTTCTACTGGGTGTTAAATTTCTTTGGATGGAGGAGATGGGACACTGACAAAGAAAGTTTGCTCTGATTTGCATACCCATATATTTATACTGTTATATGGGACATCTCACTCATTGTTTAGTATAAATCTACTACTTCAGATGGTTTCGGGACGGACGTACTCTTCCTCTTATAGTTTACGTTTCATGTAGATTTATTTCTTTTATTACTGTTTTATTTAATTCTTTCCCTTCTCATCCTTATTGCCTCTACTTCCATATTTTCAGGGGTTTGGCGCAAGTTTTATGTGATCCAGGTGTGTCCGAGTCTGTGTCTGCAAGGTGGAAGTGTCCGTTTCCTTGTAAGCCAGAGTACGGTCTATGTAGGAGGGAGGAAACTACCCATGCGATCTATCAGACCTTGGGAAGTGTTACCTAAATGGTAGTTGCAGTAGCGACATAGGATATCGAAGTTACAGACCTCATTGGACTAAAGCGATTGCAGGATCCATAACAGGAGGTTTCTCTGTTCTGTCATCACTAAGGGCAGAAGGCTGCAGATACTGGGGATTCTTACTGTGCTCTCTTGTCAGGTAGTCAGTGCACAGTGGGGTGCAAGGAATACAGAACTAAAAACGGAAAATGGAAAAGGTTTTTAGTCATAAATCACCCCATGATCCCCCCTCCCGTGGAAGAAGGACTGACTAGTAATTAATCGATAAGTTTGCAGAGTATGACAGTTGTGTGGTGTTGATGATTCATTTAAATTAGATTCCTTGGGCGCTTCGAAAACCTTCCCAAATATAAATTCACCCACCTATTCACTTATTCATAGATCCATTCATTTATTTACCTTGTATTTACAATTAGTATAGGAACCTTTTCTTTTTATTAGTTATTCATGTCTTCTCTGTGCTGTGCCCCTTGCCTTTTTATATTTTTGTTTGAATCTTTTAATATTTAATATTAAAATAAAATTAATTATAAAATAAATAATAAAATTAATGCCATTCTTTTTTTCTACTAATTATGTTTTTGATAATAATTGGAATTTATTTTTTATTAGGGATGTTATTACTATGCCGTAGTTTTATTATTGATTTATTAATAACTGTTGTTGAAATTTCTCGAAATGTAATTTGTTTATTCGTGCTATAGCTTCACAAAACGATCGTGTTTGGTCACATTTTTGCCAAAATTTTAAAGCATAATAGGTTCGTTCACACCTCTGCTGGGAGGTTAGCAGAAACTAAATGAAGTCCTTCAGTCACTTTCCTCCCCACTGACTTCAATGTATGGAACGTTACCTTTATTTTTACATGGCGGGAAAACAAACGCTGGCTGTTTTTTGGCATTTAAGACAGATGGCCATAAGGAACCTGATAAGCAAAGGATGAACTTGCCTTACCTTACTGATGCAACAGACAAGAACCAAACAGCAAACCAATGTCTTTTAGCAAGTAATGGAAATTTAGTATTATGACTTCAGCTCATTTCTAATAACCAACATGGTTGCAAACAGTTTAAGGAAAGTTTGTCTTTTAATTATACATTCGACTTCATCCTCCCTATCTCAACACCCTGGTCAAGCAGCTATTTGGCATTATAGATGGAAGCAGACGGCGCTGCATGGCAGGGATTGTTGAGGTGCCACTTACATTTAGTCCGAATTCACACGACGTATCCCGACATGCTACGGCACAGGAGGACATACGTCAGGCGCCAAGGGATAGAGAGGGGTGACCCCCCCTCCTCCATTGCAATGCATTACGTACGGCCCATAACATAGGGAAAGATAGGACATTTCCCCTGGGTCTAAGGGGGACACGTACCTCGGTCTATGGGGGGCATATGTATGGCGGAAGCTTGCGACTGTACATAAGTCCCCTTATACTTGTGTAAGCGGTCTTACTTGATGAATTATCATAAATGCCAGATTTACCCCATTTTGTCTTTGAGGATGATTAGCTCCCAAAATTTCCCCCACAGGGTAAAGGAGCATTGTGTAAGTACATTAAAAGCATAATAAGTAGAGATGAGCGAGCACTAAAATGTCGGGGTCTCGTTATTGGAGACAAACTTTTTTTCTGATGCTCGGGTACTCGTCTCAAAAACGAAGCCACTTGAAGTCAATGGGAACTCAAGCATGTTGTTCAAAGTGACCAAGGTGTCTGCACAGGAAGCTTGGCCAAAACATTTGGAAACTCAGAAAATGATGGAAACACCATGAAGATGGAACAAACAGCAGGGGCAGCACTCATGTGATGCCTCTGAGGCTGCTTAATGCGCACCATTATGCCAAAATTATGGGCAACAGCATGGCAATGAACAGAGTGACAGAATGAGGCTAGATAGCATCTAAAACATCCAATAATTGACCCTGACACTATAGGTGGACGCATGCAGAGGCAGCGGGCAGCAGCGGCAGGCTAGAGGTGGCAATGGCGACATACCCCAAATGGACTGACAATGATTTCCTATGTGAACAAAAGGTTGACGGTATATTTAGTCGATAACACAGCATGGTGGCGACATAGTGACCAAGTTCCATAATGTATCTGGTGAAACACACCCGAAAAATGAGCCTGACACGCATCGTTGATAAGGGGACGACATGTGAGGCAGCCATGGAGACGACTTCATGATTAGAGTGACAGTATGGGGCATCCATATTGCTGCTTCATGATTGAACCTTCAGGGTCCCAGCATGCGGCGACAGATGGGCCGAGTTCCACTATGTATTGGGGAAACACCTGAAAATTTGCCTGCACGACACTCGTTTGATAAGGGGCGATGATTGTGATGTAATATCCTCTTGCACTCCAGCGTGGAGACATGGTGGACACTGTGGAGGATCGTGGAGGCGAAATGGACAGGAAACAGCAGGGGCAGTATGCATGGATGCTCTGAGGCTGCCTAATCTTGGGATGGAGTGGCGGTCCGCTGCCAGGCGAGCTTTCGCCTGTCCAAACCCCTGTCTCTCGGCTCCTACCCACCCAAAATGGGCCTGGAGGCCAGAAGCGTTTCCTTTGAAAAAAGTATCATTTTCAAAGCAGGCGGGGGCTACAAACATCACTTCTAAGAACCTTTTAGATAAGATCAAGTGTAGTACTGTTCTTATAAGTTTTGGTTATGGCGGGTGAGGGGAATGTAAACAGATGCGCAAGAACGCTGAAAATATCGGTAAATGATAAAATTTTGCCGAGTATATTTGTGTGGATAACACAGCAGGGTGGCGCACAAAGTTAACAAGTTTGATGTGAACCATGAAAACAAACCTAAAATTCTGCCTGACACAGCTTGTTGCTAGGGGATGATGTGCTTATATCCTATCGTGCTCCAGCGTCTGTGGGGTATAGACAGTTTGAAAGTTGCATGGAGACATTGGTTGGACGCTGTGGAGGATCGTGGAGCGAAATGGACAGGAACAGCAGGGCAGTATGCATGGATGCCTCTAAGGCTGCCTAATCTTGGGATGGAGAAAAATTAATATATTGAGTGCCTGTATGTGGCAGTCCAAAAAAGTTTTCAACCAGAGGACCGGTGGGTGGCCCTCCAGAAAAATTAAATACATAGGAGTAACTGTATGTGGCACTCACAAAATTGTTTAAAACAGAGGACCAGGTTGGTGGCCCTCCAGAAAAAAATCAATCAAGTGTACTATATCTAGAGCCAGTTGGCCATGCAAAAATTTCCTCTGCTTTAGTGTACAAAGAAGAGGAGAAGTAGGAAAATGAGGAGGAGGAGTGCATACATTATCAGGTTGAGCTTCTTCACCTGGTGGAGAAATGGAAATCCTGAGAAATCCAGGCTGTATTCATCTTGATAAGACTGTCAGCGCTTGTCAGTCGACAGGCGTGTACGCTTATCGTGATGATGCCACCAGCTGCACTGAAAACCCGCTCTCAGACAACACGCTAAGCGGCAGGGCAGGCAAGAACCTCCAAGCGTACAGCGCCAGTTCGTGCCACATGTCCAGCTTTGAAAACCAGTAGGTTGTAGGGAGCTGTGTGATCATTAGGACGATGGGTATGGTCAGCTATGTACTCCCTCACATCTTTCTGTAAAGATCAGCCCACTCTGCGAACTGGGGACAGGTGACAGTGTCTTGCTGGGGTGACATAAAACTGGCAAAGGCCTTGTAAAGCATACCCCTGCCAGGTGTTGGACAAACTGCCTGCTCGCCTACTCTCCCTCACTACTTGTCCCGCAGAAGTACGCCCTCTGCCTGCCGCTAGCACTGTCAGAAGGGAAATACTGTTTCAGCTTGTGCACCAGGGCCTGCTGGTATTCTGCATTCTCTTCTCACACTCCTTTCCTCTCCAGGGATGAGAGTGGAAAGATTTTGCTTATACCGTGGGTCCAAGGAGAGTGGAATACCAGGAATCGGTTGCTGAATAAATCTTGAACGCGAAGGTCACGGGATAGGCACCTAGCTGAAATCGCCATATGCGCCAGAGTCCCAACGCGCAAGAATTCACTCCCCTCACTGGCCTGACGTCCATTTCCTCCTCCTCCAACTCCTCCAACTCCTCTTCTTCTGCCCATACACGCTGAACAGTGAAGGACTGAGAACATCTCCCTCTTCTGTCTCGCCAACATCTCCTCCTCTTCCTCCTCATCCTCCTCCACCTCCTCCGATATGCGCTGAGAACAGACCTGAGGGTGCTGTGACTATCAACAAGGGAATCTTCTTCCCACGTCTCTGTGACGGCGCAAAGCTTCTGACTTCATGCTGACCAGAAAGTTTTTCAACAGGCCAGCAGCGGATGGTGAGGCTGATGATGCGGCATCACCACTGACCATCTGTTGACTCCTCAAAGTTACTCAGCACCTGACAGATATCAGACATCCACGTCCACTCTCATTGTAGACTTGAGGAAGCTGACTGACCTGACTTACCAGTTTCTGGTGGAAGTTGACATCTGGCAGTCTACAATCGCTCGCGCTGCTGGATAAACTCTGGATAACTGGTTAATGTTGAATTCTACTCGTGGGCACGTCGCACAACAGTCGGTGAGCGGGCAGTTGGAGGTGGCGCTGCAATTGCCGAGAGTGGACAGCATCTGTGCGGATACTTCGAAATGCGCACAGCATGCGGCGCACCTTCATGAGCAAATCAGACAGATTGGGGATTATCTGAGGAACCGCTGAACTATGAGATTTCAACATGGGCCAGGCATGGCACATGTGTCAGTCTGCCGAGTTGTAGATAAGCCGCCACCAGTACGGCCGTTGTCCCACACACAACCATGCCTGGCTTCAGGTCAGCGGTGCCAGCCACAGAGAGTCTGCGCCGCGTGATGCCCTTAATAAGCTCTTGGGCGGTGTGCCTTTTATCGCCTAGGTTCAGCACCACTTAGCGACGGCACTGCTGCTGTGCTAGAGCTACCAACTGATGGCGCCATGCCACGGATGGTAATTCGGAGGAGGTGGAGGAGGGGTGGGAGGAGGAGGAGCATAGTAGGCCTGAGAGACCTGGACCGAGGTTAGGCCCCGCAATCCTCGGCGTCGGGCAGTATATGACCAGCCCCAGACTCTGGTCCCAGCCTACCAAAAGTTAACCCAATGTGCCATCAGCGATATATAGTGGCCCTGCCTGGCGCACTCGTCCACGTCCGTGTCAGTGGCCTTGTCAGAAAGGCGTTGGTCAGGGCATGGATGATGTAGGTCTGAACACGTGCTGGTGCAGGGTCTGGGACAGCACATCGGAAATAGTGGCGGTGGGGACCGAATATCGAGGGGGCGGCCGCGCCATGAGGTTGCGAAGGCTCGGTCTTACCAGCCTATAGGGCAGCATCTTCCAGGCTACGCTTTGGAGATGTGGACCGTTTGAGGGCTTGGGCATGTGGTGGGTTGCACTCTACTTCCTTTTTTGCGCTCCAAAAGGAGTAAGTGGGTATGGAGAGTGAATGCTGTGCAGGAGACTGGTGGTGCTGGAGGATCGTGGAGGCGAAGGTGTGGTTTCGCAAGGAGGTGTTTGGACGGGTCCTGGGCAGGGGGTGACTAGCAGAGGCAGCAGGAGAAAACAGGGAAGAGCAGGGGTGCCCGCCGAGTGTGTAACGGCCTTGGTTCCATTGAGTGGGTGTTTAGCAGTACTATGCCTGCGCATACTGGCTGGTGTAGCTGGTAGTGTGGGACCCTGCTGATCCTGAGTGTGGCACAAGGTTGAACACCCATTCTGTCGGTCATCCGATGTTTTCTTTTAACGTAACTCCCCAGAACTCCAAAAATCTAGCGGCCATCGCACGGGAGTTCACTACGTGAAACATTTGCCGCTGATGCACAAGCTCTGGCCCTGCCTCTCCCGTCTGGCCACCCTGGCCAATTCCAACCCTTTCTCTGTCGAGGATCGCCTCCGTACTCAGAAGCAGTTGTGTTCACCCCGGCCTATCAACCCACTTGGTCCTGTCTACCTCATATCCTACGATCCCCCCATTGCTCCCCCCCATCTACTTTCCTGCCCTACAACAACTTACCACGTCTGTCCAAGACCGCTTTCTGTTCCTCATCTTCCGACACCTCTTACACACTTCTTCCACTACGTCAACCATGTCATCATCCACCCACGACTGCGCCCAGGTGGACAACCTGGGCATCGGAAAAGAGCCCAGCACACCCGGACTCAGTGGTTTGTGACTCTGGGAAGGATCCAGAAACAGGTTCCTCAAGAGTATGCCGGTTCAAATGCCATATTTTCCTGGGGGGCGGCAGACTGGAGGGAAGAGGATGGCTGACGGTGGAGGAGCTGGAGGAGTGCATGATTGCAGTCGACAGGGTGGACTGTGTGGAGACTGACTTGGGGACAAACTGGGCCTGAAGATTGTCCGCAAATCCACGACATCACTGTTCCACTGTTCTGGCTCTAACAGTGCTCTAAACCACGCAGTCCCAGTAACTGAGAACATGAACAGGGGAGTGTAGCTCTGCGGCCGTCCCCCTGTTCCTCATCAGCAGGTGGTGTCCTCACCGCCCCAGCCTCTCCCGACAGTATTTGACGCCACGCCCCTCCCGTCTTAGCCCCTAGCCCTCGGGTTCAACATTTTCAATATTAAAGTGTAAAACTGTAACTATTTTTGTGTTTTTGTGTGTTTTGTGTTTTTTTTAACAAAAACGATGCTCCTATCCTATTGTTATGGCTAAGTTTCTAGCCTACACTGACAGCACACACAACTGGGATTTTGTATCTTGTGCCTGATGACTTGGAGTTAGAAACAAAAGAAAGTAAAAAAAAAAAGAAAAGCAGACGTGCCTAATTCAAATCAAAACCCCTAGAAATTGTCCAACTTAGTGTTTGAGACGATAGTGTGGTGTCACTAAGAGCAATATAACGTTCGCAAGTCTCCTGCAATTCGTCACAATTGAAAGTTGCATTTTGTCTTCTCAGCATGCTGCCCTCTGCATACTCTCTTCTCGCTCTAGTAGTCCATGTGGACGTCACTCTCTCTTCTCTTAGTGAAAATTGTACGGTCCAACAGAAAAAGGTTGGGTAAGCGGAGAAGAAAGTTGCAGAGTTGTAAATGCAAGAAGGCATTAAGGGTTCCACAGTTACAAAAAGGTATCAGGACTGTCTAAATATCACATCATTCAGGTTATCATTAAGTCATTATCTACAAAGATCGTTAGGGCAAGGGACAAATATCTTCGAAGGCCAACAACCTTTAATCCCTTCTTTAGATTGCCCCCATCTTACCTGATAATTTTCTTCACACTGTTCCAAATAAGCACATCCTTTTTCTTTTTTTCCACTAGGAAATTATTTTGCATATTATTTGTCCCTCAATTTAAAGGAGCATCAATGGCTACAGTATTTGATGAAGACCTTATAGCAAACCGGGGAATGGGTCAGACAAACCTCTATGACTACAGAATTCTCAGTCCAGAAGGGATCATACTGCTCCTGACATCCAATCTGCAAGGGGGAGTAATGTGGAAGTTGGAGGAGGCACCTTCTATCCAAAGCTAGTTAACGTCTGCCAGTTTGATATCAGTCAACAGGAGACAGCCTGGTGTGGATGGAATCGCAATAATAAGCTAGCTTCACACTTATTACAAGCCAGAATGTGAGCTACAGTCAGCATCACATTTTCGCTGTATGTTTTCATGGGAAGTGGTTGACATTGAAGCCCAAATGGGCACAATTGATTTGTATAAATACTACTGATACTACATATCGTAGTTATCTTGATGAAAATTGTATTTTAGTGAGTTAGTAAACTTGTCAAAAACTTGTCGAGACAACTGCTTTAAAATACTATCACATCTTCCTAGTTTAACACTTATGTAATTTAGTAATTAGATGTCAAATACATTGAACACTTTTAGTATTGACCCAGTAAAGTAGATTTCACCCAGGGAATTCGTACTGTTTTTTTTTTTCTAACTGGTGTGTTAAATTTCTTTGGATGGAGGAGATGGGACACTGACAAGAAAGATTTGCTCTGATTTGCAACCCCATATATTTATACTGGTTATATGGGACATCTCACTCATTGTTAGTATAAATCTATACTTCATATGGTTGTCGTGGACGTACTCTCTCTCTTATAGTTTACGTTTCAATGTAGATTAATTCTTTTATTACTGTTATTTAATTCTTTTCCCTTTCCCTCCTTATTGTCTCTTCCATATTTTCCAGGTGGTTTGGCGCAGTTTACTGTGACCAGGTGGTCCGAGGTCTGTGTCTTGCAGGTGAAGTGTCCGTTTACCTTGTAAGCCAGAGTACGAGTCTCTGTAGGGACGGAGGAAACTTACCATCGATCTATCAGACCTTGGGAAGTTTACCTTAAACTGGTAGTGCAGTAGCGACACTAGATATCGAAGTACAGACCTCATTGGACATACAAGCGATTGCAGGATCCATTAACAGGAGGTGTTCTCTGTTCTGGTCATCACTAAGGGCAGAAGGCTGCAATACTGGGCATTCTTACTGTTCTCTCTGTCAGGTAGTCAGTGCACAGTGGTGCAAGGAATACAGAACTAAGTATAGGAACCTTTTCTTTTTATTAGTTATTCATGTCTTCTCTGTGCCCTTGCCTTTTTATATTTTTTTGTTTGAATCTTTTTAATATTTAATATTAAAATAAATTAATTATAAAATAAATAATAAAATTAATGCATTCTTTTTTTCTACATAATTATGTTTTTGATAATAATCTGGAATTTATTTTTTATTAGGTGATAGTTATTACTGCCGTAGTTATTATTGATTTATTTAATAACTGTTTTGATATTTCTAGAAATGTAATTTGTTTATTCAGTGCTATAGCTTCACAAAACTGATCGTGTTGATAATAATCTGGAATTTATTTTTTATTAGGTGATAGTTATTACTGCTGTAGTTATTATTGATTTATTTAATAACTGTTTTGATATTTATAGAATTGTAATTTGTTTATTCAGTGCTATAGCTTCACAAAACTGATCGTGTTTGGTCAAATTTTGCCAAAATTTTAAAGCATAATAGGTTCAGTTCACACCTCTGCTGGGAGAGTTAGCAGAAACTCAAATGGAAGGTCTGCAGTTCACTTTTCCCACTGACTTCAATGTATGGAACGTTACCTTTAATTTTTAATGGCGGAAAAACGCTGGCTGCTTTTTTGGCAATTTAAAGACAGATGGCCATAAGAAACCTGACAAGCAAAGGAGTGAACTTGCCTTACCTTACTGATGCAAAGAGAAGAACCAAAAAGCAAACCATGTCTTTTAGCAAGTAATGGAAATTTAGTATTATGACTTCAGTTTCATTTCTTAAACCAACATGGTTGCAAACAGTTTAAGGAAGTTTGTCTTTTTAATATTACAATTTATCCTCCCTATCTTCAACACCCTGGTCAAGCAGCTATTTGGCATTATAGATGGAAGCAGACGGCGCTGCATGGCAGGGATTGTTGGAGGTGCCACTTACATTTAGTCCAAATTCACACTGACGTATCCCGACATGGCTACGGCCAGGAGGACATACCCCTGGTCTATGGGGGACACGTACCTCGGTCTATGGGGGGCATATGTATGGCCGCAAGCTTGCGGCTGTACATAAGTCCCCTTATACTTGTGTAAATGCGGTCTTACTTTGATGATATTATCATAAATGCCAGATTTACCCCATTTGTCTTTGAGGAGAATGATTAGCTCCCAAATTTCCCCACAGGTAAAACGAGCATGGTGTAAGGTACATTAAAAGCATAATAAGTAGAGATGAGCGAGCACTAAAATGCTCGGGTGCTCGTTATTGGAGACGAACTTTTCCCGATGCTCGAGTACTCGTCTCAAATAACGAACCCCATTGAAGTCAATGGGAGACTCGAGCATTTTTCAAGGTGACCAAGGGTCTGCACAGGGAAGCTTGGCCAAACATTTTGAAACCTCAGAAAATGATGGAAACACCACGGAAATGGACAGGAAACAGCAGGGGCAGCATGCATGGATGCCTCTGAGGCTGCTTAATCGCACCATTATGGCAAAATTATGGGCAACAGCATGGCGATGACAGCCCCGGGGAATGGTAATTCGGGGAGGTTGCGAGGAGGGTGGGAGGAGGAGGAGGCATAGTAGGCCGACGAGACCTGGACCGAGGTTAGGACCCCGCAATCCTCGGCGTCGGCAGATATGACCATGCCCCAGACTCTGAGTACCCCAAGCCATCCAAAATAACCAATGTGCCTCAGACGATATAAGGTGCCCTGCATGGCAGCCACTCGTCCACAGTCCGTGGTCAGGGGACCTTGTCAGAAACGGCGTGTGGTCAGGAATGGATGGATGTTGTCATGAACGTGTGGTGCAGGGCTGGGACAGCAACATCGGGAAAAGTAGTGGCGGATGGGGACCGAAATCGAGGGGCGGCCGGCCATAAGCGTTGCGAAAGGCATCGGTCTCTACCAGCATTAGGGCAGCATCTTCGCCGGCTAAGCAGTTTGGAGATGTGGACCGTTGAGGGCTTGGGCTGTGGGTGGGTGCACCTATCACTTCCTTTGCGCTCCAAAAGGAAGTATAGTGGGGTATGGAGAGTGAATGCTGTGCATGGAGACATGGTGGATGCTGTGGAGGATCGTGGAGGCGAAGGGTGTGGTTTCGCAAAGAGGTGTTGTGGACTGGGGTCCCTGGGCAGGGGGGACTGACTAGCAGAGGCAGCAGGAGAAAAAAAGGGGAAGTGAGCAGTGGGTGCCGGCCGCGAGGTGAACGGCCAGATTGAAGTCCATTGAGGGGGTGTTTAGCATTATATGCCGAGCGCATACTGGCGGGGTAAGCTGGTAGTGGGGAACCCTGCTTGATCCTGGTGTGGCACAGGTTGACCCCACCCGTCTTCGGTTCATCCGATGTTTTCTTTAAAGAACCTCCAGACTTCCAAAAATTAGCCCTCGCACGGAGCTCACTACGTGAAACATTTGGCGTGATGCAAAGCGCTGGCCCTGCCTCTCCGTCTGGCCACCCTGGCAACTTCCAACCTGTTCTCGTCGAGGGACTGCCTCCGTCTCAGAAGCACGGTGTCTCACCACGGCCTATGAAACACACTTGGGTCCTGTCACTCATAATCACTACGATCCCCCAGTCTGCTCCCCGCCATCGGACTTCCTGCCCTGACAAAACTTGAACCACTGTCTGACAACCGTGTTCCTCATCGTCGACCACTTTACACACTTCTTCCACTACGTCAACCCAAATGTCATCAACACCCACAGACTGCGACACCCGGGTGGAAAACTGGGCATCGGAAAGAGCCCAGCAGCAACGGAAAGTGGTTTGTATGACTCTGGGAAGATCCAGAAAAAGAGTTTCCTCAGAGTATGCCGGTTCAAATGCCATATTTTCCTGGTGAGGCGGCAGGACATGGAGGGGAGAGGATGGCTGACGGTGGAGGAGCTGGAGGAGTGCATGATTGCAGTCGACAGGGTGGACTGTGTGGAAGACTGACTGGGGACAAATGGGCTAGAACGATTGTCCGCCAATCCACAGACATCACCTGTTCGCACGTTCTGGGCCTCTAACAGTGCTCTACCACGCGTCCCAGTAACTTGAGACATGAACCTAGGGAGGTAGCTCTGCGGCGTTCCCCTGCTTGTCCCTCATCAGCAGGTGGTTTGTCCTCACCGCCCAGGCTCGACACGACAGTAGTGACGCCACGCCCTCGTCCTCTTACCCCTAGCCCTGGGTTCAACATTTCAATATTAAAGTGTAAAACTGTAAATTTTTTTGTGTTTTTGTTTTTTTAACAAAACGATGCTATCCTATTGTTATGGCTAGTTTCTAGCCTACACTGACAGCACACAACTGGATTTTGTACTGTGCCTGATGACTTTGAGTTATAAAAAAAAGAAAAGTAAAAAAAAAAAGAAAAAGCAGACTGTGCCTAATTCAATCAAACCCCTAATAAATTGTCCCACTTAGGTGTTTGAGACAGATATGTGTGTCACTAAGAGCTAAATATAACGTTCGCAAGTCTCCCTGCAAATTCGTCACAATTGAAAGTTGCATTTTGCTCTTCTCAGCATGCTGCCCTCTGCATACTGTCTCTGCTCTAGGATGTCCATGTGACGTCACTCTCTCTTTTCTTACAGTCGGTCCATACAGAAAAAGGTTGGGAGAGGGAAGAAAGTTGGCAGAGTTGTAAAGAAAGAAGCATTAAGGGTCTACACACAGTACAAAAAAGGTATCAGGACTGCTAAATCACATCATTCAGGTTATCATTCAGTCATTATCTACAAAGACGTTAGGGCACATGGGCAACTTATCTGAAGGCCAACACCTTTAATCCCTTCTTTAGCTTGACCCCACTATTACCTAGATAATTTTCTTTCACATGTTACCAAATAAGGCACATTTCTTATTTTTCCAACTAGGAAAATTTATTTTGCATATTATTTTCCTCAATTCTTAAAGGAGCATCAATGGCTATCAGTCTTTGATGAAGACTTATAGCAAACACTGGGAATGGGTCAGACAAACCTCTTATGAGCTATCAGAATCTCAGTCCAGAAGGTGATCAGACTGCTTCCCTGACATCCAATCTAGCACGGGGGAGTAATGTGAGTGGAGGAGGCACCTGTCTATCACAGCTAGTTAACCGTCTGCAGTCTAGAATATAGTCAACAGGAGACAGATGGGTGTGGTTGAACTCAATTAAGAAGCTAGTTTACACTAGTACAAGACAGAATGTGAGCTACAGTCAGCATCCCATTTTCTGCTGTATTTTATGGGAAGTGGTTGACAATGAAGCCCAAATGGGCACAATTGATTTGTATAAATACTACTGATACTAAATATCGTAGTTAATCTTGCATGAAAATTGTATTTTAGTGATTAGTAAACTTGTCAAAAACTTGTCGAGACAAACTGCTTTATAAATACTATCACAATCTTCCTAGTTTACACTTATGTATTTAGTAAATTAGATGTCAAATACATTGACCACTTTTTATGTATTTACCATCAGTAAAGTAGATTTCCCCCAGGGATATTCAGTACTGTTGTTTTGTTTTTCTACTGGTGTTAATATTTCTTTGGATGGGAGGAGATGTGACACTGACAGAAAAGTTGCTCTGATTTGCATACACCATATATTTATACTGGGTTATATGGGACATCTCACTCATTTTCAGTATAATCTCTACTTCATCATGTTGTGGGACGTACTCTTCTCTCTTATAGTTTACGTTTCATGTAAGATATATTCTTTTTTTACTGTTTATTTTAATTCTTTTCCCTTTCTCCTTCCTTATTGTCTCTCTTCGTATATTTCAGGTGGTTTGGCGCAGTTTACTGTGATCCAGGATGATCCGATGTCTGTGTCTGCAGGTGGAAGTGTCCGTCTTACTTGTAGCCAGAGTACAGGCTCTGTAGGCGGAGGAAACTACCCATTCTGGATCTATCAGACCTTGGGAAGTGTACCTAAACTGGTAGTTGGCAGTAGCGACACTAGTAATCAGAATTACAGACCTTCATGGACCTCAGAGCGATTTACAGGATCCATAACAGGAGGTTCTGCTGTTCTGTCCATCACTAAGGCAGAGGCTGCAGATACTGGGGATTATTACTGTGCTCTCTGGTCAGGTAGTCAGTGCACAGTGGTGCAGAAATACAGAACTAAGATAATAATCTGGAATTTATTTTTTATTAGGTGATAGTTATTACTGCCGTAGTTATTATTGATTTATTTAATAACTGTTTTGATATTTCTAGAAATGTAATTTGTTTATTCAGTGCTATAGCTTCACAAAACTGATCGTGTTTGGTCAAATTTTGCCAAAATTTTAAAGCATAATAGGTTCAGTTCACACCTCTGCTGGGAGAGTTAGCAGAAACTAAAATGGAAGGTCTTCAGTTCACTTTCCCCACTGACTTCAATGTATGGAACGTTACCTTTAATTTTTAATGGCGGAAAAATGCTGGCTGCTTTTTTGGCAATTTAAAGACAGATGGCCATAAGGAACCTGACAAGCAAAGGAGTGAACTAGCCTTACCTTACTGATGCAAAGACAAGAACCAAAAAGCAAACCATGTCTTTTAGCAAGTAATGGAAATTTAGTATTATGACTTCAGTTTCATTTCTTAAACTAACATGGTTGCAAACAGTTTAAGGAAGTTTGTCTTTTTAATATTACATTCTATCCTCCCTATCTTCAACACCCTGGTCAAGCAGCTATTTGGCATTATAGATGGAAGCAGACGGCGCTGCATGGCAGGGATTGTTGGAGGTGCCACTTACATTTAGTCCGAATTCACACTGACGTATCCCGACATGGCTACGGCCAGGAGGACATACGTCAGCGGCCAAGGGATAGGAGGAGGGGTGACCCCCCCTCTCCATTGCAATGCATTACGTACGGCCCATAACATAGGGAAAGATAGGACATTTCCCCTGGTCTATGGGGGACACGTACCTCGGTCTATGGGGGGCATATGTATGGCCGGAAGCTTGCGACTGTACATAAGTCCCCTTATACTTGTGTAAATGCGGTCTTACTTTGATGATATTATCATAAATGCCAGATTTACCCCATTTGTCTTTGAGGAGAATGATTAGCTCCCAAATTTCCCCACAGGTAAATGAGCATTGTGTAAGGTACATTAAAAGCATAATAAGTAGAGATGAGCGAGCACTAAAATGCTCGGGTGCTCGTTATTGGAGACAAACTTTTCCTGATGCTCGAGTACTCGTCTCAAATAACGAAGCCCATTGAAGTCAATGGGAGACTCAAGCATTTTTCAAAGTGACCAAGGGTCTGCACAGGGAAGCTTGGCCAAACATTTGGAAACCTCAGAAAATTATGGAAACACCATGGAAATGGACAGGAAACAGCAGGGGCAGCATGCATGGATGCCTCTGAGGCTGCTTAATCGCACCATTATGCCAAAATTATGGGCAACAGCATGGCAATGACAGAGTGACAGAATGATAACTTACGTGATAAAAAAATAATTAAAATTAAGCATTCTTTTTTTCTACATAATTATGGTGTTTGATAAAATCTGGAATTTATTTTGTTATTAGGGTAGTTTATACTGCACGTAGTTATTATTGTATTATTAATAATGTTTTGATCATTTCTCAGAAATGTAATTTGGTTATGCCAGTGACTGTCCTTACAAAACTGATGTGTTGTTGGTCAAAGTTTTGCCAAAATATTTAAAGATAATAGGTTCGTTCACACCTCTGCTGGGGGGGGGTTCAGCAGCGAAGAGAGAACTCGAATGAAGGTGATTCAGTTCACTTTCCCCACGACTTCAAGTATGGACCGTTACCTTTAATTTTCTATGGCGGACCAAAAAAAGCTGGCTGTTTTTTGGCCAATTTAAAGACAGATGGCCATAGGAAACTGATAAGCAAAGGAGTGGAACTTGCCTTTACCCTTATGATGCAAAGACAAGAACCAAAAAAGCCAAACCATGTTTTTAGCAAGTAATGGAAATTTAGTATTATGACTTCAGTTTCATTTCTTAAACCAACATGGTTGCAAACAGTTTAAGGAAGTTTGTCTTTTAATAGTACATTCTATCCTCCCTATCTTCAAACACCCTGGTCAAGCAGCTATTGGCATTATAGATGGAAGCAGACGGCGCTGCATGGCAGGGATTTGTGGAGGTGCCACTTACATTTAGTCCGAATTCACACTGACGTATCCCGACATGGCTACGGCAAGGAGGACATAAGTCAGCGGCCAAGGGATAGGAGGAGGGGTGACCCCCCCTCTCCATTGCAATGCATTACGTACGGCCCATAACATAGGGAAAGATAGGACATTTCCCCTGGTCTAAGGGGGACACGTACCTCGGTCTATGGGGGGCAAATGTATGGCGGAAGCTTGCGGACTGTACATAAGTCCCCTTATATGTGTAAAAGGGTCTTACTTGATGATATTACAAATGCCAGATTTACCCATTGTGTCTTTGAGGAGAATGTTAGCTCCCAAAATTTCCCCACAGGGTAAAGGCGCATTGTGTAAGTACATTAAAAGCTAATAGTAGAAGATGAGCGAGCACTAAAATGATCGGGTGCTCGTTATTGGAGAAAAACTTTCCTGATGGTCGAGTACTCGTCTCAAAAACGAAGACCCATTGAAGTCAATGGAGAGACTCAAGGGCATTTTTCAAAGTGACCAAGGGTTGCACAGGGAAGCTTGGCCAAACAATTGGAAACTCAGAAAATTATGGAACACCATGAAATGGACAGAAAAAAGCACAGCAGGGGCAGCATGCATGGATGCCTCTGAGGCTGCTTAATCGCACCATTATGGCAAAATTATGGGCAACAGCATGGCGATGACAGAGTGACAGAATGAGGCTAGATAGCATCTAAAACATCCAATAATTGACCCTGACACTATAGAAGAAGGCATGCAGAGGCAGCGGCAGCAGCGGCAGGCTAGAGAGTGGCATGGCGACATACCCCAAATGGACTGAAATGATTTCCTATGTGAACAAAAGGTTGACGGTATATTTAGTCGATAACACAGCATGGTGGCGACATAGTGACCAAGTTCCATAACGTATCTGGTGAAACACCCGAAAAATGAGCCTGACACAGCTCGTTTGATAAAGGGACGACATGTGGAGGCAGCCATGGAGACGACTTCCATGATTAAGAGTGACAGTATGGGGCATCCATATTGCGCTGCTATGATTGAAACTTCAGGTCTCCAGCATGGCGGCGACAGATGGGCCGAGTTCCACTATGTATCTGGTGAAACACCTGAAAATTCTGCCTGACACAGCTCGTTTGATAAGGGGATGATGTGATGTATATCCTCTTGCACTCCAGCGTGGAGACATTGGTGGACACTGTGGAGGATCGTGGAGGCGAAATGGACAGGAAACAGCAGGGGCAGTATGCATGGATGCCTCTGAGGCTGCCTAATCTTGGGATGGAGCTGGCGGTCCGCTGCCAGGCGAGCTTTCGCCTGTCCAAACCCCTGTCTCTCGGCTCCTACCCACCCAAAATGGGCCTGGGGGCCAGAAGCGTTTCCTTTGAAAAAAGTATCATTTTCAAAGCAGGCGGGGGCTACAAACAGCACTTCTAAGAACCTTTTAGATAAGATCAAGTGTAGTACTGTTCTTATAAGTTTTGGTTATGGCGGGTGAGGGGAATGTAAACAGATGCGCAAGAAGCGCTGAAATAATATCGGTAAATGATAAAAGTTTGCCAGTATATTTTGTGGATAACACAGCAGGGTGGCGACAAAGTTAACAAGTTTGATGTGGAAGCCATGAAAACAACCAAAAATTCTGCCTGACACAGCTTGTTTGCTAAGGGGATGATGTGCTGTATATCCTCTCGTGCTCCAGCGTCTGGGGTATAGACAGTTGAAAGTTGCGCATGGAGACATTGGTGGACGCTGTGGAGGATCGTGGAGGCGAAATGGACAGGAAACAGCAGGGGCAGTATGCATGGATGCCTCTAAGGCTGCCTAATCTTGGGATGGAGAAAAATTAAATATATTGAGTGCCTGTATGTGGCAGTCCAAAAAATATGTCTGGGGTAGGCTGGGACCATTCATTCTATGTCTGGGGTAGGCTGGGGCCATTCATTCTATGTCTAGGGTAGGCTGGGGCCATTCATTCTATGTCTGAGGTAGGCTGGGGTAGGAGAGAAAGAAGAAATAAATTATCCTTACCATTACAGTATGTTACATTATGAGGCACTATTTGTGTGGTGCTAATATTTCAAGGGGCTCTATTACAGTATTTGGGGCACATTATTGGTGGTAGCAGATGAAGGGACAATGGGAAAGTGCAGGACATAAGACGTCTGTGTGGTAAACTGCAGGAATGCTGTGTACCTAGAGGAAGAGACAAGGCGATGGTGGAACTAATGGAGAAGATGAGGAACGAGTACAATCCGGGGAAACGTCATCTGATGTCACTGGATGCAAGAGGTGAGGATCTCATGTGTTTTATGTAGCTGTATATGATAAATACTGATTTTTTTCATGTTCGCTTCTGTGTATATATGTATATATAGTATTATAGTAGTTATATTCTTGTCCATAGGGGGCAGTATTATAGTAGTTATATTCCTGTACATAGGGGGCAGTATTATAGTAGTTATATTCTTGTACATAGGGGGCAGTATTATAGTAGTTATATTCCTGTAATAAGGGAGGCAGGTATTATAGTGTTATGTCTGTACATAGGGGGCATTATTATAGTAGTTATATTCTTGTACATAGGGGGCAGTATTATAGTAGTTATATTCTTGTACATAGGGGGCAGTATTATAGTTACATAGGGGGCAGTATTATAGTAGTTATATTCCTGTACATAGGGGGCAGTATTATAGTAGTTATATTCTTGTACATAGGGGGCAGTATTATAGTAGTTATATTCTTGTACATAGGGGGCAGTATTATAGTAGTTATATCCTTGTACATAGGGGGAAGTAGTATAGTAATTGGCTTGTATATGGGAGAAGGTATTATAGTAACTTTATTTTGTATATAGAAGGCAGGATTGAATGTGTTATTGTAGCATTATTCCTGTACATAGGAGGCAGTATCAATATATTCTTTCTCTGAATTGTACATGTATGGCACAGGGGAAAGGTATTTAAGGCTTATCGGGTCATGTGTTTGCATCATTTACTGATCGACAGGTCACATTCCTTGCACATTAGATTCACTTACTAGCAAAAGATGTTCTTGTTTTGCATTAAGGCCATCTACCAACAATTTGTCTGTTATAACCCCACCCACATTAAGGCATTATTGTATATCTGGAGCTGGCAGGGGGCATTAATTATATGGTGGGGCATTATTGTATATCTGGGGCAGGCAGGGGACATTATTGTATATCTGGCGCTGGCAGTGGGCATTAATTATATGTCTGGGGCGGGCAGGGAGCATTAATTATATGGTGGGGGCCTATGTATCTGGGCAGGCAGGGGGCATTAAGGCTATGTCATCGGGCAGGGGGGGGCATTAATTATATGTCTGGGCGGGCTGGCCATTATTCTATGTCGGGGAGGCAGGGGGGCATTTATATATGCCGGAGCAGGCAGGGCCATTCATTCTATGTCTGGGGTAGGCTAGGGCCATCATTTCTATGTCTGGGGTAGGCGGAGGCCATTCATTCTATTTCTGGGAAGGGCAGGGGGCACTTAATTATATGTCTGAGGTAGGCAGGGGGCATTATTATTGTCTGGGTTAGTGGGGCCATCATTCAGTCTAGGTAGGCTGGGCCATTATTCTTTCTGGTTGGAGGCTGGGGCCAGTCATGTTATGTCTGAGGTAGGCTGGGGTAGAGGAGAGAATAAGAACTATCCTTACCATTACAGTAGTTACAATATGGGGCACTATTGTGTTGGTGCTAATATTCAGGGGGCTCTATTACAGTATTGGGGCACAGTATTGGTGGTGCAGATGAAGGGACAATGGGAAAGTGCAGTTACTAAGGTCGTTGTGGGGTAAACTTGCAGGAATGCTTGTGTACCTAGAGGAAGAGACAGCGATGGTGGAACTAATGGAGAAGATGAGGAAAACGTCAATCCGGAGGGAACGTCATCTTGATCACGGATGCAAGAGTGAGGATCTCATTTGTATGTAGCGATGAAAAACTGATTTTTATGTTCGTCTGTGTTATATTGTTATAGTAGTTATATCGTGTACATAGGGGCAGTATTAAGTAGTTATATTCTTGCATAGGGGGCATATATAAGTTATATCCTTAATAGGGGCAGTATTATAGTGTTATGTCTGTACATAGGGCAGTATTATAGTAGTTATATATTTACTAGGGGGCAGTATTATGTTATGTATTCTTGCAATAGGGCAGAGTATATAGTGTATATTGCAATATGGCGAGTTTATAGTAGTTATTCTCTGTACATAGGGGGCAGTAGTATTATAGTAGCTTGTAGCATTTATTCGTACATAGGGGCAGTTTATAGGAGTTATTTCCTTGTACATAGGGGGCGTCAGTTATTATAGTTAGTTATTTCTTGTACATAGGGTGCAGTATTATAGGTTATATTCTTGTCACATAGGGGCCAGTATTTAGTAGTTATATTCTGCACATAGGGGGCAGTATGATAGTATATAGTAGATATTCGTTGTACATAGGGGGCGTTAGTGTTCCTGTATATAGCTTATATCGTTAGTTATTTCCTTGTACATAGGGGGAAGTAGTAGTTAGTTAATTGGCTTGATATATGAGGAGAAGGAGTATAGTAACTTTATTTGTAGGTATAGAAGCAGGAAGAATGTGTTATTGTAGCATGTATTCCTGTACATAGGAGGACAGTTATCAAAATTCTTTCTCTGAATGTGGTACATGCTATGGCACAGGGGGAAAAGGTATTAAGGGACGTATCGGGTAATGTTGCATCATTAATGTGATCGACAGGTACATTCATTGCACATTAGATTCACTACTAGCAAAAGATGTTCTGGTTGCATAAGGCCATCTACCAACAATTTGTCTGTTATAACCCCACCCACATTATCTGACCACACCCACTTGTTTTGACTCCACCTATAAAATGGGGCCACTTTTATAGTTTTTTCCAGGGCCATTTTAAATTCCCAGTCCGCCCCTGTCCCTGTGTAACAGAATATAAAGGTATTGTGACCGGAGCTCTATATAATCTTCTAGTCCCTCAGTTGCTAGTCCTTAAAATTCTCCTAGTAGCAAATCCCGGTAAAATCAGATAAAATGCGCATAACAAATCCACAAGGACGCCAAGTCATCGCCTAACCCTGGGTTTCATCCATCAGCTTCTTCCGGGACATGCCCCGGAAGAAGCTGACGAGCGCAAACCCATGGTCGAGTAAATGGTTAATTCTTCAAAAAGTTTTTTTTTTTAATTAAAAACATTTTAAAAATGTTAAAATAAATAAACGCAAAACTTATCAACAAAAATTTACCATTAACAAGAAGACTGACATGTGACCATAAAAGAATCTCAAAATGACTTTGGTAAGTTAAAGTGTTCAAAAATCATAACCATATAAAGCAACACATCAGATTACAAAAAATGGGGCTGAGCCTCAAGTCAAAAATGGCCACATCAAGGGGTTAAAAGATATTTAATTCGTTTATTAGGAGCTCTAAGGCTTCTTAACTAGTGAGTTAAGACAAATCTGTTCTTGTTCTGGCTTAAGGTCAAGCGATTGTTACATCACTGCTGGACAGGTGTAATGGCCCTCTGAATGGGTCATCACAAACAAATTGGTTCCAGTTGGCTTCCTGGCTACCTGACTAGGAATTTTATCTATTTCCATTGGAAATCTCCATATTTTTTATCCTATGCCATCTAGTGTCATTATTTGGTATTACATCTGCTTTATGCTATCCCTGTGAAGTCTAGGGTTAATGTTTGTGATGTTTACATTAAATGCTTCAATCTGTATTTCTTTTTGCAGCCTGATGCCAGTGATCTGAAAGTTAATAAATATTTCCTCTGGCTGGATTTTAGGGTCTTTGGTCTTTTTCTGCTTATACCTTCAGAGATTGTCCTCCTCTTAGCCCCTGTTGGGAGACAGGACCTGGACAACAGGAGCTCAGCATGCCAATACCGCAGAAACTGCATCCAGATTGCTTTCTAAGCAGCAGAGCCCTTATTAAGATCCTACTCGCAAGCCCCTAACCACTGTACCAGGGCTTAGGCATGCTCCAAATTCAAGATCCACATCCAACCATTCCACCGCCCAGTGGAATTCTGCAAAGAGGAATGTTTACGGCCTGTTACCTGCTGCTTCGTTGGACTGTGTGTCATTAAAGAGACTGAGTTTTTTGTTCAAGATCCCGGTCTCCATGTGTGACCCCTGGCCTGCTGCTAACACCACACTCTTCACCGCTCTTCACCCACGGATCTATTACTACACACACACACAGGGAGTGCCCCAGGGGGCAAATACTGCCAATCTATGCCGATGCAAGGTTTCTCACACTGCAGACAGGCACCCAGGTATGGTGGTGACAGCTAGATGTAGGGCAACAAGACCAAGGTGCGCTTCAGAATAACCAAGAGATTTACTGCATGCAAGCGCTGTCTCACCGCCTCTCGCCGGTTTGGCAACCGTGTCTCGACCGGTTTGGCAACCGTGTCTCGACGACCCTTGTCTACAGGCAGGCACCGGGAGACACCAACACCCAACCTTCTATACCTACATTACAGTTGTGCCTAAAATAGCACAACCAAATCCGGTGAGCCTCTCTCCAATTTTTCTAACCATCACCACAGGTTACTACTCTACTACTCTATGAGCGCTATTTTGTCTTCCCTTGTTCGCCTTTCTATACCACACTCCTGACAATAACATAATTGTTAAAAAGTTGAAGCTTTAGGAGGATATGAGTTTAGTCATTGAAGTGCAATGTATGGGGTGGTAACTTTACCTGTGTTGTATATATGACTCAGCAGAAACTTGCAGATGTATCCATTGTATACATTAGTGAAAAGATGAGAAAAGTAAAAATAGAAAAAAAAAGGGATACTGATCCTTTTTGTATTTACATATTGTAGAAAAACATTTAGAGAAAAGGATGAACATTTTTTAAAATACATACTGTAATTTGGAAACAGAGAAGAATAGAAAGTGTCTAAGTTTAGGAACAACTGTCATAAGCTATTCCAGAATTAATAACCCTGGCACAAACAAAAGTTGTTAAATGCCTTAAAGAATTATGGTTGAAACCAATAGTTAATGAAAATATATTGTTATACATGGTTTAAAGTTTAACTGTAAAGTATAAAAACTTTTGCCTAACTCTGCACTAAACAAAAAAAAGCAATTCTCTAATTTACTCTAATTAGCTATCTGCATGTGTTTAGCAGCTAGCAGAGGCTTTACTTTGTCCCACTTTCCCCCCAGACATATCTCCATTTGTCATGCTTCCTGGTAACCATGGAAAACCATGTAGAAAAGCTAGAGATGAAAGGAGGCTTGTTGGGAGTGGTTGTAGGAGAGGAGTGCAATAATACCTTGAGTGATGTCACAAGTGACTCATCACATGCTTTAGATCGTCCAATTACAAACATGCTGTCCTGCATCATTTGAAAGTCATTATTGTTATGGCAAAAGACATGACTCACATGCTTCAAATTTGCCCATTACAAACATGCTGTTCTGATTCATATGTATGTCCTCAGTGCCACCCTTATCTGATGTCACAAGCAGGAAGTACCACCCATTTCAGGAATAGCTAAATAGGATTTAATAAGAAATTATAGATATACCAGCCTATATCTATAGCTAGGAAGAAGCCAACAGGTATTGTTGGAATTGTTGTCAAAGGCTCTCTCCAGCTGTGCTAAAACTTTTCTTTGCCAGCGACTTTACAGTTATGCTTTAAACATATTGATTTTGAGTGATTGGTATAAATACAGACACTTTTGATATTGGTTAATTTGTCACTAGAATTGTTTCTTAGTGATTAAAAAATTTGTCTAAAAGCACAGCTAGAGTAAGGCTTTGACAAAAGCGCACGGCATGGAGCATAGCGGTCATGCACGGCCGTCTGCTTAATTTTCTCATGAAATGACGAGGGGTTCGACAGAGCTATGTGGGACCCCATCAGACCCCTCGTTTTCGTGATCTGTGGGGGTCTCATCACTAAGAACCCCACCGATCATCACTAAGAACCCCACCATATTCTGTGCATATGGCCTAACTTGTATTCATAAGAAGACCCCATTAAATACCTGTGCAAGCAGTTTGCACTACAAAGAACGTGCAAAGTCCGACAAAAAACTGGGGCAAGCTCCTTAGTAAATATGCCCCATTGTCTGCTGCATCAGACATCTCTACACTTGTTCCTCTATGGCGATTATACATTGCCTGTACTTGTACACCTTGATCCACCTTTTGATTGTGGGACACTGACACTTTCTGTCTTTACATGTTATTGTTGTTTGTTAACATTCTTGATTGCGATCACGCATCCCAAAGAAATTTTCAGCAAAATGATAATTCAAAAAAATGTAAATGTTTTAATATAGTATGTTTCAATAATAGTAGTTTGGAAACGCAGTAGGAGAAAAAGCATATAACAGCTGTCATAAACTATTCCAGAATTAACTATCCTGCCACATACAACACAGCGCAGTAGCTTTGAAGCAAGTATTACATACTGTCAATGACAAGGAGAATCAACAAATTAGCAATAGCCTAAAAGAATGATGGCTGTAACTTATTTCTTATGACATTACATTGTTAGAAATGTTTTAATAATGTAAAACACAAATTATTTTATTAATGGTTAATTCTGCACATGAATTGGGTCTTATTTTGGGCACACAGAGGTGGTGAATTATAAGTCTATTACTTGGCCTGTTGTTTTCTGTGCATTTACCATGAATAAAGTTCCAGATAGTAAGTCTCCCCCAGAATGTTCTGTACTGTAGTTTTGTGTCTCTACTGGTGCTAATATTGCTTTGGATGGGAGGAGATGTGACACCGACAGCTAAGTTGTTATGATTTGCATAAACCATATATTTATACTGGGTTATATGGGACGTCTCACTCATTTTAAGTCTATTTTCTACTGTTCAGCTTTATCATGTTGTGCGCTGTTATCTTTTCTCTTACAATTTACGTTTCATGTAAGATTCATTCTGTATTTACTGATTATCTTTATTTTCTTTTTCCTTAGCAAATTCCTTTTTCTCTCTTTGTATATTTCAGGTGGTTTGGCGCAGTTTACTGTGATCCAGGATGGTCCGATGTCTGTGTCTCCAGGTGGAAGTGTCCGTCTTACTTGTAGCCAGAGTACAGGCTCTGTAGGTGGAGGAAACTACCCATGCTGGATCTATCAGACCTTGGGAAGTGTACCTAAACTGGTAGTTGGCAGTAGCGGCACTAGTAATCAGAATTACAGACCTTCATGGAACCTACAGTAGCATTTAAGGATCCATAACAGGAGGTTCTGCTGTTCTGTCCATCACTAAGGCAGAGGCTGCAGATACTGGGGATTATTACTGTGCTCTCTGGTCAGGTAGTCAGTGCACAGTGGTGCAAGAAAATACAGAACTAAAACAATTACACTTCCTCTTATATCTGCCAGCTACAAAGCACAACACAAGGAAATAGAGTTTACAACATAAGTGCAAATATACATTGTATGCACAATATGTAAAATATTTACATTAATCAGGATTGTATGTCAAATACTGATGAAGAGATTAAATTTAAAAAAAACAATGATTAACTAAGGTGAACATTAAAGAAGAAAAATTTGGTAATCACATTTTTGGTCAGCAACCTTTCTATATATTCGTGCCAACAGCAAAAATTGTAGATGACCTCTAGAAATTTATAGAAACAGGATTTTTCAATTTGATAGTTTTCCACAAGGTGATGAAGCTTCGGGTATGAGGAATGGGGAAGGAGGAGGGATACTATTAAACAGGTTTTAATTGATGAGTGGTCCAAAAAGGAGGTATAAACTAGACTGATCTTTGTGCCAAAGCATTCTAAGTTGAGGGGAGGGGGGGCACCATATACTATTGAAAAATGAAAAGGCAGTTGATATATCCATTAATACAGTGTTGGCATATGGTGCTTATTTTAACCCTTGCACTGTTGTTGCTCCGAAAAAAGGACATAATAACAGATTGTAACATATAAATTTAGAATGATGAGAGAAAAATGGGTAATTTGTTTTGGGCAACGTTAGCATTTTAATCACCACTGTTGCAGCGACAAAAGAGGAAATTTGTTTTCCCCTTAGCGACACCTTTTGTTCTGCCCTTTACTCCACTATGACACAGTATAATTCTTCCTTTTGTGCCCTCAATCTCCCCCACATATTGGGGCACATTTACTTAACCGATCCATTCGCGATTCAGAGGCGCGTTCTCTGCGGAGGATTCGGGTTCTGCCGGGTTTCACTTAGGTAGTTCCTCTGACGTCCACTAGGTGTCGCTGCTGCGCTGAAGTTCATCGGAATGCACTGGAGTTCACCAAGCCGGGCCAGGTGCAGGTAAGCGCGTGTCAAGCGACACTTTTTTTTAAAAATCCCGAGGCAATTCAGGGAATATCGGGGCAAATCAGAAAAATTTGTCTAACCTTCCGTAAAAACGGGCCCTTAGTAAATGACCCCCATTGTGTCCCCCCCAGCTTCCTGTTACATTATGGCCCCCTCCACCCCTCACATTGTAGCCCCCTGCTGCAGCTCAAATTAAAGTCCCCCTCTTATGAAATCTCCCTGTTATTGTGCCCCTAGACCAGCCCCCGCATATTTTTCACCCCCAGAAGCTCTCCCTCTAATTGTAGCCCTCCATAATCTCCCCTTCAAATTGTGCACCCTCAGCAGCTCCACCTCTTATTGTGCCCACCTTCAGCTTTCCCTCATATTGTGCCCAATCAGCAGTTCCCTTACTTAGTGTTCCTCCATCAGCTCTCCCTCTTAGGCTACATTCACACTGCCGTATGGGGGACGTATATACGGCCGACGTATATACGGCCGATATACGTCCCCCATAGACAGCAATGGCCGCATGCGCCCAACGGGAGCGGTATGGTGCAGCACACGTGCAACCCCGTACCGCTCCGTTCCCAGGAAAAAGATAGGACCTGTCCTATCTTTTCCCGTAATACGGCGCCGTGTTCCATAAGTTCCTATGGAGAGGGGCGGGGGTGAGCTGCGCTCACCTCCTCCTCCTCTCCCCGTGCAACGGTACGGGCGGGCAACGGCAGTGTGAATATAGCCTTATTGTGACACCCTAGTAGCATTCTCTCATATAATATTCCCTTAACTGCTTCCCTGGATATTGTGGCCCCCATTCTCCTTTCTATTTAATGAAAAAAAAATTATAAATACAGATACTCAACTCTTCCCATACCCCCGCAACAGCTCTTCTCTCCTCTTCTTCTGCTGTGTGTAGCATTGAAGCCAGCAGGAAGATGACATCATCACATTGCACCTGCCAGCTCTGTTACACACAGCAGAGGCACAGGCATAATGCAAAGAGTTGAAGACACTGATAGAGTTGATGTCCCAGGAAAGACATCCCACTGGGCGGAACAGAGCTCAAAATCTGCCACTGTCCCACTGGGACTGTTGGGAGGTATGCTTGAAGCCAGAAGATCCTGAAGGTTTTATAGAAGTTCACAGCATATGAAATAATGGTGGATACTTTGTAGAGAAGAGTAGACATGAGAGTATGATGGTAGATACCTAAATAGGTGAGAGCAGGGGTGCACCTACCATGAGGCAAGTTGAGAAACTCTTGAGAGAACGACAATAGTATCTCTGCACTACCCCAACGCCAACATTGACCAGGACAGACAGTGGATGTGCTAATGGTGGTATACAGGTGCTTAACTGTATAAAAATATAACAAAAAAGAGAAAAATCGCACCGAGCACCAATCCACACTGACAATCGGAGATGTATTAATACACATATGTTTATTGGCTGTTATATATAAAACAAGATGCCAGTTATATGACACATCTAATAAAAAATATGAAATAAAAAGTTAAAATAATATGGTATGCATACTAATGTATAACAGCTTTTTAGATCTCAGGCTGGGCACAATGGCACTAATAAATAAGTGCACATTTATGCCTTTCACAATAAAATATAGATTGTTAGAATAAAACTTCAGACCGTGGATGTTGATACGTTAGTATATCACTCCTGACCATAGGTGAGTGCAGATAGATTTTTTAGTTCCTTCCAAAAACGGTTCAGAATGTTTGGAGGTAGATTGATAGTACATATAGTTAGTGTCTTTGGATGCAGTAAACTTTCTCGAGGTGTAACTCAATGATGTACACTTTGAGGTGTGACAATATCAGTCTTGTATGTGCTTTAGACAAAACTGCAAAAGTGGTGACTTTCCATGTCAAATTTGTTAGATCCCCCAAGTTTTTTAGTCATTCATGAACACTATCACACTCATGGTTTTACCATATAGTCGATGCATTCTCCTTGGGATCAGGTGCCACGTCGTATGAGCTCTGCAATGTTGGCAAGATGGAAACTGTCTCGGCGTCCTTAGAGTGAGCGTGCGCATGCACAGGTCCACTACACTCCGTTTGATGGTTCCAGCTGCCGATCTCTGATTGCAGGACAACCAGGTAAGAAGAGGGTCCAGAGGTTGAAATGCAGTTCTCGTTATCTAACAATGTTACTCTTGAGCACTATTTGACGATCGGTGTCGTCTCCATGGTATCCGTTATCATTCAATTTCGCTAGACGCGTTTCAGAGCCTTCCTCGGCTCTTTCCTCTGTAGCTTAAATGAGTTGAGAAACTCACCTCAGGCGGCGGAGCCTCCTGACGGATGGTGGGGCGGCATCAGGCAGGTCACTCACTGACAAGACGTCTCCATCCCCGGCCACCTGGGCTGCCCCTTCTGTATGCAGCCGCCTCCCATCCCGCCTCTCCAGTCCGGAGCGTGCCTCTCCCGTCCGCAGCCCACCTCTCTCATTCACCGCTTGCCTATCCCATCTGCCTCTGCCCAGCCCACATCTCCCATCTGAGACCCGGCTCCCCTGTCTGCGTCCCGCCCACCTCACCCGTCCACGGCCCGCCCGCCTCTCCGGCCTGCCTGCCTCACGCGACCGCGGCCCGTCCGCCTCACCTGTCCGCCACCCACCGTTATGGTAAGTATGTAGAGTATATATATATATATATATATATATATATACACATGTATATTTATATGCATCTCTGTATTAATGTATATACTGTACAGTGAGTGTGTGAGTATGTATACTGTATGACTGTATAAAAGTGTGTGTATACTGTATGTGTGTGGTGAATGTGTGTATATGCATGCTATATGAGTGTACATGCTGTATATAAGCGGTATATATGTGTACATGCTGTATGCTGTATGTATTTTATATTACATGGCGGCATGCTGTATTTAATATGAAATACACACAGCATACCGCAATATAGTATATAAGACATACAATGTGCCACCATATACCATATAATACATACTGCGTGCCGTCATATACCATATAATACATTCAGTGTGTGGCAATATAGTATATAATACATACAGTATACCGCCATATAGTATATAAATATGTATATATTTTATATTTTACATGGAGGTACGCTGTATGTATTATATGGTATACGGTGGCACGCTGTATGTATTATATGGTATGTGGCGGCACGCTGTATGTATTATATGGTATATGGCGGCACGCTGTATGTATTATATGGAATATGGCCGCACGCTGTATGTATTTTATGGTATATGGCCGCACGCTGTATGTATTTTATGGTATACGCCGGCACACTGGATCTATTATATATTACATGAAGGATGCAGGATGTATTTTATAATATATGGTGGCATGATGTATTGATTTTATATTATATGGCAGATTTTTATAGTCTGCCTCAGGCAGCAGAAAGGCTAGGTTCACCCCTGGGTGAGAGTAATAAATTTCTTACTGTTGATTTGGGAAGGCTTGAATTCAGAATTTGTGACTTTGTCACATTTATTTTATAATAAGATGCTTCAGTGTAATCCCTTGAGAGTTAGTAGAGCAAGGGGATTGTTAAATATTGGTGCAAACTGTAATAACATTGTCAACTAAAAATCCAAATCAATGATCACACTGATCACTTATGGAGTGCAAATTCTTTCTGTAAGTGGCTCTACTAGGAGTGTAAAAATAACGACCTTAACGACCAGGCCCGTTTTTTCATTTTTGCGTTTTCATTTTTCACTGCCATCTTCAAAAATCCATAACTTTTTTATTTTTCCATTTAAAGAGCTGTGTGATGGCTTGTTTGCACTTCATATTGGACTTCATAGTGACAGTATTTAATATTCCATGCCAAGAACTGGGAAGCAAGAAAAAAACCTGAAAATTAGTGAAAAAATGCCTTTGCGCCATTTTCATGTGGGCTTGGATTTTACAGCTTTCACTGTTAGCCCCAAATTACATGTCTCCAAATAACAGATTTATACAGGTTTTATAATGTTTTCATACATTCTTCATTTTGCCATTTTTGCTACTTTTAATGTTGTTTTCAATGCTGCCATATTAAGGACTGCATGACCTTTCGGTCACTTTTTATTGAATTTTTAATATTTTTCAAAATGAAAAAAAATGGCATTTTCGACTTATTTTCCGTTTCGGGGAAATAACCATTATTATATTTTGGGATGTGGCGATATCTAACATCTTTAGGATTTTTGCTGTTTCTATGTATTTAGATCAGTTCTAGATTTGAATTTTTCGTTTTTTTAAATTACCTTTTTACAACTTTTTTTATTTATTTTTTTTAACTATTTTTCAGACCCCCTTGGGTACTTTAACCATAGGTTGCCTGATTGGTTGACAGTATGGCAGTATATGAGAATTTACCACATCATTTATTGCTTGAGGCATTTACATGGCTAGCACCCACGATCGGCTCCAGCACCGACAGCGGGTGCTACCGGTGGGTGTTTGCTGCAATATGCAGCAAACATCCACCTTATATGGAGAGGGCTCAGCCCGAGAGCTCTCTCCATACAGCGGCACCCGACATGTTACGTCACACATCGATAAGTGGTTAAAGGAATGGGTACGGAAGCCAGAAGAAAATACATCAGGGGGGGGCATCTGGACAAGTGCACGGATCAAATTGTTAACATGGGTGTTAGTGCCAGTAGTTCGCTACATTATGCCCATGAGCCCTCTTCATATACCTGCAGCCTCATAAGGATGTACATGTACCGTATATGCTTCTTAAGAGGCTAAAGACCTGAGTATCTGGAAATGCAGGAGATCAGTGTTGTAGCTTTCTGATATGTGTTTACGGGACTGTGTTGTAATTTTAAAATGTTAGCATTCAGGTACTCACTTTTATCTCAGGCCACACTTTGTTTAAAAAATTCCCATTAAGCTAGAACACTATAATTATTAACTCTTGTGGTAACTTTCTTAATATATTTCAAATAGAACAGATAACATTATATCCAATTGTTATACGCCCATTATGACTGCAATAGATATGAACATTTACTTACTGCGGTCAATCAGTATGAAAGATTATATACCATTTGCTTGTGAAACTTTTTGCATAAAGCCATGTAAATCACATGTTGCATCCAGATAATACACACTGGTGATTTGCATAAGGATAGAATGTATAGCAATATATATAATGGAGTAAGATGACCAAATACATCTGGAATTTGTTGTGAATATCTTCCTTCTTCATCATGTACTGGTATCTCTTCATCCTTACAATTTATTTCTCAAGTAAGCCCTTTTTCCAGTACGGTTTTATGTCATTAAGGTCTTCTTGCATGACACTGTCATCTTCTTGTTGCAGATACTGTGGCTCAGCTGACGGTTCTTCAGGATTCTACTACGTCAGTGTCTCTGGGAGGTAATATCCGTCTGATTTGTAGATGGAGCACAGGTTCAGTAACTGGAAATAACTGGCCACACTGGGTTTATCAATCACCTGGAAGTGTCCCTAAAGGGGTAGTGGGCAGTGACAGCACCAGTAATCATAATGCCAAACCTTCGTGGACATCAGATCGATTTACTGGATCCATTGCTGAAGGAGCAGCTGTTCTCTCCATTAATAACTTGCAGGCTGAGGATAGTGGAGATTACTATTGCTGCCTGTGGACAGGTAGTGCATACACATCACTTAAACCTGATAGAGAAGTAAGACATTAACCTCTGTTTCCTGTGTCGTGGCTGTGTGTAAGCTCATTTGAGTTGCCAATAGAATCTATCAAATATTTTTCCTTTTTAGTTAAGAGAATAGCACACTGTTTTTGAGTAAAAATACCTTTTCTTATCTCATTACACTGTTGGAATGCTGAATACACAATTTCTGGATTGTACTGAGAGGCAGATGTGAATTACTTTATATGTGTTTTACTACAGCTTGATGTGCGCATCCATTCACAATACAGTTTGTAACTCTAAATACTGAAGTAGCAGTAGATCCTTTCTAACCATTCTGACTCTGACATGATTATTACTATTAAAACATAATACTTTGTCGATGACTTTTATCTGTGGCTCAGTGGTTAGCACCACATACTTGCAGTGCTAAGGTCCTGGGTTCAAGTCCTATCCAGGTCAACGTCTGCAAAGAGTTTGCGTTGGTTTCTTCAGGTTTCATCCCACACTCTAAAACATACTGGTAGGTTGATTAGATTGTGAGCCCCATGGGGACAGGGACTGATATGGCAAGCGCTGTGGAATCTTTGAGCGCTATATAAATAAAAAAAGTAGTTATTATTATTAATTATGATGCAGGAAACTGGAGCAAGAACAGTATATTTTGTTGAAATGACCTACAACTAATAAAAAGAAATGCCTTGTAATATAAACCTCCCAACTCCAGATTAGAAAGAGGTAAGAAATGGCGGCGTGTAGTGCGCAGCAGTGATTTCCTCTCTAAGCCACACCCCCTAACAACACCCTAGTCACGCCCCAAATCTACCGAACCGCAGCAGCAAACATCATGATTACTGTGTGAGCAGTGCAGTTCAGCCGGCAAACAACCGGCAGACCAGAGGACTGGGAGGTGGGTAGTAAGCATCTATCATCAGTGATTCTAATAGTAGATGTACTTTAACCCCTTGCCACATCATCTGTATAAAGAGGGCTCATCTTATCCCGCAAAAATCATCATCTCATACAGCCTGCCCAGCCCCTGTAGTAGGAAAAAAAATAACACTGTACTCATCTTTCCAACATCCCCCATAGGTCCTCTTCTGTCTCAGACAGAAGAGGACCTACGGGTGACGTCAGAAAGGTGAGTTTTTTTAGTTGACTCGAGTATAAGCCGAGTTAGATTTTTTGAGCACAAATTTTGTGCTGAAAAACTAGGCTTATACTCGAGTATAGAAGGTAAACACCCACCAGGAACACCCGTGATTGGTGCTAGGGTTTTTATCCTTCGATTGCCGCCGTGTTGGATTAGATCGTCGCTCCCCGTGACTTCATCAGGGAGCTGCGATCTGTTGCTATGACAGCCTTGGGTGTATGAGAGCCGAGGCTGTCTAGTTTTACACTATGTACTACAATGTGCAATTTGCACATTGTAATAGGTGATGTGGAAAATCCCTATATACTGCTATACTGTAGAGAGTCTGAAAAATAGTAAAAAAATTAGTAAAATAGTAAAAAAAAATATAAAAAAAGTTTTAAAAAAAATAAATAAAAAATACATAAAATTTCAAATCAAAACCTTTCCCTATTAGTGATATAAATATAAATAAATAACACCCACAATCAGGTATTTGCTGCAAATGATGAACAATGGGTCAACAAGGTGGAACTGAGATGTACCTACGCTACAATTAAATTTATATTGTGTGTATCATATGGTATTTATGAAATTATGTTATTTTTTCATATGGTTGCAATGTGAACTGTTGTTTAATAAAGAATGGTAAAAGTCAAAGAGAAATCGCTTATCCCTAGGTCATGACAAAAGGAGATTAAATTATTCTTAATCAGTGAATTTAATATCACACTATACTATACTATACTTTCTCCTGAATAAGGTTACTGTTGAAGAAGTAGATATTGGTCTACTTGGATGAACTGCTTTTTCCAAAATGAGACTTAAAAAGGGTATTCAAGTAATGATAGGTCATCCCCCTATGCATGTGAAATCCCCTTGATCAGGAGATCAGTATATGCAGTACATGTCCCCCTTTCTGAATAGGACAGTGGTCAGGCGTGTGCACTGCCAATCCATTCAATTCTATTTTGCCCGTTAAAGCTGAGTTGAGGTCTTTGTTTCTCTCTGGCAATTCCCAAAGCATTATTTATGAAGTAATAGTATGATACACAAAACCTGTTCATGTGATCAGTAGTGCTCCAACAGTTGGAGAGGGGAAAAACGTATTATTACTACTGTTATAGATGTAAAAAATAAGAAGACGGCCTTACAGTTACCTGTGCCAAATGTAGTGTTCATGTTTTCAGTATATGATAATATTTGCATATCCTCTTTCTGTGGACCTATAAAAGAATAAGGTAGTCACCACATAATTGTCTGACATTGCACAGTACATATCTCCTGCACCATGTCCTGGTCCTCGCTCCCCCTCTCTCTATTTCTGTATTCTGCATGTAAGATCTAGATCCCAGCACAATCACATCACAGGAAAGTCACTTTTGCTTTTATAATAATTTTTACTCTTCTATTTCAGATGCAGTTGCGCAGTTTACTGTGACTCAGGATGCTGCAATGTCTGTGTCACCTGGAGGGAGCGTCAGCCTCACCTGTAGTCAAAGTGGGGGCTCAGTAACTGGGGGTAACTACCCGTCTTGGTACCACCAGACACCAGGAAGTCCCCCCAAGCTCCTTGTGTACAGTAGCAGCAGCAGCAGCCAGAATACCAGGCCTTCAGGAATATCAGATCGATTCAGTGGGTCACTATCGGGTAGATCAGCCGTTCTGTCTATCAGTAAAGTTGAGGCTTTGGATGAAGGAGATTATTACTGTTTTCTCTATGCGGGTAATAACATATACACAATACTATATGTTGATAAGGAACAAGCACAAATACCTCATGCATGTCCTATATGAAACTCTAGAGGACAGCAGAGCATTTACTGTATGTTTATAAAGTGGAGAGAGTTTATAAAAGTTCACTTCTTGTTTTACAAATGCTTTGTATTCACTTCAGGTGCCTAACCTTCTAAGGATGCATGCTGTACATATACAGTGGCCATTCTATACCCATTATAAATTATAATATACAGTATATTGCTCCATAATACATTGTAATACATTTATAGTGTCCTATACCCCCATAATCAATTATTTACCCCAATAGCTGAATTTAATGTGATAAAATTAATAAAGGGGAGATTGGAATAAATTGTTAAAGGGGTTTTCCATCTATCAACCAATAATTAACCAGGGGACTGGGAGCAGGTGTGAGTAAAAAAATCTGCTCTAGCTCCTGGTTCTAGCGCCCTGCATAAACCTGGTATCTTTTGAACTGTAAAATTATCTGGTCTGAGTACCATAGTATCATAGTTTTTACAGTTGAAAAAAGACACATGTCCATCAAGTACAACCAAGGAAGGGAAGGAATTAGATGAGCAGCGGATTTAGGGGAAACAATTCTATACAACATAACCATCAATGTTATTCAGGTGTAATAAGGCATTGATAAAGGGGAGTTTGGGTTTGGGTTTCTATTTAGTTCCTATGGGTTTCAGTGGTTCTGTCCAGCCCCTTAGTCTGTGCTATTTACATAAGCACCTACTCCAGTCCTTCATATATCACAGGAATAACATACAACCCTCGCAGATACTTATATACAAAAAGACTTTACTAACAACATACATGTGACAAAGTAACTACATAAAATACAATACAAAATACATAGAGAACACAACTACACACAAACCTCTTTTCCTGGCCCCTTTTGGATCCAGTAATGTTTATGTATATACAATATATTCTAACACTACAGCCGCTCCTGGATATACCCTGAAGCAGGAGTCACATCCAGTACCTGACCATATACATGTACATATAGAGACTCATGCATAATAGCATCTATATATCTACTCCTCCAATACACGTGCAGGGCACAGATCCACGTGTGAATGGGATACAGGATGTACATCTAGTTACACTAATATATACACACTCACTGTAAACACTTAGCTATGTATATATATGGTAAAACACATAACACCTGGAATATCTATAGGTACACATATAAAGTCTACTATACTATTATAAGTACTATGTTATAATTACTCTTATAAAGTTATATACATACACAGAAAGCACACACAATATATGACCTGGTTCCTTAAGTTCCTTAAGTGCTAGTCGTCCAGGTGGGGGCCAGGAAGCAAGAGACCTTGATTTCTGTTTTTACCATGCTTAAATAACAGGCATCTGGACCCTTCTTGAAGCTCTCTGCTGTCCCTGCTGTGACCAGTGCCTGAGGAAGGCTATTTCACAGATTGACAATTCTATAGTAAAAAACCTGTGTCGCCTCTGGTGATTAAACCTTGTTTTCCTGCCGATAGCCGCCGGCAATGCTGAAGTCATCAGGGAGCTGCGATCCATCACCATGACAGCCTCGGGTCTTATGAAGACCCGAGGGTGTCTCATTTTAACCTATTCATTACAATGTGCTAATTGCACATTGCAATGAATGAGGAGGAAAATCCCCTTATACTGCCATACTGTAGTATGGCAGTATATGATAGGATCGATCAGACAATCTAGGGTTAAAGTACCCTAGGGAGTCTGAAAAATAGTAAAAGTAAAAATAGAAAAAGTTTTTAAAAAATTATAATTAAAAAACCTAAAAATTCAAATCACCCCCCTTTCCCTAGAACTGATATAAATATTAATAAACAGTAAAAATCATAAACACATTAGGTATCGCCATGTCCAAAAATGCCTGATCTATCAAAATAAAATACGTTTTTCACTGCGTTTAACCCCGTAACAGAAAATAGCGACCAAAGTCAAAATTGGCACTTTTTTGCCATTTTGAAAAATATAAAAAAAATCAATATAAAGTGATTAAAAGGTCGCACAGTCCTAAAATTTATAGCATTGAAAACACCATCAAAAGTCGCAAAAAATAACACTACCCACAGCTTCATACACCAAAGTATGATAAAGTTATTGGCACCAGAAGATAGCAAAATCCAAAAAAAAAAATTGTACAGGAGCCTTTAATTTATGTAAATGTATGAAAACATTATAAAACCTATACAAATTTGGTACCCCCATGATCGCCCAACCCAAATAATAAAGTAGTTGTGGCGCACAGTGAAAGCTGTAAAATCCAGACCCACAAGAAAATGTCACAAATGCGTTTTTTTTCACCATTTTCACAGCATTTAGAATTTTTTTCCCGCTTCCCAGTACACGGCATGGAATGATAAATACCGTCACTATGAAGTGCAATTTGTTATGCAAAAAATAAGCCATCACAGAGCTCTTTACGTGTAAAAATAAAAAAAAGTTACAGATTTTTGAAGGTGGTGAGTGAAAAATGGAAGGGAAAAAACTTAAAAAAGGGCCTGGTCGTTAAGGGGTTAATGATGAATCCTGGTGCCGCATAAGACTGTCGGTTTCTTCTTTAGACCTACTTTTAGTTGGTCTAAACTACGCACCAGAATTTTGGGTGCACAGACGATTTCTCACAAGCCACGCCCATCTACCGAAGGTCACACCCCCTTAATCGGACAAGTCGAGAAAGTGCCAAAAAAAAGGACTAAAAGCCTTGATAACTGTGGCATTTAAGACAGTGGTTTTGGCACAAAATCCCAAGAATTGTGGCGCAAGTATGCTTGTAAATCCCCCAAAATATTTTTTAAAAAAACAAACAAAAAAAAAAACATTGCAAACGTATTATGCGTGGACGGTCTTAATATCATGTGTCCTCTTTTTAATAAATACCACCCTGTTATTTTAACATAATGCTAGACACCCCTCTTATTTATAAAGATTTTATTTACAGCACCACTGTGACTAATAAATATATGTAGCACCCCCATATACAGCCCTCCAGTTTCAGTATATACTACCCCCTTATACAGTTTCCCCTAGTTTCATTATAAAAGGCCTCCCATATACAGCCCCCCAGTTTTATTATATACAACCCCCATAATGCTAGGAACCCTCCTTATTTATATAAGGATCTTATTTACAGCACCAATAATAAATATTTATAGCAATCCCTTTTCTATAGCCTGCTTACTTCATTAAACTGATATATAACCTCCTCTGACCCCCATATACAGCCCTACAGTTTCAGTATGTACTAGCCCCATACACAGCTCCCCCTAGCTTCATTATAAACAGCTTCCTCCAGTGTCCTAAATCCACCCTTATTCTTTAATTCTTATATGAATTGTGCCCTCCAATCCTTGTCCCAATGGGTTTTAAACTTTTAACAGGTGTTTGTTAAATAGGTGGAATGGAGTTTACACATACAGGCAGTCCCCGGGTTACATACAAGATAGGGTCTGTAGGTTTGTTCTTAAGTTGAGTTTGTATGTAAGTCGGAATTGTATATTTTATCATTGTAATCCCAGACAGAACTTTTTTGGTCTCTGTGACAATTGGATTTTAAAAATGTTGGGTTGTCATAAGAATCAATATTAACACTAAAGCTTAATTACATACGCCTTATATAACTGTTACAGCTGATCATTGTAGCCTAGGACTAAAGTACAATAAATTACCAATATCCAGGGGTCCGTTTGTAACTAGGGGTCGTATGTAAGTCGAGTGTTCTTAAGTAGGGGACCGCCTGTACTCACATGCTACATTTAACTTTAGATTGTGTGTATCATATTGTATGGTATTTATGAAATCATGTAATTTTTACATATGGTTGTAATGTGAGCTGTTGTTTAATCAAGAGTAGTCAAAGTCAAAGAGAAATCTCTTATCCTCAGGCCATGACAAAAGGAGATAAAATTATGCTTAATTAGTGAATTTAACATCACACTGTTATACTATACTTTCTCCTGAATAAGTTTACTGCTGAAGAAGTAGATATTGGTCTACTTGGATGAAGTGATCTCTTCTAAAATGTGAATGTAAAAGGGTATACTACTAATTATAAGTCATCCCACAATGCATGTGAAATCCCCTTGATCAGGAGATGAGTGCATGCAGTACATGTCCCCCTATCTGAATGGGACAGTGGTCAGGCGTGTGCACTGTCAATCCATTCAATTCTATTTTGCCCATTAAAGCTCTGGCAATTCCCAAAGCATTATGAAGTAACAGTATCATACACAAAACCTGTTCATGTGATCAGTGAGGCTCCAACAGTCGGAGAGGAGAAAACATATTATTACCATTGTTATAAATGAAATAAATAAGAAGACGGCCTTACAGTTATCTGTGCCAAATGTAGTGTTCATGTTTTCGGTATATGATAATATTTGCATATCCTCTTTCTGTGGCCTATAAAAGAATAAGGTAGTCACCACATAATTGTCTGACATTGAACAGTAAATATCTCCTGCACCATGTCCTGGTCCTCGCTCCTCCTCTCTCTATTTCTGTATTCTGCATGTAAGATCTAGATGCCAGCACAATCACATCACAGGAAAGTCACCTTTGCTTTTATAACATTCTTTACTCTTCTATTTCAGATGCAGTAGCGCAGTTTACTGTGACTCAGGATGCTGCAATGTCTGTGTCATCTGGAGGGAGTGTCAGCCTCACCTGTAGTCAAAGTGGGGGCTCAGTAACTGGGGGTAACTACCCGTCTTGGTACCACCAGACACCAGGAAGTCCCCCCAAGCTCCTTGTGTACAGTAGCAGCAGCAGCAGCCAGAATAACAGGCCGTCAGGAACATCAGATCGATTCAGTGGGTCACTATCGGGAAGATCAGCCCTTCTGTCTATCAGTAAAGTTGAGGCTTTGGATGAAGGAGATTATTACTGTTGTCTCTATGCTGGTAGTGGCATATACACAATACTATATGTTGATAAGAAACAAGCACAAATACCTCATGCATGTCCTATATTAAACTCTAGAGGACAGCAGAGCATTTACTGTAAGTTTATAAAAGTTCACTTCTTGTTTTACTTCAGGTGCCTAACTTTCTGAGGATACATGCTGTACATACAGTGGCCATTATATACCCATTATAAATTAAAATATATATTTCCCCATAATACATTGTAATACATATGTAGTGCCCAATACCCCCATAATAAATGAATTACCCCAATATCTGAATTGTTAATGTATTCAATGTAGATATAATACTGTGTGCTAGAAAAATGTGTAGGGGCTTGGAACCTCTGTAACCTCAGTAGTTATGCCACTAACACTAAAATTTAGCAATATAAAAAAAATTAGTTTCATCCCTTAGTCATAATCTCCACCTTCTTATCACAAAGTTAAAATTATTCAGCTGGTCCACTAGAGATCACCATTTGTATCCCACAGTAACCAATATAATAACAGTGCCCCCCACAGTAGCCAATTCAGTTAAATTGACACCAAATCAGCAAATATCATAATTATGCCCCCAAATATCCAATATAGTGACCGTACCTTCCAGGAGCCAATAAATTGAGAGCCTCCATAGTAGCCAATATAGTAATGGAGCCACCTATGTAGCCAAAACAAAAACATGGCCACTATAGTAGCCAATGCACTACATATGCCAACATTTAGAGAGAGAAATATCTGGACTGCATATCCACACATTATACAGTGATTGAATATTGCCACTAGGCTACATCAACAAATCGAATTGGAGGAGTTACATTTCTGATCATATTGCATAAGCCCACTAACCACTTCACTTGACCTTGTTTTAGTGGGATTAACACTAGTGGGTGCAGGATCACACTGAGCCCCTGTCACTACAACGTGGTACCAGCAGGACCAAGACCTAGCTGCACCCCATTACCCATACTGGCAGTGTAAGACCCCAGTGTAAGTAGATGATATATTGATAAATAGCAAGATCGATGATAGAAGATAGATATGAGAGATAGATACAGTAGAAAAGTGGTGGAAGAACGATTGATAGATCGATAGATAGATCGGAGATAGATATGCATATCCAAAATCCGGAGGGGCCACAGGCTGTTGGAGGTGGAAAGACTCACCCTGTGATTTGCTGGAGGTGTCATGGCCTGGGCATACAGCAGCACACTGCCCTATGTCCACAGAACCCATTGAGTGTAACTTGGGTCGCCGCTGTTCATTGCTTGCTCATCCTGTGTGTAGTGCCAAACCTCAACCTGGCAAGGGTCATCAGATATGCCAGTTGACAATCAATGGTGTCACAGTAACTGGGCTACTGGACTCAGGAAGTTTAATCATCCCGAGTGCCTAACATTCCTGATCCCAAGGTGTCCCCAGAAAATTTAGGGACTGCCCAGCTCAGGGATCTTACTTTAAAAAGTGCTTTGGACAAAGTCAAGGTATTGAATGGTGTTCCCCAAGAACCAGGTGCAGATAAAAGGTTTCCATACTTTGCCATAACTTGTTATATTGTGTAAACAAAGTGAGGGATGAGGTCATAGAACAACTCCTGGTACCAGGTCCGTATAGACAATGGTGTTAGACATGGCACAATCCCATGTGTTGGGTGGTCACTTGGGAATAGGTAAAACCCAGGAGCGGATTTTACAAAGGTTTCACTGGCCAGGCTGTTATCGAGAGATATCTAATCATTGTCAGTCCTGACCAGTATGCCAATTAACTGCTCCAGTCTCTCATTTCCGGAGCCCTTTTGTACCTCTGCCCATCATAGAAACTCCATTTGAGCGCATAGCCATAGATCTGGTAGGTCCACTATATAGGCACCAGTATATCTTAGTCATCATGGACTATGCAACAAGGTACCTGGAAGCAGTGACTTTAAGAAATGCCTCTTCAAAATGTATAGCACGTGAGTTGTTCCGTGTTTTTACCAGAACAGGACTGCCTAAAGAGATCTTGACTCATCAGGGAACACCCATTATGTCACATGTTAAGAAGGAGCTTTATAAAATACTAAATATCAAGCATATATTATGCACTTCAGTTTACCATCCTCAGACTGATGGGCTAGTAGAACGATTTGATAAAACACTGAAGGGGATGTTAAGAAAGGTAGTGGAGAAAGATGGGCACAATTGGGATTCTCTGATACCCTACCTATTGTTTTCCATAAGAGAAGTACCTCAATCCTCCAGAGGGTTTTCACCCTTTGAACTGTTGTATGTACGACACCCTTGTGGTTTGCTTGATGTGGCTAAGGAGACCTGGGAAAGTGAGGTGACTCCATACAAAAGCATAATTGAGCCTGTTGCCCAGATGCAAGAAAGGATAGCTGATGTCATGCCAATTGTTAAGGAACATCTTATTCAGGCCCAAGAAGCCCAAAGTAGGGTATATAATAGATCAGCCAGAATTAGGCAGTTCCAGCTAGGTACCCACAGTAGAAAGCAAATTCTTTGCAAAGTGGCAGGGCCCAAATGAAGTTCTCGAAAAGGTGGGTGAGGTTAGCTATACGATACACCAGCCAGGTAAAAGGAAGCCTATCCAGTTATATCATGTTAACCTCATCAAGCCCTGGAGAGATGGAGACCGTGTTGGTTCAACTTGCTTACCTGCCCAGTCAGAGGTGGATTTTAGAGATGTTTCTATTGCAAGCACCCTCTCACCATCACAAAAGCAGCAGTGCAAGGAGTTGTTAGATCACAATAAAGATATGTTCTCTGAATTGCCTGGTCTTACCTCTGGCATTGAACATGAGATTGTTACTAAACCTCATGTTAGGGTAAACCTGAAGCCATATAGAATCCCTGAGGCACGTAGGCAAGTTTCCCAAGAGGTGGAACGAATGCTAAAGTTAGAGGTCATTGAGAAATCTAAGAGGAGATGATCAAGTCCATTAGTGTTGGTGCCCAAACCGAATGGGGAGTGGCATTTATGTAACTATTATAGAAAGCTTGATGAGGTCTCCAATGTGGACGCCTACCCAATGCCAAGGATGGATGAATTAATTGAAAGGTGAGGGCCAGCCCGGTACATTACTACATTGGATCTCACAAAGGGGTATTGGCAGATCCCACTGTCAAAGCAGGCCAAGGAAAAGAAATATGCCACTACTTACATAGTTGATATTGTCACATTTAGTCATGATTGGGAAAGTCATCTTAATAAAATACAAGCAGTTTTAGATGCTTTAAGGAACGCTGGGTTTACCATCAACTCAAAGAAATGTGCCGTTGGTATGGAGGAAACAAAATATCTAAGTTATGTGGTAGGAAGGGGCTTAATTAAACCCCAAATAAGAAAAGTTGAAGCCATTCAAAATTGTTCACGCCCACTATCAAAAAAACAAGTGAGGGCATTTTTGGGGATTGTGGGCTATTATAGGCAGTTTGTCCCTGACTTTGCCACCATTGCTGCCCCACTAACGGAGCTCACTAAAGGGACAAAATCAGTCATGGTGAAGTGGACTCCGGAGGCTGAAAGAGCCTTTAATTAGCTTAAACTTTCCCTGTGTAAACAGCCAGTCCTGGTAGCACTCGATTTTTACAAAGGAATTTGTAGTACAGACAGATGCTTCTAATGTAGGGTTGGGTTGCGATATTGTCACAGGATTTCAATGGAGAAGAGCACCCTGTAATGTATTTAAAGTGTAACCGTCATTCTGAGCAAAAAAAAAAATAAAATACATAATTCTGCTCCAGGTGTCCCCCCGAATCATTCCTTAAAGTATTTTCCCTCTCGGTCCTAGTACCTCTTTTGGCCCATAGCAACTAGGGTTTCCAGCTCTCAAAAAACTACAATCAGCAAGATGGAGGGGCGGGGCCTGCCTCCTGTCACCTCATCACAAGCGAATGGTGCTGACCAATGACACCAGAGCTATCTATCTATCTAGTATCCATTTATCTATGTATCTCTCATATTTTTCTATCTATCTATATCCTATCTATGTATATCCTATGTAGATCATATCTATCTATCTATCTATCTATCTATCTATCTATCTATCTATGTATCCATGTCTATCTATCTACCTAGCTAAGTAACACTCCAGCACTGCACATGACAGGACAGCTTGTAGACTTGGAGATTGTCTCCTGCCACTTCCTTGTATGAGCTCATGGGGGGAGGGGGGGCTGCAGTTTGTGACTGTGTGGATTATTTGTTGAGAGATAAGAATGTAGGTGTTTGGTCACTACATTAGTGAGGGCTTCTCCCTGCACATGGCTGAGTGCTGGGGAAGTGGCACATGAGGTAATCAGCTGTGTGCAGGGAGACATGACATGCCCTACAACATATCAAAAGTTTTTTGAAATGATGATTACACTTGAAGCCCAAAACCAAAGAAGAAAAAGGAGTATTCCGGTCAAATAAATCAATTCTTTATTTTGAAGACATCATTAAAGACACATAACAACATAAAGTTAAAAGTCGAGAATAGGACTCCAAAAAGACTATATTGCCATCAATCCTGGGATTTATTGTGGAGTATATGAGTCAATATATAAGTGCACAGTGCATGTAAACTATCATAGAAGGGTATTGCACAAGACAATGATAATAATACATCACAAAAACATTCCATAAGGCTCAGTGTCCATATCCTGCTTAGTCCTAGCGTCCTATCAATAAATATTGTTCAATTGCATATACCCATTCATAAAACTCCAAAGCCCCCGTCACAGGGAGCGACAATCCTCGGCAAGATGGCAGCATTGCCGGCGGTGAACGGCAGGAAAACACCCGTGATCGGTGCTACCGGTAAGTCTTTGCTGCAATATGCAGCATAGACTTACTGGCTATGGAGAGGGCTCAGCCCGCAAGCCCTATCCATGCACTGGGACCTGTCGCGCGCCGCACTAGTCGGGAAGGGGTTCAATAAACCTTCCATATTGGACATTACTGTTTTGGTAACCTTTGTGACGATGCCTAATCCCTACATGTGTAATTCATCTTACTTTCCTTAGAATGCAAATAAAATAAACGAATATAAACAAATGCTAGGCATCTCGGCTTCCCAAAATAAGGAATTAAACATAAAAGCTCCCTGAAGAATGACTGTGAGGAATTGTAATGGAAAGTTTATAAATTGTATAACTTTTCATTATACAAACAATAATTTTTATTTACTGTGTGCCTGAGGGCTAAGGTTCTTTTTACCTATTTCTTAAACCTTTTAGGGACAAAGTGATTAGTAATGTTCTGATATGAACAGTGTAACCACAGAATTGAAAGAATGTGTACTTTCTTTTTTAATGAATGTATACATACAAAAGGTATATTTTTGGTAGAAATATTTAAATTCTAATTACTGTAATTGTGAACTATACATTGCATAAGAGGGCAAAACAATGACTTGATTTGCACTCATGGACTCATCCTATGTTCGAGGAACTCTTATAGGTAGAGCATGAAGTGTATAATGCATCATGTGGCATACACTGTGCAGCTTTGTCCATCTTCTCCATGACTAGGATTATTCTACTGATCACTTGTAAGATTTCAGCATGTTCACATTTTCTTTCTTCTTCTTTATTTTGTGTAATGTGTTTTTTCTCTGTATGTATAAAGCTTTATGTGGTAAATGTAATAGAGGTGGAGATATACCTGGCCTGAGTATGCAGCATCCTATCAGATGTGATCACATTTACTCCAATACAGAATTGATGCTTTTCTACTACTACCCTCAAAAAAAGTTCATAAATTTTACAACAAAAGGGGAATACCAACCCCAAAATGGTGACACTGGAAAATGCATCTCACCCTGCAAAAAAAAATGCAATCGTATGGCGCCAATAACAAAAATGATAAAATGTTATGGCCTACATAAGGAGCCAGTGTGGAAACTAAAATCCTGGCAGCTGCAGGACGCTCCTTCCCTTCTGCACCTTGCTGTGTACCCATAAAACAATAACGGCCACATGTACGGAGCTCAGAGCAATTTTCTGAAAAAAATTGTTTGGTACCTCTTATGGATTTAATGTTCCCTATGCTGCATATTTTGGTGAATATACACATGTGGGTATATATGAACACATGAAGTAAACTACATGGTTTTATTTTAAAAAATATCAATAATCAGTCTCTTTTATTTTTACTGCATAGTAAGTAAAATATAGAAAGCTGCTGTCCCTCTTCCTATTTACCACTTCCCAATAGTAAATTAATAATTAATGAAATAATTTTTTTTGCATATGGTTAAACGCATCCTTTAAGAAATGAGACATCAGTATGCCAGAAAAAGAGAAAATATATACTGTAGTAGGAGTAGATTTATATAAAACATTAATATACTGTTTGCATTGTAATTTACAGCCCTGCAATACAGCAATAACCTTAATATATGCAATTTACATTGCAAAAATATTTGGGTTATAGGGAAAATAATTTAAAATCCTTTTAATGCAAAAGCTCCAAATTTATTCAAATTGGGTAGAAAGTTTATTAGGAGACTACATGCACTGTATATAGCTTTGTATACTGTATATAATAGAGGGGGCAGAGATTTACCTGGCCTGAGTATGCAGCATCCTATCAGATGTGATCACATTTACATATAGATACTATATAACACAGAGAGATAGCTATACACAATACACACCTCAGGCCGAGATCACAAGCAACATGTCCCAGGCTGCATTATTCATCACTCTTGTCTATATTTGCACATGTAAGATGGTGTTTAATGGAAATGAAATGTATAATTTATGACTGAATCTTTCTTTATTCTGTACTTTCTGACTTGTTCCTGTATTTCAGATTGTGCTGCCCAGTTCACAGTCACACAGTCGCCCTCTGAGTCAGTGTCTGCCGGGAGTACAGTGATAATGTCCTGTACAGGTAGTGCAAGTATAAGTGGCAAAACTGTGTACTGGTATCAGAAGAAGGAAGGGAACCGTCCCCGATATCTCCTGAGGTACTACAGTGACAGTAACAAACACCAAGGAACAGGAGTCCCTGACAGGTTCTCTGGGTCTAAAGACAACTCCAAAAATACTGGCTATTTAACCATTAAGGGGGTAATGACAGAGGATGAAGCAGATTATTACTGTGCTATGTGGGACTCAAACCAGCCAGCACATTGATACATGTCTATAGGGAAGTGAAACAATAATTTTATTTGCTTGTTTATGGACTGAGACTAACTGGCTCTATTGTTCACTAGACACAATGGGGGTCATTTACTAAGGGCCCGAATCTCATGTTTCCCGAATATTACCGTTTTTCCCTGAATTGCCCCAGGTTTTTGGCGCACACGATCGGATTGTGGCGCATCAGCGCCGGCATGCACAAGACGGAAATCGGGGGGCATGGTCGTCAGAAAAATCGCCGTATTTTTAAAGAAAAAATATGTGTCGCTTGACACGCACTTACCTCCACCCAGCCTAGCTTGGTGAACTCCGGCGGACCTCGGCGGACTTCAGGGCAGCAGCGACACCTGGTGGACATCGGGCACACTACCTTAGTGAATCGTCGGAAGACACGAATCAGCGTCGGAGAACCTGCCGCTGGATCGCGAATGGACCGGGTAAGTAAATCTGCCCCAATGAGATAATTTTATTAGTGGCAAAGTCTGCTGCTGTAGCTTAGTTCAATTTATTTGAATAGGATTTCTGTTTGGTGGGCAGGTAGAATTGTTAAAATATCAGACCGCTGTATGCTCATTCTATGGTGGTAATTTTAGCCATATTGGTGTATGTCATATTCATATTCATGAAGGGAGAGATGTAGCTCTGAGTTTAAATCTAAATATATCTGAGCTAATGTATTTAAAAGTATTTAACTATTTATTCAAAATGTTATTATAAAAAAAAATGTGAAAAGTTAAAAGAAAAAACCCAAAAAATTCCATTACTGGCCAACAAGTTATTGCCAATAAAACTACCACTTGCAAAAGACAACGTGGTCATATCGACTGATGTATCAGTTAAAGTCAAAGGATTATTTTTAAAGTTAATATTGTATTCTGAAAAATAGCATTATATTCATAAGATAATTCATGCAGATAATCCATATCAGCAACAAGAAGTTTTGGGCTGTGTCTAATATGCATCTTATTGGGTTTATATACCGTATATATAAAAAAAAGCTCAATTTAACATATTCTTCTCTATGAACCAAAGACTAGATATTAGAAGACGTTACAGATCTGTACACAATGCTGGTAATTTCTCATTAGGCCGACTCCATGAGACTGTCTGTCTGTCTTTAGAGCTCCGCAACCTGTCAGAGTTATTAAAGTGGCTTTGGCCCTTTATTAGCAGTGTTCTTATGCTGTGCTTGCTGTCTCTGACTTTTATAAAACATTGCCAAAACATCACAAAATGCACCACAATTTGACTTTTTTTAGACTTTTTTCTGCACAAAAGCTGGACAAAAACAATGATAAATAAAAGAAGATACGAAGAGATCGATTCCCAGGACAACATACAGTACTATAAATGTAAAGAAAAACTAAAATACCAAGCATGATAATATAACGCCTACATTATAAACCCATACATGGGTATATGCAGTCTCCAGTCTCTTCAACAATATTATATAGAAATCTCTCCAAATGTTAGTAAAGTTTGATTTCTGTTCTCTCATTTATTAGGATTTTCCCTAGCACCGTCACTTCATCTAATTATTGGGCCTAAGTTTTTTTAAATTTACAGGCGCCTGCTTGCTCTCTTGGTCACCACATGGAGAGCACATGGAATGGTGAGCATGTTCCTGTTGTGAAGTGGCTGTGATGGCCCAGAGCCTCAGGGGCTTAGCCTGCCTGTAAGAGTATTGGGAGCTACTGGGTGTCGGTCCCTGCTGGCGCTGGGACTGACACTTGGCTGACAGGAGTCTCCTTGCACCATGTTCGGGGTGACACCGATCGCTGTCATGGCTGCCCTGAGGTCCGATCAGGACCCCAGGGCTGTCCTCAAGCAGTGCCTGTAAGATCCCATCTGTGACGGGATCTTAAAGGCACACAGTGTCAGCCTATGCAAAGGCTGACACAGCTTATACAGCTTATAAAGTACATCACTGTTGTAGGGTATTATAATGAACAAGCAATGTCCCATGGTGGAATAATAAAATAGTTTTAAAAAATGTTCTTAAATGAAAATAGAATAATAAATTAATAAAAATGGCCATAAGCCCCATAAACATATAAAGAAACATATAACTCAAAAAAAGTCTAAATCATAACACAAACCCCACATCGACGCAACCGTAACGACCCGTAGAATTAAAAATGACCATTATGGAACCCATTTGATGAACACCTTAAAATAAAACGTTAAACCAAAAATTATGATTTTTACCTATTTCATCCCACAAAAAATGCAAAAAAAGTGATTAAAAAAATCATATGTATTCCAGAATGATACATTTGCAAAGTACATGTCCCACAAAATACAAGCCTTCAACCAGCTCCGCAATAAAAAAAACTGAAAATGTTATGCCACTTGGCAGACGGCAATGCAAAAATTATAGATTAGTTTTAATTTGTCAAATTTAGTAAAATGTATGGTATCCCCATAATCGTATCGACCCATTGAATAAAGATAACATGATTATTAGGCTATACAGTGAACACCAAAAAAATTAAAATAAAAATTCCAATACAGAATTGATGCTTTTCTACTACTACCCTCAAAAAAAGTTCATAAATTTTACAACAAAAGGGGAATACCAACCCCAAAATGGTGACACTGGAAAATGCATCTCACCCTGCAAAAAAAAATGCAATCGTATGGCGCCAATAACAAAAATGATAAAATGTTATGGCCTACATAAGGAGCCAGTGTGGAAACTAAAATCCTGGCAGCTGCAGGACGCTCCTTCCCTTCTGCACCTTGCTGTGTACCCATAAAACAATAACGGCCACATGTACGGAGCTCAGAGCAATTTTCTGAAAAAAATTGTTTGGTACCTCTTATGGATTTAATGTTCCCTATGCTGCATATTTTGGTGAATATACACATGTGGGTATATATGAACACATGAAGTAAACTACATGGTTTTATTTTAAAAAATATCAATAATCAGTCTCTTTTATTTTTACTGCATAGTAAGTAAAATATAGAAAGCTGCTGTCCCTCTTCCTATTTACCACTTCCCAATAGTAAATTAATAATTAATGAAATAATTTTTTTTGCATATGGTTAAACGCATCCTTTAAGAAATGAGACATCAGTATGCCAGAAAAAGAGAAAATATATACAGCTATACACAATACACACCTCAGGCCGAGATCACAAGCAACATGTCCCAGGCTGCATTATTCATCACTCTTGTCTATATTTGCACATGTAAGATGGTGTTTAATGGAAATGAAATGTATAATTTATGACTGAATCTTTCTTTATTCTGTACTTTCTGACTTGTTCCTGTATTTCAGATTGTGCTGCCCAGTTCACAGTCACACAGTCGCCCTCTGAGTCAGTGTCTGCCGGGAGTACAGTGATAATGTCCTGTACAGGTAGTGCAAGTATAAGTGGCAAAGCTGTGTACTGGTATCAGAAGAAGGAAGGGAACCGTCCCCGATATCTCCTGAGGTACTACAGTGACAGTAACAAACACCAAGGAACAGGAGTCCCTGACAGGTTCTCTGGGTCTAAAGACAACTCAAAAAATACTGGCTATTTAACCATTAAGGGGGTAATGACAGAGGATGAAGCAGATTATTACTGTGCTATGTGGGACTCAAACCAGCCAGCACATTGATACATGTCTATAGGGAAGTGAAACAATAATTTTATTTGCTTGTTTATGGACTGAGACTAACTGGCTCTATTGTTCACTAGACACAATGGGGGTCATTTACTAAGGGCCCGAATCACATTTTTCCGATGTGTTTCCCGAATATTACCGTTTTTCCCTGAATTGTCCCGGGTTTTTGGTGCACACGATCGGATTGCACGAGACGGAAATCGGGGGGCATGGACGTCGGAAAAATCGCTGTATTTTTAAAGAAAAATATGTGTCACCTGACACGCACTTACCTGCACCCAGCCTAGCTTGGTGAACTCCGGCGGACCTCGGCGGACTTCAGGGCAGCAGCGACACCTGGTGGACATCGGGCACACTACCTTAGTGAATCGCCGGAAGACACGAATCAGCGTCGGAGAACCTGCCGCTGGATCGCGAATGGACCGCGAATAGGATTTCTGTTTGGTAGGCAGGTAGAATTGTTAAAATATCAGACCACTATATGCTCATTCTATGGTGGTAATTTTAGCCGTATTGGTGTATGTCATATTCATATATTCATATATGTAACTCAGAGATGTAGCTCTGAGTTTAAATCTAAATATATCTGAGCTAATGTATTTAAAAGTATTTAACTATTTATTCAAAATGTTATTATAAAAAAAAATGTGAAAAGTTAAAAGAAAAAACCCAAAAAATTCCATTACTGGCCAACAAGTTATTGCCAATAAAACTACCACTTGCAAAAGACAACGTGGTCATATCGACTGATGTATCAGTTAAAGTCAAAGGATTATTTTTAAAGTTAATATTGTATTCTGAAAAATAGCATTATATTCATAAGATAATTCATGCAGATAATCCATATCAGCAACAAGAAGTTTTGGGCTGTGTCTAATATGCATCTTATTGGGTTTATATACCGTATATATAAAAAAAAGCTCAATTTAACATATTCTTCTCTATGAACCAAAGACTAGATATTAGAAGACGTTACAGATCTGTACACAATGCTGGTAATTTCTCATTAGGCCGACTCCATGAGACTGTCTGTCTGTCTTTAGAGCTCCGCAACCTGTCAGAGTTATTAAAGTGGCTTTGGCCCTTTATTAGCAGTGTTCTTATGCTGTGCTTGCTGTCTCTGACTTTTATAAAACATTGCCAAAACATCACAAAATGCACCACAATTTGACTTTTTTTAGACTTTTTTCTGCACAAAAGCTGGACAAAAACAATGATAAATAAAAGAAGATACGAAGAGATCGATTCCCAGGACAACATACAGTACTATAAATGTAAAGAAAAACTAAAATACCAAGCATGATAATATAACGCCTACATTATAAACCCATACATGGGTATATGCAGTCTCCAGTCTCTTCAACAATATTATATAGAAATCTCTCCAAATGTTAGTAAAGTTTGATTTCTGTTCTCTCATTTATTAGGATTTTCCCTAGCACCGTCACTTCATCTAATTATTGGGCCTAAGTTTTTTTAAATTTACAGGCGCCTGCTTGCTCTCTTGGTCACCACATGGAGAGCACATGGAATGGTGAGCATGTTCCTGTTGTGAAGTGGCTGTGATGGCCCAGAGCCTCAGGGGCTTAGCCTGCCTGTAAGAGTATTGGGAGCTACTGGGTGTCGGTCCCTGCTGGCGCTGGGACTGACACTTGGCTGACAGGAGTCTCCTTGCACCATGTTCGGGGTGACACCGATCGCTGTCATGGCTGCCCTGAGGTCCGATCAGGACCCCAGGGCTGTCCTCAAGCAGTGCCTGTAAGATCCCATCTGTGACGGGATCTTAAAGGCACACAGTGTCAGCCTATGCAAAGGCTGACACAGCTTATACAGCTTATAAAGTACATCACTGTTGTAGGGTATTATAATGAACAAGCAATGTCCCATGGTGGAATAATAAAATAGTTTTAAAAAATGTTCTTAAATGAAAATAGAATAATAAATTAATAAAAATGGCCATAAGCCCCATAAACATATAAAGAAACATATAACTCAAAAAAAGTCTAAATCATAACACAAACCCCACATCGACGCAACCGTAACGACCCGTAGAATTAAAAATGACCATTATGGAACCCATTTGATGAACACCTTAAAATAAAACGTTAAACCAAAAATTATGATTTTTACCTATTTCATCCCACAAAAAATGCAAAAAAAGTGATTAAAAAAATCATATGTATTCCAGAATGATACATTTGCAAAGTACATGTCCCACAAAATACAAGCCTTCAACCAGCTCCGCAATAAAAAAAACTGAAAATGTTATGCCACTTGGCAGACGGCAATGCAAAAATTATAGATTAGTTTTAATTTGTCAAATTTAGTAAAATGTATGGTATCCCCATAATCGTATCGACCCATTGAATAAAGATAACATGATTATTAGGCTATACAGTGAACACCAAAAAAATTAAAATAAAAATTCCAATACAGAATTGATGCTTTTCTACTACTACCCTCAAAAAAAGTTCATAAATTTTACAACAAAAGGGGAATACCAACCCCAAAATGGTGACACTGGAAAATGCATCTCACCCTGCAAAAAAAAATGCAATCGTATGGCGCCAATAACAAAAATGATAAAATGTTATGGCCTACATAAGGAGCCAGTGTGGAAACTAAAATCCTGGCTGCTGCAGGACGCTCCTTCCCTTCTGCACCTTGCTGTGTACCCATAAAACAATAACGGCCACATGTACGGAGCTCAGAGCAATTTTCTGAAAAAAATTGTTTGGTACCTCTTATGGATTTAATGTTCCCTATGCTGCATATTTTGGTGAATATACACATGTGGGTATATATGAACACATGAAGTAAACTACATGGTTTTATTTTAAAAAATATCAATAATCAGTCTCTTTTATTTTTACTGCATAGTAAGTAAAATATAGAAAGCTGCTGTCCCTCTTCCTATTTACCACTTCCCAATAGTAAATTAATAATTAATGAAATAATTTTTTTTGCATATGGTTAAACGCATCCTTTAAGAAATGAGACATCAGTATGCCAGAAAAAGAGAAAATATATACTGTAGTAGGAGTAGATTTATATAAAACATTAATATACTGTTTGCATTGTAATTTACAGCCCTGCAATACAGCAATAACCTTAATATATGCAATTTACATTGCAAAAATATTTGGGTTATAGGGAAAATAATTTAAAATCCTTTTAATGCAAAAGCTCCAAATTTATTCAAATTGGGTAGAAAGTTTATTAGGAGACTACATGCACTGTATATAGCTTTGTATACTGTATATAATAGAGGGGGCAGAGATTTACCTGGCCGAGTATGCAGCATCCTATCAGATGTGATCACATTTACATATAGATACTATATAACACGTTTTGTATTCACTTCAGGTGCCTAACCTTCTAAGGATGCATGCTGTTACATATCAGTGGCCATTCTATACCCATTATAAATTATATATACAGTATATGCTCCATAATACATTGTAATACATTTATAGTGCCCTTACCCCCATAATAAATTATTTACCCAATAGCTGAATTTAATGTGATAAAATTAATAAAGGGGAGATTGGAATATAAATGTTTAAAGGGGTTTTCATCTATCAACCAATAATAACCGGGGGCCTGGGAGCAGGTGTGAGTAAAAAAATCGCTCTAGCTCCTGGTTCTAGCGCCCTGCAAAACCTGGTATCTTTTGAACTGTAAAATTAGCTGGTCTGCGTACCATAGTTCATAGTTTTAAGTTGAAAAAAGCACATGTCCATCAAGTACAACCAAGGAAGGGAGGAATTAGATGAGCAGCGGATTTAGGGGAAACAATTCTATACACAAACCATCAATGTTATTCAGGTGTAATAAGGCATTGATAAAGGGGAGTTTGGGTGTTGGGTTTCTAGTTAGTTCCTATGGGTTTCAGTGGTTTGTCCAGCCCCTTAGTCTGTGCTATTTACATAAGCACCACTCCAGTCCTTTCATATATCACAGGAATAACATACAAACCTCGCAGATACTTATATACAAAAAGACTTTACTAACAACAACATGTGACAAAGTAACTACATACAAATACAATACAAAATACATAGAGAACACAACTACACACAAACCTCTTTTCCTGGCCCTTTTGGATCCAGTAAGTTATGTATTAACATATATTCTAACACTACAGCCGTCCTGGATATACCCTGAAGCGGAGTCACATCCAGTACCTGACCATATACATGTACATATAGAGACTCATGCTAATAGCATCTATATATCTACTCCTCCAATACACGTGCAGGGCACAGATCCACGTGTGAATGGGATACAGGATGTACATTATGTACACTAATATACACACTCACTTGTAAACACTTAGCTATGTATATATTGTAAAACACATAACACCGGAATATCTATAGGTACAATATAAAGTCTACTATACATTATAAGTACTATGTTATAATTACTCTTATAAAGTTATATACATACACAGAAAGCACACAACAATATATGACCTGGTTTCTTAAGTTCCTTAAGTGCTAGTCGTCCAGGTGGGGGCCAGGAAGCAAGAGACCTTGATTTCTGTTTTTCATGCTTAAATAACAGGCATCTGACCCTCTTGAAGCTCTCTGCTGTTCGCTGTGACCAGTGCCTGAGGAAGGCTATTTCACAGATTGACAATTTTATAGTAAAAAACCTGTGTCGCCTCTGGTGATTAAACCTTGTTTTCCATGCCGATAGCCGCCGGCAATGCTTGAAGGCATCAGGGAGCTGCGATCCATCACCATGACAGCCTGGTCTTATGAAGACCCGAGGGTGTCTCATTTAAACCTATCATTACAATGTGCTAATTGCACATTGCAATGAATGAGGAGGAAAATCCCCTTATACGCCATACTGTAGTATGGCAGTATATGATAGGATCGATCAGACAATCTAGGGTTAAAGTACCCATAGGGAGTCTGAAAAATAGTAAAAGTAAAAATAGAAAAAGTTTTAAAAAAAATTATAATTAAAAAAAACCTAAAATTCAAATCACCCCCCTTCCCTAGAAACTGATATAAATATTAATAAACAGTAAAAATTCATAAACACATTAGGTATCGCCATGTCCAAAAAATGCCTGATCTATCAAAATAAAATACGTTTTTCATGCGTTTAACCCCGTAACAGAAAAATAGCGACCAAAGTCAAAATTGGCACTTTTTCCATTTTGAAAAATATAAAAAAAAATCTATATAAAGTGATTAAAAGGTCGCACAGTCCTAAAATTTATAGCACTTGAAAACACCATCAAAAGTCGCACAAAAAATAACACTACCCACGCTTCATACACCAAAGTATTATAAAGTTATTGGCACCAGAGATAGCAAAATCCAAAAAAAAAAATTTGTACAGGAGCCTTTAATTTATGTAATGTATGAAAAAAATTAAACCTATACAAATTTGGTACCCCCATGAGGCCCAACCCAAATAATTAAGTAGTTGTGGCGCACGTGAAAGCTGTTAAAATCCAGACCCACAGAAAATGTCACAAATGCGTTTTTTTTCACCCATTTTCACAGCCATTTAGAAATTTTTTTCCCGCTTCCCAGTACACGGCATGGAATGAAAATACCGTCACTATGAAGTGCAATTTGTTATGCAAAAAAATAAGCCATCACAGAGCTCTTTAAGTGTAAAAATAAAAAAAAGTACAGATTTTTGAAGGTGGTGAGTGAAAAATGGAAGGGAAAAAAACTTAAAAAAGGGCTCTGGTCGTTAAGGGGTTATGATGAATCTGGTGCCGCATAAGACTGTCGGTTCTTCTTTAGACTACTTTTAGTTGGTCTAAACTACGCACCAGAATTTGGGTGCACAGACGATTTCTCACAAGCCACGCCCATCTACCGAAGGTCACACCCCAAATCGGGACAAGTCGAGAAAGTGCCAAAAAAAGGTCTAAAAGCCTGGATAAACTGTGGCATTTAAGACAGTGGTTTTGGCACAAAATCCCAAGAATTGTGGCGCAAGTATGCTTGTAAAATCCCCCAAAATATTTTTTAAAAAACAAACAAAAAAAAAAAACATTGCCAACGTGTTATGCGGGGACGGTCTTAATATCATGTGTTCCTCTTTTAATAAATACCACCCTGTTATTTTAACATAAGCTAGACACCCCTCTATTTATAAGATTTATTTACAGCACCACTGTGACTAATAAATATATGTAGCACCCCCATATACAGCCCTCAAGTTCAGTATATACTACCCCCTTATACAGTTTCCCCTAGTTTCATATAAAAGGCCTCCCAATATACAGCCCCCCAGTAGTTTTATTATATACAACCCCCATAATGCTAGGAACCCTCCTTATTATATAAGGATCTTATTACAGCACCATAATAAATATTTATAGCAATCCCTTTCTATAGCTGCTTACTTCATTAAATGATATATAACCTCCTCTGACCCCCATATACAGCCCTTACAGTTTCAGTATGTACTAGCCCCACACACAAACTCCCCCTAGCTATCATTATAAACAGCTTCCTCCAGTGTCATAAATCCACCCTTATTTCTTAATTCTTATATGAATTGTGCCCTCAATCCTTGTCCCAATGGGTTTTTAAACTTTTAACAGGTGTTTGTTAAATAGGTGGAATGGAGTTTACACATACAGGCAGTCCCGGGTTACATACAAGATAGGGTCGTAGGTTTGTCTTAAGTTGAATTTGTTATGAAGCGGAATTGATATTTTATCATTGTAATCCCAGACAGAACTTTTTTGGTCTCTGTGACAATGGATTTTAAAAATGTTGGGTTGTCATAAGAATCAATATTAACACTAAAGCTTAATTAATACGCTTATATAACTGTTACAGCTGATCATTGTAGCCTAGGACTAAAGTACAATAAATTACCAATATCCAGGGGTCCGTTGTAACTAGGGGTCGTATGTAAGTCGAGTGTCTTAAGTAGGGGACCGCCTCCTATACTCACAATGCTACATTTAACTTAGATTGTGTGTACATATTGTATGGTATTTATGAAAATGTAATTTTTACATATGGTTGTAATGTGAGCTGTTGTTAATCAAGAGTAGTCAAAGTCAAAGAGAAATCTCTTATCATCAGGCCATGACAAAAGGAGATAAAATTATGCTTAATTAGTGAATTTAACATCACACGTTATACTATACTTTCTCCTGAATAAGTTTACTGCTGAAGAAGTAGTATTGGTCTTCTACTTGGATGAAGTGGATCTCTTCTAAAATGGAATGTAAAAGGGTATACTACATAATTATAAGTATCCCAAATGCATGTGAAATCCCCTTGATCAGGGAGATGAGTGCATGCAGTAATGTCCCCCTATCTGAATGGGACAGTGGTCAGGCGTGTGCACTGTCAATCCATTTCAATTCTATTTGCCCATTAAAAGCTCTGGCATTCCCAAAGCATTATGAAGAAGTAACAGTATTACACAAAACCTGTTCATGTGATCAGTGAGGCTCCAACAGTCGGAGAGGAGAGAAAACATATTATTACCATGTGTATAAATGAAATAATAAGAAGACGGCCTTACAGTACCTGTGCCAAATGTAGTGTTCATGTTTTCGGTATATGATATATTGCATATCCTCTTTCGTGTGGCCTAATAAAAGAATAAGGTAGTCACCATAATATTGTCTGACATTGAACAGTAAATATCTCCTGCACCATGTCCTGGTCCTCGCTCTCCTCTCTTCTATTTCTGTATTCTGCATGTAAGATCTAGATGCCGCACAATTACATCACAGGAAGTCACCTTTGCTTTTATAACATTCTTTACTATTCTATTTCAGATGCAGTAGCGCAGTTTACTGTGACTCAGGATGCTGCAATGTCGTGTCATCTGGAGGGAGTGTCAGCCTCACCTGTATCAAGTGGGGGCTCAGTAACTGGGGGTAACTACCCGTCTTGGTACCACCAGACACCAGGAAGTCCCCCCAAGCTCTTGTGTACAGTACTAGCAGCAGCAGCAGCAGAATAACAGGCCGTCAGGAATATCAGATCGATCAGTGGGTCACTATCGGGAAGATCAGCCATTTGTCTATCAGTAAAGTTGAGGTTGGATGAAGGAGATTATTACTGTTCTCTATGCTGGTAGTTGGCATTATACACAATACTATATGTTGATAAGAAACAGCACAAATACCTCATGCAGTCCTATATTAAACTCTAGAGGGACAGCAGAGCATTACTGTAAGTTTATAAAAGTTCACTTCTTGTTTACTTCAGGTGCCTAACTTTCTGAGGAGCATGCTGTACATACAGGGCATTATATACCATTATAAATAAAATATATATTTCCCCAATACATTGTAATACATATGTAGTGCCCAATAACCCCCATAATAAAATTAATTACCCCAATATCTGAATTGTTAATGGTATTCAATGTAGATATAATACTGTGTGCTAGAAAAATGTGTAGGGGCTTGGAACCTCTGTAACCTCGGTAGTTATGCACTAACACTAAAATTTGCAATATAAAAAAAATTAGTTTCATCCCTTAGTCATAATCTCCAACCTTCTTATCACAAAGTTAAAATTATTCAGCTGGTCCACTAGAGATCACATTTGTATCCCACAGTAACCAATATAATAACAGTGCCCCCCAGTAGCCAATTCAGTTAAATTGACACCAAATCAGCAAAATATCAAATTATGCCCCCAAATATCCAATATAGTGACCGTACTTCCAGGAGCCAATAAATTGAGAGCCTCCATAGTAGCCAATATAGTAATGGAGCCACCTATGTAGCCAAAACAAAAACATGGCCACTATAGTAGCCAATGCATACATATGCCAACATTTAGAGAGAGAAATTCGGACTCGCTATCCAACATATAACAGTGATTGAATATTGCCACTAGGCTACCATCAAAAATCGAAGGAGGGTTACATTTCTGATCATATTGCATAGCCCACTAACCACTTCACTTGACCTTGTTTTAGTGGGATTAACACTAGTGGGTGCAGGATCACACTGAGCCCCTGTCACTAAACGTGTGGTACCAGCAGGACAAGACCTAGCTGCACCCCATTACCCATACTGGCCAGTGTAAGACCCAGTGTAAGTAGATGAATATTGATAAATAGCAAGATCGATGATTAGAAGATAGATATGAGAGATAGATACAGTAGAAAATGGGTGAAGAACGATTGATAGATGATAGATAGATTGGAGATAGATATGCATATCCAAAATCCGGAGGGGGCCACAGGCTGTTGGAGGTGGAAAGACTCACCCTGTGATTGCTGGAGTGTCATGGCCTGGGCATACAGCAGCACACTGCCCTATGTCCACAGAAAACCATTGAGTGTAATTGGGTCGCCGCTGTTCATTGCTGCTCATCCGTGTGTTGTAGTGCCAAACCTCAACCTGGCAAGGGTCATCAGATATGCCGTTGACAATCAATGGTTGTACAGTAAACTGGGCTTACTGGACTCAGGAAGTTAATCATCCGAGTGCCTAACATTCCTGATCCCAAGGGTCCCAGAAATTTAGGGACTGCCCCAGCTCAGGGATCTTACTTAAAAAGTGCTTTGGACAAAGTCAAGGTATTGAATGGTGTTCCCCAAGAACCAGGTGCAGATAAAAGGTTTCCATACTTTGCCAAACTTGTTTATGTGTAAACAAAGTGAGGAGAGGTCATAGAACAACTCCTGGTACCAGGTCCTATAGACAATGGTGTTAGACATGGACAAATCCCATGGTTGGGTGGTCACTTGGGAATAGGTAAAACCAGCAGGAGCGGTTTTACAAAGGTTTCACTGGCCAGGCTGTTATCGAGAGATACTAATCATGTCAGTCCTGACACAGTATGCCAATTAACTGCTCCAGCTCTCATTTACCGGAGCCCTTTTGTACTCTGCCCATCATAGAAACGCCATTTGAGCGCATAGCCATAGATCTGGTGAGGTCCACTATATAGGCACAGTATATCTAGTCATCATGGACTATGCAACAAAGGTACCTGGAAGCCAGTTGGACTTAAGAAATGCCTTTCAAAATGTATAGCACTGGGAGTTGTTCCGTTGTTTTACCAGAACAGGACATGCCTAAAGAGATCTTGATCATCAGGGAACACCCATTATGTCACATGTTAAGAAGGAGCTTTATAAAATACTAAATATCAAGCATATATTATGCACTCAGTTTACCATCCTCAGACTGAGGGGCTAGTAGAACGATTTGATAAAACACTGAAGGGGATGTAAGAAGGTAGTGGAGAAAGTGGGCACAATTGGGATTCTCTGATACCCACCTATTGTTTCCATAAGAGAAGTACCTCCAATCCTCCAGAGGGTTTTCACCCTTTGAACTGTTGTATGTACGACACCCTTGTGGTTTGCTTGATGGGCTAAGGAAGACCTGGGAAAGTGAGGTGACTCCATACAAAAAGCATAATTGAGCCTGTTGCCCAGATGCAAGAAAGGATAAGCTGATGTCATGCCCAATTGTTAAGGAACATCTATTCAGGCCCAAGAAGCCCAAAAAGTAGGGTATATAATAGATCAGCCAGAATTAGGCAGTTCCAGCTAGGTACCCACAGTAGAAAGCAAAATTCTTTGCAAAGTGGCAGGGCCCCAAATGAAGTTCTCGAAAAGGTGGTGAGGTTAGCTATACGATACACCAGCCAGGTAAAAGGAAGCCTATCCAGTTATATCATGTTAACTCATCAAGCCCGGAGAGATGGAGACCGGTGTTGGTTCAACTGCCTACTGCCCAGGCAGAGGTGGATTTTAGAGATGTTTCCTATTGCAAGCACCCTCTCACCATCACAAAAGCAGCAGTGCAAGGAGTTGTTAGATCACAATAAAGATATGTTCTCTGAATTGCCTGGTCTTACCTCTGGCATTGAAACTGAGATTGTTACTAACTCATGTTAGGGTAAAACTGAAGCCAGATAGAATCCCTGAGGCACGTAGGCAAGTTTCCCAAGAGGTGGAACGAATGCTAAATTAGAGGTCATTGAGAAATCTAAGAGGAGATGATCAAGTCCATTAGTGTTGGTGCCCAAAACCGAATGGGGGTGGCATTTATGTAACTATTATAGAAAGTTGATGAGGTCTCCAATGTGGAGCGCACTACCCAATGCCAAGGATGGATGAATTTATTGAAAGGTGAGGGCCAGCCCGGTACATTACTACATTGGATCTCACAAAGGGGTTTGGCAGATCCCACTGCAAAGCAGGCCAAGGAAAAGAAAATATGCCACTACTTACATAGTTGATATGGTCACATTTAGTCAATGATTGGGAAAGTCATTAATAAAATACCAAGCAGTTTTAGATGCTTTAAGGAAGAGCTGGTGTTTACCATCAACTCAAAGAAATGTGCCGTTGGTATTGGGAGGAAACAAAATATCTAAGTTATGTGTAGGAAGGGGCTTAATAAACCCCAAATAAGAAAAGTTGAAGCCATTCAAATTGTTCAGCCCCCTATCAAACAAAAAAAAACAAAGTGAGGGCAATTTTTGGGGATTGTGGGTATTATAGGCAGTTTGTCCCGACTTTGCCACCATTGCTGCCCCACTAACGGAGCTCACTAAAGGGACAAAATCAGTCATGGTGAAGTGGACTCCGGAGGCTGAAAGGAAAGGCCTTTATTAGCTTAAAATTCCGTTGTAAACAGCCAGTCCTGGTAGCACTCGATTTTTACAAAGGAATTGTAGTAAGACAGATGCTTCTAATGTAGGGTTGGTGCGATATTGTTACAGGGATTTCAATGGAGAAGAGCACCTGTAATGTATTAAAGTGTAACCGTCATCTGAGCAAAAAAAAAAATAAAATACATAATTCTGCTCCAGGTTGTCCCCCCGAATCATTCCTAAAGTAGTTTCCCTCTCGGTCCTAGTACCTCTTTGGCCCATAGCAACTAGGGTTTCCAGCTCTCAAAAAACTACAATCAGCAAGATGGAGGGGCGGGGGGCCTGCCTCCTGTCACTCATCAAAGCGAATGGTGCTGACCATGACACCAGAGCTATCTATCTATCTAGTATCCATTTATCTATGTATCCTTCATATTTTTCTATCTATCTATATCCTATCTATGTATATCCTATGTAGATCATATCTATCTATCCATCTATCTATCTATCTATCTATTATCTATGTATCCATGCTTATCTATCTACCTAGCTAAGTAACACTCCAGCAACTGCACATGACAGGACAGCTTGTAGACTGGAGATTGTCTCCTGCCACTTCCTTGTTGAGCTCATGGGGGGGGGGGGGGGGCTGCAGTTGGACTGTGGGATATTTGTTAGAGATAAGAATGTAGGTGTTTGGTCACTTACTTAGTGAGGGCTTCTCCACGACATGGCTGAGTGCTGGGGAAGTGGCAAATGAGGGGTAATCAGCTGTTGGCAGGGAGAGAGACATGACATGCCTACAACATATCAAAGTTTTTTGAAATGATGATTACACTTGAAGCCCAAACCAAAGAAAGAAAAAGGAGTATTCCGGGTCAAATAACATCAATCTTTATTTGAAGACATCATTAAAGACACATAACAACATAAAGTTAAAAGTCGAGAATAGGACTCCAAAAAGACTATATTGCCATCAATCTGGGATTTATTGTGGAGTATATGAGTCAATATATAAGGGCACAGTGCATGTAAACTATCATAGAAGGGTATTGCACAAGGACAATGATAATAATAATCACAAAAAAACATTCCATTAAGGCTCAGTGTCCATATCCTGCTTAGGTCTAGCGTCCTATCAATAAATATTGTTCAATTGCATATACCCATTCTAAAAACTCCAAAGCCCCCGTCACAGGGAGCGACAATCCTCGGCAAGATGGCAGCATTGCACGGCGTGTGAACGGGCAGGGAAAACACCCGTGATCGGTGTGCTAACGGTAAGTCTTTGCTGCAATATGGCAGCATAGACTTACTGGCTATGGAGAGGGCTCAGCCCGCAAAGCCCTAATCCATGACACTGGGACCTGTCGCGCGCGCGCACTAGTCGGGAAGGGGGTCAATAAACCTTCCATGATTGGACATTACTGTTGGTAACCTTTGTGACGATGCCTATCCCTACATGTGTAATTCATCTTACTTTCCTTAGAATGCAAATAAAATAAACGAATATAAACAAATGTAGGCATCTCGGCTTCCCAAAATAAGGAATTTAAACATAAAAGCTCCTGAAGAATGACTGTGAGGAATTGTAATGGAAAGTTTTAAATTGTATAACTTTTTCATTATACAACAATAATTTTATTTACTGTGTTGCCGAGGGCTAAGGTTGTTTTACCTATTTCTTAAACCTTTTAGGGACAAAGTGATTAGTAATGTTCTGATATGATAACAGTGTTGTAACCACAGAATTGAAAGAATGTGTACTTTCTTTTTTAATGAATGTATACATACAAAAGGTATATTTTGGTAGAAATATTAAATTCTAATTACTGTAATTGTGAATATAACATTGCATAAGAGGGCAAAACAATGACTTGATTGCACTCATGGACCCATCCTATGTTCGAGGAATCTTATAGGTAGAGCATGAAGTGTATAATACATCATGTGGCATACACTGTGCAGCTTTGTCCATCTTCACCATGACTAGGATTATTCTACTGATCACTTGTAAGATTTCAGCATGTTCACATTTTCTCTTCTTCTTTATTTTGTGTAAGTTTTTTTTCTCTGTATGTATATAAAGCTTTATGTGGTAAGTGTAATAGAGGTGGAGATATACCTGGCCTGAGTGGCAGCATCCTATCAGATGTGATCACATTACATAGATACTATATAACACAGAGAGATAGCTATACACAATACACACCTCAGGCCGAGGATCACAAGCAACATGTCCCAGGCTGCATATTCATCACTCTTGTCTATATTTGCAAATGTAAGATGGTGTTAATGGAAATGAAATGTATAATTTATGACTGAATCTTTCTTTATCTGTACCTTCTGACTGTTCCTGTATTCAGATTGTGGCCCAGTTCACAGTCACACGTCGCACTCTGAGTCAGTGTCTGCCGGGAGTACAGGTGATAATGTCCTGTACAGGTAGTGCAAGTATAAGTGGCAAAGCTGTGTACTGGTATCAGAAGAAGGAAGGGAACCGTCCCCGATATCTCCTGAGGGTACTAAGTGACAGTAACAAACACAAGGAACAGGAGTCCCTGACAGGTTCTCTGGGTCTAAAGACAACTCAAAAAATACTGGCTATTTAACCATTAAGGGGGTAATGACAGAGGATTGAGCAGATTATTACTGTGCTATGTGGGACTCAAACCACCAGCACATTGATAATGTCTATAGGGAAGTGAAACAATAATTTATTTGCTTGTTTATGGACATGAGACTAACTGGCTCTATTGTTCACTAGACACAATGGGGGTCATTTACTAAGGGCCCGAATCTATGTTTCCCGAAATATTACCGTTTTTCCCTGAAATTGCCCCAGGTTTTTGGCGCACACGATGGATTGGGCGCATCAGCGCCGGCAGCACAAGACGGAAATCGGGGGGCAGGTCGTCAGAAAAAACGCCGTATTTTTAAAGAAAAAATATGTGTCGCTTGACACGCAATTACCTCCACCCCTAGCTTGGTGAACTCCGGCGGACCCGGCGGACTCAGGGCAGCAGCGACACTGGTGGACATCGGGCACACTACCTTAGTGAATCGTGGAAGACACGAATCAGCGTCGGAGAACTGCCGCTGGATCGCGAATGGACCGGGTAAGTAAATCTGCCCCAATGAGATAATTTATTAGTGGCAAAGTCTGCTGCGTGTAGCTTAGTTCAATTTATTTGAATAGGATTTCTGTTTGGTGGGCAGGTTGAATTGTTAAAATATCAGACCGCTGTATGCTCATTTATGGTGGTAATTTAGCCATATTGGTGTATGTCATATTCATATTCATGAAGGGAGAGATGTAGCTCTGAGTTTAAATCTAAATATATCTGAGTAATGTATTTAAAGTATTTTAATTTAGTACAAATGATTATAAAAAAAAAAAATGTGAAAAGTGTTAAAGAAAAAAACCAAAAATCCCATTACTGGCCAACAAGTTATTTCCAATAAAAACTACCACTTGCAAAAGACAACGTGGTCATATCGACTGATGTATCAGTTAAAGTCAAAGGATTATTTTAAAGTTAATATTGTATTCTGGAAAAATGCATTATATTCATAAGTAATTCATGCAGATAATCCATATCAGCAACAAGAAGTTTTGGGCTGTGTCTAAATGCATCTTATGGGTTATATACACGTATATATAAAAAAAAGCCAATTTAACATATCTTCTCTATGAACCAAAGATAGAATTAGAAGACGTTACAGATCTGTACACACAATGCTGGTAATTTCTCATTAGGCCGACTCCATGAGACTGTTCGTCTGTCTTTAGAGCTCCGCAACCTGTCAGAGTTATTAAAGTGGCTTTGGCCCTTATTAGCAGTGTTCTTATGCTGTGCTTGCTGTCTCTGACTTTTATAAAACATTGCCAAAAACATCACAAAATGCACCACAATTTGACTTTTTTTAGACTTTTTTCTGCACAAAAGCTGGACAAAAAAAATGATAAATAAAAGAAGATACGAAGAGAGTCGATTCCCAGGACAACATACAGTACTAAATGTAAAGAAAAACTAAAATACCAAGCATGATAATATACGCCTACATTATAAACCCATACATGGGTATATGCAGTCTCCAGTCTCTTCAACAATATTATATAGAAATCTCTCCAAATGTTAGTAAAGTTTTATTCTGTTCTCTCATTTATTAGGATTTCCCTGCACCGTCACTTCATCTAATTATTGGGCCTAAGTTTTTTTAAATTTACAGGCGCCTGCTTGCTCTCTGGTCAACATGGAGAGCAATGGAATGGTGAGCATGTTCCTGTTGTGAAGTGGCTGTGATGGCCCAGAGCCTCAGGGGCTTAGCCTGCCTGTAAGAGGATTGGGAGCTACTGGGTGTCGGTCCCTGCTGGCGCTGGGACTGACACTTGGCTGAGACAGGAGTCTCCTTGACCCATGTTCGGGGTGACAACGATCGCTGTCATGGCTGCCTGAGGTCCGATCAGGACCCCAGGGCTGTCCTCAAGCAGTGCTGTAAGATCCCATGTGACGGGATCTTAAAGGCACACAGTGTCAGCCTATGCAAGGCTGACAACAGCTTATACAGCTTATAAAGTACATCTGTTGTAGTAGGGTATTATAAATGAACAAGCAATGTCCCATGGTGGAATAATAAAATAGTTTAAAAAAGTTCTAAATGAAAATAGAATAATAATTAATAAAAATGGCCATAAGCCCATAAACATATAAAGAAACATATAACTCAAAAAAAGTCTAAATCATACACAAACCCCACATCGACGCAACCGTAACGACCCTAGAATTAAAAATGACCATTATGGAACCCATTTGATGAACACCTTAAAATAAAACGTGTTAAACCAAAAAATTTGATTTTTACCTATTTCATCCCACAAAAAATGCAAAAAAAAGTGATTAAAAAAATCATATGTATCAGAATGATACATTTGCAAAGTACATGTCCCACAAAATACAGCCTTCAACAGCTCCGCAATAAAAAAACTGAAAAGTGTATGCCACTTGGCAGACGGCAATGCAAAAATTATAGATTAGTTTTTAATTTGTCAAATTTAGTAAAATGTATGGTATCCCCCCTAATCGTATCGACCCATTGAATAAAGATAAAATGATTATTGGCTATACAGTGAACACAAAAAAATTAAAATAAAAATTCCAATACAGGATTGATGCTTTTCCTACTACTACCTCAAAAAAAGTTCATAATTTTCAACAAAGGGGAATACCAACCCAAAATGGTGACACTGGAAAATGCATTCACCCTGACAAAAAAATGCAATCGTATGGCGCCAATAACAAAAAGATAAAATGTTATGGCCTACATAAGGAGCCAGTGTGGAAACTAAAATCTGGCTGCTGCAGGACGCTCCTTCCCTTCTGCACCTTGCTGTGTACCCATAAAACATAACGGCCACATGTACGAAGCTCAAAGCAATTTTCTGAAAAAAATGTTTGGTACCTCTTGGATTCCCTATGCTGCATATTTTGGTGAATATACACATGTGGGTATATATGAACACAAGAAGTAAACTACATGGTTTTATTTAAAAAATATCAATAATCAGTCTCTTTTATTTTTACTGCATAGTAAGTAAAATATAGAAAGCTGCTGTCCCTCTTCCTATTTACCACTTCCCAATAGTAAATTAATAATTAATGAAATAATTTTTTTTGCATATGGTTAAACGCATCCTTTAAGAAATGAGACATCAGTATGCCAGAAAAAGAGAAAATATATACCGTAGAGGAGTAGATTTATATAAAACATTAATATACTGTTGCATTGTATTTACAGCCCTGCTACAGCAAAAACCTTAATAAGACTATACGAAAAGGTTTGTTCAGCTCACCTCTTCCAAACGATTCACTCCAGCGCACGGAGCAAGCAAAACAACCCACGGACTTCGGGCAAACGACTCCAAAACGAGCAATAACCTTAATAAATGCAATTTACATTGCAAAAATATTGGGTTATAGGGAAAATAATTTAAAATCTTTTAATGCAAAAGCTCCAAATTATTCAAATTGGGTAGAAAGTTTATTAGGAGACTACATGCACTGTATATAGCTTTGTATACTGTATATAATAGAGGGGGCAGAGATTTACCTGGCCTGAGTAGGCAGCACTATCAGATGTGATCACATTACATATAGATACTAATAACACAGAGAGATAGCTATACACAATACACACCTCAGGCCGAGATCACAAGAAACATGTCCCCCCAGGCTGCATTATTCATCACTCTTGTCTATATTTGCACATGTAAGATGGTGTTTAATGGAAATGAAATGTATAATTTATGACTGAATCTTTCTTTATTCTGTACTTTCTGACTTGTTCCTGTATTCCAGATTGTGCTGCCCAGTTCACAGTCACACAGTCGCCCCCTGAGTCAGTGTCTGCCGGGAGTACAGTGATAATGTCCTGTACAGGTAGTGCAAGTATAAGTGGCAAAAATGTGTACTGGTATCAGAAGAAGGAAGGGAACCGTCCCCGATATCTCCTGTACTACTACAGTGACAGTGACAAACACCAAGGAACAGGAGTCCCTGACAGGTTCTCTGGGTCTAAAGACAACTCCAAAAATACTGGCTATTTAACCATTAAGGGGGTTTTGACGGAGGATGAAGCAGATTATTACTGTGCTATGTGGGACTCAAACCAGCCAGCACATTGATACATGTCTATAGGGAAGTGAAACAATAATTTAATTCAGTTGTTTAGGGCCTGGGGCTAACTGTTTGGCTCTATTGTTCACATTGTGGCACATTTACTAAGGGACGTGCGCCAGTTTTTTGTTGGACTTTGCATGTTATTTTAGGTGCAAACTGCTTACACCGGTATTTAAGAAGTGTCCACGGCACATTTGCGTCGCACGCAACCCTTTTGTGGCGCAGCTGCACTAGTCATCATGTGACACAAATTTCTGTACTGAAGGGGCTGCACCGATGTGCGGTCCGACCGTGCGCCAGATTTAACATGCAAAGTCCGACAGAAATGTGAAGTCATGAAGAACGGGCACCACAAATCCTGAATCTGGCGCTACACAGGCAAGCTGCACATAGTACACACTGCACTATTCTTAGTAAATGTGCCCAGGTTATGGGTTGGGGCTAATATACATCTTAATATGTTGCAGAACAACAATCATTTCAGGTTTTGAATTTCTAGATCAGGCACATTTCTCCTTTTTTTGTAACTAATTTTTTACTGGGAAAACCTATTGACTTGAGTATAAAAAGCCCAAACAAAGAGTGCTGCAAAAACCTTAAATAAAAATTTATAGTATACTTTATTGGAATATCAATACATACAATTCAAGGTTATATACCATATAAAAGGGAAAGAAAAAAAGGGGAAAACAAGTTGCCCCTGTTGGAAATTGGGGCAACCATGGAGTACACAAGCCCCCTCAGAACACCCAAGAACCCAAAATTAAATAAATAACAACTCAGACCGCAAGGATCTGGTCAGTAATTATTAAGAAATATATAATGCAGACGGGAGTATATGTGAAGTGGAGACCAGAGGTACCCTCCGACTCCAACACGTAAATGGTTAGTGCTTACCCGAACGCATGGTCATAGGTTCAATGGGGAGACCTGAGGGGGCCAATAAACTACACCCCGACGCACGTTTCGCTGATGCTTCGTCAGGAGGTGAAGTGTGTGTGTCGCCTCTCCTGTTTTATACTTACCGCCGGCCATCCAGCTTGAAGACGCGCCCACCACGTGACGTTCTCATCACATGGGGTCACCGGAAGCGCATCACCATGATGCACCCATCCGAATCATGTGATCGGTGGGGAGCTGTCATGGAACCGTGCACTTCCACATGCATGAGTGCGGCGCACGCGCATAGGCGCATCAACCGGACGCTGTGGTCGAGCGTAACCAGAGTTTTGACATATAAAATGATAGGTAAATAGAAGATGACTTGAGTATAAGCCTAAGGTGGGAAATGCATTGGTCACAGCCTCCCCAGTATATAGTTAGCCATCCCACCCATTCCCCCAGCATATAGCCAGCAAGCACATGCCCCCAGTATATAGCAAGCAGCCCCCAATATCTAGCCAGACCCTGTCCCCTAGTATATAGCCAGCCCCCTGCCCCCTAGTTTATAGCCAGCAGTCCTGTCACAATCTCGGGGAATAGTCCGTTAGGACTAAAGTCTTGTGGACTCCCTGGACCACCGTGGGAGATAAAGATTCCAGCCACAACCCGGGAGTGGAGTCTAAGTGGAATCCTGGTCTTCGCCAGAGTCCGCCGCAAAGCGGGATGGTCTGCTGCGTCGGGGAGCCACAAGGTCTCTCCACGGGTGCGCCTAGGCCCGCGGTGTCAGCCAAGGTTGGGACACAAGGCAGGACAACGGGAAGGCAGGACCACGGGAAGGCAGGACCTCGGCAGGACGGCTTGCAGGACCTTGGCAGGATGGCTGGCAGGACCTCGGCAGGACGCCACAGGAGTACAGGACCGCCACAGGAGCACGGGAATCAAAACAGGAACACGGGAATCACAGAATACTCGGAGGCATCTAGAAACGCCCAGGAACACGGAGGGCTTTCTCTTCAGTAACAGGACATGAAGATCTGGCAGGGGATGCTGGGAGTCACCAGGCTATATAGAGTCGGGAATGCCAGCGCCAATAAGGAGGACGCTGGCGATTTAAATTCTTGAAGAGTCAGGCGCGCGGACCACACACCGGGACCCGAGCGGGGCCAGGAGCCTGGAGAGGTGAGAAAAGATGAGGGGGAGCAGGGCAGCACAGCGGAGCACGGGTGCCCCCGCGATCCGAGACATGGATCGCGGGGTCACCCGTGACAAGTCCCCTTGTCTATAGTCAATGCTTGCCCCCTTGTATATAGCCAGCAGCCCCCTGCCCCCAGTATTTAGCCAGCAGACACCTGACCAGCCTAAAAAAAACCCCCAAAACTCTGTACTCACCTTCCCGATGCCCACAGGTATTCTTATGTCTTCAGTTCCGCCTTCGTCTCCCCTGTGGTCCTGTTGCATACACCATGACATAGTGTATGCCCCTATAGGGCAGATTTATCAAGTGTCTAAAAGTCAGAATATTTCTAGTTGAGTACAGTGGGTTTTTTTCATAACTTGACTTGAGTATAAGTCGAAATAGGGTTTTTTAGCACATTTTTTGTACTGAAAAACTTGGCTTATACTCGAGTATATACGGTATCCATCCAGTCCCTTTAACAATTAACATTAACAATTTTATTTAGAGATTGTTATCTCTCCAAATGTTGGCATAGTTTGATTTCTGTCCCCTTATTTATTTTATTTTTTCCTAGCACTTTCATTTTGCTCCATTTGTTTCATTTTTTTGCCCACCTTCTTGCTCTCTTGCCCAGTTTCTAAGACCACATGGAATGGTGAGTATTCAAAACCAGTTCACACAGTGTGATAAAGCATGGCAACTTCTATTTCTGCGGTGAAGTGCTTATTAGGGGCCCTTGGGCCTAGACCCTTGGGGGCTTATTCTTCTAATATGGGTATTGGAGGCCTTAGTCCCTACTGGTGCTGCGTTACAGAGATGCTGTTTTCTCTGGGTCCTCCGGTTTTCTCCCACACTCTTAAACATACTGGTAGGTTGATTAGACTGTGAGCCCCACTGGGGACAGGGACTGATTTGGCAAGCTCTGTGCAGCGCTGCGTAATCTGTGTGCACTATATAAATAAAGGAATTATTATGTTTATTATTAAGTGGCTAATGGGCCTTTACAATTTCAACTTTATCCAACCTTGCGTTCAATTTGCTAATGTAGCCCAGCGACAATAGATCATCTTATAATGTGAAGATGTAAGGTCCAGATCTTTCTCTATTCAAATTTTGATAGAGTTTGGATAAGTTGACATCTTATCCAAACAAAGATTTCTGTTATAAGCCGTTCCATTTTATTAAAACAATTGATGCATTTATAAAGGTTAACAAACTAAAATAAACTGAATGTAACGTGGACACTTCCCATTTATTTCACTTGGCAGTTATTCTTCTATGTTTTAGGTTTCCCTCTTTATTTAAAGAAAATAATAAAGAATAATGTATGGAAATGATGGATACCAATATTCATCATAAGCTAGATATAGGCCCACATTTATCAAAAACTGTGCAAACTGCACTATGTGCAGTTTGCCTGTGTAGTGTGCAGGGTGCACCAGATTCATGAATTGTGGAGCACAGACTTCATTAATCTGGCACCCCAGCTCTTCTGGAAGTGTGCACCATGTTTTTTTATTTGTACTTTGTTCATGCTGCAGAATTGTGGCACACGTCAGACAGAATTGTGGCGAACGGTTCAACTAAGCACTAACACGTCCCTTTAGGTGCACATATTTTCAGTCTTAAACACATTGCAGCTGTGACACTAAACTGGCGTAGACGCTTTAGCAGCATTAGGAAGAAGTTGTCATTTTCTGTACAGGTTTATTCATTGCTGACAGTTTTGTGCACTGCAGCTGTCATTTGATGTGCTGTATAAATAAAATATATCCAAAAAAAGGAAGGGGAGGGGGAAGATTGGGAGAGAGAGTTGTGAGTGTAATAAAAAATAACCTTTATTAATTCTTTAAAATCTTGAGTATGTTCTCATACTGATAAGTGAAACCACTAATATGGCATTATTTCTGTTGCCATACTTTATCCTAGCCACATAGGTTGTAGAATGACACCTAGGAATGAAGGTAGGGGTCCCCTTATAAGTTTTTGCGTCCCTCCTGTGATCTGGCTGAATCCCACAATTTCTTGTGGGAATCAGAGACAGTGTAATTTAGCAATCTGTAGATTAGCATAGGGAACATCCTCGTAACTACCATACATCACAGCACAGAACTGTGCATCTGCCGGCTGTCACTGTGTGGGGAGATAGCGGTTAGAAGGATTATGCGCCGCGTCTCCTCTAACTACAGCAGCGCAGATGAGTTTGTCTCAGATTGCGTGCCTCCATGCGGCTGAGACTGTAGGCTGTATTATGCTGGTATGGTCCGATGTCACTATCTACGATCTTGCTATAGGTGGGTACAACTACTACAACCGTCCCTATGCAATTCTATCCCTAAACTGTGGCTATGGACAAGAAATCGATGTCCCGACACATGTTTCGCTGGGTCTCCCCGGATTCTTCTAGGGGGGTGAATTAGAGCATATATGAAATTCTGTCGTTCTTAATTTAAAATATGGCAGTTTAGGAGTTCTTTTTATTAATAAAAAACAAGATAGCAGTTGGAAAATATGTCATTTGCAGTTCTTTTTAATTCCAGATATGGTTATAAATACACAAAATAAGAGAATCCAAATGCCAAGTGAGATTAAAGAAATGGAGCGAAACCGTTCTATCTTATGTTTAAGGGACTTGCCCATCCCTCAATTTTGGCTAATATTAGGTCCTATTAGACCTTGCATGATATAGATCATGCTGTTATTTTGAGAAAAATTCTTGATAAGGACCGACGTGCATGCCCACAGTACCAGGCGGTTATTGTGATTTGCACTACAGTAGACCAAAAAGTGGAAATCAGTCACCCAAAAAAGGACAATGTATACGTAATTTCATATATGCTCTAATTCAGAAATAATAGTACTATCAAGTTGACTAACTGGCCATATCTTTTTGCTTTATAAGACGGAGCACTAAAAAACTTCATCATTAGCCTTATTAAGGATACTAATTACAATGTGTATAAATATAACAACTATGTAACAATTACAATATATTAGCACAATAAATAGGCTCTCAATATTGTGTAGCATTTTACTGAATCTACTAATGAAGCTGTCAATCTTAAACTTTTACATAAAAGGCGCCCAAACCCAGCCGCCCCCACCCCTAGAAGAATCCGGGGAGACCCAGCGAAACACGTGTTGGGACATCGATTTCTTGCATGGGGACAGTTGTAGTAGTTGTAGCAAGATCGTAGGTAGTGACCATACCAGCATAAAACAGCCTACAGTCTCAGACGCGTGGATGCACGTGATCTGAGACAAACTCATCTGCGCTGCTGTAGTGAGAGGAGACGCGGCCATGATCCGACAGATGCACAGTGCCGTGCTGTGATGTATGGCAGTTACGCGGATGTTCCCTATGATCTGCTAATCTAAAGATCGCTGCATTACACTGTCTCTGATTCCCACCTTCATCCCTAGGCGTCATTCTACAACTTATGTGGCTAGGATAAAGTATGGCAACAGAAATAATGCCATACTAGTGGTTTCACTTATCAGTATGAGAACATACTCAGGCGTTTAAAGAATTAATAAAGGTTATTTTTAATTACACTCATAACTTACTCTCCCAATCTTCCCCCTCCCCTTCCTTTTTTTGGGTATAAGCTTCGTAAGGTGGTGCACACCTTGAGTGTTTTATCATTTGAACACATTACGTTCTTTAGTATAAATAAAATAAAACATAAAAAAGCATAAAAGACAAAAGTGTAACATAACGCTATTATATTTATTGTTTAAAATAGCTCATCATAAAAACATTTAGGTTAAGACTAGAGATGAGCGAACACACTCGTCCGAGCTTGATGCTCGTTCGAGCATTAGCGTACTCGAAACTGCTCGTTGCTTGGACGAGTATTTCGCCAGCTCGAGAAAATGGCATCTCCCGACGTTTTGATTTTTGGCGGCCAGAAACAGAGCCAATCACAAGCCAGGAGACTCTGCACTCCACCCAGCATGACGTGGTACCCTTACACGTCGATAGCAGTGGTTGGCTGGCCTGATCAGGTGACCCTGGAAAAAACTAGCCCCTGCCCGCGCTGCTCGGATCATTCTCTGTCTGGATGCCGTTCAGGAGAGAGCTGCTGCTGCTGCAGGGATAGCGTTAGGGTGTTATATTAGCTTACTGTTAGGCAGGAGTGAGTCTACAAGAACCTAACAGCCCTGTTAGGGCAGAAAGCATTATATATATATATATTATATATATATATCTATTATATTTTTTTTTTTTTTTTTTTTTTTTTTTTTTTTGCTTGTGGCTGGGCTTGCTGGCACTAGTAGTGCAGCTAGTACCATATTGTGAGGAATTTGCAGGGAGCCTTGCGAACGTTATATTTAGCTCTTAGTGACACACATATCCATCTCAAACACCTAAGTGGGACAATTTATTAGGGGTTTGATTGAATTAGGCCCAGTCTGCTGATTTTTTTTTTTACTTTTATTTTTTTTTTATAACTCAAAGTCATCAGGCACAGGCACAGCAGTGTGCTGTCAGTGTAGGCTAGAAACTAGCCATACGAGAACCCAACAGGCCTTCTTAGGGCTACAATAGCGTTATATAATTTATTTTAGTTGATTTGCTTGTGGCTGGCCTTGCTGGCACTAGTAGTGCAGCTAGTACCATATTGTGAGGAATTTGCAGAGAGACTTGGGAATGTTCTATTTCGCTCTTAGTGACACACACATCTCAAACACCTAAGCGGGACAATTTATTAGGGGTTGATTGAATGGCACAGTCTGCTGATTTTTTTTTTACTTTTATTTTTTTAAAAGTAAAAAAACAGTTGTGTGCTGTCAGTGTAGGTTAGAAACTAGCCATAGCAATAGGATAGCATCGTTTTGTAAAAAAAAAAAAAAAAAAATCCAAAAAATTTCAGTTTACACTTAATTTTGAAAATGTTGAACCCGAGGGCTAGGGGTAGAGGACGAGGGCGTGGACGGTGGGCGTCAAATACTGCAGGGGTTAGAGGTCGTGGTCCTGGGCGGGGTGAGACACCACCTGCTGATGAGGGAGCGGGGAACGCCCGCAGATACACTCCTTAGGTTCATGTCTCAACTTATTGGGACTCGTGGTAGAGCACTGTTGAGGCCAGAACAGTCGAACAGGTGATTTGGGATTGCGGACAATGCTTCTAGCATTTGTCCACCAGTCAGTCTTCCAGCAGTCCACCCCATGTCACCGAAATCAGCACTCCTCCAGCTCCTCCACCTCAGCCTCCTTCCCCCAGTCTGCCCCCTCCCAGCAAAATTTGGCATTTGAACCGGCATACTCGGAACTGTTTTCTGGACCCTTCCCCGAGTCAAAAACCACTTGTCCGGTTGCTGCTGAGCTCTTTTCCGATGCCCAGGTTTTCCACCGGTTGCAGTCTGTGGCAGTCTGTGGGTGATGATGACATTGTTGACGTAGTGGAAGAAGTGTGTAAACGATGTCGGACGATGAGGAGACACGGTTGTCAGACAGTGGTGAAGTTGAATGCTAAACACCCCACTCAATGGCACCAAGCCCGTTCACCTCCGGCCGGCCACACCACTGCTCCTTCCCCTGTGTCATCTGCTGCCTCTGCTAGTCAGCCCCCTGCCCAGGACCCAGGCCCCAAACACCTCCCGTGCGAAACACCATCTTCGCCTCCACGATCCTCCCACAGCATCACCAATGTCTCCATGCGCAGCATTCAGCTCTCCATACCCAGACGCTGGAGCGCAAAAGAAGTATGGTGCAACCCACCCACACGCCCAAGCCCTCAACGTCACATCTCCAAACTGCTTAGCCAGGAGATGCGCCTATAGGCTGGTAGAGACCGAGGGCTTCGCACACCTCATGGTGGGGCCAACCCTCGGTATTCGGTCCCCCAGCCACCTACTTTTCCCGAGTGTGCCGTCCCAGCCCTGCACCAGCACGTGTCAGACAACATCATCCTGCCCTGACCAACGCCGTTTCTGACATGGGCCACACTGACCACGGACACGTGGAAGCGTGCTGCGGGCAGGGCCACTTATATCGCTGATGCACATTGGCTTAACTTGGTGGAGGCTGGGACCGAGTCGACCCTGGGGCTGTAATATACTGCCGACGCCGAGGATTGCGGGGACCTACCTGTTCCAGGTCTCTCAGGCCTACTATGCCTCCTCCTCTCCCACCCCTCCTCCACCTCCTCCTCCGAATTACCATCCGTGGGCATGGCGCCATCAGTCGGTAGCTCTAGGCACAGCAGCAGTGCCGTCGCTAAGGGACAGCAGGTTGGTGCTCAAACTGCTGAGCCTAGGCGATAAAAGTACAAACACCCAAGAGCTATTACAGGGCATCACGGCGCAGACTGATCTGTGGCTGGCACCGCTGAACCTGAAGCCAGGCATGGTTGTGTGTGACAACGGCCGTAACCAGGTGGCGGCTCTGGAACTCGGCAGACTGACTGCCTGGCCCATGTGTTAAATCTCATAGTTCAGCGGTTCATCAAGACATACCCCAATCTGTCTGATTTGCTCACGAAGGTGCGCCGCATCTGTGCGCATTTCAGAAGTCCGCAACAGATGCTGCCACTCTCAGGGCAGCGCAGCGCCGCTCACAACTGCCCGCTCACCGACTGTTGTGCGACGTGCCCACGAGGTGGAATTCAACATTAACCATGTTATCCAGAGTTAACAGCAGTACAGAGCGATTGTAGACTGCCAGATGTCAACTTCCACCAGAACTGGTAGTCAGGTCAGTCAGCTTCCTCAAGTCTACAATGAGGAGTGGACTGGGGATGTCTGATATCTGTCAGGTGCTGAGTGTAACTTTGAGGAGTAACACAGATGGTCAGTGGCGATGCCGCATCATCAAGCCTCACATCCCGCTGCTTGGCCTGTTTGAAAAAACTCTCTGGTCAGCATGAAGTCAGAAGCTTTGCGCTCGTCACAAAGACGGGGAAGAAGATTCCTTTGATAGCCAAAGCACCCTCAGGTTCGTTTCTCTCAGAGCATATCGGAGGAGGTGGAGGGGTGAGGAGGAGAGGAGGAGAATGTTGGCGAACAAAAGAGGGGAGCATTGTTCAGTCCTTCAATGTTTCAGCGTGTATGGGCAAGAAGAAGAGGGAGTTGAGAGGAGGGAGGAAATGGGCAGTCAGGCCAGTGAGGGGAGTGAATTCTTGCGCGTTGTACTCGGGAGATTTCATGCTAGGCTGCCTATCCCGTGACCCTCGCGTTCAAAGAATTTATTCCAGCACCGATTACTGGGTATTCACTCTTCCTGGACCCACGGTACAAGCAAAATCTTCCACTCTCATCCCATGGAGAGGAAAAAGAGGGTGGAGAATGTATGAATACCAGCAGCCTGGTGCACAGCTGAAACAGTTTTCCCTTCTGACAGCGCTAGCGGCAGAGGGCGTATTTCTGCGGACAAGTACGATGGTGAGTAGGCGAGCAGGCATCTTGTCCAGCACTGGCAGGGGTTACGCTTTACAAGCCTTTGCCAGTTTTATGTCACCTCAGCAAGACAACTGTCACCTGACCCCCAGTCTCGGCAGAGTAGGCTGATCTTTACAGAAAGAGGTGAGGGAGTACGTAGCGTATTGTCTGAGCGGGTTTTCAGTGCAGCTGGTGGCATCCTCACCGATAAGCGTACCGCCTGTCGACTGACAGCGCTGACAGCTGACCGCTTATCAAGATGAATAAGCCTGTATTCTCAGGATTCCATTCTCCACCAGTGTGAAAGAAGCTCAAACCTGAATTTAATTTATGTCCGTGTGTAGAGCAAAAGCGTGGCGTGCACCGCCAGCCTGGCAACGGGTCCAGTCAGTCAATGGGAAACAGTGGACGGGTTACGTGTGGAGGTAATGGCTATTCACAAACAGTTGTGCTCGTTTCCCTGAGAGTAAGCCTAATACAGCAAGCAGAAAGACGAAGAAGAAGAAAGAGAGGGTGCACTCACGTTTTATGTGAAGCACAAACTTTATATCCTTGGTTCACACATAGGTACACAGGGGGGCAACCAGAAGCCGCAGAGCCGACGGGCCGTTGCGCAGCCCCGGCGCTTTCTCAAGGCGAGTGATGATGCCCATGCTGCGCTTGGCGGATTATAAGAGTGGAGGCGCGCGCGTCACATGGAACAAATACAATCAATTAAAACATATTCTATGTATGGTTTACACAAACCCCAACAAGAATAAAATAGATAGACCTATGTGGGTATAAGAGGTCCCATTTTATCAAAAGTAGAAATAAGGTGATGTAGATATGGGTGATAGGTCCAGATGTAGACCTGCTACCTGTTTAAAAACATACCTAAACGGAGACACAGCTGCTATAATTGGTAACATACTAGGAAAAAGAATATTCTAAAAGACTCAAAAAAGACCTTTCATTTGTCGTTAACGCGTCGTTAGACCCTAAAGCCCACAGGCACCGAAAAAACTTCATGATCATTACTTCCCTGGCGTAGGAGGTAAGACGCACGGTCCCCACCCTACAGGGCTACAATTTGCACCCTCTTATGCCATGCGAACCTTAAAACCTAGACCAGGTTCCCAAATCTTGTGTTTGCTGTCATATGTTGCTCGATCATCGAGGGCAAACCATTACCAACCGGTAATATAGATCTCGTTTATGTTCCTAAATCTCGTGAAGAGGCTCGCGACGTTTGCCAATGTAATATCTTGACAAGGAAGTTCATGAGACACATTAGAAACAAACAAGGTGGACGTCAAGAAATGAAGGGTTGTTGACCGCTTGGGTGACACCATCCAATGTATATAATACTTAGCCTGACGTTTGGACTACAGTGGCGGCACAGACCACCACCTTGGAAATTACCCCTTGGGGGGTCACTTTTTACCAGTCATACGGGGGGAAGAGTACCTGCTCGCGAGCAGATGTCCCTCAGGGTGTGCAATTTTCTAAAAAGCTCACATGGGTATGGGGGCAGCAGTTCGAAAGCGGGGGTCCCCTGCCCGAGTATATGCCATGCTTGTGAATAGTGATCTAATACATCTTCAATGGGTCTAATCAAAGGTAAGACGAAGTCTACTCTCATCCTTCCCTTCTTTCGACTGGGGCCCTCTCGTGGTTTTAAAGAGTCATCCGCGGGGATGATTTCCCCCTAGTCGGGCTTTTTATCATTAGGGAGAGCAGGATAATCACGTCCACACTGGTGTAGTCCTCGCTGCACGAAAAGTGGCTTCCTCGCTATTAAGTTAAGGCGCGGACACTCGAGCATCAGGAAAAGTTTGTCTCAAATAACGAGCACCCGAGCATTTTAGTGCTCGCTCATCTCTAGTTACCAAGCCTAAAGTGATACTTGAACTTGGCCTTGGCTATTTAGGGGCGCACTCTTTTGTGCAGCCCAGTGGTTGCTGACTTTACTCTTGTGCAGCCCAGTGGTTGCAGACTTGACTCTTGTGCAGCCTAGTGGTTGCAGACTTGACTCTTGTATAGCAAAATCTAAGGTGACAGTACATATAATTCACTTACCAATAGAGAGGAGCGAACACACTCGTCCGAGCATTAGCGTACTCGAAACAGCTTGTTGCTTGGATGAGTATTTCGCCAGCTCGAGAAAATGGCATCTCCCGCCGTTTCGATTTTTGGCGGTCAGAAACAGAGCCAATCACAAGTCAGGAGACTCTGCACTCCACCCAGCAAGACGTGGTACCCTTACACGTCGATAGCAGTGGTTGGCTGGCCTGATCAGGTGACCCTGGAAAAGACTAGCCCCTGCCCGCGCTGCTCGGATCATTCTCTGTCTGGATGCCGTTAGAGAGAGAGCTGCTGCTGCTGCAGGGATAGCGTTAGGGTGTTATATTAGCTTACTGTTAGGCACAAGTGAGTCTACAAGAACCCAACCGGCTTTCTTAGGCCTACAGTAGCGTTATATATATATTTATATATATATTTTGTTGATTTGCTTGTGGCTGAGCACTGCCAGAGCCCTGCAAAATGACCTTCGGCAGGCAAAAAAGTGCATGTGTCTACACAAAAAACTGACTCCATGAGGATGGTATGAGTGGCCGACGTCCACACTAGCGCCTTGTGCTCTTCATGAAAGCAGGTTCACACTGAGTAAATGTGAAAGACGTGACTGGAGATGCCTTGCAGAGGGATCTGCTGCCTGACACATTCTTCTGCATGACCAGTTTGGCAGTGGTCAGTAAAGGTTTGGGGGCCGCACAGCCCTCCATGTGCTCCTCAGACCCCTGAGAAACCATATGCTGGGGTGGTTGGCCCAGGGTTCCTCCTAATGAAGGACAATGCTAAACCTCATGTGGCTGGAGTGTCAGCAGTTCTTGCAAGATGAAGGCATTAAAGCTATGGACTGTCCACCACAGTTGCACCACAGACTGTCCAGGAGTTGGCGGATGGTTTAGTCACGGTCTGCAAGGAATTCCCTCAGGAAACCATCCAAAACCTCATCAGGAGCGTGCTGAGGCATTGTAGGGAGGTCATACAGGCATGTGGAGGACACACACAATACTGAGCCTCATCAGGAGCGTGCCAAGGCGTTGTAGGGAGGTCATACAGGCACGTGGAGACCACACACAATAATGAGCCTCATCAGGAGCGTGCAGAGGTGTTGTAGGGACGTCATACAGGCATGTGGAGGCCACACACAATACTGAGCCTCATTTCGTCTTGTTTTACAGAAATCCCGTCAAAGTTGGATTAGCCTGTAGTGTGTTTTTCCACTTAAATTTTGTGGGTGACTTCATATGCAACTTAGTGCACCAAAAAATACTGGTGCTTTTTTTTAATAACTCAAAGTCATCAGACACAGCACAAAATCCAGTTGTGTGCTGTCAGTGTAGGTTAGAAACTAGCCATAGCAATAGGATAGCATCGTTTTGTAAAAAAAAAATAAATAAATAAATCCAAAAAAATTTACAGTTTACACTTTAATTTTGAAAATGTTGAACCCGAGGGCTAGGGGTAGAGGACGAGGGCGTGGACGTGGGCGTCCAACTACTGCAGAGTAGGGCTGATCTTTACAGAAAGATGGTGAGGGAGTACGTAGCTGACCAGTGCAGCTGGTGGCATCATCACCGATAAGCGTACACGCCTGTCGACTGACAGCGCTGACAGGCTGACGCTTATCAAGATGAATAAAGCCTGTATTTCTCAGGATTTCCATTCTCCACCAGGTGAAAGAAGCTCAACCTGAATAATTTATGTCCGTGTGTAGAGCAAAAGCGTGGCGTGCACCGCCAGCCTGGCAACGGGTCCAGTCAGTCAATGGGAACAGTGGACGGGTACGTGTGGAGGTAATGGCTATTCACAACAGTTGTGCTCTGTCTCCTGAGAGTAAGCCTAATACAGCAAGCAGAAGCGAAGAAATGGAGTGGCACTCACCGTTTATGTGAAAGCACAACTTCTTTATTCTTGGTTCACATAGGTACACAGGGGGGCACACAGAGCCGCAGAGCCGACGGGCCGTTTCGCGCCAGCCGGCGCTTTCTCAAGGCAGTGATGATGCATGCGCGCGCCTTGCCGGATATAAAGGGGAGGGCGCGCGCGTCATCATGGTAACAATAAACAATCAATTAAAACATATTCTACTGTTATTGGTTACACAAACCCAAACAAGAATAATAGATAGACTATGTGGGTATATAGAGGTCCATTTAGCAGTAGAGATAAGGTGATGCATATATGGGTGATAGGTCCAGATGTAGACCATGCTACCTGTTAAAAACATACCTAAACGGAGACACAATGCTGCTATAATTGGTAACATACTAGGAAAAAGAATATTCTAAAAGGACTCACAAAAAGACTTTCATGTCGTTACGGTCGTTAAGACCTAAAGCCCCCATGGCCCCGAACTTCACCACCATCTTCCATGAGAGCATCACCTCTCTACGGAAGTTAGGAGTTAAAACATTTAGCAGCACCCCACAGATACCCGCCTGGCACTGGCTAGCAATCCACCCTTCTATGCCTAGCGAACCTTAAAAACTCAGGTGCCGCATGTGTGGTTGCTGTCTAAGTGCTCGATCAGTCGAGGGCAACCATACCGTAATTATAGATCTTTTTGTTCCCAAATTCGTGAAGAGGCTCCGGATCGTTTTGCAATGTAGTATCTTTGACAGGGGCAGGGAGACACACGTAAACAACAAAAGTGATCTCAAGAAATGAAGGTGTTGACCCGTTGGGTGACACCTCCAAATGTAATATATTTGGCCTGAGTGTTGGAGCAGTGACAGTGCGAGCAAGCCCCACTTGAAAAATACCCTGGGGGTCCCTTTTTGTAACCAGTCATCACGGGGGGAAGAGTACCTGCTCCGGACCAGATTGTTCCTCAGGGTGGTGCATTTCTAAAAGCTACCATGGTCTGTGGGCAGCGAGGTCGGCTAGCTGGGGTCATGCCCGAGTATATGCCAATGCTTGTAATAGCTGATCTAAAAAAGCTCAATGGGCTAAATCAAGGTAAAGACGAAAGTACTCTCCTCCTTCCCTTTTCGATGTGGCCCTCTCTTGGTTTAAAGAGTCTCATCCCGGGGATGGTTTCAGCCCACGTCGGGCTTTTTCAAATTAAGGGGCAGGATATCCACGTCCAAACACTGGCTCGTAGCTCCTCGGCTTGCATGAAAATGGCTATTCTCGCATTTAAGCCTCCCTAAGGCGCAGGAACTGGCTGAGGGGACCCTCCTTGGTGTGTGGGGATGGTAACTTTTAGATGGAGAGTGCATTGGTGGCGTGGGTTTTGTAGGCCGAGTGCAGAGTTTTCCGTCCATGCTCTAACCTTCACATCCAAAAAATCTAGCTCCCAGGCCCCGAAACTGCAGTAATTTCATGTTCATCTGGTTATCCCATTTAAGTGCTCGACAAGTCCAAAAGGAATGTTCGCTCCCCTCCCATACAATGAAAATATCGTCACATATCTGTGGAATGCTTTAAACCTGGTGGGCATACGGATTGTCCAAAGAAAATAGTACGTCCTTCAAAGCAAGCCAAAAAAAGTTGGCAAGGTACAGGCTTTCCGGGGTGCCCATTGCGTACCCGTATTGGGCATACCACCTCCCACCTCAAAGGTAAAAGCATTGAGATAGGACAGACAGGAGTCCCTTACAACAAAGCGATGTAGTATCCCCTTGGCCTGCATTGATAAGTACGTCCCGAACGCTCTCCACCCCGAGTTTTGTGGGATACGTGTATATAGGCTTTCGACATCAATTGATGCCAGATGGTACCCTCCAGCCACTGTGTATCGTGAATAACCTCTGAAGGCATAGTATCCTTCAAATAGGATGGAATGTCAGGGAGCAAGGGGCGTAACAGCCAATCTAAAAATTGGGACAACAGGCTCAAATAAAGAGCCGATGCCCGCCACTATGGGGCGGCCGGGGGATTTAGAGGGTTTTGTGCACTTTGGTAAGAAATACCAGCAGGGTATTTGGGGCTAGTAGGAAGAGTTTTCTGCAGTGCGTCAGACAGGACACCATGACTACCACTCCATCTAGAAAATCTCTAAGTTTAGATGGAAATCCAACGACAGGGTTACTCTCCAAGGGTGTGTAGTGGACCTGTCCTGGACGCTGTCTCATGCCTCTTTTACATAGTAGTCCCTGCTCATAAGGACCACGTTGCCCCCCTTGTCGGCCGGCTTTCACCAATATTCTACCACGGGACTTCAGCCAGCGGAGGGCCCGCAATTCACCCTTGGTGAGATTGCCAGGGGCCTCAGGATATATGAGGGATTTCACATCCTTGGTTACCATCGGCTGAAGATTTCGATGGGGGAGCCGGTCGCACAGAGGGGGCAAAACGTGGAGCCTATACCTCCGCGGAGGCAGGTTAACATCCAGGGTGGAATCGAGTCCACCTATCTGATCATGGCTACCTGCATCCATATTAGGTCCAACAAAGTTGGATGCTCGAATGATGGACCGGGGCCCCTATATCCGGGGGAAAGAACCCAAGGGGGCCTACTGTACAGGGACTTCACCAGTGCATGATCTGCCTGGGACATCATCCTTGTCGTGAAAAAACTTATGCAAGGTTGATCTTACGAACAGCTTTAAAACATATCCACTTCAAATTCAAACAGAATCAAAGTATTATCATAGCAAAGTTTAGGCCTTAGACAGGAGGGAAACACAGTCCTGCGGTAGACAACGTCCGTGAGGTTAATGAGTAGAGTCCTCATAGGGGACAATTTCAGTGGTAACCTCATTAACGATACGCTAGGGGGTGCGTGTGGATAATACAAGGTATGTCCAGTTAGTGGACAAGGGGTGATGAATGGGAGGGGGAGGGAGCAAATAATACAATAGCATCAGGATGAGGGGGGGTCTGAACGAGAGGGGAATGTAGCCCTTGAGGGTGGGACCGGTGCTCTTAACCTCCTACGCCGAGAGGAGTAGATGTTCATGAAGTTCGGGGCCATGGGGGCTGGGTAGTTAACGACCGTAAGACATGAAAGTCTTTTGTGAGTCCTTTAGAATATCTTTTTCCTAGTATGTTACCAATATAGCAGCATTGTGTCTCGTTTAGGTTGTTTTTAACAGGTAGATGGTCTACATCTGGACCTATCACCAATATAATCACTTATTTCTACTGCTAAATGGACCTCTATCTACCCACATAGTCTATCTATATTCGTTTGGGTTTGTGTAACCAATACGTAGAATATGTTTAATTGATTGTTTATTGTTACCATGATGACGCGCGCGCCCTACCCTTATATCCGGCAGGCGCGCGCATGGCTTCACTGCCTTGAGAAAGCGCGGTGGCGCGCGAAACGGCCCGTCGCTTGCGGCTCTGTGTGCCCCCTGTGTACCTATGTGAACCAAGAATAAAGAAGTTGTGCTTCACTAAAACGGTGAGTGCCACTCCCATTTCTTCGCTTTCTGCTGTGTATGGCTTTACTCTCAGGAGACAGAGCACAACTGTTGTGAATAGCCATTACCTCCACACGTACCCGTCCACTGTTCCATTGACTGACTGGACCCGTTGCCAGGCTGGCGGTGCACGCCACGCTTTTGCTCTACACACGGACATAAATGTATCAGGTTGAGCTCTTTCACCTGGTGGAGAATGGAAATCTGAGAAATACAGGGCTTATTCATCTTGATAAGCGGTCAGCCTGTCAGCGCTGTCAGTCGACAGGCGTGTACGCTTATCGGTGATGATTGCCACCAGCTGCACTGAAACACGCTCGACAATACGCTACGTACTCCTCACCATCTTTCTGTAAGATCAGCCTACTCTGCCGGGATGGGGCAGGTGACAGTGTCTTGCTGAGGTGACATAAAACTGCAAAGGCCTGTAAAGCGTAACCCCTGCCAGTGCTGGACAAGCTTGCCTGCTCGCTACTCCCATCGCTACTTGTCCCGCAGAAATACGCCCCTTGCCGCTAGCGCTGTCAGTAAGGGAAATACTGTTCTCGCTTGTGCACCAGGCCTGCTGGTATTCATACATTCTCACACTACTTTCCTCTCCAGATGAGAGTGGAAAGTTTGTTGTACGTGGCAGGAGAGTGATACCCAGTAATGTGCTGGAATAAATTCTTTGAACGCGAGGGTCACGGGATAGGCAGCTAGCATGAAATCTGCCAGACACAACGCGCAAGAATTCACTCCCCTCACTGACTGACTGCCCATTTCTCTCCTCCACATCTCTCTTCTCTGCCCATACACGCTGAACATTGGAAGGACTGAACAATGTCCCCTCTTTTGTCTCGCCAACATTCTCCACCCTCTCTATGCCTGCGAACCTTAAAACCTCAGGGTCCCCATTGTGTTGCTGTCTAATGTGCTCGATCAGTCGAGGGCAACCATTACCTGTAATTATAGATCTTTTGTGTTCCCTAAATCTCGTGAAGAGGCTCCGGATCGTTTTGCCAATGTAGTATCTTTGACAGGGGCAGGAGACCACGTAAACAACAAAAGTGGATCTGCAAGAAATGAAGGTGTTGACCCGTTGGGTGACACCTCCAAATGTAATATATTTGGCCTGACTGTTGGAGCTACAGTGGCGGCAAGACCCACACTTGAAATTACCCCTGGGGGTCCCTTTTTGTAACCAGTCATCACGGGGAGAAGAGTACCTGCTCCGGACTAGATTGTCCCTCAGGGTGGTGCATTTTCTAAAAGCTACCATGGGTCTGTGGGCAGCGAGTTCGACTAGCTGCGGGTCCTGCCCGAGTATATGCCAATGCTTGTAAATAGCTGATCTAATAACATGCTCACATGGGCTATAATCAAAGGTAAAGACGAAACGTCTCTCCTCATCCTTCCCTTCTTTTCGATGTGGGCCTCTCTTGGTTTTAAAGAGTCTATCCCGGGGGATGGTTTCAGCCCTACGTCGGGCTTTTTCAATTAAGGGGGCAGGATATCCACGTTCCAACAACCTGGCTCGTAGCTCCTCGGCTTGCATGGAAAAGTGGCTATCCTCGCTATTAAGCCTCCTAAGGCGCAGGAACTGGCTGTAGGGGAGGCCCTCCTTGGTGTGTTGGGGATGGTAACTACTATAGTGGAGGAGTGCATTGGTGGCCGTAGGTTTTCTGTAAGCCGAAGTGCAGAGTTTTCCGTCCACTGCTCTAACCTTCACATCCAAAAAATCTAGCTCCAGGCCCCCGAAGACTGCAGTGAATTTCATATTCATCTGGTTGATCCCATTTAAGTGCTCGACAAAGTCCAAAAAGGACTGTTCGTCCCCCTCCCATACAATGAAAATATCGTCCACATATCTGTGGAATGCTTTTAACCTGGTGGCATACGGATTGTCCAAAGAAAAAATGTAGCGTCCTTCAAAGCAAGCCAAAAAAATGTTGGCAAGGGTACAGGCTACTGGGGTGCCCATTGCAGTGCCCGTATTTTGGGCATACCACCTGCCATCAAAGGTAAAAGCATTATGAGATAGGACAAGACGGAGTCCCTTACATACAAAGTCGATGTACGTATCCCCTTGGCCTGCATTGATAAGTACGTCCCGAACGCTCTCCACCCCGAGTTCTTGTGGGATACGTGTATATAGGCTTTCGACATCAATTGATGCCAGATGGTACCCCTCCAGCCACTGTGTATCGTGAATAACCTCTAGGAAGGCATTAGTATCCTTCAAATAGGATGGAATGTCAGGGAGCAAGGGGCGTAACAGCCAATCTAAAAATTGGGACAAAGGCTCAAATAAAGAGCCGATGCCCGCCACTATGGGGCGGCCGGGGGGATTTATGAGGGTTTTGTGCACTTTGGGTAAGAAATACCAGCACGGGTATTTGGGGCTAGTAGGAAGGAGTTTTTCTGCAGTGCGCTCAGACAGGACACCATGCTAGTAGGAAGGAGTTTTTCTGCAGTGCGCTCAGACAGGACACCATAACTAACACTCCATCTAAGGAAATCTCTAAGTTTAGATTGAAATCCAACGACACACTCCATCTAAGGAAATCTCTAAGTTTAGATTGAAATCCAACGACAGGGTTACTCTCCAAGGGTGTGTACGTGGACCTGTCCTGCAGCTGTCTCATAGCCTCTTTAAGGGTGTGTACGTGGACCTGTCCTGCAGCTGTCTCATAGCCTCTTTTTCATAATAGTCCCTGCTCATGAGGACCACGTTGCCCCCCTTGTCGGCCGGCTTCACCAATATATCTACACGGGACTTCAGCCAGCGGAGGGCCCGCAATTCACCCTTGGTGAGATTGCCAGGGGCCTCAGGATATATGAGGGATTTCACATCCTTGGTTACCATCTGGCTGAAGATTTCGATGGGGGAGCCGGTCGGCACAGGGGGGCAAAACGTGGAGCCTATACCTCCGCGGAAGGCAGGTACCTCCAGGGTGGAATCGAGTCCACCTATCTGATCATGGCTACCTGCATCCATATTTAGGTCCAACAAAAGTTGGTTCTCAGAATGATGGACCGGGGCCCCTATATCCGGGGGAAAGAACCCAAGGGGGCCTACTGTACAGGGGACTTCACCAGTGCATGATCTGCCTGGGACATCATCCTTGTCGTGAAAAAACTTATGCAAGTTGATCTTACGAACAGCTTTAAACATATCCACTTCAAATTCAACAGAATCAAAAGTATTATTCATAGCAAAGTTAAGGCCTTTAGACAGGAGGGAAACACAGTCCTGCGGTAGAACAACGTCCGTGAGGTTCGCAGGCATAGAGAGGGTGAATTGTAGCCCTGAGGGTGGGGACCGAATTGTGTACAGTTTTGCCAGTTCTCAGTGAGCTCGCTTAAATATATTGCATGAGGTAAAGTGTTCCCCACCTGTTGATTTTAAATTGTTTGTTGCATTTGCCTTAGTAGAATAGAATAATCTACAATTATTTTCCTGATGCCGTGCTTTTTAGGCTTCTAGACTGCTTCTATCAGCACTGCGTCTCCTCACCTCGGAGAGACTTAAGAGGCAGAAGGAATTGGCCACAAACTAACCATTTTAAGCAAAAGGTGAGCTGCATCTACAGGCAGACCCAGTTCCACAAAGATAGGTTCCTAGGTTTGTTTCTGTTTGAATTTGTATGCAAGGCGCACACACTAGTATATTGTATCATCTGTAAATCCAGACGACACAAGCAAACTTTCCCCCAGTGACAATTGGAGGTTTCATCAATTTTTTGCTGGTGTCATTGACCACGGTATCATAAAGCTTCATATATCACGACTTATTCCACCATCATATATTCCTTATGTAGTCTTTAGTAATTGTTTTCTGTTTTCTTGATGATTGTACTGCTCAACAATGAGAAATTGGGCACTAATGTGTGACTAACTGGTTTTACGTACTGTTGTTCGAAAGGCAGACAGAATTTCTTTGTCGGCTTTACCAACCCAGAAGATTGTCTGCTGAGAACACGGCATATTAGATATTCGCCGTTTGGTAGAGTTGACATGTTAGCAAAAAAGGCAAATAGATTGTTTGTTCACAGGTATGTTGTAAAGCTTTTCTCAGGCGTAGTCTAACATTCCAAAAACAGGACTTCTTAATTTAATAATCTAATATCATTTTCAGTGCTTTTGTAGTTTCCTGGCCCAAATTGTGGAGAGGGTCATGGTGTTGTTCATTTATGTTATATCTTACATTGACTTGTAATATTTTTCAATCTCCCACGCAATGACTTACATACCACAACCCAGACTTTAGTTATTACTATAGTGCACACAAGTGTGTTAGTAGCCAGATTGTACAGAGTTTTTTGCGATTCGCCTGTAGACCCTTAACTAAACTCAGATAAAAGTACACAGTAGTCAACAAGATTTAAAACGCGTTAGCCGTACCACAGTACATTAAAGAGTTCAATAAAATGTACACTCACAACTACTGTGTTGTCAACTTTCATTGATGAGCTCCCGGCTGGGCTTCTCTTCAACCAAATCTTCACGCGGGGTAGCCATTATCAACTTACAACTCTGTCAGATCATTGATGACTTCGGCATGGTAGGGTCTTCACGGGAACTGCTCCACCGCCGCGGTTGAAGGAGGTATTGACACGGTAGCATCAGGTTTGTTCTCTGGCGTCAGACGCAGGAGATGCCAAGCGCGAACATCTATAGCTAGCTTCATAGTTCTGTTCTCATCTGTTATTATATTCTGTTCATTCTATCCAATTCAATTCTGCACTAGGTGATAGTTCTGAATTTTTACACCCTGAGTCTGCGTCTGCATCCAACTATGTTGAAAAAAACTGGATGCACATGTTTCATGTCTTTCTCTAATGGTATAGTTCCCTGAACTAGTGGCAAATTGTCCATTGGAACGCAACAAGGGAGCGGCACCCAGAACTTATGATGCAGACCGACCGCGGGGCAGTGAGTATCAGCAGTTGAAGCACACCTTACTTAGTTTCCAGTGACCAGGTCAAACAAATCACAGTCAGCTCTTCATCTTCATCAGTGACAAGTGAAATTTAAAGGGTGAGCTGTGAATGGTTGAGTGGGGCAATGGAAAATTCTGACTCAGATGCTGATAATCTGCCCAGAGTGTCTCTGCAGAAAGTATGTTGATGGGGTTCATTCTAATTGAAATTAAGGTTACATGCAACTGTCTTTTAAAGAGAAAGACATTCTGTCATGCTCGATCCATTTTGAGTTATTTTCATGTTCCTTACACGCGGCAATTATGTGCGGTGAGCACTCCCACAGCTTGTTGTTAACTATATCTAGATCCTTCGGAGGGCACAATACGCAGTAAGCAGGAATGGAGAAACTGGAGTGACTCACCAGCTTTTGTGCAACAGCACATACCTTTATCTTGGTTCACATAGGTACACAGGGGGGCACACAGAAGCCGCAGAGCCGACGGGCCGTTTCGCGCAGCCGGCGCTTTCTCAAGGCCCAGTGACTGACGCCATGCGCGCGCGCTTGCCGGATTAAGGGAGGCGCGCGCATCATCATGGTCACAATAAACAATCAATTAAACATTCATGTATTTGGTTACACCCACCCAACCAAGAATATAGATAGACTATGTGGGTATGAGTCATGTAGCAGTAGAAATAAGGGTGATGCATTAGAGGTGATAGGTCCAGATGTGACCAATCCCGTTAGACCATACCTAAACGGGGACACAATGCTGCTATATAGGTAACATACTAGAAAAAGATATTCTAAAGGACTCACAAAAAGAATTCATGTCATTACGGTTTACGGTCGTTAAGACCTAAAGCCCCCATGGCCCCGAACTTCATGATACATCTACTCTCTCGGCGTAGGAGGTTAAGAGCACGGTCCCCACCCTCAGGGCTACAATTCACCCTCTCTATGCCTGCGAACCTTCCGCGCCTTAGGTACTTAATAGCGAGGATAGCCACTTTTCCTGCAAGCCGAGGAGCTACACCAGGTGTGGAAACGTGGATATCCTGCTCTCCAATTGTAAAAAGCCCGACGTAGGGGCTGAAATCATCCCCCCCCGGATGACTCTTTAAAACACGAGAGGGCCCACATCGAAAGAAGGGAAGAGGAGATACTTCGTCTTACCTTGTAACCCATTGATGTTTATTAGATCATTGACTTCAAGCATGTGGCATATACTCGGGCATGACCCCGCTATTCGAACATCGCTGCCCCCAACCCATGGTAGCTTTAGAGAATGCACCACCCTGAGGACAATCTGTCCGGAGCGGTACTCTTCCCCCGTGATGACTGGTTACAAAAGGACCCCCAGGGTAATTTCAAGTGTGGTCTTGTTGCCGCACTGTCGCTCCAACGTCAGGCTATATATTACATTTGGAGGTGTCACCCAACGGGTCAACCCCTTCATTTCTTGCAGATCCCTTGTTGTTTTATTGTCTCTGCCCCCTTCAGATATTACATTGGCAAAACGATCCGAGCCTCTTCACGAGATTTAGGAACATAAAAGATCTATATTACCGGTAATGGTTGCCCTCGACTGATCGAGCACATTGACAGCAACACAATGGGAACCCTGAGGTTTTAACCGGCTCTAACCTCCTACGCCAGAGAGTAGATGTATCATGGAATTCGGGGCCATGGGGGCTTTAGGTCTTAACGACCGTAACGACACGGAAAGTCTGTTTGTTGTGAGGTCCTTTTAGAACAAAAATATTCTTTCTCCTGTATGTTTACCAATTAGGCAGCATTGTTTCTCCGTTTTAGGTATTTTTTCAACACAGGTAGCATGTTCTACATCTGGACCTATCAACCATATACCCAGCACCTTTTTCTACTGCTAAATGGACTCTAATATACCCACATATCCTATCTCTTATTCTTGTTTGGGTTTGAATAATTGAGTACTTCCTCCTCCTCATTTCCCCTCCTTCTTCTCCTCTTTGTACACTGAAGCAGAGGAAACTTGGCTAGGTACTGGCTCTAGCTGGTAACTCCTAGTGTATTTAATTTTTCTGGCGGGCCACCTACCTGCTCCTCTGTTTGAAAAACTTTTTTGGAACTGCCACATATAGGCACTATCCAAATTAAATTGTCTGCTAGCAGCCTCCACACGTCGTCTTTTAAAAACTGCCTCGCACAACGTTGTCCTCCCTTGCAATCCACACTCACTCCATAGCTGCCTCCAAAAGTCGTCCATATAGCGCCCTCCATACATCCGTCCCCTTAGCAAACAGCTGTATCACGTCCAGAATTATGGTTGTTTTCAATGGCTTCCACATCAAACTTGAGATACTTTGTCGCCACCCCCCCCCCAAACGGCGCCACCCCTGCTGTGTTATCCCACAAAATATACTGGCAAACTTTTAATTTATCATTTACCAATATTATTTCAGCGCTTCTTGCGCATCTGTTTACATTCCCCTCACCCCTCCATAACCCAAATTTATAAGAACACTACTACTTACAACTTGAGCTTATACAAAGGTTGCTTAGAAGTGCTTGTTTGGGGAGGAGCCGGGAGAGGGCTTGGACAGGCGAAAGCTCGTCTGGCATTGACCGCCAGCTCATCCCAAATCAACTAACATAGTTTTAACTGCAGCACCTTTAATCTACTACTACTTTACCTGCGCCTCCATACATCGTCCCCTTATCAACGAGCTGTGTCATCATGAATTTTGGGTGTGTTCAATCCAGATACATAATGGAACTCGGCCCATCTTCCGCCGCCATGCTGGAGCCGCTGAAGTTGCCAATCATAGCAGCGCATTGGATGCCCCATACCTGTCCGGCTCTTAATTCATGGAATCATGTCCAACAAAACAATTAAAACTAGAACCGCATGCTATTCCATTATTCCTAGGTGAAATTTAAACACCCCCCGCCTGCTTTGTAAAATTATAAATTTTTAAAGTAAACGTTCTGTGGCCCCCTGCCCCTTTTGGTGGGAGATCTGATAGACATGGGCCTTGGACAGGCGAAAGCTCGCCTGGCAGCGGACCCGCCAGCTCCATCCCAAGATTAGCACCTCAGAGCTCCATGCATACTGCCCCCCCTGCTGTTTTCCTGTCCATTTTTGCCTCCACGCCCCTCCACAGCGTCCCACCATGTCGCCATGCGCAACGTCATCAACTCTCTATACCCCCAGACGCTGGAGCACCAAAGGATATACAGCACACTATCCCCTTTCAAACGATCTGTGTCAGGCAGAATTTTCAGGTGTTTCACAGTTTCACCAGATACATAATGGAACTCAGCCCAATCTGTCCGTCCGCCATGCTGGAGACCTGGAGTTCAATCATAGAGCGTATGGATGCCCCATAATGTCACTCTTAATCATGGAAGTCGTCTCCATGTCTGCCTCCACATGTCGTCCCCTTATCAACGAGCTGTGTCAGGCTCATTTTTTTGGCGTTCACCAGATACGTTATGGAACTTGGTCACTATTGGGGGTCCGCCACCATGCTGTGTTACATCGACTAAATATACTGTCAACCTTTTTTCACATGGAATCATTTCATCAGCGCGTATCTTGCTCAACCTCCTTGGTTCCTCTCTGCCGCCTTTACCAGGCAAAATTGATACATACATTGCTACACTTTAGCCTCCGCCAAAAGTAATTTTTTTTAATTGGTTTGAAGCCTGAGGTCCATTTGGGGTATCTCGCCAGTGCCACTCCTGCCTGCCGCTGCTGCCGCTGCCCTGTCTGCATGCCGTCCCGCTATATGGTCAGTGTCATTATTGGATGTTTTACCCCACATCTATCTAGCCTCATTCGGTCCACTCTGTCATGGCCATGCTGTTGCCCATAAGTTTGGCATAATGGTGCGATTAAGCAGCCTCAGAGTATCCTGCAGGCTGGCCCCGGCTGTTTCCTTTCCATTCAGTGGTGTTTCCATTCATTTTCTGAATTTCCAGTGTTTGGCCAAGCTTCCCTGTGCCAGACCCTTGGTCCCCTTGAAAATGCTCGATCTCCCATTGCCTTCAATGGGGCTTTTATTTCGAGACGAGCCCGAGCATCGGGAAAAGTTTGTCTCGAATAAACTAGCACCCGAGCCTTATGAGTGGGCTCGCTCTTCTAGTTAAAACCTTAAAATAGTATTAACGGTAAATATGACTTAACACGGCATGTACACAATTATACATGTCTAAATCTGCTAAATGAAATGTAATTCCAAAATTGTTTCATTATAACTCCTCTAATGAAAAAAAAATATGGCAACATAAGTCAACTCACATGGATTTATTACAAAATAAATCAATAAAAAACTATATTTCTGCTATAGTAATAATATTCAAAATGTAGGTCCCCTCGTTATTTCCTAATATGCTGTATAGAAGTTTTTTCCCTTTTTTCCCGTTTACCACCCTCAATAGCGAATTAAAAAGTGACAATTTTACATATGGTGCCCTATAAAAGTTAATTCGGCCTTTTAAGAATGAGTCCACCATTTGGTCAAAAAAAGAAAAAATATCTCTAATGCTCTAAAATTTTTACATTGCAAACTCATTTGAGTTGACTAAACAAATTCTACATTCTCTTATTGTAATGGTGAAGCTCCTAATGTGTTTAAGTTCGCTATAATTTTCATTAGAAAACTTCACCTATACACTTATAACAGAGGTGGGCCCTGAACCCCTGACTGCAGCAATCCTATCAGCTGTGATCACATTTACATATATACTAATACAATCCACCGAGAGACAGCTATACACAATACACACCTCAGCCGAGATCACAGCCATGTCCCGGCTGCATTATTCATCCTTCTTGTCTTATTTGCACATGTAAGATGGTGTTTAATGGAAATGAAATGTATAATTTATGACTGAATCTTTCTTTATTCTGTAACGTCTGCTTGTTCCTTATTTCAATTGGTGCTGCCCAGTTCACAGTCACACAGTCGCCCTCTGATCTGGTCCGCCGGGGTACATTGATAATGTCCCTGTACAGTAGTGCAAGTATAAGTGGGGCAAACTGTGTACTGGTATCATAAGAAGGAAGGGAACCGTCCCGATTCTCCTGTATACTACAGGACAGCATCAAACCCAGACATGAGTCCCGCAGGTTATCGGGTCTAAAGACACTCCCAAAATACTGTCTATTTAACGCATTAAGGGGGTTTTTGGCGGAGGAATGAAGCAGATTATTACTGACTATTGGGACTCAAACACCAGCACATTGATACAATTTCTATAGGAAGTGAAACAATAATTTAATTCACTGTGATAAAGAAGCCTGCTAAGGATCGTATTGTTCTTATTGAAATATTGTTCTTAGAATTCTGTATTTTGAAGGTATTTTATTTCTCTCTTGTCTTCTGACATTACTTTGTTTTCTATATTTGTGGCTTGAATAGTTTTCTAATTATTTATCGTTGGGAAGAGTTTTGTCAGTAACACAAATTCACTGTGCTATTTTTGAAGGTGTTAATCAATTAATAAAAACCAAATTAAATAATCCATCTTTGAAATCATAATTGTTATTACACTCAAGGGCATCTTTTCAATAAAAAACTCCATTCTAAGGTCAGCTTGATAATATAGAGGATATGACAAAATGGGCACCAACATAATAATTTTAGCTACAGTTTAGAGTACATTAAAAAAAAATATAATGTTAGGCGGAGCCAACTTTGAGATGTCACTAGAACCTACTCTTGTTTGTGATGGGGGTAAGCCAATATCATGCAAACATGAGTTTTTTTAATTTCAATAGCTGGGACCAAAAAAATTGGGAAATAGAACCACACCTATTAGATAAACTATAACAAAAGTAGAGAACTTCTGAAAATAGGGGGAGCAGGATGTACGTGTGTTTATTTTTCCCAATCCCCGGAATGTGAACATCTTACCAAGCCCATAATGCTATTCTATATATAAGCCGAAGAGAACAAAACCACCTGTCATTATCCCAAAATGAAGCTTAAATGTTAACTTTTATGATTCACAAAATTTTAATGGGCTTTCTAAAGTTGCGGAGTATCTCCAAGATGGCCGCCACTACCGGAAAACTCAAGTCCATGACTTCAGTTTCTTAGTACAGCCCTCCCCTAAGGCTCTGCTCCTAGTGATTATATACAGACTGTCCTGCTTTGGTTGCCAAAGTAATGATGTGTAACTGCCACCACTGCCATATACGTCACTGAAGATTGGTCTCATCACCACAACACGGTCCATACTGGATAACACTACAACTGAAACATCCACATAGTTGTGATCACATCACCTTCCAGCAGGTGCCGGACATGTTATGTTGACATGTGACCATGGCCCATCTTCTGTCTGTGTCTGCTCCGTGCAGAGAGAGATCACGGACTGATTGCATTGAACTGATTGCCGAGTTTGCTCATTAACTCCTTAGTACTCCTTGAATGTTCTAATTAGTCGACGGAGTCTTTTTACTTTAGCGGTCCATGCAGTAATAGTACGTCATAAACCATCCTTCACTAGCACTACTACACCATCCTTCCAGGTCATGACTATTACTATATTCCATCTGTCTCTTCCAAATTTGATCACACGCATAGTCCTGACCAGTTAGCCCTGTTATCTCCATCTCCTGTTTATCAATCCATCATCCACTGCTCCCCAAACACAATTTTAAGTGCGATGTGTAGTAAGCGTTACCTCAGAGCCTATCTGTACTTTTTAACATATTTGACAAACTTTTAAGAGCGCCATGACGTATGTTTATATCCACACTAGGATGAGGAAGGCGAACTAGAATAACTCTCCTGACAATTGACACTTGATCTGTTCTTTCGTGCGCTGTTTAACCTACTGCCATATATTACTCATGAACAGTACTATAGTATGCATGGCCCCTTCATGTGGTCAACGTTACCCCATTAACCCCCGAGACCATTAATACACCCGATCAGCTCCGCACCATCTTATACCCCTCCTTTATTTTAATCTCCTCTTTTTGTCCTCCATTCTCCTCTTCTGTAACTCCTGTCCTCATTCTCCCTCATATTGTGGCCTCATATACTCCCTCATCCCCATATGGCCCACTATCCTCTGCATCCCTAAACAATCATGGCCTCCTGCCCACCCAATTGTGGCCTCCTGCCCTCTTCCACAATGTGGCCTTCGTCTCCCTATGTGGCCTCCTGCCCCCACATTGTAACCTCCTGTCCTCCACATTGGACCTATTTCTCCACACTGCAAAGCTTTCTGTTCCCCCTTGTGCCTTCTGTCCCCCACATTGTGTCCTCCTGCCCCCCACATTGGCCCCTCCTTCCCCTTCCCACATTGTGACCTTTTTGTGCCCACATTGTGACCTTCTGTCTCCCCAAATTCGTACCTTCTGTCCTCCCCACATTGTAAACTTCCCCCCCATTGGCTCCTGGTCCCTCCCCCACATTGTGACCTTCCTTCCATACATTGTGAATTTACGCTTCTGCACTTGCCCACGGCTGACATGTTCTCTTCTCTATTTTGTCAGTTGTCACACATGCAAAGTGTTAACCGGTGGCGGGGCTAAACTAGGGCTGGTGGAGTGCTCATTTTGCTTAAGACAGCGCTGCCTGGATGTGGTGATGGATGCAGCTTACCGCCGCCTCCTGCTTCAACTGTAGAAGCCAGCATGAAGCACCAGTGATTGAACAGGAGGACGGGACTGGGCGGCGAATCCGTGAGGGACACATGTAGAGGCCGGGACATGGAACTTTAAACCGCAACAAGCTGGTGACAAAGCAGTAATATCCGAGATTTCTCCTAACCACCCGGGATGGCGAGACAGAGGTCAAAAATCAGACTGTCTGTCAATCTGGGATGGTGGGAACTTGCTTAGTGCACGTGATATTTTTACATGCGCTGTGTACCTAGTGTTTATACGATATCCTGATCATACTTAGTGCATTGTGATAGTAAACCATAGTCAATTTCAGTTTAGGCACCATACAAACGTCTACTTTGTTTGGAGGCGTATAATATGCTGGCGGCTATAACTTAGTCAGATAGTAGGGAGGATGGCCTTTTTTTTCCCCGTGATCGCCCTCGTCTTCTGTAGACTTGTAAAACCCAAGAAGGCCGCCTTAAGGACTTCTGCTAAAGAAGTGTCCCTGGGACTGCAATGCAATTCCATTATCCTGGGGGAGTTTTCGACTTAGGGTTGGTATCTAGAGGTTCTCCTGTACTTGTCCTAAGGTATCCTACAAATGCCTTCTTGCTGGCCAAAAAACATATAAAATGTAGGTGCTCTAAATTCCATGTTCTTCCCTTCCTGCGTCCCTGACTTGTGTACACATCTGTAGATTATTGCATATATTGGGTCATTGCAGTACCCCGAGACCTGCATAATTTTTTTTTTTGGTGTCTTTGTCCTCCAGTAAGTTGGGCAAAGTGTATTTGGGCATAAATGGCACATTTTAGAAGAAAATTCAATTTTTACTCCTTTCACTTGTTTACATTTGGACCGTACTTCAGGGGTTAAATGCTCACTACAACCTTAAATAATTCTTTGAGGGGTTTCCAAAATGGGCTCACTTCTTGGCGGTTTCTTTGTACTGGTGTGTACACAACTAATAACTATGCAAACCTCTGATAAATTATGATAATTTTTTTTGTAACGTATTCTTTATATACATATGTTCAGAACTATGGAAATGAATATAGATGCAAGTTTTGCTGACAGATCATCATACACGATTAACCATACAAATTATGAAATTCGATAAAATACAAAATACAAGATGACTCACTGGAAAGTCATTGATGGTATCACTCCTTCTATTATACTCACTCCTTCATGTAATATTTTCATACCGGTTGGTAAAAAATTTGCATGAAAAATGAATTTAGAAAATAATGGATGAAGTGAATAATCTTCGATTCTTCTCCAGCTTCACAGAGTTCCTTACATTCCCTCATCATGCTCCTGGGCTCCAACCTACATATTAACTATGTTACATATTTCATGTAAGGTTCCATATACCGAATGATATGACACTAGAATAACAACAGCTGTTCCACTGAATATTATGAACAGCTGACCCATATTAACGCGAATTTTAGCATACATACTTTACCTTTGCTCTTTTATATCTTATCTTTACAGATGGAATTTGCAGCCAGTCTTGGATCAGAAGTCTTCCATGAGGTTTGCAAGTGTCTACAATCTGAGATTCCATGCACTTTGAGCATCTGGGAAAACTTGACATCTACAGTCATCTGGTTGCACCGGAATAACAATAACGTAATAGAACGGTGTACCACTTCAGAACCGGGTCTACACAAGGCAGAGGACCTGGGATTCTAATCGCTTCTCAGTGACTGATGATACCCAACAGACGCTGGGGGGGGTATTTGTAATCTTCCGGTGTGCAACCAAAGATGAAGCAGATTATTACTGTACAGTGTACTTCGATATACCGTCAAGTAACACAGTGTACAGATACTCATTGAATTTCCTAAACACCTTTCTTTTTCTTCTCAAAGCTGACAGGCCATAGGCAACAATCCCATCACAAAAATACCGCAAGCGGATAGTGACCTGCATAGGTATATTAGGTTCCAGTCTGCTTTTATTTACTTTCAAAACACGTATACATTATAGTAATATGAACGAAAAGTTCCTACTAGAGATTCTATAACAACACAAAACAAAGCTTGACTGAAATAATCATATGTACATAAGTATGTGATGTACACCAAATGGCCAATAGAGGAACAATTTTGCATCAATACTGCAAATAAATATCTTCATTCTATACAAAAAATAATAAAAGCAAAACAGAACATAAAATCGACGCAGTTAGACCAATGACAAACCAGGTAATGTGTCCATGACATAAATAATTAGACCACAAAAGTTACATAGCACATATAAACAACAATATCAAGTTATTTGCTGTAAAACAGCTGTATAATGGCGAATGAACATCAAGATGCTGAGAATATGGTGAAATATCATAAGTTTTATAGCTAAACAAATCTATAAGGAACATCACATAAGCCCGCCATAAACAATGCAGGGCACGGCATAGGACAAACCACAACCTTACTTTCCACGCCCGACACACGTTTCAATTCAAACGTGCAGCTTTCTCAAGGGTGAATCCAGGGGAATAACCGGTATTTAAAAAACAGAAGCACAAGCCAATCAATATGTGACCATCACAGCATACTAGTAGGACGGACCTGTGTAATTACCCATCATGTTGCTGAGCACTACATGCATCACTCCACCAATGGAGTGAGATCACCTCTAGGCACAGAAGCGGAACATAGTCCCACCCCTGGTTGAAGTCAAACCATAACCTGGTCCCATTCCAGCTACCAGAGTAAACCACGCATGTTCTCTTGGGGGGAGGGTACTTCTTTCAGAACACTTTTGGGGAAGCCGTAACAATGTGCACCAGTGGCGCCCCCCCCCCCCTGGGTTTTTTTGCAGTATAACTAGGGATAGGACCATAAAATGCATCACATAAAGACAGATGTCTGACAACTAGAAGCCATAAATAGAATATATGCTTTAGATACATGCACTGTACCACGAATATATAAGTAAATGCCATATTCATTAAATAAATAAACTATTAAATCATAAATTCACTGTGCCACATGCATAAATTGTGTGTATTCATGAAATAATTACCCCGCAAATATGTGTATAATAAAGGATTTAAAGGTAATAAAAGGTTGAGATGAATGAATGTGGAAAAGGTGTGATAGAAACAAAAGTGATGAGTGAACAGTGAGAAAGCTGGGTTCACATCATGTTTTTGCTCCCGTCTGATGGACACTATTTTGCTAAAACGTTTCTAAACTTGCTACGACGTATTCATTAATGATAGGGCATTATGTCCAAGCAAGTACGTTGTTTTCCTGTGTAGGCAGGACCATTTTCCATGTCTGATGGGGGTCTCAGGCCCTCCATAAACTAATTGTTTTTCGGTTTGGTTTGCCGGAAGGAAGGATAGATGGATAGGAAAGGAATGGTGCTGAAAGCTTGGCTCATCTTCAAGTGTAAGCGGTACATAAACAGAAACGGTAAAAATAAAAGTCATAAATAAAGAAAATAGACCTCTAAATTACACTCATACCACGGATCCCCGGAGAAAACCGATGAATTTCTGGACACTCTGCAAATTTGATGCTCCCGCTACAACTGCCCTCTTTGTCATGGAGAGGGATATAGGCTACACATGGGTTTCCTTCCATCTCTCTGACTGCACCTTCAGGGTCTCATTTTCTTGATCCTTTCTCTCATCCCTTCCTCTCACTCTTGGGGTTCCCAGGGCTCTGTCCGCCTGTCCTCTTCTCCCTCTAATTGCCTATACTACCTATCTGCCCCCGCTGACAAACTATTGCAGATCATGAAAAAAAAAAAATCAGACTACGACGCACCAGCGTCGAAACGCGTCGATCTTTTAGCTGTAACTGCATGTTGTTTCCGGAGATGTGAATAAAGAGGAAGACATTTATTTAAAAAGGGCACCTACCACCACAAATCTACCTGTAACGGTGATCGAATGGTAGGTGGATCACTATGCCGTAAGGATAGCCTTTTAAAAGGCGAATCCTCAGTCCCCGCAGTGATTTGAAAACTTTTATTGCCCCAATATTAAAATTTTCTTAGGCTGCTACTGGGGCTGGAGTAGCCGCACTGAGGTTAACAGCGGCTACTCCACGCCCCGTTATCCTCTTTCTCCTCCTACCAAAATCTTCGGCGCGCCCTCGTCCGGCACATCTGCTGTCCTGCGCATGCGCAAACAGCAGGCCCGCGCCTGTGCAGCGCTCCACTCGTTTCAGCAGTGTAAAATGTAGCCCTTTTGTAACCTTAAATGTACATTGCAGATCTGCTCTGAATGGCGCAGCTTCCCTTCCTACTAGCCCGCCGTGCGGTCGTACATCAGTCACCACCACATATTGGGCAACCTTATACTCGGGAGAAATTTGGGTATCAAACTTTGTGAGTTTTTTGTCATTTAATACTTGTAATGGTTTTAATTTTTAGCCAAATTAATACATTGTAAAAAAATTACAGCTTGTAAAGTCACCTCCATATTGTTTAACCCTGTTAAGCATCTCAAAGGGTCTCACAACTCGAGGCCCGCGGCCACATTTTGCATGGAGAGGGCTCAGCTGAGTCCCTCTCCATAGCCTGTAAGTCTTTGCTGCATAATATGGCAGCAAAGCTTACCGGTAACACCCCGATCGTGCTAGCACCGATCGCGGGTTTTCCAACAGCGATAGCCTGCCGGCAAAGCTGCCAGCAGCCTCAAAAAGATATCCAGCGGCGCATGGGTTCCGCCATCTTACCTGGGATCGCCACTCCCCGTGACGTCATCGGGGGTCGGCGATCCGTCGCCATGGTATCCTCGGTCTTCCGAAGACCGAGGCTATTCGTTTAACCCCTTCATTACAATTTTGATAGCACATTGTAATGATGAGGAGGAAAATCCCCATATATTGCCATATACTGAGTATGGCAGTATATGAGAGGATCGATCAGACACCTGGGTTAAAGACCCTAGGGGTCTAAAATAGTATAAAATAAATACAAAAAAGTTTAAAAAACAAAATTATATAAAAAACCCTAAATTTCATCACCCCCTTTCCTCTAGACTGACATAATCTAGAATAAACAGTAAAAATCATACACATCAGGTATCGACGTTGTCCGAAATGCCCCGATCTATCAAATTATGATAAGGTTTTTCCAATGCTTTACCCCGAACGGAAACTACGCCCAAGTCGAAAATGCCACTTTTTTGCCATTTGAAAATATAAAAACTCTATAAAAAGTGATCAAAAGGTCATACATCCTAAAAATGATATCATTGAAAATATTATCAAATTTCGCAAAAAATGACACGAACCACCCCCATCTCGTACACGAAAGATGAAAAGTTATTACGCCGAAGTTGGCAAAATCAAAAATAATTGTTGTACAGGATGTTTTTAATTTTTGTAAAAAACATTTAAACCTATAATAAACACAAATTTGGATCCCCTTAATCGTACCGACCCAAGAAATAAAATATACTTCATTTGGAGCGCGCAGTGAAGACTGCAATATCCAAGCCCACAAAAATGGCGCAAATCGTTTTTTCACAACATTTCACATTGGCATTTGGAATTTGTTTCCCGCTTCCAAGTCCCATGGCATAGAATATTAAATACCATCACTATAAGTGCAAATGTTGTTACGCAGAAAACAAGTAAGCCTAGAACGCTCTTACGTGTAAAGAATAAAAGTTATAGCTTACTTTTTGAAGTGGGGCAGTGACAATGGACCATGAAAAACCAGGAAAGGCCCGTAACCGCTTAACCTTCCCTCCGTACTTGAAGAAAATGAAGTCGCCGCTCTGAACGCACTTGTGCAGGTCAGAGCGCTACTCATCTTACTTCGATGGGAGGGACACCGGAGACAAGGTAACGGGGGGAGGGGGGGGGAGTGTCCTGGGCTCAGTGCGGTGGAGCTTGGACCCCTTCGGTGCACAGACGCGTCATAGAGAAACACTCTCCCACTTGGGGGCTTTCCTTGCGCCTGGGAACGCATGACATTTGAATCTGAATAATGATATTTTGTAAGTGCATTTTGTGTGAAACTTGATTGCGGCCCAGCCTACCCAAATCTACACCTCCAGCGGCCCCCAGGTAAATTGAGTTTGAGACCTGATCTAAGGGTTAACACACTTCTTAAAGTTGATTTTTACACATTGAGGGTGTAGTTTTCTAAAATGTCGTGATACTGGGGTTTTTAACTGCCTGTTTAAGAAGCCTCCAATCGTAAAGCTGAGCATGTGCCTCTAATAAGGGTTTGGGCGATTTTCAATCGAAACCTCCTAACACCTAGAAGAGAGGGATTCATTAAACCCTATGCCGATATAAAAGCAGACATCGGAAATTTTATTATAAAGTACTGGTGCGATGACTATCTGCCTGAAAGCATAAAAAAAATTTTGACTTTGAAATGATAATTTTTTATGGCTTCCACATCAAACTTGTTAACTTTGTCGCCACCCTGCTGTGTTATCCACAAAATATACTGGCAAACTTTTATCATTTACCAATATTATTTCAGCGCTTCTTGCGCATCTGTTTACATTCCCCTCACCCGCCATAACCCAAATTTATAAGAACACTACTACACTTGATCTTATACAAAAGGTTCTTAGAAGTGCTGTTTGGGGAGGAGCCGGAGAGAGGGGCTTGGACAGGCGAAAGCTCGTCTGGCAGCGGACCGCCAGCTCCATCCCAAGATCCAACTAACATAGTTTTAACTGCAGCACCTTTAATCTACTACTACTTTACTGCCTCCATACATCGTCCCCTTATCAAACGAGCTGTGTCAGGCAGAATTTTTGGGTGTTTCACCAGATACATAATGGAACTCGGCCCATCTGTCGCCGCCATGCTGGAGACCTGAAGTTGCAATCATAGCAGCGCAATATGGATGCCCCATACTGTCGCTCTTAATCATGGAATCATTTCCAAAAAAAACAATTAAAAATAGAACCGCTATGCTATTCCATTATTCCTAGGTGAAATATTCAAACAACCCCGCCTGCTTTGAAAATTATAATTTTTTCAAAGTAAACGCTTCTGGCCCCCAGGCCCATTTTGGGTGGGGAGGAGC